>JARHVA010003078.1:967500-1610000 GCA_037957365.1 Torreya grandis
CTTTTAGATGACTACAAAAAACTTATGAAACTAAACATGTTAGTCTTAATTACCTAAGCTCTTATCATTCGAGGCAACCAAAATATTATAATGACTCTACCCCATATAATATTTCACAGGTTTTATTTATATGATAAAAAATAATGGGATTTATCAGAGTCTACACACAATTAATCCAAGAATAAAGAAGCTAAATCATCGAGCTGAATATATAAAATAATGTTTATTATTCTAATTAATAATTTAATTGAGACATTACATCTTCATAGGAATGTCATTCCTATAATCATGGAGATTATCTCTCCAATAATATCTCAATGAATCCCTATAAATACATAATATAAAAAATAGTCTATATTTTTAATATTGTTGTAAACTTATTATGACTACCAAATATATTCTACCACACATAAAATTTGCCTCTCAGTAAAAATCTAAATGTAAATACTAATGTAAAATCTAATTCTTAATAGTAAGTCTATAATAGTTTTATCAAGAGAGTATACATTAGGTAAAGTTAGTGGTAGACCATGTGTTTTAATCAAGGGAGGTGTGTATGATACTCTTGTAGAAATAGGCATATGAATTTTTTGGAATCCTCGTGATTTACCCATACCTAGCGATGTTGGCACATATGTAACTATAGGTGTTGATATAAGAATATAATAAATAGTAGTAAGTAGAAAATTATAAGCCTATTTAGAAGCTTGAATTTATTTATTTTTTTCATCTATTAAAATGTATAGGAATATTTCAATATTATGTGTGTTGGAATTATTATATTTAATGAATTATTTTTCATTGACTATATCCATTTACTTTGTATTAGCATTATTAATCTAAATATTCATGATAAACTCATCAATATGGTGTGTGGTATTCTTAGTAGCATTTTTAATTTATAATTATTCTTGTTCCCAAGTCATGCTAGATTTTACAAAGATTTGTATTAATGGTAGGGGTATTATAGGAGCATTAATGCAACAATGTGATTTGAGTAAGGATTTGGATTTTACATTATGAATTTTATACTTTTTATTGTATTTAAATTTGATTAATGTAAATATCTAATACATCCAAATAACACCTTAAAAATAAAGATAAAATGTAATATTGAACTATTTAACCCTAAAATATAGATTAAAGAATATAGGGTTAAAGGGGAAAGAGATATCCTAGGGCACAAGGGTAATAAACTATCTCTATAATGGGCCAATTAATTTACAAACTTAGATAAACAATATTTTAAATTTAAATAATGAAATTTTTTTTAAAACATAAGTACACCACTGATTGATATTACAAAAAATTAAAAAAATGATACTTAACTAGATTACTATGCACATTCATATCCAATATGGAACAAGATGGAAATAAAATAGATCTAGATTATGGATCAATCATCATATTCTATAAATTTAACCTATGTGACCTTGAACACTTGCATTGACCTCAGATAGTTATATTGACACTTTTGATTATCTTAGATGTATGTGCCCAATACAGAATACTTATTATATTTGGATGTGATCACCTAGAATGTTTTGGGGTTTGTGTCACATTTATTTTGGTGAATTTAGATCTAGATCATGGATTGTCACTCTTATTGAATAATAAAACCCCTAGTTTTTTATCTTCATAATGACTATGGGAAAAATGGGTTAGTGGGATCATGGTGTTGAGCTAGTCCTAAATAACCCTCTATAATTAGGTGCTACCTACAAGCCACTACTCAAAAAAAATCCTCAAACTAATGTATTAATCCCCTACATGTGTGATTTTATGTGCATAAGGATGAAATATGTGATAAGTAACTACAATATTGAATTAGCTTATAACTTGGAAAATATGTCCTATGGGATAATCCTTAAGTACCTCAGACCTATAGATGTGTTTTCCCTATGACTATTATGTAAATAAGGGAAAATATGGAAGATTTAATCATGTTGATGCTTGATTGATTGATTTTAGTAAGATGCTTTGTCAATTATTTGATCAATGCTAGGTGAGGAATGAATGAGGATTATTCATGCATACATACTAATCCTTTTGGAGAATATCTCACATTAAAACACTTAGGTTGAAAATAGGTATACATTTTATTTAAAAATTAGATGAATTTAGGGTATTGTATACTTGCATTGGGATAGGACACTTGCATCAACATAGGCATCTAAATGGGATGCAAGTGTTTGAGTAACTCTAAAAATAGGCATATGTCCAACATTTGTAGAAATTTAAGACAAGTAGGTTTATATCATTTTATGCACAATATAAGGTGTGAATTATCAGAATAACATTGGTAAGATTAAGAGATAACTAATAGGCATAAAAACATAGAATATATAATATTTTGACAATGGGAAAAGGTTTATAACTGAGAGAATAACTAAGATCTATATTTTCTAAGTGTACAGGACTAAGGTACTATATAATCCAAAAATAGTGTCTACATCAACCTCAATGTGACAAAAATCTAATCATTCCTACCATGATTTGAATTTATAACTTAAAAATTTATAAAAAAAATGATTAGGGGTGTAACTAATCAAGGTATGCTTGCTTTATAGGCTCTCAAATTTACTTATCCCAATTGTAAATAGTGATATGGCTTAAAAAGTGATAACTATGGAGGTTCCACTATTTTGTAACCACATTATTTTATTTCTATGGGGTAACTACTTACTAGGTATACTATAAGAGCAAATGGTTAAAGTCTTCATATGGATAAAAATAAAACCCTAGGTATTTTTGATATACCATGATGTACATGGAAATTAAAATATGTATATAATGTTGTCTAATGGATTGAGTATTTAAAAAATACCCATAACACCATGGCTTAGGCAAAACCGAAGATTGATTTACCCAATATGACAACTCTTATGATTTTTAAAATTATATGAATGTAATTTCTATAAAAATAATAGAAAAATAAATATAATTTTGAAAAATAAATTTGATGTTTGAAAACCAAACTAGAAAGCAAGTTTTTCATGTATAGAAATAAAAATTAATATGAAAACCTAAGACAAAAACAAGAAAAAAATGCTTGAAAATGTACAAGTTCACTAATATATTTTACCACATTTTTTATTAAACAATAAATTTAATGTGATTATAATTTAATTTGTGTTATTTTCAGAAAACATGAATAAGAAATATGCTTAGCTCCAATACAAATTTGTGTTGACTATTTTATATGTTTGAAAGTGGAAATCAATAAAATATATGACTATGCATGGTTAGGATCATGAAAATAATTTGAAACTACTTATAAACAAGACCATTATAGTCAAACATGAGTGCAAGTCACTTGTACCCATTGACTGTGGACTTGTCCTAATCGAATATGTTTAATTACTGATAGAAAAATATGGATACAAAAATAATGCTAATGATGATAGATAATAAATATGATCATAGAGCATTTCATGATAACACCATTCCATGAGGATGACAACATAAGTCACTCGATTTGTTGATAGTGTATTTTTCCTAGTTGATATGATAAAAATATGAATATTATGCCTTGTGTGCCTATGTTTGTATAGTGGGATAAGATATTGTAATTTTGGTTGTGTCACACATAATTATTTGTTTTTTATTGTCTTTAAAACCTTAAAGGTACTTTGAAAGCTTAAAAATACATTAAAAAAAGAGGAGAGTGCAATAGACTGAGATGGCCTCAATAACCCCTTGATAATTTACCACTATTTATATATCAAATAATCCAAGGTGGTAAATTAAGCACATGTAGTTCTCCCCCTAGAGTGATTGTGAAATTGTTCTCCTTCACTATGTGTATGTATCTAGAAATGTGGCTTTGATACTTGATAATGATAGATATTGACTTTATTTGAGATGATTTAGACCTAGATTATGTTTACTCCTTGTGAATGTACTTGAAGTTCAAAAACGTAGGGCATATTTTTTTAATATTCAATAGTGTGTAAGCTATCAACCAAGTGATAAAAGTGGGGATAATGAATTACCTTTGATGTGTATTTAAAGGCAAACATTTTTAATGATTTACTTTAGATAACATTATTAAATGTGTGGGATAACCAAAAAAATATTTTAAATTTGGAAACTAGAAGTTAATTAGCATAAGACAGTCAATCTAGGTCGATGGGAGTGTCAAAACACTCTTGTCCACCTAGAGCAGACATATCCTGAAAGATTAAGGACATATGTCATGAGTTAGAGATTACTTGAGGGTGATATTTATTTGTTTGATTATTTAACTTTGGAAGTTCTATGTAATAGCAATGGAAAAAATGGCTAAGCCTGTATATAGATAAAAGGCCTATAGGAATGGAAAATAAGATTTACGTATTTGGGTCATGTGCTTTTGGATGTGTTAGCAATTACAATTATCAATTACTTATGACTAAATTTATGTGTCTATAATAATATATACACAAAATATATAATTAAATAGGTATATGTAAAAAAAAATATCATTAAAGTCTTGGATAAAATATTTATTTGATACTAAGGAAACAATCTATTTTGTGGAAAAAACTTACAATTTACAACGTTTATTTGTAAAAAAATTTAAAATAAGAAAGTAAAGATATAAATCAAGCTTATCACCAAACTAATAATCCATTTCTCTATAATGTGAAGGAAATGACACTGTATAACCTAGATTATTGCACCTACAAAAGAATAGGCCTTTATATTAATCAATTAAATCCATAAAAAAACATCTGAAACATTATGCTATAACTCAAAAAATTAAGTTATCAAAATACATCAAATTTCAAAATAATACTCCACTACATAGGTCATGAACATTAATAAATGTCACGTTCAAAATCTCTTTAATTCAAAACTTACCAGTTGTTCTCAAACCTAGATTTGACAAATCTAGAAAAATATACAAGGATTTAATTAAAATATTAAACCTTGTCACTAATATTTATAAGCAAGACTATATAACTATTCCATAGTAATGACTACGATAAGGAATAAATTTAAACACCATATTTTTATAGTAATTTTCTAAGGTTTCTTTGCATATTTTTAGTTAATCTCAATTCCTTTCTTTTCATGCATCACTAAGTGTGGTTACCTTTTTGTATGCAAAACCAAACAAAATTACCATATTCATAGGCATAAAAACAAAATAATATATCAAACAATATCTAGTCAAAATCAACCTGAAACCTTTTACGAGGTTATTCCTATCTATTGGAATATATAAATGGTTAATAAAAGAAAATGATGTTTACCAATTTAGTAGGAATTTGAAGAACGACAGTGGAATAGTGAATAGCACATGGTTCCAACTCAATTTTCACCCATACACTAAGTTTTTACCATATTTGATCCATTTTATCTCTATATTATTATTTCATAAGCATTGTTAAGGTTTTTATATTTATAAGCTAATAATTTATCTTCTATGTAAACTTTAATTCACCTAATTATGCATTTATACAATAGGACATACTTCGATGGTCTATATATCATAAATGATTGGGGATTGTTTTAGTTAATACAAAGATGACATGTTTCACTAATGCCACCGCATGGGTATGATTGATTTTACCACATGATTATAATTTTATTTAGTAAATATGCATTAGTAATACATTGGTAAATATGAAATATTGTCAGTCCTTTGGTAATGTTTGCATGGATATAATGTATACATTAGAGTTTAAAGCTCAACATGATGAATTTTTTATGGGAATGGATGGTGTAATACCATTATTTTAATCTCTTTTTTATGTAACTAAGAGAGAAAGAGAGAAAATCTTGTATAAACATGTAGTGTAAGAGTGTATGTCAAGCTAGAACTATGTGAATCCTTGATTTAAGATGGCAATGGTTTTTTCACTCTTCATTACAAATTTTAAGGTACTTATTATTTTTCTATTTTTCCTAAGAATCTTGTTGTGTTGGTATACTTAGTTTCCATGTCTTCCTTGACATTTTTTGCAATACAAAGATGTTAGTGCATTGTTTTATTTTGTGTATATTTTAATAGGTAGAGATGACCTCATAATTGATTTTGTCTTAGTTTTCATTTCATATGCTATATTTATTTTATGTTTGATTATTATTTTTTTATAGTTCCTTCTATACTACACTACACTATCTATATAAGATATCTCTCTCTCTCTCTCTCTCTCTCTCTCTCTCTCTCTCTATATATATATATATATATATATATATATATATATATATATATATAAGATTGGCCCACCAAGATGTCATGCCAATTAAATAAATTTACAATATATGGATGTATGATTCTAAATATCATTGATGATGTCATGTGGATATGATTTAATTCAATAGTTATGCATCAGTAAATATATGCTCCTAAATATGCTTTGTCATATGCCACTTCTCTTCTAGTCATGCTAACACAAAATTAATGTATGTGTTATAATTTAAAGCTTATCTTGATAAAATTTTACGAAATGAATGGTAAAAATTAAACTTATTATCGATATATGATTTGATTATTTGATTTGTTTATAATATATATGTTGGGGTCTTGGTTAGTGTGTGTAGATTTCAATATACAACAATAACCTTAGAATGTATTTTAGGTTGATCACTAGTTTTTTGATAATTGTTTTCTTTACCACTCAATTTAGAGGCATTGAGTATTTGTTCATTCATAAAATTAGTTGGACTCATGACATCAACATATTATAACTTCTATTAAATGACCTGTCATTATATTTATATTTATTATAATTGAAATTATTTGGTCTTACTTATCAATTTATATGATGAGGTTTAATATTTGATTATATCGTTGTATTGAAATTCAAAAAATTATATTATAATTTCAATTTCTTAATGTATTCTTAACTTGGCCTCAATTTTTCAATCGTGAAAGATTTGAAAAAAATAGGCCTCAACTCTTATTTTGTAACCTCTACCTTACTTATGATCGTAAAGTTCATTACTTAAATCATAATCTATGAATATAAAAATATTTAATTTAAGAGAAGCAACCTAATGTACTAATAAACAATCATTATTTAAAGATAAATATGCATAACCCCATTTTATGTGTGTGTGTAAATTATTTATTTATTTTTAAAAAAAATACTTATTTTTGCAAACATTTATCAAACTTTATATAATTATTTGGAAACTAAAATTTGATTTCGTTTAAGATGTTCTATATTATTTAATATTGAAATAAATATATTGCTTTTGATTCATTCGTAATGAAGAATCAATGTAAAATGAGATATTATTTTATATTATTAAATTTAAAATTCTACTAATTACTGCAAAATTTAAATTACATCTTTCCCTTTTTTTTTAATCAATATAAAAAAATATAAAGAAAAATTTATATATTCAAAGTAAAAAACAAAAACTATAATATATATCACAGTTTCCTTCTTTCATTTATCTACTTTTACTAGATTTTGGTAATCATCCAACCCAAACCAAAAAGAAGAGAAAAACACAAATTTCAAACTTAGTACAGACACTAATGCAAATAGGAACCGTTTTTCAAAAAATGGCATAGTTTCAACGAGTACGCATTTGAGATTGAATCAAAGCTGTTTATCTTATCTAAGCTTTTTCAAAATGACATTTCTAGGAAGAGGGAATTAAGGCTCTTTAAGTTTTAATAATTTAATGTTATGTTATAACACTTAAAATGTTTAAGAAATTACGTTCTAACAACTAATTTATTCTACATAACATGGCATGACCTGCACAAATTTATTTTTCTCCCAAGCTAAATACAGTCTGTCCCCATCGATTTCAGTTGCCCTATCCTACCCTGCATAGGATATTCACATAGAATTGAATTGATAATGAAATTTGATTATTTCATTTTTAATTTTTAAAAAACATATTCATACAGTTTGTTAAAAAATAAAAAATAAATAAATAAACATTTGTTTGAAATCATCCATCTCCAATTCATCCAACTTAAAAAATAAAAATAAGTCATCCAAGTTGTGGTTGTTCAAAGTAATATATTTTTTTTAGGGGTGGGGGTGCACAAGAGGGGCTTGGGCACAGGGAGGCGGGTTCTACACAAGTACTGAACAATTAAAATTGTACAAATAAATATTTCTTTTTTAATAATAAAAGGGACAATTGTTTGGCTTTGTGTATTTGAAGGGTTTTCAATTAAAAAAATGATAAACATTTTTTTCTAAATTAAAAATCACTTTCAACCAATCAAAATTGTTTTATAAATATATTGAAATTCTTTTTCTTAAAACAACTTAATAAAAAAAATTATTAAAAATTTTAAAATATTATTTATGGAACGGTTTTATTATGGATCTCTACCAAAATTATCTCCATAGCAACTCTTTAAAAATTTCAAGTAAACAATGATATGAGACAAGGGTGTTAGGGCATTTGCATTTTTCGTAATCATCCAACCCAAAAAAGCAAACAAACAAAACTAAAATACACAAATTTCAAATTCAGTAGAAACACTTAAGACTATTAACTAGTAGTTGCCTCAAAAGTGCAAGTTATACTAAGAGGGATGTTATTTGATGATTTAGTGAGGGGGACAGGGGGCGAGTATGTAAATTGAATGTAAATCAATAGTTACACCTTATTTGATTGTTAACCTTATTTCATCTTTTGTGCATATAACAACCAATAGTAATTCGATATTTTTGGTAGTGTTGATGGTGGAAAATGAAGTGGTACATGTTTTTTCATACGACATGGCAATACATTGTGCAGGGAGTAGACATTCTATTTCACGATGAGATTGAGCAATATTGAAGTCGTAGGAAAGGAAAAGGCTATACAAAATATGCAAGAAGTGAAATATTTCAAGGTGAGCTAGGTGGTGATGGTGAGGGACAAAGACAAGGTATTTTAGGTGATAGATTTGAAGAAGCACACATAAGTACATGTACAAAATTCAATGAGATATCGTATATGTCAATACAATATGTAATATACACTGAAGTGTTTCATTCATCCAATATATGATTAAAACATGTGTTATCTCAATGAAAACATGGATCAAGTCTCTAACGTCTCTTCTAAAAATATAGAGAATACCCTAAAAATCAATTTAGATGAGTCTAAAACTAAATAAATGAAATACTATATAAAATCAAAATAGATGACTATAAAACCAATTAAACAACAAAGAAAAAATAAAAAACTAATATAATTATAATATATTATATTAATTTACTAATATAAATACTATGTCTATTATATATTATATTATATATATAATATACTTATGATATAATGTAATATATTATAATGTTTGATTTTATATTTATATATATATGGATTTTTTGATACATAATAATTATAGAATTGAGAGTTTACATTCAATCTAAGACATAAAGAGGATTTCAATTCTTGTACTTCTATTAATATATATTTTCTGTTATAAATTATCTAATCACTAATAAAATTTAAACTTATATGATTATTATATCAATACATTTACTTTAATCATTACATAACTACCTAAAAAAAACCATATATAATATTAATTAATAATACATTATATTATTTTCTATAACATCTAAATTTATATGTAAACAGCGACCTGGGACAAACATACATTTTTGGTAATCATTCAATCCAAACACAATTACCTACCCAAAACAAAATAAAATGAAATAAAATTCCTTATTCCACTTAAAGTACTCCACGTATCACACTCCTTAAAAAAGGCTTCAAGAACCGTAGAGGTTGGACGCGTTCGCACCTCGCGGAACTCCAAATTTCTATGTAACATGGCAGCTGTAGTCAAAATTTTATTGCAGAATTTTATTCTTCTCCCATCGATTTATTGCCCTGTCCTGCCCCGCATTTGCATATGCATATGTCTATCATATTGTCTATCATATTGTCTCGTTTTAGATTGTGAGCTGAGCTGCAAAAGGAAAAATGTCCATGTCTGAGTTGATATCTGATGATCCTCCGTTGGAAAAGGCACAACGACAAATAGGATGCATGACGGCCATTCTCTGCTTGTTTGATAGACACCATTTGCATGGCAGCAAGACCATCACCGAGGGTAATTACTAGTTATGTTATTAAAAAAATTAGTCTTTAGATCATGTCAAATATTGCAACGTTGAGTAATTAGTTTATTATTTTTGAGCAGGGAGTCCGAAACACAGCGTAGCCGATTCAGGGCGTTCCGGTGATTCTGCGAAGCTACCGAGGCGTATGTTTGCATTCAAAGACGACGTGACAAATTCAGTTGAGAATGCATTTCCTTACCGCCTATCGCCAGGGCGGAGAAACAGATCTCATCGGAGGGCAAACTCCACAGAGTCCATACAAGTTCCTGCTCAATCTGCATCCAAGCTTGAGGGCGACTCGCTGGAGTCGACAGAATTTCTGTCGTCAAGATTGATTACAAGGCGCAGGTATTCCTGCGACGGGAGAGATATTTCCAGGCCGCCTCTCGCAGTTGATCACATGGATGCATACCGCAACTCTTCATTGCGGGCATTGGAATTTCCCACACTATCTGTGGGTACGGATTCGCCCAGTAGGCGTCCTCCCAATGTGGTTGCAAAACTTATGGGCCTAGACGACATGCCTGAGTCGCTCTTATCGCCTCCAACACCTGCCCCTAAAGTAACGGAAATGCCCTTGCCCAGTCCAACAAGATCCTTCACGCCATTCGAAATATCCAGTCCAGGATCCCTAGGAGGAAAAATGCTTCAGCAACCTATTTCTGTTTGTCAAGTGAAGCTTAAAGCTTCAGAATATAACAGTAATATGGATCGCCTTTGCGAGCCAAAAGACTCCCGTTCCACGGCCGAAATTCCAAGGCCGCAGATTCCGCAAGGGGATCAAAATGCATTACTATTTCATGAAAATGAGAAGATAGAGGTAGAAAAGGATGTGAAAGCGGCGACGCTTCAAGAATCTCTCCGCACTCCTCCAAAATGTTCCGATACAGAGCTTGCTACTGTGATGACGAAGCCTGCTTCCTCCGATCCTGTAACAAGTGAGGGTGACGCTTTTTCTCCCAGAAGCGCTACCTTGATGCCGAATAAGCCCGTGCACAAGAATCGCCTCGTCGAGGATCGAAAGCCTAGCAATATTATAAGGAAGAAAACTGTCGGCAAAACCCTTAATTTCGTTGATGATGTTTCGCATAGAAGATCAACAGGAAAACCGACAGAAGAAAAATCGAATGCCGCATCCGCGCGTAAGCCAGCTTCGTCTCGGTATAAATCCGAGATTCTACCAAAGGGTGATGCTGATGCGGAAAAGCAGAGAAAGAGAAAAGAGATGGAAATCAGATTAGAAAAGAGAAACAACATAACTAGAGATAAAGATTCTCCAGCCGCCCGCTGCAATTCCACCTCTGCATTCAACATTCAGACTCCAAAGGCGAAGCGAAGATTGGACTCTAGTCAAATAGTGTGTTTTTCATGCGCCTTCTGACAATTTCTTATTTCCTTCGTGGTAGGAATATATATTTGTTAAGAATAATGAATATCAGTTAAAAGTTTTCATTGTGATTTTGTCTGGCGACAGGGAGTAACTGCTAGAGGCATAAATGAATCCTGCAAATCCGGGCAGAAAACGACTGAGAAACCCAGACAGAAGACAGCAAATTCTTCTGAAGCTTCTGAGCAGCCAAGTCCAGTGTCTGTTCATCAACAGCCCTTCTGCGAAGAGGATAATTCTCCCTCGCCTCCCATCATGCGCGCACTTAATTTCCAAGGTGAGAGTTTGATTTTAACAGGTCATTGCTCTGCAAACAAATTTAAATGTCAGCAGTCAGCGGCTGATTAATCTATTATTTTCTTTTCTCAGAAAACGAAGCCAGGGTACCTGATTGTCTTGAACGCACAAAGGTCAGGAATTCTGGTGAAAGTTTAAATAAAGAAATATCCAAGCCCGAGGAGCCCGTGGATTTGACTTCAAATATTAAATTGCGGAGGGATGAAAATGTAATGGATTCCACTGACAGCATATTGCACAAACGTTTCCTACCCTCCAACAAATCCCAGAGCAGTAATCACACAGTCCGAGAATATGTGACGGAGATTTTCATGGCTTCTGGTCTGCTGAAAGAGGACGACGAAGATAAAGATTTAAGCACGTATCTGTATTCTTTTGGCAGCTTCTCAATCGATCCTGAAAGTTTCCATGAATTAAATGAGAAATATCTAAACGACAAGGGAGGAGATGCAGAATGTATGAATTGGCGACTGGTGTTCGATACAGTGAATGAGATCCTGCGAAGAAAATGTGGAGCTGTGCTGCCATATGGACGATTTCCACAGAGATGTAGGGTGAGTGGACGTGATCTTGTGAATGAAGTTGTGGCGCAGTTAACAAGTCATGCTGAGGGGGCAGGAGATATTTACGACGGAGTGTGTAAACTTCTGGACAAGGATTTGAAGACATCAACGCTGGATGATACAACCGACAATGAAGTGAGCCAAGTGATCTTGGATGTTGAACGCTCAATATTCACAGATCTAATGGATCAATTTATCTGTGATTTCTAGTCGACCGTAAAAATCCATCTTGGTGCACGCTATCATTTTTTTCGGCGTTGTGGCTCGTTCACTAATGTCATAAGCCTACACGGACATCCAGGAGGAAAAAAATCCTGCAAAAACTCTGGAATCCTTTTAGTAAATAGTAAATAGTTTTTATTTTTGGATTGGTTGGTTGGCAGCCGTGATCATATTTGAAGGGGTGGCCTTAATTTCAAGTTAAGCTCATTTATTCATCCAACATTTTGGTAATGAAAACTTGTAATAAATAGTGGCACTCTAATTATAAAGATTAAATTAAGTACATGCATCATTAAAATTATGGATTTCGAAATTTTTTTATGTGTGATGAATAGAAAGTAGATTCGAAGATGGAAATCAACAGTTATTAAAAATATAAAATTTATTCGATACCAATTTGTTGGAGAAAGATTCAAATATACATTATTTTTTTTTTTTTAAAAACATATATTTATTTAATTTATATAGCTAGTTACAAACTTCTATTATTTTTTTAGTGTTTTTGTTTTCTTCTATTCCAAATTGTTGTACTAATAGATCTATTGGTCTAGTGGAAGAAGCTTTTGTGCTTTTATATGCTTCCATGTATAATTAATAACATTCAAATCTACCTCATTTAGAGCATAAGGTCCACAAAGAAAGAGAAACTTTAACATATTCAATGTGTTCAAACAAAGTCTAGATCCATCATTATTATTTATCCTATTTAACTTTGAGAAACCTCTTTCACAGACTCTTGTACTTGCTAGAATAACAATAATAACATACTATAGCTTCATTAAACATGGAAACCCCTCAAACCATTCAATTTCAGCCCCACAAAGATCTAACGCTCCAAACATATATTGGTTTTGGTATGATTTATTAACAATACAAACAAATTCATCCATCTCACGTAAACATTTGATAGTATCTATAATACATGAGTTCCTAACATTATTTTTTTCACATAAAAATTTTACCCATATTTTTGTTTGAAGATCTCTATCATCCATCCCATCATAATAATTATGAGGACTGAAAAACTTGGCATCATTAAATATAGGTAAATTTGTGAACCTTGTATCTAAAGAGTCAAAAACCTTTACTATATTTTTTCCCATACAATAGAATCATCTGGTGTCCTTGATCTTTTTGAGTTAGGAAAGCTCTCAAATCTTAAATGAAGTATATGTATTATACCTGCTCCATCTACAAACTAAGAGTTCTTCCTTCTGCTTTATTTAAAAAAGATGAACTATGTATTGTACCTACCCCAAATATGTCTCTTTGAAATCTCCTATGAAGCATGTCAATAGTAGCATTTAAAGCAGTACCAATAGAAGTAATGTCAACATGATCCTCTTGAAAAAATTTATTCAAATTATTTAACTCAGTAAGCACATCTCCAAGTAAATTGATTCAAAATTGTACTTGAAAAATTCATGTCAAACCATACATTTTTTCTCCTCTAACTCCCATTTTTTAAACAAAGTAGGCATGAGTTTGACAGGCCTTTCCATGACATCTTCTTTAGAGAGCCACCTAATTTGATGAATTTTTAACACCTCTACCCTATTGATTTTAAATGAATCCATTAGTGATCTCTTAATGCTCCAAGTCTATTAATAGATTTCCCAAGCCATGAATAAACTTTGTTTGAAAATTTGTCAATAAATTATAGCTCTAGAAAATAAGATGAAGCATCATTTTCTGCTAATGCTTCTCGATGAGCTATGAAGTAAATATATAATAATTGAGAAGCATCTTGATGAAGCTTAGTAGATAAACCTTCATGGATACCTCTCATGGAAGAAGCCCCATTAGATCCAAATCCAACTACCTTCATCAAGTATAAACTCATTTCTTCTTAGAAAGACTTACCATGACATCATCCATAGATTAAGCTATTCCATGCTTTATTTGAAGGAGACATACATTTTGTTACAAACTAAACTCTTACTTCATTAGTCAAATATGTGATATAAACTATCAAATGTTGCTCCATAGTCTGATCAGTTTATTTATCAACTAAATTTGAGTAAAATGGACTACAAAAAATCTCATCTTTTAATGTTTTCCAATATACATCATTCGTAGCATGTAAGAATTATTTTTTAGATACGGTATTTGTATATGCATTATATTTATCTATTAAAGGAATGTGTGGAGTGCCTTTATACCTGTTCAAGTTACAAATTGGCTTGTAGAGTTTTAAAGGTAAATCACATGTGGCAATAAAATACATATTTTTAATCATTGATTTGACTCTCTCCTTCATAATCTCTACCATTATCTCTACATGTTTGGTAATTGAAATACTACTTCATTTGCTTTCTTCCTCTAAATTTTGTAAAGCAAATTTATGAGACTCTAATTATGTGTGGATTGTTAGACCACTAACTTGAAGGATGGTACTCCCATCTTTAACAAAATGGAGTTTCTCTCTTATATTTCAAATGTAGTTTCTCTCTTATATTTTACACACCAAGAACACTTTATTCTTTCAATACTATTTCAGTATATTAAAGCGTAATCTTATGGAAATATTGTTTTTCATTTGGACTTGAGTGTCTTTATTAATTTCTCTCATAATTATTCCACTTCCCAAATCTATTCTTCATCTGATTCATAGTCTTATTCATGCATATGAACATCAAAGTCTTCATTTATATAATTTCATTATTTATTAGAACGTTGAAGAATATAAAATGCATTAGTAAGTGATAGTTGTGTTTTATTGTTCTTAGGATGACCAATAAAATTCATTTTCTAAAAACTTATAACTATCCAATGAAAAAATTAAAATAAATATATATTTTTTAAAATAAATAAGTGCCCTATATGAGAGTGAAATATGCTTTATTTCACAATATTCATTTTTACCAACTCATTTTTGTAATCCTTATAATAAAAAAAGGAATACTCTACCCTAAGATAATAAGCTATGTAGCCTAAATTACTCAGAGATAATCTATCCTTTTCTTAACATAATTACAAGGCAATAAATATCAAGATAATATTTCATGTATATAGAAAATAATTGGAACTATAGTCATATTTAGTTCTAACAGAATTAACACAACCACAATATTTCCTAGTAAATACCCATACAATGAAGAAATAATTATAAATAAAGATTACCTCTTCAAAAGCACATCAATAACATGTGGATTCTGATTTAAAGAGACTAAAAAAACAATTTTATTTTAGTAGTATCTACTTAGAATTATTATAAATCTTACAGTTATGATTCCATATTTCCATAGAGCAAACACACTAGTATAAAAACCCATTAGGTAAATGTTAATATCTTTTCTTGAAAATGAAACTAAACATCTAATAAATGGAACTAATAGTAGAATATATGGATGACACCTACCATGAAGATCAACAGTTCATAAAGTTGATCATTTTGGATACTAATGGATTACTTTATTTATAGGCATCCAAAAATTTGTCATAACATACTTCTTACATTAGTTATTGTCAAGAAAGATGAAGCTAGAATTTCTACACTTGAAACATGTTCTTGTTGAGACTTAATTTTAGTAGTGAAGGTTAGAATTTATTGAAAAATTATTTACATGCTCTAGTGGATAACATAAGTGGATTTAAAAATCCATTTATTACTTCATAGAATGGGTCAAATCAATGCACACTAGGGCTTCTACCATGACAGAGACCATAAAATAATTATAAAAGAATATATATAGCTTTTATTTTGTTTGTTCTATAAAAGCATAAAATTCACTTAAATTTCATACACATGAAATGTGCCACAAAATGTGAAGTTCACATAAAATATATTATAAAAATCTAATCCATCTTGATTGCTCATCCTATGTGAATTCAAAACCTATTTACAAATAATGAAATCCTCTATTTGATTTTTAATCTAACAAGTTGAAATTTGCAGGAATATAAAATAAAATAAGATCCAAATGAGCTATCTCATATTTATTATTATCATTTGGGCTTATATATCTTCCTAAAACAAATTTGATGGAGGAAATACAATCCTATTTTAATGGTGCATTCTTCAAATCAAAGTTCTAACTATAAACAACATGTTAGGGGAATTGGGGGTAGGGAAGGATGAATTATAAGCCACCTACAAGTCACACTAGGTGAAGCACCAAATCAAGATCGACCTAACTCCTCAGCATGATTTAGATGTAGCATGTGCCTTTAGTTGATAGGTGAAACCTATAATTCATGAAGGGAAATGAAATAAGCAGAAAATAAAACAAAATAAAAACATATGTATTTTCATGTTTGATAAAAAAAATTCATACACTATAGTCACTTTCCTCATTAATAAATCATTGGCATTGCTTCACGGTAATAAAACCCATATCTACATACATCTCTGATGGGAATGTGATGGAAAATGGATATATTAGTAGTTGTGCTAGATTATGTTATTTTGTTTATTAAATTACCCAATGTCATGACTAACTTCAATGTCAATAGTAATAGTTAAATCCACTGACCATAAGTTGAAACTTCCCCTAGATTATTAGTTATCACTAGTTTGTTGAATCACCATAATTGGTTTTTACTTATTTTAGAATATGTTTGTTAATTGCTTTTCTTTCTTCAAAATTAAATCAACTATCATATATTTTACAATGCTATACATGGGTAAATATATATAAACCATTTTGCAATTATAATTCAATATATGAAACCTAATGTTTGAGAGATTTTTCTAAACATTATTTATGACGTTTCTATGATTTTATATTTTACATAGATGTCTATCACACTTCTGAAAAAATCACATTTTGATTATTTTTTAATGGATCTTCACACCCATTTTAGTACATATTAGAAAGATGTTGTCAAAGGTTCTGAATTCTATAATAATCTTACCAATTACATTTGTTTATAAGTTTACATAGGATCTTTTAGCTATAATTTCAATTCGTGAGACCACATCTTATTGAATAAATTCTTTGAATAGCCTCAAAGCCTCACTTCATTTTGTGCAAACTTATAACTCATTGTAGTGCATTGTACCATATTTTCATTATGCATTTTGTGGATTAAAAAAATTCCATGTGAAATATTTCTAGAAGTTGGTAATAGGAATTTGAAATTTATATACAAACAAAATTATGTGAAAATTATAATAATATTTTATTTATATAATTATGAAAATTTTAGGTAGGAAATTGAATTATGTATGTGAGGACACTAAATTTGTAAAAGATTATGGCATGGTGATTTTAGACTTTAGTAATAGCTATATTTTCTGCTTGTAAGGTTTTCAGTTTTTAATGGCATGGTATTCAATACAACATTTTTTCTCTAATTTATTTTCATTTATTTAGTGGGCTTGGTAAATATTATATCCACTTTTAATGCTCTGAGGGGTAAATTTGAACTAAAATTTCAAGATTTGTAAACCTAGGTTGAATGGCATTTTAAATATTTGTAACACTAGCTTGAATGAAATTTTTAAGATTTGTAAGACTACCTTGAAAGAAATTTTCAATATTTGTAACCCTGACTTGAAAAATAGTAATAAAATTTGCAAACTTAGATTATTTGAATTTGTTTTATAATATATATACCAAAACCTCACCACACATTAGGTGGACTTATATGCCACCTTATTTTTGTGAGAGGATTTTGAACCTGGGTCACATTATTACAAGTGCTCATCATTACTATTACACCAAAACTCCCTGAACACTTTAGTATAACAAATTTTGTGTGTGTGTGTGTGTGTGTGTGTGTGTGTGTGTGTGTGTGTGTGTGTGTGTGTGTGTGTGTGTGTGTGTGTGTAAAAACAAAGGATGTAAAAGTTTCTAGTAAATTAAAAAAAATAAACATTTTTCATCTATTCTTAGGAGTTGTCATGTTTTTGGTGCTTTAATTTATGTTTGCATGATATTGAAAGAATGTTGAGCACTATTTTTAAGGACTTCTCTATAGCATGTACAAGGGATTTTATAAGTTTCTACAATTTCAAATACTAGTTCCTTCAAATTACTTGTATTTTTTTTTATAGCCAAGAGGTTATAATGATTCCCTGACCAATCTATCATCTCTTTCATTTCCTATATTTTCAATGGTTTCAAATTTCAACTACTTATTTATGATTCTTAGTTTAGTGTTAGAACTAATGTGTTGTCAAATTCCCATTACCCACACACACACACATAAATAAAATCACATAAATTTCAACTACTTATTTATGATTCTTAGTTTAGTGTTATAACTTAAGCGACTGGTTACCACCTATATCTAGTTAACATAAAAATAGAAGTGCCTCCGAATGCCATGACCAAAAACCATAGGGTTTTACTGAGAAACCCTAGTAATGGTTGAGAGTAAATATAAATCAATTTTGAGCTTATTTCTCTTCATTTGAATCTACGGACCATATATATGAGATGTAATTGAAAAACCCATAATGGATCTTTTATCAATTTCTTTGTAAATATACAGAAATAATCTCTATAAAAGCATGACAACTTTTCATGATAATATTGCACCTTTTCAAGACCTTGCATTATGTAATTATAAAACATGATTTTCTCTCCATCAATATTACATGTGACTGATTCTCTTGACATCAATGACATATATAGTGCTAACTATCTCTCTTTTGACATCAATGAAAATGATATTTCTAACATAATCAAGCATGGTATTATATATTTCATGGACTAACTCTATGAATGCCTTTTTGGAAGATTTTTTGAAACCATGTAGGTTTTTTGAGACTTAATTTTATTCAGATGAATTATATTTGATTTGGTTTTTAGGACATTTTTCTCAGGCCTTCTGAGAAATTTTTGTTCAAAACTTTTATCAGGGACTATTCATCAGGATTTTTTTCTAAGTTTTCACATCAAACATTTTATCTTGTCTTTTATCAAAAATTTGGTCTTCATACTTTTTGTTCAAAACATTTTTTCCAAACATATTTGGTCTTCAGGATTTTTATATTGGACAAATTATCTGAAATAATCATCATTGAATTTTGTGATTCAAACATTTTGCTTTTCAATTTTTTTATGTTAGGATTTGTGTTCAAAAGATTTTTTTAGATATTTCATAGGTTCAATCCCAACACAAAACATGACTCCCAATTCTTGACTATCAAAATCCCACTATACTTAGCCAATAAATCAAAATACTTCCCAATACTCACCAATGCTACCCACCATCTAAACTAATGAGATTTGAACTATGCATAAAATACAAAAAAATTAAACATTGGAAATATATTAAACACAAAATATAATTCAATTATAAATCTATATGCACAACATGAAGCCATCAAAGTATCATTACTCTCAAATGAATTCAAATTTGACTGTTATCTTATGCACAAAAATCCCTAACTACATGTAATATTATTGTAAGAAAACAAATGACTATGCAGAGAGGAGAATTTTTCACACATCACATAAGAATAATAATAATTACTACACATAATTACAATGGCATCTTCATCCAAGGCATTCAGGGTAGCGATTCTACCATCACCATTTTATATTAAGGATTCAACCAAATTTATAGACATAGTCTATGATGCCACCATTTTTGATAATAGGTATGGGAACTACTCTAAATTATGGGATGTTGTTAATTTTTTCAATGTATTTTTACTAGATGGAAATATATTTTTTATACAATTCCAATTTAGTAAAGATTTACTCTCATTCAAGAGACAAGCAAAGCATTTAGTTGTGGCCAAACGTAAGGTGATGCCCTACATTGACCTTTTACAAGACTTATTTTTCATGGGAAATGTTATATAGGATGTATTTTTTATTGTTGTGGAAAACTAGATAGTTTCATCATGCATCTCTATAGTTTTATTTTAGAGGTATTTATCATTACCAATTCTAGATGCATATTTTGACAAACATAGGCTATTTTCTTGGAACTAGGAGAATTCAATGGATAAGGTGTTCTATTCATGGCTTCTCCCTAGATAAACCATAACATATAAAGGTAATAATTCCACCCCTATCAAAAAATTTAGGATGGGAGTGTGGATTAGTATGGCACTACTTAATAGGTTATATGGCATGCCTAACATCCATTTCCTTAATTTAGACTAGGTTTCATTATTACATATGATAATGACCAGTGATGTAACATTTGATTTGTGTGAAATTATAAGCTTCCATTTGAGAGAATGGGTTATACAAAAGAGTAAGTATACCATTCTAGTAGGCCACTTCTATATGATGTCTTATATTTTGGATGTTGTAATGGGCATAATGTATAAAGTCCTTAGTGAGCTTTGGAGCCCATCCATTGACTATGTTAAGAATCATATTTGTGATTATTTCCAATTTATAAACATTTATGAATATACCAAGAACATGATTATGATTATTTAGGATGTTTATCCTCAAGTATGGCAAGAAATCCATGAGTCTCCAATGCCTAGAGTCAAGGAAAGAATAGTGAACACACTATCTAGAAGGGGTGACTCTTTTTATATCCTGATTACATGGTGATCATGATTGTCAGACATAAGGTCCATCCCATATGCTTCCCAAAATATGTACTTGATAAATTGGTAGAGCAATAAATTGCTTTCTAGCTACGGTGGAGCATCGAGGAGGACTTAACCAAAAATAAGATAAGAACATTCTATGGGCACCATATGGTCATTGGTTAGATGTGCTACACACATAGAAAGCACTTTGGAGATGTGGGAAGAAAAATAAAGATTTATCACTTGCCCACAGTTCCACAGAGGGGT
This sequence comes from Torreya grandis, assembly GCA_037957365.1. Classification (NCBI taxonomy): domain Eukaryota; kingdom Viridiplantae; phylum Streptophyta; class Pinopsida; order Cupressales; family Taxaceae; genus Torreya; species Torreya grandis. The sequence goes on from JARHVA010003078.1 coordinate 988,720, forward strand.
TGGGATCCTCACTGCCACATTCAAAGACACATTCATGGCCTTGGTATCCCCTACCAACATGTCTATTATGACTATGACTTTTTATTCATGAATACAAAGAATGATGACTATGTCTTGGGAAGGTCAAAAGTTTAGGTCTTTAAGGAGGATCATTTAAAGGTGATTCAATAGAAACCTTTTATTATAGTGAAAAAAATACATAATAGATTACCACTCTGTGTAGGATGGACATCCTTATATTTTTAGAATAGCTAACCTCTAAATAAGACTAAGGAACAAGGAGAGCCTTCACAATAACTTCCTTTTAAGTTGAGGATTGTCAAGAAAGAACCAAGGTGAGTGAGCTTGATCCTAGTGGAAAAGACACTTTCATGATTGTTCCATCTTCCACCACTATTGATCCATCTTCCACCACTATGTCATCCACTTCCATCATAACCATGACTAATATTCCCTCTAATATTGTCATAGTAAAATCCTTGAAGATTAAAATGGTATCCAAGAAAATTGAAACAACCACAACCACTCCCCAGCTCCATGTCTCATCCACATAGATCACTTTACCCATGCCATCCACCACTTCATCCTAGGAGACTATTGTCAAAATATTAGGTAAGGAGAAAAAGGAAAAACAAGTTATCATGGTCCATCTACTCCTTCAATATGGAGGTTTGGATTGGTCCAAGATCATTTGGCCTTCCCTGCCTGACATAATCCTCAAGGTAACAAAGAAGTAACAACTAGTAGATGATTTTGAAGAATAAGTTTTGGTTAAAATGACATAGGAGATAGACCTTAAATAACTAATAATTCCTTTGTGGGCCATTTATTTAAGATCTAAGGCTTCTCAAATGCTCAACTTGAAGATAATAGTATTCCATCCATCACAACCTTGTTTGACAAGCCATCTAGAAGAATTTAGAGTGTAAGAAAGAGGAAGTTGGAGGATGAATCTGGAAGGGAAATAATTCTCTAAGAGAGGAAATAAGTTTTTTCCTTGTCCAAAAGGAAAAATAAACAAGTGGGAAAATCCCTCTACTACAAATATTTTAGGTCTCTAGCCAAAGTGCATAAAGACGTCATGGTGGCAATACATGAAGGCACAGAGCTAGCAAGACAAGAATTGGAAGAAGAATTAGAACAAATAAAAGATAGTGCATATTCTAGTAGGTATTGAAATTGAGGTGCAGGAGGTAGAATCAAAATGGTATAATTCCTTAGAGTTATTAGAGTTTTTTTAGGCTAAATTATCCCCCCATATTACCAAGACTTACCAATTATTTAATTCTTTGAAGTTAGACAAGAATAAACTAAAGTCATTAATTATTTACATAAATAATAAGGCATATAGCCATTTGGATCTGATGTCACCATTGGAGACATCTAATACCCTTAATATGGTGGTCATCTGGATAGAAGAGGTCAGGGAATGGGTAACAACTGTTGGGGATTTGGTCCCTAATTACCACGAGTATGAGGCCCTCATCCTGCAAATTTTGAATGACTTAAAATTGTCAAAATCTAAGGATGCTATAGGAAATTTGATAAATAAGATGAACTTTTATCAAATTATTCAAGAGGCTTCAGATAATTTTAATCAAAGTTTACAAAGACTATTTATTAAGACATTGAAGCAGAATTGAGCTTTTCTAGGAAAAAGGTTCATGAAGTTGAGATCTTCAAAATCAACTTCCATTAACCTCTTCCTCCCTCTTATACATCCCTCTACTCACCCCAAAAGTAAAAATGGACTCTTCCACTATTGTTCCATCTTCCACCACTATTGATCCATCTTCCACCATTGTGCCATCCACTTCCATCATGGCCACGCAAGGTTTATTTTAGTGGTGAGTCTTCATTAATTCATGAATATTCTAGTTTTATAAATCCAAATTTTGCAATTTTTGGGGGTTTTTAAGAGCTTGGAATCACCTAAATTTTCTAGATTCAAGTTCATTTTTAAGGTCAGATTACCTACTATTTAAAATAAATTCATTCATACAAATGTTTTTTGCCCATACCTCAAAAGGAAATATAGGTACATTCACCTCACATCAAACATGTAGACAATCATCTACATATGATGATGATCATTTACATATCTACATATAATGATGGCCCTCCACATATGTTGATGGTTATTCACATATATTGACGGTCATCCACATATTATGACGGTCATTCACTTATGCCCACGGCCATCCTCATATACCGAAGGCCATATTTATATGCCAATGGTCATCCACATATGCTGAAAACAATACACAAGATGCAGATGACCATTTGATGTGTGGGTTGTCATCTGCATCATGTGGACATCTATCTACATAATGCAGACATCCATTGATAAGTGTACTTTAACCTAGTTGATGATCATTTATAACCTAAAATGATTGTAAAAAATACTAAAAATATAAATATTATTTTATATTTGGATTCCTCTTGAAAATAATTCAATTTAAAAATAAAAAATTGTCGCAATCCAAGTCCATATGCAAAAGTTACGGCCTCAAGAAGTTGGCTAGGTTATAATGAATTTGCTAGTGAACATCTGCATGATGTTGATGGATGTCTAGATGATGTTAGAAGATGTCCGCATGATTTTAGTAGAGTTCCATGATGTGTATGTCTGCCAAAATCATGTATAAGTCCACCAGCATCATTCAGATGTCTGTCAACATCATGCAAATGTTCCTTGGTAAGTACATTGTAACCTAGCCAACTTCTCAAGGTCATAACTTTTGCATACAGACTCATATTGTGATGATTTTTTTTTAAATTGCATTAATTTTTTATAGAAATATAAATATATAATAATATTTATATTTAGATAAGTTTAATATTTATAAAATCTTGATTCACCTGCTCCATCACTTGATTCACCTATATAATTAATCACTTTCCAAATTGATTTGCCACCATTATAAATCTAATTTTCCTAGGAACCTCCAAGTGTTTTTTAATATATCCCACTAAAATTAACCCTATGTCCATGACTAGTATTCTATCTATAAATACCACAATTAGATCCTTGAAGAGGAAAAGGGTAGCCAAGAAAATTGAAATAGCCATGGCCACTCCCCAACTCCATGTCTCATCCACCCAGATCTCTTTACCCATGCCATCCACCACATCATCCTAGGAGACCATTGTCACAAACTCATTCAAGAGGAAAAATTTAAATAAATTTACCATGATCCATCCACTCCCCTAATATGAAGGTTTAGATTGGTCTAAAGATCATTTGGCCTTCCATACCGTACACAATCTTTAAGGCAACAAAGAAGCAATAACCAACAAAGGATTTTGAATAAGAAGTTTTGGTTAAAACCACATAAGAGATAGACCCTAACCAATTGGTAATTCCTCCATAGACCATTGATTTAAGATCTAAGTCTTTTCAAATGCCCAGCTTCAAGGTAATAGAGCTCCCATCCATCAGAACCTTATTTGACAAGCCATCTAGAAACATTTAGAGGGTAAGAAAGAGGAAGTTGGAGGATGAAGCTGGCAGGAAAATAATTCTCAAATAGATGCAAGAAGTATTTTCCTTATGCAAAAGGAAAAATAGATAGGTGGGCCAATCCCCCTATAATGAATATTTTAGGTCTCTAGTCAAAGTGCATAAATATCCCATGGTGGCAATACATGAAGGCACAAAGGTAGCGAGATAAGAAATGGAAGAAAATTTTGAACAAATAAAAGAACAATAAAAGATAGTTCATATTTCAATAGGTATTGAAGCTTAGGTACATGAGGTATCATTAAAATGCTATAATTATTTAGAGTCATTAGAGTTCATATAGGTTGAATTATCCCCCCATATTTCCAAGACTCATCAATTATTTAATTCTTTGAAGTTAGATGAGAATAAACTAAAGTTGTTAATTCGTTACACAACCAATAAGGTTTATACCCATTTGGATCTGATGATACCATTAGATGTATATAATGCCCTAAATATGGTGGTCATCAGGATAGAAGAGGCCAAGAAATGGGTAACAATTGTTGGGGCCTTGGTCCCTAAATACCAGGAGCATGAGGCCCTCATCCTAAAAATTTTGAATGACTTAAAATTGTCAAAAGTTAAGGATGCTACAGGAAATTTGATAAATAAGATAAACTTTGATCATCTTATTCAGGAGGCTTCAAATAATCTAAAGCAAAGTTTACAAGGATTGTCATTAGAAGACATCAAAGCATAATTGATGTTTGCTAGGATAAAGGTGACTAAAGTTGAGATCTTCAAAATCAAATTCCAAATGATGAAAGCAGAACATGCAAATCTCCTAGGGAAGGTTGGTAGGGTGCATAGACCCTCTCTTTTGAACTTGGATATAATTAGATAGCATCATGATGTGTCAAATAAATTTTGGCTTGATATAGAGGCAAATAAAAAGTACACTAAATTTTCCACATCTAGTTCTACATCAATGGCTACAGTTACAACTCTAACTAAAGGGAATACATCCATGTAAACATCGACATAATTGTAAAGGGCCAAGTTTTATTACATGTACATTCTAATAGCAATGTATATTCTATATTCAGAGTTTTTTTAAATTCAAACATATTGTAAAGTTTTTCTATTCATTTTTAAAACATGCACACATTTCATGATTTTGTAAAGGCTAACTTTAACTATTGAAAACTGTAAGACAAATTTATATGGTTTTTAGACCATAGTTAGAACTTCAGTTCTAATTATGCCATGTAGTGTATTTTTACATGTACTTTGAGGATGAAGTGGCCCCTTCCCTAAGTATATTTAAACATATTTAACTCACATTTTTAATGGATTAAAAGATTTCAAATATACATGATCAGAAGAAATTTTTATTGTCAACTCATGTGTTTATGTGTTTTCTTTCCATTTTTTGTGTAATTAGGTTTATATCTTCTGGTTTTATGATTCAATAACTCTTAGTGTGAAAAAGATGCAAATGAGTTCTTTATTATTATAATTCATATACTAGTCTTAAGTGTGCAATAGTTATTCAAGGATTAGTAAATTACATTGATTATGGTAAATTAAGTTGATTGATTCATATTCTTAAGTGTGTAGAGGTGATTTCATTTGATGTAATTTTTTATGTATGTGCAATAGTTGTCTCAGATACCTCACTAAGTCTAAGCTATAATATCCTAATTAAGTTTGTGAAATAGCTACTCTAAAAGGAGAAATCTTTGACTGAGACGTATGAGTTTCCTATATCAAGATTATCCTATACTACTAGACCATGTCTGACTATAGGTGTGTAATAATTGCTAGAAATGGGCATAGGTTTTGAAATCACTTATCCTCTTAGAAACCATCTAGAGAAGTGATTCTTGAAGTCAAAAAACCTTTCTTTTCTACTCTACCCATCCCTAATTGACTGTTTGACTTTTAAGTGCACCATACATCTATTACTCAAGCTCTGTAATCATGATACATGCCATCAGTGTATTCACTCTTAGGTACCTTTGGCATATTGACTTTATTGCACATCATTATATCTACATCATTTTATTAAGTTCTCACCATTAATCAAACTTAGATAAATATTAAGTCAAGGACTTAGGAATATTAAAGTTTTTGATTATTGCTTTGATTCGGTAATTGCTAGGATGAAGGGGCCAGTTTCACAATGATGAGAAAGGCTTAAGTTATAACTTAAGTGATCAGTTCCTGCCTATATCTAGTTAACATAAAAATAGAAGTGCCTATGAATGTCATGACCAAAAATCATAGGGTTTTACTGAAAACCCTAGTAATGGCCAAGAGCAAAGATAAATCAATTTTGAGCTCATTTTTCTTCATCTGAACCTACGAACCATATATATGAGATGCACTTGAAAAACTCATAATGGATCTTATATCAATTTCTCTGCAAACATATGGAAATAGTATTTGTAAAATCATTACAATATTGCACCTTTTCAGGACCTTGCACTGTGTTATTTTAAAACATGATCTTCTATCCATCAATCTTGCCTGTGATTGATTCTCTTGACATCTATACTACTATCTCTCTTTTGACATCAATGACAATCATATTTCCAACATAATCAAGCATGGTATTATATATTTTATGCACTAACTCTATTAATTCCTTTTTGGAAGATTTTTTGAAACTATACAAGTTTTTCAAGACTTAGTTTTATTTATGAGGAATTATATCTAGGATTTAGTTTTTCAAACATTTTTCTTAGGCCTCCTCAAAAAAAATTTGTTGAGAACTTTTATCAGATACTTATTCATTGGGATTTTTTTTTGAAGTTTTTGCATCAAATATTTTATCCAAAATTTTATTCTAAATGACTTATCTTTTACCATAAATTTGGTCTTAAAAAATTTTGTTCAAAACATTTGTTCTGAACAGATTTGGTCTTTAGGATTTTTGTATCAAATAATTGTCTAAAACAATCACCATCAATTTTTGAAATTTGGAGATTTGCTTTTCATATTTTTTATGTCAAGGTTGTTTTTTTATATTTTGTATGATGTATTTTGGTCTTTGATATATTTTTTTAGAAGATTTGTTTGGATATTTCATAGGCTTGATCCCAACACAAACATGAGTCTCGATTCTTGACTACCAAAATCCCACTATACTTAGCCAATAAAGCAAAATATTCCTCATACTTGCCAATGCTACCCACCAACTAAACTAATTAGATTTAAACTATTCATAAAATATAAAATAGGTAAACATTGGGAATTTATAATTCATGAACTATAATTCAATGCTAAATCTATATACATAATGTGCTGCCATAAAAGTATTCATTACTCTCAAATGAATTTAAATTTTACTGTTATTCTATGCATGAAAATCCTTAACTACATGTAATATTATTATAAGCAAATAAATGACTCAGTAGAGAGGAGAATTTTTCACACAGCACATAAGAAAACTATAAAGTATTACATGTAATTGCAATGGTATCTTCATCCAAGGCATTCAGGGGAGCACTTTTTCCATTACCATTTTATATTAAGGATTCGACCAAATTCATGGACATAGTCTATGATGCTACCATTTTCTACAATAGGTATGGGAACTACTCTAAATTATAGGATGTTATTAATTTTGTCAATGTATTTTCACTAGATGGAAATCTATTTGCTATAGAATGATAGTTCACTAAATACTTACTCTCATTCTAGAGACAAGCACTGCATTCAGTTACAGCAAAACCTAAGGTGATGCCATATATCAACCTTTTATAAGACTTATTTTAAATGGAAAAGGTTATGTAGGATACATTTTTGTAAAATCTAGACAACCAAATAGTTGTGTTGTGTATCTCTAGAGCTATCTTTCAGAGGTATTTATCATTACCAATTCTAGATGCATATTTTAACAAATATAGGCTAGTTTCATGGAACTAGGAAAATTTAATGTATAAGGTGTTGTGTTCATGGATTATCCCTAGAGAAACAAAAGGTAATAATCCCACCCTTATCAACAAATTTAGGATGAGAGTGTGGATTGGGATGGCACTACTTAATAGGTTTTATGGCATGCCCAACATCCATTTCATTAATTTAGACTAGGTGCCATTCTTACATATGATGATGACCAGTGATGCAACATTTGCTTTGTGTGAAATTATAAGATTCCATTTGAGAGAATGGGTTATAAAAAATAATAAGTGGCCCACTCTGATAGGCCACTTCTACATGATGTCCTATCTCTTAGATGTTGTAATGGGCACACTTTATAAAGTCCTTGGTGAGATTTGGAGCCCAGCCACCGACTGTGTCTAGAATTGCATTTGTGATTATTCATAATTTATACGCATTTATGCATATACCAAGAACATTGTTAGGATTATTTAGGATGTTTATCCTCAAGTATGGTAAGCAATCCATGGGTTTCAAATGCCTAGGGTCAGGGAAAGTATAATGAAAACACTATCTAGAAGGGGTGACTATTTTTTATATCTTAATTACATGGTGATCATGATTGCTAGATATAAGGTCCATCCTCTATGCATCCCTAAATATGTACTTGGTAAATTGGTAGATCAAGAAATTACTTTCCAGCTCTAGTGGAGAATCAAGGAGGACTTTACCAAAAATAAGAAAAGCACATTCTATGGGCACCATATAGTCATTGGTCAGATGTGCTACACACAGAGAAAACACTTTGGATATGTATGAAGCAAAATAAAGATTTATCAGTTACCCACAATGCCATAGAAGGATTGGGATCCTCATGGCCACATATAAAGACACATTCAGGGCCTTGGTATCCCCTACCAACATGTCTATTATGATAATGACTTTTTATTCATGAATACAGAGAATGATGACTATGTCTTGGAAAGGGCAAAAGTTTTTGGACTAAAGGAGGATCATTTAAGGGAGATTAAATAGGAACCTTTAATTATAGTGAATAAATTGCATAATATATTACCACTCTATGCAGGATGGACATCCTCAGATTTTTAGAATAGCTAGCCTCTAGAGCAAACTAAGGAACAAAGAAAGCTTTGACAATAACTTCCTTTTAATTTGAGGATTGTCAAGAAAGAACCAAGGTGAGTGAGCCTGATCCTAGGGTATCTCTAGGAGATCCCATCAATCTAGAGTCCTATGATGGGGGAAATAAGGATAAGAGCACCCAACTATAATTGCAATATAAATGTCTATAACTACCCCCCAAGTACAAGAATCTACATAATTAGGGGTTGCCATGGATGAAGTTGCTACCTCCCTACAACCCAAAATTACTACTTAATATAAGAGGAAGTATAGGACTCCCCTCACAGGTAGTCCAATAATTGAGAAATTACAAAACATGCATGCAATGCCTCAACAAGTAGAAGTGGAGGAAGAAGAAGAAAATCTTGATGAAGAAGCAAAATTAGAGATAGCTAAAGCTCTGAGACTTACAGTCGATAAAAGGAAAGCACCAACCACAAAGGGCATAATAGGTAAAAAGGCTTGGCCTTTAGAGACCACTTCCCTAATTTCTTCTTATATTCCTATTTTTGGTTATATACCAATTTCATCTATGTTGAAGACTCCCAGGGTGGAATTTATCAGTTTACACATCCTCTTCCTCTCTACTACACATCCCTCTACTCACCCCAAAAGTAAAAAATGACTCTTCCACTATTACTCCATCTTCCACTAGTGTTGATCCATCTTCCACCACCTTAACATCCACTTTCATCAAGGCCACAACTAGTATTCCCTCTGACACTATCATAGTCAAATCCTTGAAGAGTAAAATGGTAGCCAAGAAAATTGAAATAGCCATGGCCACTCCCCAACTCTGTGTCTCATCCACACAAATCACTTTACTCATACCATCAACCACTTCATCCTAGGAGACAATTATCATAAGCTTAGGCAAGGGGAACAAGACAAAGCAAGTTATCATGGTCCACATACTCCCCCAATATGGAGGTTTAGATTGGTCCAAAATCATTTAGCCTTCCCTGCATGACATAATCCTCAAGGCAGCAAAAAAACAACTAGTAAAGGATTTTAAAGAAGAATATGTGGTTAAAACCACATAGGAGATAAACCCTAACCAAATAATAATTCCTCTGTGGGTCATTTATTTAAAATCTAAGGCTTCTCAAATGCTTGGCTTTAAGATAATAGAGCTCCCTTCTGTCACAACTTTCATTGACAAGCCATTTGGAAGCATTCAGAGGGTAAGAAAGAGGAAGTTGGAGGATGAAGCTGGTAGGGAAATAATTCTCAAACTGAGGCAAGAAGTCTTTTCCTTGTCCAAAAGGAAAAATAGAAAAGTGAGACAATCCCCCTACTATCAAGATTTTAGGTCTCTAGCCAAAGAGCATAAAGATGCCATGGTGGCAATACATGAAGGCATAGAACTAGCAAGACAAGAACTGGAAGTAAAATTAGAATAAATAAAAGAAAAATAAAAGACAATGCATATTCTAACAGGTATTGAAACTAAGGTGCAGGAGGCAGCATCAAAATGCTATAATTCCTTAGAGGCATTAGAGTTTATGTGGGTTGAATTAGCCCCCATATTAGCAAGACTTACCAATTATTTGATTCTTTGAAGTTAGATGATAATAAACTAAAGTTGTTGATTATTTACACAACCATTACGGCATATATCCATTTGGATTTGATGACACCATTGGAGGCATCTAATACCCTCAAAATTGGGGATATCGGGATAGAAGAGGCCAGGGAATGGGTGACAACTATTGGGGCTTTAGTCCTCAATTACCAGGAGTATGAGGCCCTCATCCTAAAAAATTTGAATGACTTAAAATTGTTAAAATATAAGGATGATACAAGAAAGTTGATAAATAAGATGAACTTTGATCAACTTATTCAAGAGGCTTCAAATAATTTTAATCAAAGTTTACAAGGATTGTTATTAGAAGACATTGAAGCAGAATTGAGATTTACTAGGAAAAAGGTGAATGAAGTTTAGATCTTCAAAATCAACTTCCATTAACCTCTTCCTCTATCTTACACATCCATCTACTCACCCCAAATGAATCCTGCAAATCCGGGCAGAAAACGACTGAGAAACCCAGACAGAAGACAGCAAATTATTCTGAAGCTTCTGAGCAGCCAAGTCCAGTGTCTGTTCTTCAACAGCCATCCTGCGAAGAGGATAATTCTCCCTCGCCTCCCATCATGCGCGCACTTAATTTCCAAGGTGAGACTTTGATTTTAACAGGTCATTGCTCTGCAAACAAATTTAAATGTCAGCAGTCAGCGGCCGATTAATCTATTATTTTCTTTTCTCAGAAAACGATTCCAGAGTAAATGATTGTCTTGAACTCACAGAGAACAGGAATTCTGATGAAAGTTTAAATAAAGAAATATCCAAGCCCGAGGATCCCGTGGATTTGACTTCAAATATTAAATTGCGGAGGGATGAAAATCATATGACCAGCACAGAACAAAATGTAATGGATTCCAATAACAGCATATTGCACAAACGTTTCCTACCCTCCAACAAATCCCAGAGCAATAATCACACAGTTCGAGAATATGTGACGGAGATTTTCAGGGCTTCTGGTCTGCTGAAAGAGGGCGACAAAGATAAAGTTTTAAGCATGTATCTGTATTCTTCTGGCAGCTTCTCAATCGATCCTGAAAGTTTCCATGAATTAAATGAGAAATATCTAAACTACAATGAAGGAGATGCACAATGTATGAATTGGCGACTGGTGTTCGATACAGTGAAAGAGATCCTGCGAAGAAATTATGGAGCTGTGCTGCCATATGGACGATTTCCACAGAGATGTAAGGTGAGTGGGCGTGATCTTGTGAATGAAGTTGTGGCGTAGTTAACTAGTCATGCTGAGTGGGGAGGAGATATTTACGATGGAGTGTGTAAACTTCTGGACAAGGATTTGAAGACATCACATCTGGATGATACAACAGGCATTGAATGAAGGTCTTGGATGTCGAACGCTCAATATTCACAGATCAATTTATTTGTGATTTCTTATTTTAGTCAAAGCTTCTCCATCTCACCCTTAAAATCATTTTTTTCACTAATGTCATAAGCCTATACGGACATACAGGAGAAAACAAATCCTGCAAAAAATCTGCAATCATTTTAGTAAATAGTGAATAGTTTTTATTTTTTGGATTGGTTGGTTGGCAGCCATGATCATATTTGAAGGGTGGCCTTAATTTCAAGTTGAAGTGTATTTATTCATCCAATATTTTCGTAATGAAAACTTATAAGAAATAGTTGCACTCCAATTGTAAAGAGTAAATTAAGTATATGCATCATTAAAAATATGGACTCCGAAACTTTTTTTATGTGTGACGAATAGAAAGTAGATTCAAAGGTGGAAATCAACAGCGATTAGAAATATAAAATTTATTCAACACCAATTTATTGGAGAAAGATTCGAATATACAAAAATTAAACATATATTTATTTAATTTATATAGCTAGTTACAAACTTCTGTTCAAAAAAAATCTTTCAAGACTACAGTTTTAGTAGTGTTTTTGTTTTTTTCTATTCCAAATTGTTGTACTAATAGATCTATTGGTCTAGTGGAAGAAGCTTTCATGATTTTATATGCTTCCATGCATCATAAATAACATTCAAATCTACCTCATTTAGAGCATGAGGTGCACAAAGAGAAAGAAACTTTAACATATTCAATGTGTTCAAACAAAGTCTAGATCTATCATTATTATTTTCCCTATTTAACTTTGAGAAACATCTTTCAGAGACTATTGTACTTGTTGGAATAACAATAATAACTTACTATAGCTACATTGAACATGGAAACCCCTCAAACCATTCATGTTCACCTCCACAAAGATCCCACACTCTGAACATAAATTGGCTTTGGTACGGTTTATTAATAGCACAAACAAATTCATCCATCTCACCTAAACATTTGATAGTATCTATAATAAGTGAGTTCCTAACACTAATTTTCTCAAATAAACATTTTAACCATATTTTTGTTTGACGATCTCTATCATCCATCCCACCATAATAATTATGAGGACTAAAAAACTTAGCATCATTAAATATAGGTAAATTTGTGAACCTTGTATCTAGAGAGTCAATAACCTTCACTATATTTTTTTCCCCATACAATAGAATCATCTAGTGTCCTTGATCTTTTTGAGTTAGGACAGCTCTCAAATCTCAAAGGATGTTTATGTATTATACTTGCTCCATCTACAAACTCAAGAGTTCTTCCTTCTGCTTTGTTTTAAAAAGATAAAATTTGTAATATACCTACCCCAAATATGTATCTTTGAAATCTCTTATGACGCATGTCAATAGTAACATCTCAAGCGGTACCAATAGAAGTAATGTCAACATGATCCTCTTAAAAAAAATTATTCAAATTATTTAACTCATTAAGCACATCTCCAAGTAAATAGATTCAAAATTGTACTTGAAAAATTCATGTCAAACCATATATTTTTTCTCCTCTAACTCCCATTCTTTCAACAAAGTAGGCATGAGTTTGACAAGCCTCTCCATAATATTTTCTCTAGAGAGCCACCTAATTTAATGAATTTACAACACCTTTAACCTATTGATTTGAAATGATTCCTTTAGTGAGCTCTTAATGCTCCATGTTTGTTAGCATATTTTTCAAGCCATGAGTAAACTTTATTTGAAAATTTGTCAATAAATTATATCTCTAGAAAATAAAATGAAACATCATTTACTATTAATGCTTCTTGATGAGTTATGCAATGAATATCTAATAATTGAGAAGCATCTTGATGAAGCTTAGTAGATAAACCTTCTTGGATACCCCTCATGGAAGAAGCCCCATCAGATCTAAATCCAACTAACTCCATCAAAGATAACACATCTCTGCTTAGAAATAGTTACCATGACATCATACATAGATTGAGTTGTTCCATCCTTTATTTGAAGGAGACATATAATTTTTTTTACAAATTGATCTCTTACTTCGTTAGTCAAATATGTAATATAAACTATCAAATGTTATTCCATAGTCTGATCAATATATTTATCAACTAAATTTGAGTAAAATGGACTACAAAAAATCTCATCTTTTAATGTTTTCTAATATACATCTTTCACATCATGTATAAATCTTTTTCGGATGTGATATTTGTATATGCATTGTATTCATATATTAAAAGCATGTGTGGAGTGCCTTTATACATGTTCAAGTCATAAATTGACTTGTAGAGTTCTAAAGATAAATCACATGTGACAATAAAATACATAGTTTTAATCACTGATTTGATTCTCTCCTTCACAATGCCTACCATTAGTTCTACATGTTTGGTAATTGAAACCCTACTTCATTTACTCTCTCCCTCCAAAAATTGTAAAGCAAGTTTATGAGGCTCTAATTATGTGTGGATTCTTAGACCACTGACTTAAAGGATGGTACTCCCATATTTAGAAAATAGAGTTTCTCTCTTATATTTTACACACCAAGAAATACTTTATCCTTTCAACATTATTTTAGTATTTTATAACATAAGCCCATTGAAATATTGTTATCCATTTGGACTTGCATGTCTTTATTAATTTCTCTCGTGTGTGTTCCACTTCCCAAATCTGTTCTTCATTTCTAAAATTTCATTATTGATTAGAACCTTGAAGAATATGAAATGTATCAGTAAGTGATAGTTGAGTTATATCATTTTTAGGATGACCAATAGAAACCATTTTCTAACTACTTATACCTATTCAATGAAAAAATTAAAATATATTTTTTTTTAAATAAATAAGTGCCTTATATGAGAGTAAAATATGCTTTATTTCACAAGATTCATTTTTACCAACTCATTTTTGTATCTAACAAAAAAAATGGAATACTCTTCCCTAAGATAATAAGCTATGTAACCTAAATTACTCAGAGATAATTTATTCTTTTCTAAACATAACTAAAAGGCTTAAAAAATCAAGATAATATTTTACATATAGAAAATAATTGAAACTTTACGTATATATAGTCAAAAGAGAATTAACACAATCATAATATTGCCTAGTAGATACCCATACAACGAAAAAATAATTATAAACCTCTTTAGAAGTACATCAATAACATGTGTATTTTTATTTCAAGAGACTACAAAAATAATTTGATTGTGGTAATATCTACCTAGAATTATTATAAATCTTACAATTATGATTCCATATTTCCATAGAGCAAACACACTAGTAGAAAAAACCCATAAGGTATAATTTTAATATGTTTTCTTAAAAATAGAACTAAACATTTAATAAATGAAACTAATAGTAGAATATATGGATGTCATCTACCATAAAGATCAATATTTCATAAAATTGATCATTTTAGATACTACTGGATTATTTTATTTATAGGCATCCAAAAAATTGTCATAACATACTTCTAATGTTAATTATTTTCAAGAAAGATGAAGCTAGAATATCTACCCTTGAAATATGTTCTAGTTGAGGCTTAATTTTAGTAGTGAAGGATAGAATTTATTGAAAAAAAAATTACATGCTCTAGTGGATAACATAAGCGGATTTGAAAATCCATTGATTACTTCATAGAATGGGTCCAATAAATGCACACTAGGGCTTCTACCATGATAGAGACCATAAAATAATTATAAGAGAATATATATAGCTTTTACTTTGTTTATTTTATAAAAGCATAAAATTCACTTAAATTTCATACACATGAAATGTGCCACAACATGTGAAGGTCACATAAAATATTTTATAAAAATCTAATCCATCTTGATTGCTCATCCTATGTGAATTCAAAGCCTATTTACAAATAATGAAATCCTATGTTTGATTTTAATATAACAAGTTGAAATTTGCAAGAATATAAAATAAAATAATATCCAAATGAGTTACCTCATATTTATTATAGTCATTGGGGCTTATAGATATTCCTAAAACAAATTTGATGGAGGAAATACATGCCTATTTTAATGGTGCAATCTTCAAATCAAAGCTCCAACTATAAAAAACATGTTAGGGGCATCAGGGGTAGGGAAGGATGAATTATAAGCCACCTACAAGTTACACTAGGTGAAGCACCAAATCAAGATCCACCTAACTCTTCAGCATGATTTAGCTATAGCCTGCACCTTTAGTTAATAGTTGACACCTATAATTCATGAAGGGAAATGAAATAGGAATCAAATGAAACAAAACAAAAACATATGTATTTTTCATGTTTGATATAAAAAATCATACACTATAGTCACTTTCCTCATTAATACATCATTAACATTTCATCACGGTAATAAAACCCATATCTCCATATCTACATACATCTATGATGGGAATGTGATGGAAAAGGGATATATTAGTAGTAGTGCTAGATTATGTTATTATGTGTATTAAATTACCTAGTGTTGTGACTAACTTCAATGTCAATAGTAATATTTAGATCCACTGATAGTAAGTTGAAACTTCCCCCAAATTATCACTTTTTGCCAGTTTGTTGAATCACCATATCTGGGTTTTACTTTTTTTAGAATATATTTGTTAATCGCTTCTGTTTCTTCAAAATTAAATCAACTATCATATATTTAATAATTTTATACATGTTTAAATATATATAAACCATTGTGCAATTATAATTCAATATATGAAACCTAATGTTTGAGGGATTTTTTAAAACATTATTTATATCATTTATATGATTTTATATTTTTCTTAGATGTCTATCACACTTCTAAAAACATTAGATTTTGATTATTTTTTATGGATCTTCACACCCATTTTACTACATACTAGAAAGATGTTGACAAAGGTTCTGGAATTCTACAATAATCTTACCAATTATATTTTCATTATGCATTTTGTCAAACCATTCCCATGCCTTTCTCTGGAACTCGATTTGTTCATGTGGGTTTTTCCTTGACCAATCCTTAGACTAAACCCAACCTTGCCAATCTTGAAATTCACCTAAACCTTAGTATAATCCCTATATATTTTTTTCTCTCTTGTGTTATTTAAAAAAGAGATATATGTTTTTAATCCATATGCATTATCAGTGATGATGGTGATAAGTGATAAAGTGTAATGCTAAACATTTGATTATTCACTCCCTACTTGCAAATTTTATCAAGAAGCCTTTTTTGAAACTCATATAAATTTATTACACTGAATAAATAGACATATTCTCATTTGAAGTAACACATCCATATAGTATTTTATTCAGATCCATATTTCTTACGTTCATATGGTTGCCTTTCTAGATGATATTTGGATGCATATAATGGATATTGATATACAACACAACCTTTTAAATTGTAGAGATTTATCATCCATAACCATTTCTTCATGACAACTCTCTAGACAAAGCAATTACAACATCCCTTAGAAATTATTATGGACTAAACACATTCTATGTGAATTATTTCTAGAAGTTGTTAATAGGAGTTTGCAATTTATATACAAACAAAATTATGTGCAAATTATAATAATATTCTGATTCTATAATTATGAAAATATTAGGTAGGAAATGGAATTGTGTATATGATGACACTAAATTTGTAAAATATCATGGCATGGTAATTTGGGACTATATGAATGGTTATCTTTGCTACTTTTAGTGTTTTCAGTTTTTAATGTCATGGTATTCAATACAGCATTTTTTATTTCATTTATTTAGTGGGATTGGTAAATATTATATCCACTTTTAATGCTTTGAGAGGTAAATTTGAACTAAAATTTAAATATTTTTAAACCTAAGTTGAATGGCATTTTAAATATTTTTAACACTGGCTTGAATGAAATTTTTAAGATTTGTAAGACTACCTTGAAAGAAATTGTCAATATCTGTAAACATGACTTGAAAAACAATAAGAAGATTTTCAAACTTGGATTATTTGAATTTACTTTGTAATATATATACCAAAACCTCACCACACATTAGGTGGATTTATATGCCCCCTTATTGCTATGAGAGGAGTTTGAACCTGGGTCACATTATTACAAGTGTTCATCATTACTATTACACCAAAACTCCCTAAACACTTTAGTGTAAGAAATATATATATATATATATATATAATGGGAATTTGACAACACATTAGTTCTAACATTGAACTAAGAATCATAAACAAGTAGTTGAAATTTGAAACCATTGAAAATACAATAAATGAAAGAGATGATAGATTGGTTAGGGAATCGTTAAAACCTCTTGGATATAAAGAAAGATATAAGGAATTTGAAGGAACTAGTATTTGAAATGGTAGAAACTTATCAAATCCCTTGTACATGCTATAGAGAAGTCTTTAAAAATAGTGCTCAACATTCTCTCAATATCATGCAAACATAAATTAAAGCACCAAAAACATGGAAACTCCTAATAATAGATGAACAATGTTTATTTTTTTTAATTTACTAGAAACTTTTACATTCTTTCTTCATAAAACTTACAAACATTCTCTACTCTTCTTTCTTCATTGCCCTATTTTTTCGGTATTTATTTTGAAATTTTAGTTGTGTTAACTATAATATATTTTTATTTAATAGTTTTAGTTTTGTTACTAATAATATAATTTTTTTTAAATAAACACATGTCAGTTATATTTAAGTTTTTATATACACAATCATGAAATGAAAACCCATTCCCCCTTGAAATTATAGGTTATGCCTTTTTGTGTAATTATATGGGCCAAGGTAACCACATCCATAAAATATATATTTTATTCATATTGGGATACCAAGGGTCCAATCAACCCTTTCCAATGTCACAATTTTCTCATACATTTTTTTATTTTCCACATGGTAGTATTATATCATGCCATGTGGTGACGTAACAAAACAAGACGAAATAATTCCTCAAATGTTTTTACCTCCCCAATGTTGGGAGGGATATTAACCATGGGGAGAACAAAAATTTAACTCCCAATGGTTGTGATCCCTTCAAATCAATGGGGGAGAAATAAATTTTACCTCCTCATGAGGAGGCCAATTTTTTTTGGCTTCTCTATTTTTTGGGAGCCATGGTTGGGAGGGATCCTAACCATGGTGTGAATAATTTTTTTCTCGTCATGGTTGAGATCCCTACCATAGTTGGATAGGGCATGGCTTTGAGGGACCCAAACTATGGAGAGGATAAAATTTTCTTTTTCCTCTCCATGGTTTAGAGGGCTCCCAACCATGGTGAGAGCAACTCATCAATAGTAAGTTTATCCATATCCCTTGCTTCATCTATTGCATAGATTTTAGAGTCATACCTTGATGGTAAAGATATTATGACCTTTTTTATAATGATTGAATCTTTCATCTCTTCTTCAAGACCTCTGATTTCATTGACTATTTCATCTACTCTGAGGAGGCAGTCTACTATTTTTTCTTTTTCATTCATTATGAGACTTTTAAAATTGTCTTTGTATGTTTATAGCTTGTCCTACTTTAAAATATCATTACAATAGGGTTATAATGAACTTAAATTTTAGCACACATAGATCCATGGGTAATAAGGCAAGTATGTTGTGTGAATCTACTTAGGAGTCTCTTTCATATTTCTGATTTGAATATTTTTTGTGGCATAGTTCATGTTTGATTTGAAATTACTAACCAAAGTATTGGGTTCTCAAATACTCAAAAGTATTCCCCTGTAAGTTACCATTTATTTTACCCAACATCCTCCTTTGTTCCTTGAAGAAATGGGGACCCACTTTTTTTTAGATTTTGGCCTTCTTCATTGAGCTTTTCTTCTAAATGTTTATGCGAGTTCCAAATGGATTGATCCTTAATTTTTACATTTAGAGAATTTTTTAGAACACAAATATCTATATAGGGGGGTGAATCAGTAGATTTATTAAAATTAATCCTTTAATAATTTTAATGTAAATTTAAAAATATATGTAGAGGTCACACACACATAAATAGACACAATACTTAGTATATGTGGAAAACCTAATATCGTAAAAACCATGGTGAGAACATATACTATAATCTACTATTCTAATCTAAGTTTACAATCAAAACCTCATTAGGTACAATGTTTAAAGGCATCGACCCTAAGGAAACACCAATCCTATGATTTTAGATAACCTACTTTAAAGAAGCACCTAATGCCTAACTGAGTGCCAACTCAGCTCTTCTAATGACACCTACCAATCAAATCTATTATGGAGCTACAACTCATAATTACAAAAATTGATTCAAAATGAATCTAGTTCTATGTTACATACCTATTTTCTCTACATCTCTCTTCCTCTCTGCCTCTCTCCCTCTCAATTCAACTCTATTTCAAACTTAGTGTATATCCTAGATGATGTATATATGCATTAGATCTAGGTCTCACATATTCTCTATGTTCACTTTGGTCAGTAACACATCATGCTCCATTTTGGACTTAGTTCATATTTCTTTAATGGCAGGTTTCTTGCTTCTTGAATTCACACACCACCACCATCTTTATCCATCTTTTACTATAGTTAGCATATATTAGGCTCTAATTTTGATACACATGCATTTTACATAATTTTGATCAATCACAATGATCTATATCATTGTCTATATTGTATAATAATCTTTCCTAAATGTTCTATCACTTAACCATTGATATGAATATATCTTTAAATATTGGCCATTGATCTTAAGTTTCACACCATGATCTGATGATCCTCATTCAATTATCCTAACTTTAAAATGTATCTATTATATCAAGCTTATGTTCTTCATCAGATCTTTGTGATGTTTTAAATTTTAATGTTTCAACTTTAAAATGCATTTTTTGATCTTTGATCTAAGTTCCTATGTGATGTTATATCTTCAAAAGTATCATGAACTTTACCTATGTTTATCATTAAACATCGATCACTTGATATCATCTCGCTACTTATTGATACTTTAGAACACATATATACCATAGATTTCCTCAAAGTAGATCAATCTTTAAAAATTCAAATTTAAGTCACAGTCATTGATATTATTCTCAATCTCTTGAGATTAAGACACTTGGCACTCTCATGTGCCTTCTGAGCACTTTACTATCAGTCCTCATACTTGTGACACTTGACACTCTCATGTGCCTTCTGCACATTATCAATCACCACACTTATGACACTTGACACCCTTGCATTCCTTCTACATAATTTTTTCATTTATTGTTATTGAGACACTTGGAACCTTTGTGTTGATCATTGACTATTTGAATTTGAAGCGCACCATAGATTTATTTCTCAAGCTTCATGATCATCACACATGTCATCAGCACATTCACTCTTAGGTACCTTTGACATATTAACTTTATTTCTCATCATTGTATCTACATCATTTGATTAAGTGCTTACCATTGATTAAACTTAAAAAAATATTAAGTCAAGGACTTAGGAATATTAAAGTCTTTGATCACTGCTTTGAGCCAATATTTCTAGGATGAAGGGGCCAGTTTCACAATGATGAAAAAGGCTTAAGTTATAACTTAAGAAACCAGTTCCCACCTATATCTATTTCACATAAAAATAGAAGTGCTTATGAATGCCATGACAAAAAACCATAAGGTTTTATTGAGAAACCCTAGTAATGGCCAAGAGCAAAGATAAATCAGTTCTAAGATCAATTCTCTTCATCTAAACCTGTGGACCATATATATGAGATACACTTGAAAAACTCATAATAGATCTTCTATCAATTTCTCTGTAAACATACCAAAATAATCTCTGTAAAAGCATGACAAATTTTCATGAAAATATTTCACCTTTCCAGGACCTTGCACTATGTAATTATAAAACATGCTCTTCTCTCCATCAATCTTGCATGTGACTGATTCTCTTGACATCAATGACATCCATAGTGCTAACTATCTCTCTTTTGACATCAATGACAATCATATTTTCAATAGAATCAAGCATGGTATTATATATTTTATGGACTAACTCTATTATTGACTTTTTGGAAGATTTTTTGAAACTATGCAAGTTTTCTAGGACATAGTTTTATTTGGAGGAATTATATTCAGGATTTGGTTTTTTGGGCATTTTTCTTAGGCCTTCTTCTCAAAAAAATTTGTTCAAACTTTTATCAGGGACTTATTCATCAGGATTTTTTTAAAAGTTTTTGTATCAAACATTTTTTCTAAATAATTATTATAAATGACTTGTCTTTTATTAAAAATTTGGTCTTTAGACTTTTTGTTCGAAATATTTGTTCCAAACAAATTTGGTCATTGGGATTTTTATATCAAAAAAATTGTCTAAAATAGTCATCATCAGCTTTTATAGTTTAGAGATTTTTATTTTCATATTTTTTATGTTACAATTTTTGTTCAAATATTTTGTATAGTGGATTGTGGTCTTTAAGCTTTATGTTTAGAATATTTTTTTGAATATTTCATAGGCTCGATCCCAATACAAAATATGAGTCTTGATTCCCAACTATTGAAATCCCACTATACTTAGCCAATAAAGAAAAATACTCACCAATGTTACCCACCAACTAAACTAATGAGATTTAAACTATGTATAAAATACAAAATAGGTGAACATTAGGCATTTATAATACATGAACTAGAATTCAATGCTAAATTTATATACATAACGTGTAGGCATCAAAGTATTCATTACCCTCAAATAAATTTGAATTTGACTGATATCCTATGTATGAAAAGCCCTAACTACATGTAATATTATTGTAAGTGAATAAATGACTAAGTAGAAAGGAAAATTTTCACACAACACATAAGAAGAATATAAATTACTACACATAATTTCAATGGAATCTTCATCCAAGGTATTCAAGGGATCACTTCCACCATCACCATTTTATATTAAGGATTTGACCAAATTCATGGACATAGTCTATGATGCAACCATTTTTGACAACACGTATAGGAACTACTCTGAATTATGGGATGTTTTTAATTATGTCAACATATTTTCACTAGATGAAAATATATTTTATATAGAATGCCATTTCATTAAAGACTTACTCTCATTCAAGAGACAAGTAATGCATTCAGTTGTAGCCAACCTAAGGTGATGCCCTACTTTGACCTTTTACAAGACTTATTTTTCATGGGAAAGGTTTTGTAGGATGCAATTTTACATGACCTAGACAACTAGATAGTTGTGTCATGAATCTCTAGAGTTGCCTTTCAGAGGTGTTTATCATTACCAATTCTAAAATCATATTTTGACAAACATAGGCTACTTTCATGGAACTAGGAGAATTCAATGGATAAGGTGTTGTGTTCATGGCTTCTCCCTAGAGAAACCATAACATATAAAGGTAATAATCCCACCCCTATCAATAAATTTTGGATGGGAGTGTGGATTGGGATGGAAATACTTAATAGGTTATATGGCATGCCCAACATCTATTTCCTTAATTTGGACTGGGTGTCATTATTACATATGATGATGACCAGTGATGCAACATTTGCTTTGTGTGAAATTATAAGCTTCTATTTGAGAGAATGGGTTATACAAAAGTTCAAGTGGCCCACTCTAGCAAGCCATTTATACATGATGTCCTATCTTTTAGATGTTGTAATGGGAATAATGTATAAAATCCTTGGTGATCTTTGGATCCTAGCCACTGACTGTGTCAAGAATTGCATTTGTGATAATTCTCAATTTTTACACATTTATGTATATACCAAGAACATGGTTAGGATTAATGGGGATGTTTATCCTCAAGTATGGCAAGTAATCCATGGGTCTTCAATGCCTAGAGTTAGGGAAAGTATAGTGAAAACACTATCTAGAAGGGGTGAACATTTTTTATATCTTGATTACATGGTGATCATGATTTCTAGACATAAGGTCCATTCCCTATGCTTCACAAAATATGTAATTGACAAATTGGCAGAGAAAGAAATTACTTTCTAGCTATAGTTGAGCATCGAGGAGGACTTGATCAAAAATAAGAAAACCACATTCTATGGGCACCATATGGTCATTGGTCAGATGTGCTACACATAGAGAAAGCACTTTGGAGATGTGGGAAGAAAAATAAAAATTTATCACTTACCCATAGTGCCATAAAGGGACTGAGATCTTCATGGCCACATATAAAGACACATTTAGGGCCTTGATAATCCCTACCAACATGTCCATTATGATTATGACTTTTTATTCATGAACACAAAGAATGATGACTATGTCTTAGAAAGGGAAAAAGTTTTTAACTTGAAGGAGGATCATTTAATGGTAATTCAGCAAGAACCTTCAATTATAGTGAAGGAATTGCATAATATATAACCACTCTGTGCAAGATGGACATCCTTAAAATTTTAGAATAGCTAGAATTTAAAATAGACTAAGGAATAAGGAGATCCTTCACAATAACTTCCTTCTAAGTTGAGGATCATAAATAAATAACTAAGGTGAGTGAGCCTTATCCTAGGGGAGCTCCAGGAGATCCCATTAATCTAGAGTCTTATGATGAGGAAGAATAAGGATAAGATCACCCAACTGTAAGTGCAATACAAACATCTACTGCTACCCTCAAGTACAAGAATCTACATCATTAGGGGTAGCCATAGATGAAGTTGCTACCCCAGCTCAAAAAAGTTCCTACCTACAACCTAAGATTACTATTTGCTATAAGAGGAAGCCTAGCACTCCCCTCATAGGTAGTTCAATAATTGAGAAATCACAAAGCATACCTATAATGCCTCAACAAGTAAAAGTGGAGGAAAAAGAAGAAGATCTTGATGAAGAAGTAGAATTGGATATAGCTAAGGCTCTGAGACTTATAGTTGATAAATGGAAAGCACCAACCATAGAGGGCATCATAGGTAAAAAGGCTCATCCTTAAGAGACCACTTGCCTGCTTTCTTCCTCTATTCCTATTTTTGGTTATATACCAATTTCATATGTGTTGAAGACTCCTAGGGTGGAATTTGTCACTTCCACCCCTAATAATTCATTAGCCTCTTCCTCTTTCTTACACATCCCTCTGCTCACCCTAAAATTAAAAAAAGACTCTTCCACCACTATTGATGGATGTTCCACCACTGTGCCATCCACTTCCATCATGGCCATGACTAGTATTCCCTCTTATACTATCATAGTCAAATCCTTGAAGTCTAAAATGGTAGCCAAGAAAATTGAAATAGCCATGACCACTCCCCAATTCCATGTCTCATCCACATAGATCACCTTACCCATTTCATCCACCAATTCATCTTAGGAGACCATTATCATAAGTTTAGGCAATGGAAAGAAGATAAATAAAGTTATCATGGCCCATCTACTCCCCCAATATGGATGTTTAGATTGGTCCAAGATCATTTGGCCTTCCCTTCCTAACACTATCCTTAAGGAAGCAAAGAAGCAACAACCAATAGAGGATTTTGAAGAAGAAGCTATGGTTAAAACCACACAGGAGATAGACCCTAACCAGTTCATAATTCCTTTGTGGGCTATTTATTTAAGATCTATGGCTTCTCAAATTCTTGGCTTCAAGATAATAGAGATCCCATCCATCACAACCTTGTTTGACAAGCCATATGGAAGCATTTAGAGGGTAAGAAAGAGGAAGTTGGAGGATGAATCTGGTAGGTAAATAATTCTCAAAGAGAGGCATAAAATATTTTCCTTGTCCAAAAGGAAAAATAGACAATTGGGCCAATCCCCCTACTACAAATATTTTAGGTCTCTATCCAAAGTGCATAAAGATTCCATGGTGGCAATACATGAAGGCACAGAGCTAACAGGACAAGAATTAGAAGCAGAATTAGAGAAACTAAAAGAATAATAAAAAATAGTGCATATTTCAATAGGTATTGAAACTGAGGTATAGGAGGTGGTATCAAAATTCTATAATTATTTTAGAGGCATTAGATTTTGTGTAGACTAAATTATCCCCCCATATTACTAGGACTCACCAATTATTTAATTCTTTGAAGTTAGATGAGAATAAACTAAAGTTGTTAATTGTTTACATAACCAATGAGGCATATAACCATTGGATCTAATGACACCATTGGATGCATCTAATACCATCAATATGGTGGTCATCAGGATAGAAGAGGCTAGGGAATAGGTAATAATTGTTAGGGATGTGGTCCCTAATTACTAGGAGTATGAGGCCCTCATCTTGCAAATTTTGAATGACTTAAAATTGTCAAAATTTAAGGATGTTATAGGGAAATTGATAAATAAGATGAACTTTGATCAACTCATTCAAGAGGCTTTAGATAATTTTAATCAAAGTTTATAAGGACTATAGTTAGAAGACATTGAAGTGGAATTGAGCTTTTCTAGGAAAGAGGTGAATGAAGTTGAGATATTCAAAATCAACTTTCATTAACCTCTTCCTCTCTCTTACACATCCCTTTACTCACCCTAAAAGTAAAAAAGGACTCTTCCACTATTGCTCCATCTTCCACCACTATTGATCCATCTTCCACCACCATGCCATTCACTTCCATCATGGCCATGACCAATATTCCATCTAAAACTACCACAATCAGATCCTTGAAGAGGAAAAGGGTAGCCAAGAAAATTGAAATAGCTATGGCCACTCCCCAACTCCATGTCTTATCCACCCAAATCATGTTACTAATGCCAAACACCACATCATCAAAGGAGACCATTATCATAAGCTCTATCAAGAGGAATAATTTAAATAAAGTTATCATGATCCATCCACTCCCCAAATATGAAGGTTTAGATTGGTCTAAGATCATTTGGCCTTCCCTACTTGACACAATCGCAACAAAGAAGCAACAACCAATAGAGGATTTTGAATAAGAAGTTGTGGTTAAAACCACATAAGAGATAGACCCTAACCAACTAGTAATTCCTCTATGGACCATTGATTTAAGAGCTAAGGCTTCTCAAATACCTAGCTTCAAGATAATACATCTCCCATCCATCACAACCTTGTTTGACAAGCCATCTAGAAACATTTAGAGGGTAAGAAAGAGGAAGTTAGAGTATGAAGCTGGTAGGAAAATAATTCTCAAAGAGATGCAAGAAATCTTTTCCTTATCTAAAGGGAAAAATAGACAGGTGGGCCAATCCCCCTATAATTAAGATTTTAGGTGTCTAGCCAAAGCACATAAATATACCATGGTGGTAATACATGAAGGCACAGAGCTAATGAGATAAGAATTGGAATCAAACTTTGAACAAATAAAATAATAACAAAAGATAGTTCATATTGTAGAAGGTATTGAAGCTGAGGTGAAAGAGGCAACATCAAAATCCTATAATTATTTAGAGGCATTAGATTTTATACAGGTTGAATTAGCCCCCCATATTACCAGGACTCACCAATAATTTAATTCTTTAAAGTTAGATGAGAATAAACTAAATTTGTTAATTCTTTACACAACTAATAAGGCATATAGTCATTTGGATCTGATGACACCATTAAAGGTATATAATGTCCTCAATATGGTGGTCATCAGGATAAAAGAGGCAAGGGAATGGGTAACAGTTGTTGGGGATTTGGTCCCCAAATACCAAGAGTGTGAGGCCCTCATCGTACAAATTTTAAATGACTTAAAATTGTCAAAAGTTAAGGATGCTATAGGAAATTTGATAAATAAGATGAACTTTGATCAACTCATTCAAGAGGTTTCAAATAATTTTAAGCAGAGTTTACAAGGACTATCATTAGAAGATATTGAAGTAAAATTAGGCTTTGTTAGGATAAAGGTGATTGAAGTTGATATCTTTAAAATCAACTTTTAGATGATGAAATCAGAACATGTAAATCTCCTAGGGAAGGTTGGTAGGGTGCATAGACCCTCTCTTTTGAACTTGGATATAATTAGACAGCATCATGATGTGTCACCTAAATTTTGACTCGATATAAAGGCAAAGAAAAAAGTAGAATAATGTTGCCACATATAGTTATACATCAACGACTATAGTTATAACTCCAACTAAAGTCAATACATCCATGTAAACATCGACACAAATGTAAAGGGCCAAGTTTTACTACATGTACATTCTAATAGCAGTGTATATTCTATATTCATAGTTTTCTTATAATTTGAACATATTGTAAAGGTTGTCTATTCATTTTCAAATCATGCACATGTTGCATTATTTTATAAAGGCTAACTTTAGCTATTGACAACTGTAAGACAACTCTATATGTTTTTTAGACCATAGTTAGAACTTAAGTTCTAACTATGCCATATAGTGTATTTGTGCATGTACTTTGAGGATGAGGTGACCCCTTCCCCAAGTCTATTTAAACACATGTAACTCATAGTTTTAAAGGGTCAAAAGATTTCAAATATATAGGAGTAGAAGTAATTTCAATTATTAGCTCATGTTTGTGTATTTTCTTTCCATTTTTTGTGTAATTAGGTTTATATATTTTGGTTGTATGATTCAATAACTCTTAGTGTGCAAAAGATGAAAATGAGTACTTTCTTATTATAATTGATATACTAGTCTTAGGTGTACAATAGTTATTTAAGGATTAGTAAATTACATTGATTATGGGAAATTAATTTGATTTATTCATATTCTTAAGTGTGTAGAGGTGCTTTCATTTGATGTATTTTTGGTGTATGTGCAACAGCTATCTTAGATACCTCACTAAGTCTGAGCCATAATCCCCTAATTAAGAGTGTGAAATAGCTACTCTAAAAGGAGCAACCTTTGACTGAGGCCTATGAGTTTCCTATATCAAAATTATCCTATACTTCTAGACCATGTATGATTATAGGTGTGTAATAGCTACTAGCAATAGGCATAGGTTTTGAAATCACTTATCAACTTAGAAACCATCCATAGAGGTGATTTTTGAAGTCAAAAAACCTTTTTTTCTACTCTACCCTTCCCTCCTTTTTGAGTTTATTTTTGAGACCTGGCCATTCTAGATTAAGGAACCATCTACCCACCAAATCTTATAAATTTTACTTCCTTTTTAGAGACCACCCCTCCATTAAAAATTCCTTGTTAATAACATGCATACCCTACCTTCTATTCTATCACCTAGCTGTTAAGATTGCATACCTATAATTTTTGATATGGAGTGGAGTTCACCTCCATTGAGATCCTTAAATGTTAGAGGCTACCTCATTATGAGACTAGTGTGTATAAAAATTGCATCAATATTCTCTTTCTGGTGCTAGAAGGAGGTCCCCAACTTCTAATAAAATAGGTTAATTTCTACATAGAGTTACACTAGAGCCACCCAAGAGAGTGACCAGATCTAGTTTTGAGGCTAGTCTTCTAGTCTCACCCTTGTCAAATCATAAGAGACTTAGAGTTGTACCAACTACCCCTAATAAGCATAGGATACCTTCCCTATTAAGGATCACTTCCTTTGTTAATCATCCCATGTTTCAAACACCTTGGTTAGTTAGATATGTTATTACCATTCCAGGAGATGTGCATGACCTACTTAGGAATTTTGAAAAGTATTTACCATCTTTCTCTCCTTCAAGAGCAAGAAAAATAAAGTAACACATCAAATATTTTAAAGTTGCTTTAAGATTAATGAATGTTATCAATGAGGATTTTGCATACAGGTTGTTCCCTTTTACACTAATAGATGTTACTTATGATTAGTATCTAAATCTAATAAAAAATTCCATCACTTCTTGGAATGCATGTCAAGTAGCTTTTATTGCACAATTTGGATAGGTCACCAGCCCTAGTTTGATATATCAGCACTTCACTAGCACGAATAAGGAGCCTAAAAAGCCTATCTACACTTTTAATGTAATGTTTCAAAATATGTACACATGTTTAAGCCAAAGGTATAAAATAGAAAAAGAATTAGCAGTTAAGATGTATAATAATGCTCTAGATATAATTACTATGGTGTTCCTAAGAAGATTAGTTATTTCCACCAACTTAGTGCTAGCATATGAAGAGTCCATCAACATTGATAGGAATCTCAATCCCTAGGAGCTTGACACACCTAATTTTAGAAATGGCTTCTTAGCATTAAATCTAGTACCACATATGAATTAGAACATTCTTACATTCAATCATAACTAGTTATACACATTGCTTCCTCTGACACAGATGATACATCTAAATTATAGTTTCTTTAACAACTATGCACCAGGTAATGGTTACCAACAAAATCAATAATTGGCTAAATCTTTTTTTGTTTTTTACAGGGCACTAACTCTATAAATGTGGAGCTAGATGTTATTTAAAATATGATTCAAAAGCTAAATAATGACTTCCTTATCATGAAAAGAAAGATGGGAAATGATAATGGCCCAAGTGGTACCTATAATTCTAGATTCTAGAGGTAAAATAGACCATTCAATAGGTCTAAAAATAATAAAGATCAGCTAGCAAGCTCCCAAAGATCAACATGGTAGAGATAACTATACCAAATTGGTGTATAATTCATAATACTTCTCAAAATGATGATTTGGATTGTGTTGAATTTTGTGCATCATTTGAAATCCTTCAAATATAAGTAGTAAGGAAAGACTCGATGCATAATCCATCAAAATCCCACCAGGTTCTTAGCCCTTCAAGCATTACCATATTCGTTGAGACTCATGAGTTTCTCTTTCTAAGTGAAGATGACAACATACCAAAGGACAACATTGATGAGATCTATACTTTCCATCAATTATATAAAGATGGTTACAATCTATGGAACATGTAGCTATTAAAAACTTTTATTCCTCCAAATAGCATATCCATTCCACCTAATCCTAAAGCTGATAATAATGCACCTCCCCCAAAAGGAAATGATCAGCCTCAAAACAAAGAGGAATAGAGCAAGGGGGTATACAACATCATTGAAGACATGAATAAAATCAAAGAAAATATTACTCTTCATTAATTAGCTCAAATCACTAAATAAAAGGAGCTACTATGTAAATCTATCATAGGGAAAACCCTTGTGGAAAGGATAAGAGCATCTATAGATAAAGTGAAGGCTACTGATACCAATGTCATCTATAAAAGCAAGCTAGAAGTTCCACCTTTTTTTTTACTATTAGGGAATTTGGTAAGAATATTGAGAATTTTTTAGTTAATTATGGAGCCTCAAAAACTATTATGCCTACTTCTATATGTCAAAATCTTGGTCTAACTCTAAGCCCTTCAAAGAAAATAGTTTCACAATTGGCTAAAATGGTGGTACTAGTGGTTGGAGAGTTGACTAATGTGTGTATTCAAGTATTATCTGAACCATGAGTCGTGCTGACCATTGACATAATTTTAGTAGACATACCTAAAGGCTATGGATTATCACTAAGTAGGGACTAGTCTAAAATGTTCAATGGATATCTCTCTATAGACTTCTCTTAATCTAGATACCATGAAGAGGCATTGCCAATCAAATTCAAATTGACAAGGAACCAAGGATGAAGTATCATATCATAGAGTATAATGTCAAGAATGAAGAGGTAAAGTATGAATATCCTAGCCTTGGTATTTACACTTTTACTAAGCAAAATCAAATTCTTGAGCTAGAAGCTGAAAGCTTCAATCAGCTATGGACTTACACTTTTATGGTGCTAGATCCAAAGAAGGATCAGGCTTAAGATTTGAATTGTTTGACCCATAGGGGAAGAAGCTCTTGGTAGCATACAGGTTACATTTCCCTTGTACTAACAATAAGGATGAATATAAAGTTTTAATTTTAGGATCACAATTTACACTCAAGAATAATGTCAAATAGTTGTTAGTATTTGGTGACTTAGATTTGGTAGTCAATCAAGTCAGAAATAAATACAACACAAATTTCCTTATTTGAAAAGGTATAAACATAGATCATGGGATTTTATTGAGATATTTGAATATTTCAACATGGTATCAGTTTTTAGGGAGTAAAATCAAGCAACAAACTCACTAGCTATTGTTGATACTAATTTGGAGCCTCTCCAATAATCTAAGGTAAAGAGATTATTTATTGAGTTGGTACCTTATCCATCCGTTCCTAACAATGTAGAAAATTTCTAAGTTTTGATGATGATCAGAAAATCATTTATTTTCTAACCAATTTAGGGCAATTTGAGTACCAAATCATTAATGATAAGGAAGTTAGCCATCTCTACCAAAAAGAGTTAGAGAAGGAAGGTATCATCTAGCTCAAATAGAATCATCTCCCAACTAGATTTGTCCCCTTAGAAAGACCATTTAATATAGATCTTCAAGCTCAGAAACTAAGGTAACCTAAAATAAATCAGTCTAACTTCAAAAGGGATAATTTAGGTGATCAAGATATCCCATTTTATGTTAATATTGGCCTTAGCTACACCCTAGAAGAAAGATAATAAGTGAAGGAATTGATTACCAGATATAAAGATGTAATTGCTTGGATATATGAATACTTGAAGGTTTATGACCCTAAGGTGATCACTCATACAATTCCATTGAAACCAGACCACAAGCTGTTAAGATAGAGATAGAGACCAATGAATCCTATATTGGAGCCTCTCATTCAAATAAAAGTGGAATAGATGCTAAGTGCAAGGATAGTCTTCCCAATCAATCATTTTACTTAGGTGGCCAATTTAGTCCCACTCAAAAAGAAGAGTAGTGAGATCAAGTTATGTGTTGATTTCAAAAACTTGAACAAAGCTTCTAAAAAAGACATTTATCCCCTACCTTCCTTGAATGAAGTCATATGGATAGTAAGTGGCTCTGAAATGATGTCCTTTTTAGATGGATTTCAAGCTATAATCAAGTATGAGTACAATCAGAGGATAGAATGAAGATTGTATTTAATATAAACTAGTGTACTTATGCATATAAAAAGATGATTTTTGGCCTAATAAATGTAGTATCCACATTTTAGTGAGCCATGGATCATGTATTTAAAGGATTATTAGGAAAGTGTATAATCATCTATATGGATGATCTTACTATATTCTCCAAGAATAGGAATGACCACATAGGCCATCTACAATCAATCTTTGAGAGATGCATAAGGTTTGGCATCTTATTAAACCCAAATAAGAGCACATTCGAAGTAACTAAAGGCAAGCTCTTAAGACACATCATTACCAAATAAGGGATCATCATTGATCCAGATAGAATTCAAGGAATTTCAAAGATTGCACCACCAAACAACAAGAAGGAGCTCAAGTCATTCTTTAGGAAGATTAATTTTGTGAAGAAGTTCATCTTAGGGTTTGCAAATATTTTTAGACCTTTGAATTCAATGCTCAAGTAGGATGCTAAAACAGAACAGATAGTTGAGGCCTAGAAGTCTTTTTAAGACATTAAAGATGTAATATATTAGGCCCCATTGCTAATTAGTATATATTTTACAAAGGATTTTTATTTATACTCATTTGCTTAAAAACATACAACTATTGATGTTATAACATAGAAGAAAGATGATACTAAGCATTCAATTATGTTTATGAGCACCAATCTAAAGGATGCAGAACTCAGGTACTCCATGATTGATAAATAGATCTTCACTCTTGTCAAGGCAATGAAGAAATTTTGACACTACATCTTGAGGAATAATACTATTGCCATCATGCCTGATCTTATTTTTAAGCTCACCTTATCATATAATTAATTAGGAGAATGTAGAGGCAAATGGATGAAAAAACATAGAAATCAAGCCTGTTAAGATTATTTAGGGTAAAGGCGTTATTTAATTCATAACTGAACCTGATCTATGTATTACTGTTGAAGAGGTATGTGAAGCCCAGGTATCTAAAAGAGAATATTATACTAACATAATATTATATCTACTTATAGGTACTTATTCCCCAGAACTCAATAGAGAATGAAGGAGATATTTGAAGCTCAAAGTTGCTCATTACATGATCAAGAAAGGAGTTCTCTATAGAAAAAACTAGAAAGGCATCTATCTTAGGTGTGTATCTATAGAAGAAGCTAAAGAGATTCTAGAAAACTTACATCAAAAAATAGGCAATGGTCATCCATCTGGGAAAACCATAGCCCACAAGATCTTACTACTAGCCAACAATTTTCAAGGATGTTCATGCTCATGTGAGAACATGTCACGAATGTTAATCTTTAACTAAGAGAGAATTACATGCATCAATGCCCTTGTAACCTAGTATTGAAGGAAGGTCATTTACCCAATGGGGTTTAGACTTCATCGGTGTCATTAACCCAAATTCCTTAGCTGACAATAAATTTATACTCACTACCATAGACTATTGTACTAGATGAACTAAGGTTGTGGCCACAAAAAATTCTAGAACACAAGATGTGATTCACTTCTTGGAGAAACACATCACAACTAGATTTATCACCCCTATTTTTCTAGTTTGTGATAATTGGATAGCATTCATATCATTTGGATTCACTGAATGGGATCATGATAACTAGATTATTATTAAGTCATCTTCTAACCATTACCCCCAAGGAAATGGACTGGTTAAATCAATGAATAAGAACCTGATAAATGTAATTAAAAAATCAAATGGGGATAAGCCTAGGGACTTGCATAATATATTAAAGTATGACTTTTAGGTAGACTGAACAAGACATAAATAGGACCTTAAAGATTCACCCTATTTATTGGTGAATAGACACAAACTAGTAATCCTAATTACATTGAAATTACCAACTTATCAATTTAGTAGTAATACATGAAACCAAATGATAAAGTAGAATCTTAACTATTGGACATAATAGAAATGTAAGATTTGAGGACTGGGGCCCTACATACCTTCAACAAATGCCAAGATGTATTCAAGAGGTGGTTTGATAAAAGAGCAAATATCAAAGCATTTAGGATCTCAGATCTAGTGCTAATTTTGGATAAGGCCCATGAAAAGAAAGGATAGCATGAAAAATTTTCTCCATTATGGATTGGACCATATCATATTTTGGATACCCTGGGTAATAATTCATTTCATCTAAAGTACCTATAGGGTAATGAACTCATATATCTA
This sequence comes from Torreya grandis, assembly GCA_037957365.1. Taxonomy (NCBI): domain Eukaryota; kingdom Viridiplantae; phylum Streptophyta; class Pinopsida; order Cupressales; family Taxaceae; genus Torreya; species Torreya grandis. Next base: position 1,022,936 of record JARHVA010003078.1, read on the forward strand.
ATCAACAAATAGTTTATGAAGCATTACTTCATGATTATACCATCTGAAGGTACCCTCGATTGATGAAGGAACATGGTAGAGGTAGGATTAGGGCAGTTTATTAATTTCCTAATATTATATTTCCTACTTTCTAGATTAGTTTATTGCTTTCCTAGTATAGTTTCTTGTTTTATAGGTTTAGTTTTATTACTTTCTAGAATAGTTATTTTGTTGTTTCCTGTTACAATTTGAATTGTTTTATTCTGACATCACCAAGATAATATCCAACCATCTAAGGCCCATAATCTATGCCTAGATAAGATGGGTAACTTGAAGGGGGAAATTATAAAGAGATTCATAACTTGGGACATGTTCATAAATTGGGTATATTTGTGTTTAGAGTCTTCAAGATGTAGGTATGTAATCAAAAAACATTTTGGATTGTGTCACAATTGAATATTTCTACCAGGTGTGTTAAAGTTCCTCTCAAGTACTTCATATGAATTTAGAGAGTTTTATTATTTCATTGGATCAAGCACACTTACTATATTAATACTTATTAGATATGATAAATTATTGGTGTAAGTGTAGCTGATAGGGACATTCTAGTAAATCATTTGTTTTATACTCATACCAGTTCATAGGGGTTTTAACTCTCCTCTTTTCATTTAAATAAAAATATAAGAAATAACCAATGAGTTAAAATTAGCAATTAATAAAAATAATATCTAAAGAAAATAAAATATCTCACATGATGAAATAAAGTTAATATCCCATGCATCATAATTAAGAAAATAAATGAAGAGGGGAGAAGGAACCCAAGGTATATCTGTTAGGGATATGGATGCCTGGGTAGTAGTAGAGCAATGCCTAAGCTTCAGTTGATTTAATGAGCTTTAAGAGAAACTAGAATGAAACCTACAACTCCATCAAGCCTTTGAAAATCTCATTACAATAGTGGTTTAATGAACTTCACTTTTAGCACACACAAATCCATGGATAATAAGGCAAGTATGTTGTGTAAATCTACTTAGGAGTCTCTTTCATATTTTTTATTCTAATATTTTTTGTGGCATAGTTCATGTTTGATTTTAAATTACTAATCAAAGTTCTAGGTTCTCAAATACTCAAAACTATTCCCCTGTAAGTCACCATTTATTGTACCTAACATCCCCCTTTATTCTCTATGGATTGATCCTTAATTTTTACACTTAGATAATCAAGCATGGTATTATATATTTTATGGATTAACTCTATTAATGCCTTTTTAGAATATTTTTTAAAACTTTACAAAATTTCTAGGACTTAGTTTTATTCAGAGGAATTATATTCAGGATTTGATTTTTCAGACAATTTTCTCAGGCCTTCTTTTCATGAATTTTTGTTTGGAACTTTTATTAGGTAATTATTAATCGATATTTTTGTTCAAATTTTTTGCATCAGACATTTTTTTAGAATAATTTTTATGAATAACTTATCTTCTATCAAAAAATTGGTCTTCAGACTTTTTTCTTAGAACATTTATTCTGAACATATTTTGTCTTTGGGATTTTTGTATCAGACAAATTGTCTAAAACATTCATCATCGGCTTTTATGATTCAGATATTTTACTTTTCAAAATTTTTACATTGGGATTTTTGTTCAAATATATTGTCTAATGGATTTTGGTCTTCGGGATTTTTATTTGGGCTTTGTGTTTAGAAGATTTTTTTGGATATTTCAAAGGCTCAGTCCCAACACAAAACATGACTCTTAATTCATGACTACCGAAATCCTGTTATACTTAACTAATAAATCAAAATACTTCCCAATACTCACCAATACTACCTACCAACTAAACTAATGAGATTTAAACTATGCAAAAAATATAAAATGGGTAAATGTTTGGAATTTATAATGTATGAACTAGAATTCAATGTGAAAAATTTATACATAATGTGTATCCATTTAAGTATTTATTACTCTCAAATGAATTTGAATTTGACTTTTATCCTGCGCATGAAAATCTCTAGCTACATGCAAGATTCTTACAAGTGAACAAGAGACTAAGTAGAGAGGAAAATTTTTCACATAGCACATAATAAGACTAAAAATTACTACACATAATTGCAATGGCATCTTCATCCAAGGCATTCAGGGGAGCACTTCCACCATCACCATTTTTTATTAAGGATTCAACCAAATTCATGGACATAGTCTATGATTCTACCATTTTTAATAATATGGATGGGAAATACTATGAATTATGGGATGTTGTCAATTTTATCAATGTATTTTTACTAGATGGAAATATATCTTCTAAAAAATGCCAATTTATAAAATACTTACTGTCACTCAAGAGACAATCACTGTATTCAGTTGTAGCCAAGTCCGAGGTGATACCCTGCATCAACCTTTTATGACACTTATTTTTCATGAGAAAGGTTATGCATGATGAATTTTTGCACTATAAAGTTATGGCATGCATCTCTAGAGCTAAATTTTTGATTTATTTATCATTACCAGTTCCAAATGCATATTTTGACAAACATAGGCTAGTTTTATAGAACTAAGAGAATTCAATGGATAAGGTGTTTTGTTCATGGATTCTCCCTAGATAAACCATAACATATAAAGGTACGAATCTCACCCCTATTAACAAATTTAGGATGGGAGTGAAAATTGGGATGGCACTCCTTAATAGGTTGTATGGCATGCCCAACATCTATTTCTTTAATTTGGACTAGGTGCCATTGCTACATATGATGATGACCAATGATGAAACATTTACTTTGGGTGAAATTATAATCTTCCATTTGAAAGAATGGGTTTTTAAAAAGAGCAAGTGGCCCTATCTATCAAGCCACTTATACATGATGTCCTATCTTTTGGATGTTGCAATGGGCATAGTGTATAAAGTCCTTGGTGATCTTTGGAGCCCAACCATTGACTATGTCAAGAATCACATTTGTGATTATTTATAAAATATGCATATTTATGAATATAACAAGAACATAGTTAGGATTGTTTAGGATGTTTATCCTCAAGTATGGAAAGCAATATGTGGGTTTCTAATCCCTAGAATCAGGGAAATTATAGCGAAAACACTATCTAGAAGTGGTCACTATTTTTTATATCTTGATTACACAATGATCATGATTGTTAGATATATTTTCCATCCCCTATGATTCCCAAAATATGTGCCTAAGAAATTGGCAGAGCAAGAAATTACTTTCCAGATCTGGTGGAGCATTGAGGAGGACTTGACCAAAAATAAGAAAAGCACATTCTATGGGCACTATATGGTCATTGGATAGATGTTCTAGACACAGAGAAGAACTTTGGAGATGTGGGTAAAAAAAAATTATGACTATGACTATGACTATGACTTGGAAAGGGAAAAAAATTTGGCTTAAAGGAGGATCATTTAAGGGTGATTCAATAGGAACCTTTAATTATACTAAAGGAATTACATAATAGATTACCACTCTTTGTAGGATGGACATCCTCAAATTTTTAAAATAGCTAGCCTCCAGAGCAAACTAAGGAACAAGGAGAGCCTTCACAAGAACTTCCTTTTAAGTTGAGGGTTGTTAATAAGTAACGAGAGTGAATAATCTTGATCTTAGGGGATATCCAAGAGATCCCATTAATCTAGACTCCTCTGATGAGGAAGAATAAGGACAAGAGAACCCAACTACAAGTGCAATACAAATGCCTATAACTACCCCTGAGTATAATAATCCACATCATTAGGGTAGACATGGATGAATTTTCTGCCCTATCTCAACAAGGTTCCTCCATATAGCCCAAGACTAATATTTCTACAAGAGGAATCTTAGGACCCCTCTAAAAGGTAGTCCAATAATTGAGCAATCACAAAGCCTGCATATAATGCTTTAATAGGTAGAAGTGGAGGAAGAAGAATAATATATTGATGAAGAAGCATAATTGGAGAGAGTTAAGGCTATGATCCTTATGATCGAAAAAGGGAAAGCATCAACCATGAAGGGTATCATAGGTAAAAAGGCTTAGCCTTTAGAGACCACTTCCCTATTTTTTTCCTCTATTATTATTTTTTGTTATGTACCAATTTCATCTATGTTGAATACTCCCAAGGTGAAAGTTATCACTTCCACCCTTGATGATTCATTAACCTCTTCCTCTCTCTTACACATCTCTCTACTCACACCAAAGGTAAAAGAAGAATATTCCACTATTTCTCCATCTTCCACCATTATTGATCCATCTTTTACCACCATGTCATCCACTTCCATCATGGCCATGACCAGTAATCCTTTTGGCATTGTCATAGTCAAATCCTTAAAGAAGAAAAGGGTAGCTATGAAAATTGAAACATCCATGTCCACTCCCCAACTCCATGTCTCATCCACCCATATCACTTTACCCATGTCATCCACCACTCATCCCAGGAGACCATTGTCACAAGCTCAGGCAAGGGAAAAAATTCAAAGTAAGTTATAATGGTCTATTGACTCCCCCAATATAGAGGTTTGGATTGTTCCAAGATCATCCAGTCTTCCCTACCTAACATAATCCTCAAGTTAGAAAATAAGCAACAACCAAAAACGGATTTTGAAGAAGTTATGGTTAAAACCACACAAGAGATAGACCCTAACTAGTTGATAATTGCTTTATGGTACATTAATTTAAGATTTAAGGCTTCTCAAATGCCCAACTTCAAGATAACAGACCTCCCATCCATCACAACACTTTTTGACAAGTCATCTAGAAGCATTCAAAGGGTAAGAAGGAAGATGTTAGAGGATGAAGCTGGTAGGGAAATAATTCTAAAAGAGAGGCAAGAAGTCTTTTCCTTGTCTAAAAGGCAAAATAGATGAGTGGTTTAATCCCCATACTATGAATATTTTAGGTCTCTAGCCAAAGTACATAAAGATGCCATGGTGGTAATACATGAAGTCATAGAACTAGTGAGACAAGAACTAGAATTAGAATTAGAATAAATAAAAAGAACAATAAAATATAGTGCATATTCCATCAAGTATTGAAACTAAGGTGCAAGAGGAAGCATTAAAATTCTATAATTCTTTAGAGTCATTAGAGTTTATGTGGGGTGAATTATCCCCTCATATTGTTAGGACTCACCAATTATTTAATTCTTTGAAGTTATATGAGAATAAACTAAAGTTATTAATTATTTAAACAAATAATAAGGCATATAGCCATTTGGATCTGATGACACCATTAGAGGCATCTAATGCCCTCAATATGGTGGTTATCAGGATAGAAGAGGCTAGGGAATAGGTAAAAACTATTGGGGATTTGGTCCTCAATTATCAAGAGCATGAGGCCCTCATCTTGTAAATTTTGAATGACTTGAAATTGTCAAAAATTAAGGATGTTATAGGAAATTTGATAAATAAGATGAACTTTGATCAACTTATTCAAGAGGCTTCAAACAATTTTAAGTAAAGTTTAAAAGGACTGTCATTATAAGACATTGAAGTAGAATTAATCTTTGCTAAGAAAAAGGTGACTGAAGTTGAGATCTTCAAAATCAACTCCCAGATGATAAAATTAGAACATACAAAGATCCTAGGGTAGGTTGGCAGAGTGCTTAAACCCTTTCTTTTAAAATTATATATAATTAGACAGCATCATGATATGTCACATAAATATTATCTTGAGTTAAAGGCAAAGAAGAAGTAGACTGAAGCTACAACATCTAGTTCTACATAAATAGCTATAGTTACAACTCCAACTAAAGTCAATACATCCATACAAACATTGACACGGCCATAAAGGGCCAAGTTTTGATACATGTACATTACAGCATCATGATATGTCACATAAATATTATCTTGAGTTAAAGGCAAAGAAGAAGTAGACTGAAGTTGCAACATCTAGTTCTACATAAATAGCTATAGTTACAACTCCAACTAAAGTCAATATGTCCATACAAACATTGACATGGCCATAAAGGGCCAAGTTTTGATATATGTACATCCTAATAGTGGTGTATATTCTATATGCATAGCTTTCTTATAATTTAAACATATTTTAAAGGTTGCCTATTCATTTTATAAATACACACACATTACATGATTTTGTAAAGGCTAACTTTAACTATTGACAACTATAAGATAACTTTATATGATTTTTAGATCATAGTTAGAACTTAATTTCTAACTTTGTCATGTAATGTATTTTTGCATGTACTTGGATGATGAGGTAACCCCTTCTCCAAGTCTATTTAAACACATTTAACCAACAATTTTAAAGGGTCAAAATATTTTGAATATATAGTAGCAAAAGCAATTTCGGTTTCCAACTCATGAGTTTTGTATTTTCTTTCCAATTTTTGTGTAACTAAGTTTATCTCTTTTGGTTATATGATTCAATAACTCATAGTGTGCAAAAATTTTGAAGGATTTATTTCTTTTTATAATTGATATACTAGTCTTAGGTGTGCAATAACTATTGATGGATTACTAAATTACATTGATTATGGGAAATTAAGTTGATTGATTCATATTCTTAAGTGTGTATCGGTACTTTCATTTGATGTAGTTTTTTATTTATGTGCAACAATTACCTCAGATACCTCACTAAACCTAAGCCATAATCTCCTAATTAAGAGTGTGCAATAGCTAATCTAAAAGGAAAAACATTTTACTAAGGCCTATGAGTTTCTTATATCAAGATTATCCTAGACTACTAGACCATGTCTAACTGTAGGTGTATAATAGTTGTTAGAAAAAAAATTTGAAAGCACATGTCCACTTAGAAACCAGCTAGAGAGGTGATTCCTAAATTCATTAAACCTTTATTTTTTACTCTACCTTTCCCTCATTTTTGAGTTTATTTTTGAGACCTGCCCATTCTAGATTAAGGAACCATCCACCCACCAACTCATATAGATTTTACTTCCTTTTTATACCCACCCCTCTATCCAAAAATCTTTGTTAATAATTTACATTCCCTACCTATTATTCCATCACTTGGTTATTAAGACTGCATATGTGAAAATCATGCCATGGATTGGAGTTTACCTCCATTGAGATCTCAAAATGTTAGAGGCTACCTCATTATAAGACTGGTGTGTATAAAACCCAAATCAACATATAGTGTGTTAGTTGATAATGTATCAAGTAAAAATGCATGCATAGTAACATTACTTCATTCAATGGGATACTCACAACATGACACAGATGCAACTATTAAAAGTGTCAATATATTTAATAGAAAATAACAAACCACTTTAGGATAAATTATGTTTCTTCTTCAAGTTGGCCTTGCTATAATATCTACTCATTTTATATTTATACCATAAAATGGGGTATTTTATATGATTTTAGGATACCCTTGGTTTCAAAATATCTATGTGGTACCTTATATGGTACATATATTTCTAAATTACATCTTTGTAATCAAGTTGTTAAAATTTTAGGAATCAAATATGAGTACCCATTACAATGTATGGTACCTCCTCTACCCCATCCACCATCACAATTCAATGATACATGTATGCACAATGAAAACACATTTTTATTTGTTGTACTTAGGAAAAAGGTTTCTATTTAACCAATTCAGATAAGGTATAAATGGTTCAAAGTAGCCAATGTAAAAGAAAGTTTATCATGAAAATGTGTTTAATTCTTAATAGGTACAACTACATATAACATCATCCAAATAGGTGATTCATATAGATCAAAATATTCCTCAATTGAAACAATATTTAGCATAATCTACTATTAGTCATTCCCAATTTTCACATCATTTTACATCTTCTAGAGCTATTTCTCTTACACAATATTACACAAGTAGTGATCTATAAAGTTTCCTTACAACACATGATATAATTTCTAATTCTGATACATGCACATCTAAAACATTTTGTTCAATAAAAGTGATTCATCTACCATTTATTACTAATTGTTATGATTCTTACATTGATGGGATTATTTGTTAGCTTGTTGCATTTTTAAATATTCTAAAATTTTCAAATAATTTAATTAATTCAAAAAATTAAAAATTTGATTGTAGATAGTTTATCGACTATTGTATCATATTTTTATATTTTATTTTCCATGTGATCAATTGATCAAGTATTCTAATCTCTCATCTATTGTTTACTTGATGGCCTCTTACATCTTTTGTACTTCCTAGATCTGATCAATTTATAACTATGATTAATTTTTCCATATTCTTCTATTTATCTCTCTATTTTCACATTTTGCACTGATAAATTGTTATTTCCTATTGAATAATTGACAAGTTATGGACAAGAATGATTTCCACTACCATCATAGGTGGTTGATCATGTCATATGTTAATTTTTACCTAGAATTAATAGTTTGAGCACACAGATCCTTAATACTTCCAATTTATAGATTTTTTCACCCAATCTCAATATATAAATCATTGATTTATATGAAAAATGTTTATTTTTTAAATCTACATTATTCATATGTGTGACATATTTTGATAATCATACATTTAATGAAATAAGGATGTACAACCAATCCTTTACATACTAGTTTTATTCCTACATGATTTTCAAAATTACAATTCATAAATAGTTAGGGTATCTTGCTTATACATGGCCATACAATAGTTTCTAGTGCATATTTCACATTAACACATGTCACAAACTATTTATATCTCTTTCTTCTATTACTACTTTCAACACCTTGCTTATCACTTATTTTCATTGGGAAATTTTCAAAAATATAAAAAAAATTATATATTTCAAAAGTGTAAAAACATTTAAAACATTATAAAAATTTCAAAATCAAGACATGAGCATGATTAGACATTTAGTTTAAATATTTTTAATATGTTATTTATCTCATGATTATTATATAGCATTTTTTCTATCACACATGTATTTTACTAGGATTCATGATTGTTATGTAGGACATACAAACTTTTATAAGGAATAAGATGTTGGACTTGCCTCTACTCAGTAAACTTGTTAAAATAGGGGAATCTTACCCATAGGTGACAATATATACATGTGTGATCATTCCATGAATCATATACTATTGAGTTATATACTATTTTAAAATGTCTTTATAACATTTCTATCTCACATTATGCACATGACTATGTTATTTTCTAGGATATGATCACATTACATATGCATGGCTTAGACTAAATTTTAGTTATATGTTCCATTGATACTATTACTTGTACATAATATATTATATCTTTATTATCTATTTTATATGGCCCTTATCCCTTGTGTGCAATCTTGTTTGGGCATCTCTATGATATTTTATGTTAAATGTGCAAAATTTAAACATGTCTATTTGATTTTTCCTTTGGCCCTATATTGGGTGTGACATTTTAACATGTCCCATTTTTGTGACATTATCCATTTCCATTTTATGTGATAGGTTAACATGTCCCTTATATGTGGCCCTTGGCCTTATTGAGTTACATTGTTGTTTTTATGCTTGTGTAATTGTTGAGCTTGTTCAGTTTGATGAGTGTTATGATCCATATCATGCATTAAATAACACATAGAATATTAACTCTACGTTTTATTAGTATGATATTTATTAACACATTTATATAGGTATTGCCTCATATGTTACATATAAAGTACAAATGATGAAAATTTTATTTTGATAACATAATTTTCATATAAGATACATTATTTAATCATTACATCTTATTAAAAATGTTCTAATTAAATTTTATTTTGAGATGAGTGAATTTAATATTTAATTCCCTCACCTCAAAATGGGGGAGTTATAGTGTGTTTTTCATACATGAGATAATCATTTTCAAGAACAAAATTAGTTTGACACAAAATATAGTTTCAAAATGGTTCCTATTCGGTCATTGACACAAATCATGAGGGAATCTGCCATGCATATACATTTATATTTTAGGATAAAATTAAAAAATTTAAAAAAAATTAGTGCATGATATAGTTTTATGCACAATTTTCAAACATAATTTACAATTAACACCTATATACAATTATATATTTTAGAGTTATAATGGGGACATGATACAAATTCAAGCATGATTTTCAATACTATTTATAGTTATATACATGGTAGTAGAATGGATATACTCCATTCTATTTTGATCATGCATTCAATAACAAATTTCTAGTTGAATGTACAAACCATCTGTAATGGTTGATTTAGTTCAAGTGCATAGTGCATAACTTAGAGGTTAAGTGCCCTCTAGTATTATGTTTGGGAATCCACTTTGGATTCCAACCCATTTCATGTCTTGAGGTTGAAAATACCAGTTGACTTAAATTTATATACATCCCTCAATGGGCATTATTTTTTTAATATAAATGCAAATTAAATTTGGGTCTTATTTACCTTCAAATTCTCTATTGGTTCAAATAAAGAACTAATGTTCTCCAAGTGTTTCATGAGAAGCACCTATTCACCAACTATTTAATGAAGCATAATTTCTAAGCAAAGTGATAAATGAAAAATTTATTGCACACATATAATTTACATTCTTCCCTTGCTCTCATTTTAAATTCGAGCATTTAAATTTTCAAAGTTCAAGCAATTTTCAAATTCAAACATTTTACAAATTTCAAATTCAAACTCTTTCAAATTTTAATTTTTAAAAGAATAAAGTAATTACTTCATGTGTTTTTAGGGTTTGCTAAATACTAAGTTTTATTATATGATTGGAGTATAACTTAAATAAAAAGTGTGTCTTACACACTAAGGTATTTCTTTCCTTAATCTATAATTTTATTTCTAGACTAAAGGATGGGGGGGTCAGGAAGGGGTAGGGGGCAAGTGGGTAAATATAATAACCTAAATACGGTCAAGAAACTATTATTATGTCATTTTTTCCCTTTTATATTTTTAATTAATTTGTGCACTTAATCTAGACCTATTTTTTCACCTCACTCTATCCTAAGTGCCTATGAGGACTTATTTTTATTCTAAACCATTATCTATCACCTACAAAAAAAATTGATTGATAAAAATACCCTTAAGCATCTGTATGGACAAAACTAAATATAAATTTCATTCATTTCCTCAAAATACAAAATTGTAAATAAGGGAAATAATGATAGTAGGTTTTTTCCCTATTGGTAGGTCCTATCCTATGGTCCTCTAATGGCCACGTTTTTAATTTGAACCCTCCCTTGTCTTTATATTTTGCATTTTAAGCCTTCCCCATGCATGGTCTCACATTTTGGATTGGTATAAAATCACATTCAATTAAATCATTCTTGAAATTTTAAATTTCAACAAAGAGGGTTATATACACTATTGCATATTAATTTAAAAAATACCTATTCTTCTAAATTCTGATTCTAAGCATTTTAAATAGTCCTCAACCAAGTTAAAATCCTAATTTATCTATCCCAAATCAAAGCATGATCAAATATTAAATCCATCCTCAGACACAGTCATATAGTCAAATAAGCATGATTTCACAAACTTAATCTAAGTGGGATAACAATGTGGGCTTGATTTCCCTCCTTAAAGTATTGGGTATGTGGGCATTGTTCAATCATCATTGGGGTGACTAGGGTCAATAATATTAATTACACTCCACCTTTTTATATTTTTAGGTTTTCAATAATTTCTAGGTATAATATAGGTTCAACCTTTCAAAATCTATTTTCTAATCTTACGTACACTTCCAAAGGTCAAATTTGTGCTATAAACCCAACTTAAGATTTCACATGTGATCATGCCATGTATTCTTATTTTTTAATAAAATACAGGATCGACCAAGTGGGATAGTAGTGAGAGTTGATCATATCCTTAGTTTTTTCATAGTCCTTCAACAAATTTATTTCTCATTTATAAAAACTTATAGATACAGTTCATGATTTCTCATTCTAGTCATCAATCAGTCAACCCAATCAATACTCAATCATAAACAACTAAGTTTATTATTCAATTTCACAATTATCTTTCATTTAATTATTTTCACCTTATCAGATTTAGTTATTTACTTTCATTATTATTGTTGGAAGTGAATTTATAACATTCTATTTAATCTAATCATTTTATCATAATTGGGCTAATTCATTGTTTAATCCATATTTTAGATAAAACACACTAATAATTACACCGAATAATACTGCGTGGCAAAGGTGTGTGATATAGATCATGGCACTTGAAAACTAGAAAACAAAACAAGATCAACAAGTAATGTCACACAATAGAAGCACATATAATAACAAATAATGTAAAACATAAGTTTAAGGGGCCACATAGATGGGATAATAATTTTCACATAAACAAACCAAGGAATGACACTCAATGGGAAATAAATGTTGCAACAAGCAAGGTAAGTAGCCAAAAACATGGGGAAATAAATTCCACCTAAAAAAGGCCAAGGATTCACAAAAAGGGGGAAATAAATTACACCTTTATATATTTCCAAGGGGTTGTAGATGATATTTATGAATTATATAGCACCTCAATCTTGTACACTTGGTAAACTCAAACTTTGGTTATTCCTCTCAGTTGTGAACCTTTCTTATTTTCAGAAGTCGCGTATTTACTCTATCTTTTACCCATTGGCCTATCTTTTTGTTCCACTAGTATTATGTTGATGACCCAAACCTTATATCTTGTCTAGAATTCATAAAACATGTTTATCTTTTACCTCTACAAGTTTTGAGTTTGTACTTACTTTCTTGTTCCATGGACACTAGCATCCTAAACAAACATCTACATCAATGTAGGTGTCTTAGTCTAACACAAATGTCTAATACCCTAAATTCATCTAATATTTAAATGAAATGTATCTTAATAGTCAGCCAAAATGATTTAATGTGAGTTACTTCTCCAAAGGGATTGATATAAATATAATATCAACCCTCATTCATTCCTCACCTAGAAACTTATTACTTACTCACTAGGCATCTTACAAAAGGCATTCAATCAAGCACTCAAATTAGTAGAGCTTCCCTATTTTATCCTATTTCCATATCAATCATAGGGACAACACATACATAAGTTTTAATTAATAAAGGAACATCCCAAGAGATATGTTTTCCATGTTACAAGTTAGGTCATTGTTATACGTACTTTCCACATATTGCATGATTCACACACAAGCCAACAAATATGGGAGAAGTACATCAGTCTAAGGCCCTCTTCAAAGTATTAGCTATGTAGATAGTGTTCATTGATGGAAGGGTCTTTTGGATTATCTTGACATCATGTGCCCACTAACCCATTTTTATTAAGACATAATTCAATGGCAAAGAGAAGTGAACCTAGGTTTTGATCAATAAACTAAGAGTGATATTCTATGCACAAGATCTAAAAACATCAAGCAGAAGGTGACAAAAAAAATCAAAAAACCCAATTGATGGATTCAAAAATGGATCTATATGTGGTCTAGACACTAGCATCAACATTAATACATTATCATCGATACAGGTGTCCAGCTTGGATGTAAGTGTCTAATGGTTAAACATAGTCAAAATTTAGAGCCAATATAACTCAAATATTTATTACAACCCTGTGATGGTTCCTTATCATTTTCATATAAATATAATATCAAATAAGATACACTCTTTTTATCCCTTAGCTACTTTTTACTTGTTATAGTTATTGCACATGCTAAATTAGGAAATTCTGTATTATTGGTTATACTCTAGTGTGAATTTGAATATTGTCATTCCTTTCAAATAATTTATTGGTTTGTGTGTTTTCTATGAAAATACCAAAAAACCATAAAATATTTGGTGAACCCATCCTCTATTATTGATCCAAAACCCTAGTTTTCATGTAGGGTCTTCTCCTTCAAAATAATTTCATTGCAAATTTTTGGATTTTATTTTTAAATCTTATTTTTTTTCTCTTCTAATTATATAGGCATAGTTTAGGAATGCTTAGTTACATTAATGATTTGTCCCTATTGTTTGTGTGCTTCATAATTGTTAAAATCCTTGTAGAGCCACTAATAGAAGACCATACAAGGAACCCTAATTATTTTAATTGTTTATTTTATGTGCCTAATGATCAATGTATTGCATATGAAGTTCTTATTAAATATCAAAAATAAGATCAAGCCTATTTTGATTATAACTATGATAATGAAATAACCAATTATGTAAATGTAAATATAAATGATCAAGTTAGTGAGATTTCTACTTTTGTTTATGAATGTGATGATATCCATCTTGTCTATGACATCTCTCATATTCCTCTACTTTTTGATGATGAAGGGTTTCAAGAGTTAAAAAATAATCATGATACAATAGATATATATAATGGTAGCATTCATAATATTGAAAATCAAAATCTTGCATGCATACATCCTTTAGTTACTTCAAAAAGTGAGTGTGCTTATTCCCTTTCTAATGATGAAAATGTCCAAAAAGTTGAATTTTTATCCTCTATCTCTCATGATGAAAATATTTATGATATCAAGTGTGTGCCTTCTTATCCTACTCATTTTGAAAATTTTACGCCTTATTTGGATGATTCAAGTGAAAGTGGTCAAATTTGTTTTCCCCTCTAATTTTTGGTGCACAACATGCATGTCTTATGTCTCCCATCATTTTACTTGAAGAAAAAAATGAGAGTAAATATGAAAATCATAAGGAAGTTAATAAAAAGCATGTATTATTTTGGGACACAAATAAATTCCCAAGTATAATTCATGTATATTTTTCAAATATCAAGTCATGTAAGTCAAATAAAATCAAAACTAACATTACATCTATCCTTCCTTTAAAAATTAAAACCAAAATTGAAAGTTTTATTCTTCCCTCTCATGATATTGCAAGTAAAATAGCAAATGTTTCTTTTCTTCCTTCCTTTGCATTTTTTGATATAAAATAACAAATGTTTACAAGTGAAGGTTTTTCATCTACTCATGTTGAATGTCATGAGATTATAAATAGTAGAAACCTTAGTGTTATCCAACATGATATACTCACCTATATTAACCATGGATATCTCTTTACAAAATGTTATAAAACCATGTGATGTTCCTCCCCTTGATAGTGGAAAAGATTTAATTGTTCCTATGTTCTGTGTGCATGATACTTTACAGCCACTATAAAAAACTTTAACCTATTCTTATGATGTGTTATCTATTCAACACTCTTAATCTAAAAACTTCTTCTCATGAGGCTATTTTTTATGAGAATATATTAACAGAGTAAACTATAGCTAAGGATGTATTTGAGTATCATTACCCTTCAAACTTTCTTATGTTTATGTTCTCCTCCTTTTATGGTCAAGGGGATCCTGATATCCATTTACAACAATATATACACTCCTTTGAACATTAGACTCAAAATGGAAGCTTGATATTAAAGTATTTTCATTGCAACTTAACCCAAGGGACTCTTGATTGGTTTTATAGTCTTCCAGATGAATCCTTATCAACTTTCAAAAAACTTGAAGATGTATTTCTATAAAAAATTTAGTGTTATACCTTACCTAAGTTACCATTTTAACATTTTCAAGCATTGACACAAATAGAAAATGAATCTATATAAGACTCTATTGTGTGATTTAAGAATGTTTTGTAATCCTTAAATTATACACCCTCATATTTGGAAGTATAATTTATACTTAGTATAGGTCTTCTTTATCCACTTAGATAAATAGAATTGAATAATCTCGTTGCCTCATTTGAGGCCTTATATGAGGATGTGAACAAATATGCATGCACTCTAATGATTATTTAAACCAAGTTGCCTAATGCATGACAATAATCATGTTTCCAAGAAAAATAAAGTTATAGAAGATTATGAACTAATTAAAACACCTTCTATAGAACCATAAATATATGAAAAATAAAAATTATAAAGGTGTTTAACAAAGGAAAATAACATAGAGTATCTACCATAGTTAGACCATATACCTCTACCAAACGGTAGCCTCTTTAGTTTGATTGGTACCATGATAGACCACATGATATATTGTGCACACTATTGGATAAATGAATGATAAAAATTTCTCCTGGTTCTCATTATCCATTACATATATTTTAAAAATTAAAAGGATGACACTTTTACACTTACCATGGTATAAATGAGCACCAAGATAATGATTGTTTTCCTCTTGATTAAAGCTTATAGAGTTAGTCAATAAGGAAATTATTACATTTAAAAAAGACATATCCAAACCTATTTTACATAATTATTCTAGAGGATATTCTAAAAGTGTTGAGACATACCATGCTACTCATTTTGAGGATCACATGGTCTATCAACCTTCACAGAAGGTGACCACTAGTAGAGTTCTCCTCATGCACCATATCCTAGGACTAATCTCTCCCACACTGTTCCCACCAAGGAACCATTGGTCGATCAGCTCCTTCATAAAGATACACATGGAGAAGGTGAAATTACACAATATATGTGGGTACTTAAACATATACATATAGATTCCTAGTATATTTCTATAGATGCTTCAGAGTCAATGATAGAAACTAAACTAGTAGTTTCATTACCAGATGATCATTATAGTCAATCTTTCTTATTTTGAACTAGGTTTTATTGC
Source organism: Torreya grandis (assembly GCA_037957365.1). Lineage (NCBI taxonomy): Eukaryota > Viridiplantae > Streptophyta > Pinopsida > Cupressales > Taxaceae > Torreya > Torreya grandis. The sequence goes on from JARHVA010003078.1 coordinate 1,039,370, forward strand.
ATACGGTGATTGCCTTATTATTAAAAAATTGCATATTTCATTAAATTTAATTATCTCATACCATTATGTAATTTTCCATATCCAAACATACATTATAGAAATAAATGCAAGTAACATATACATAATTAATAAAGAACTAAAAGTACACTTTCATGTAAAGTAAAAATACCAAATACTAACCTACAAAAGGACCATGATACAAATTCCTAATTCTCCAATGTACCATATGAATATATAAAGCACACTTAAACATGTTCCTATTACTGGTATTTAAAAAAAACCATGGAGTATGACAGATTATACAGTGACAGGTATTGCACCTATGCATGCTCCTTGGCAGTACCACCAATTTATTGCCCCAAGTTCTCAAAGGTGAGATACCTATGAACATCCATTAGATGTGATCCTATGATATTTATTTATCTACATGTATTCCAAAAATACCAAAAAAATTAAAATCTTCAAAAATCCAATAATATTATTCAGTGTTTACATGTTCTATTAGCTCATTGGCAAATATGTTAATTGTTTTATGTTGGTAAATATAATATCAATATTTTATATATATACATGTGTTTCACACATATTTTGAGTATGATACATGAATACATAGATACATTATCTATTCACTTTTAGACGTCGATATTTAACTCTATTCACATCATCTGGACATTGGCAATATCCACCTTATTTGATCATGATACTTCTAGGTTATATCATTCTATGGTCACTCTACATTATCATGTTTTGAGCTCATATACATAATTAAATATGCCTTTATCCATGATTATATATTTAATAGGGTACGTGATCCATGGGCTACTATGATATGTTTATTTTGGTTACTTATGTTTTCCTTTATGCACTTCCTTGAGTGCCTTACCTTATTATTGTCTTGTTTATTCGAGCATTTTAATATGCCCATTTTCTTGCAGCCCTCGTGCCTATATATGATTTTTTCGACATTTGAATATGTCATTATTTATTGTATGGACATTTTAATATATCATTATTGATTTTATAGACATTTGACTAAGTCATGTCCCTTTGATTATGTGGCATTTGAACATGCCCATTTTTTATGATCTCCTATGACTATTATATGTTAAATTGATTTTGAATGCTCTTATATGTGTGTATGTTTTCTTGTTGAGATTGTATTATTACTATATAGACATTGCCATGATATTTATTATGCATATTAGGCATACATGTGATCACATTTTTCTATGCACTTCAATGCTAAATTTACCTAAACATGTTCTTTCTATATGTTATATGGTTCTATTCAAAGATTATATAGTTGTTTTATCCTTTTGAGTTGAGGTAACTACCAGTTTCTATTCTTACCTCACCTCAAAAGGGGGGAATATCAATGGGGGCATGTCATATAGGCATGTTATTCACATTTATCATAGTTTTAGATCCAATGGTGGCATGTCATAAAGGCATGGATTCCACACATTCACAGTTTTTAGATTCAGTGGGGGCATGATTTAAAAGCATGTTCTCCACACTTATTTAGTATTTGACACATCAATTTTTAGATTCATTGGGGACATGTCATATAGACATGGATTCCACACATGTATAGTTTTCCAATTAAGTGGGGTAATGTCATATAAGTATGGCTTCCACACATTCACAATTTTTAAATTCAATGGGGGAATGCTTTGGAAGCATGTTCTCCACACTTATGTAGTATTCAGCATCTCCAAATTATAGTGGGTGCATATTTTGGAAACATGTCCTCCATATTGGCACTTATTTAATTTTTTATATTTATCCATATATATTAGGGTCATGTTTTAGAATAATGTTTGCCACACTTACACAGTTTCTAAATTGGCCAAAGCACATAGTTATATAATTCAACTTCATAGTTATGGCAGAATTATATACATTGGTATCATTATTTTACATAGTTTAAGTATGAGACATAGGTACATATACTATGTAATGTACACCTAATATTTCAAAATATAAATCAATTTTAGATTTCAAAACACTCTCAATAACTCTCATCATCCACCAAGATGGAATTTTATTAAATGTATTGATCCAATCTATTATAGTAGTTGGTTCACTTTTGGTCCAGTTGAGGTGATTAAATCACTCAATCTTTCCAAGTTTTTAGATTCTACTTGATTGTATCATCTATCTTTACCAACTAGATGTTATGACTTGACTTTATTCACCCATTCTCAAAAAGTTATAAGTATGATTGGGTTACATGGTTGAGATAATATCAACTATCGGACAGTAAATCATATTTTCTCCAAGGTTGGGGGAATGTGACTTCTAATCTCTTTCTCTATATTTCCTTATACATATGTACTTTATAAATTTATATATATTTGTCCTAATATTATTTTTAGAGCCTTACAATGATATATCATTTCAAATCAACTTGCCAATAGGCAAGGTGGTTACATCGATACATAAGTGTGTTCCTAAACCTTGCTCTTTCAATTTTAATCATTTCAAATACTTTAAATTTCATATTATATGCACTGATTATGTAATGTAATATGTTATTCATTGTAGTTTAGTCACCAAAAAATCACTCGTTTGACTCAAGTAAATTCAAGGTGTGTTATACACATCTAAGTATGCATTTATTCTCTTTTAAAAAAAAACTTTCATTACTAAACTAAATAGGGGATAAATTTAGATGATATTTATGGATTATATATCACCTCAGTCTTATACACTTAGAAAACTTAGACCTTGGCTATTCCTCTCACTTTTAGACCTTTCTCACTTTCATAAGTCTTGCATCTACTTTATCTTATGCCCCTTGATCTATCTCTTGGTCTGATCATTCTTATGTTAATGAACCAGACCTTCTATCTTTCCTATAATACTTAAAAAAATTATCTTCCACTTTTTCAAGTTCTTTGTATATACCTACTTTCTTTATCCATAGACACTAGCATCCTAACTAAACACCTATGTCAATACAGTTGTCCTACTCTGACACAAGTGTCAAATGCCCTAAAGTCATCTAATTTACAAATGAAATGTATATTAATGTTTGGCCTAAGTGATTTAATGTGAGTTACTTCTCTAAATGGATTGATATAAATATAATATCAACCCTCATTCATTCCTCACCTAGAAACTTATTACCTACTCACCAGAAAACTTAAAAAGGAATTCAATCAAGCACTCAAGTGAGAAAAGCTTCCTTATTTTCTCCTATTTCCATATAAGTCATAGGGATAACACATACATAGGTCTGAAGTATAGAAGGAGAATCCTAATATCTATATTTTCTAAGTTACAATGTAGGTCATTGTTGTACTTGCTTTCCACATATTTCATGATTCACACACAAGACACCACATAGGGGAAAAATAAATCAGTTTGAGTCCCTCTTTAAAGTATTGTCTATGTAGGAAGCACTCATTGATAGAGGGGTCTTTTGGTTCACCTTGACACTGTGTTACCACTAACCCATTTTTCTGAGGGAATCATTCAAAGGAAAAGACAAGTGAACCTATGGTTTTGATCAATAAACTAAGAGTGATAGATTATGCATGATATCTAAAGACATCATGTGAAAGGTGATAAAAAAACTTAACTGAAGGATTTGAAAATGAAGCTATATTGAGGTTTAGACACTATCATCAACATCATGACACTATCATAAATGTAGGTGTCCAACTTGGATGCAATTGCCTAGTGGTTAAACATAGTTAGAATTCAGAGCAAATGGAACCCAAATCTCTATTATAATCTTGTGATGATTCTTGATCATTATCATAATCCACAACAAAACATGAAATAAGATATTGTCTTTATTATCCCTTAGCTACTTTATACTTGATATATTTATTTCACATTCTAAATTAGTAAAAAATGTATTATTGGTTTTACTTTAGTGTGAATGTGAATATTATCATTCCTTTCAAACATTTTATTAATTTATTTATTTTCTATGAAAATATCTAAAAACAATAAAATAAGGCCAAGTGGCATAGACAATAGACACACAATGCCTAGACTATTATACAAGTAAATAACATAGAAGAAGCATAAAACATACAAAGTATTCTATACCATCCAAATATGTAAATTTCATAGCATAGTAAAATAGCATAAATAATGATAAATATCAAGGCATGTGTAATCAATAAAAGTGGCTCAACATGGTAAATAGAAATTTCATATAAAGATGTAATTGTAATAGTGTGGGGTATGGAAGAATATGCCCCTATGATGGGTATGGACCCTAGGTATATGAATGATCTAGCATCAATGTATTCATATATCACATGTAATTGTATTCCCTACATATCACTCATATACCACATGAAATTCATGTCTGTATAGAAAACATATGTAATCTACCAAACATGTGATAAATAACATATACAAATGATGTAAACTAACAAGTATGTCATGCTCATGTCCTGATTTATTTATTTTTGAAATTTAAATGTTGAAATTCATGTGTGTATAGAAAACATATGTAATATACCAAACATGTGATAAATAACATATGTAAATGATGTAAACTAACAAGTATGTCATGCTCATGTCCTGATTTTTTTTTTGAAACTTGAATGTTAATTTTTTGGTAATTTTGAAACATGTGCTCAATTAAAATGTTAACTAATCAACCAATCTATGTGATGGTCATGGAAAGGCATGGTATTTTATATATGAAGGTTCACTTTAATATAACCCATGGCATGATGTGGAACTAGATGTAAATCTAAATCTAAATCTGAAAAATGATCTTGTGATGTGTTATAACCCTCATCAGCATCACTCATAATGTAGGGTATATGATGAGTAACTTAATGATCTAATATATCTAGTGAAAATTGTTTTATCATAAGAGAATCCTATACATGTGTTTTATATGGAACACATATAACTTTCACTGACTGTAATCTAGGATGTAAAGTGTAAACTAGTTGTTTTGAGTCCTAAATGACCCATTGATGTTATTGGCACTCTAATATAGGCCTCTTTAGAAATTTCACTTTTCTCCTCTAAATGGTATGTGTAGAATGAACTTGAGTAGGTTGTATAACTAACTATGTAGGATATACCTAGGTATGTTATATAACTATCTTGATAAAATTATTTTAAATAAGTGTAGTAAATGTATCTAAAGAGTAACTATTGGCCAATTTTGGCTCAAATATGAAGCTTTTGCATGATTTCATCAAGCAGTAAACCAAAGGTTTGAAACAAGTCTAATATTACAAAATGGAGAAGATCCAAGTAGGTTTTCCTGTGTTTCAAGCATTTAGAGCATGAACCAGGATATGCAAAGCCTTAGAAAATCATTAGCACCTTGAAAGAATGATCAAAGGGTGAATTGTGCAAGTTTAAGGGCTAGACTATCACTAGAACATCTTCTAAACATGAATGGATAAACGTACTTTCACATTTTATAAATTCACCTTAGGAGCTCTCACAAACCAAAATATTATAGTGCTATAGAGTCTTTCATACCAAGATCATCCTCTAAAATTAGCATGCCTGTGTGAACTTCTTGGCTCAAGTTATAAACTTCTAAATATGGACCTACAACATAATATGTTCATGCTAATGTCAAAATAAATCTTGAGCAAAACCAACTCTTTTGATATTAAATTTTATGGTCATGTGAACATAAATAACGGTCATGTGAACATCATTTGATGGGAGTATAGATGTCAAATTTAAGTTCATAAAATAGTTGTTGGTTTTCAAATAGTGGGTCATAGTGTATTTAATAGTCTATATTTCATCGTACATCTTGATCCAATGGTGTGAGATGAGTCAAAAGGTTAAAGGGCTCAAGAGGTTGACATGTATCATAAGCACATGAGGCTACAGACTAATAGTAGGATCCTAAGAACTAATGCATGTTTGGCATATGGTCAAAGCTTGGACAAAGTTCACAAGTCAATGGAAAAACTGATGTCTCTCATTCAATCATACAAATCAAGATCAATGATATGAAAAAAGGTCAATATGTCAAAAAGTTGAGTCAGATATCGATAGCCAATTAAAACAAGGGTGAGCCTAGGACTTTCAATAGAAGTCAAGAAGCCATTTTCAATAAAATGAAAATAGGGCTTGCAAGGTCATCCCTTACCATTGAATCTCAATCCAATGCCATTAAAATTACACACTAATGTATCCAAGGTGATAAATAATATAAATGACCACCATTAAGGCTAAAAACACAACTATGATTCATAAATTAGTATCAGGTAGGGTTATTTCTATAATTATGTTTGCCTTTTTTAAGAAGGATATGTATATATGGTGAACTCTTAGTTATTATATAGATATATTGGGTCTTTTAAACCTATTTAGATCTAAAAAGAGGCCATGTCATCTATAGGTCTACATTAATATGTACAACTATAGGAAAACTAATAATCTTAGATTGGTTTTCCACCTATAGATGGACCTATGATCCATATATAGAAATGAAGCATATATATGTTTAATGTAAAGAGTCTCATCTATAGATGTGGCTCCATCATTGATAAAATAGGTATTAACCACCATTCACAACATGACACTATCAATTTCAAGATTCAAATATTTAATCCTCCTGAACATTTCAAATGGACTTAGGGTCCCAAGGTGGTGGATTGGTAGTTGGTGAAATAGTTAAGGTCATTATTTCCATCCAAACAAACTTTGTCATCATGTATAAAAAAACCCTTGTCTTCTAGTGGGGATATCTTAGCCAATGAGATTAGTTTGAGGACTATTGGAAAAAAAGGGGTATGTTTATTGATCAAAGCACTCATACAAAAAATAATCAATGAGCCACCACCTCACTCCTAGATCTTGATGACTTTTCTCTACTTTCCAACGCATTATTCCCATCTTGTTTTATCCCTTTCTACTATATATAGAGGATTTTGAGCCAAAAAATGGATCCTCTCAGTATCCTCTCGGTGTCACTCTACTCCCTTTCTTGGGAATGACTAAACTCTACCAATATGGATCTTGTAACTTCTTTAAATGAATACAAGATTGTTCTTTGATTTTCATTGTTTTGGTATAGTGTGTACATGTTATATTTGCATATGTGGTAGAAGTCTCTCCCTTGTCAAGTCATGATCTCACCTAGTTACTAGTTCATCTTATTATGAAGGTCATGTTTAGTGTTCTACAACTCTTGGTTGAAGCTTGCATGTGGATAATGTGACTAGTTAGTGTCTTGCATTAGACCTTTCCTTCATTTCCCTCAGCTTTTGGTCATTTGGTGAACCTCTTCATGAAACATTGATGTATGATAGATATTTGGGATCCTTTATAAGATATTTTTCTTATTTAATTAGTGTTTAAGAGTCAATCAGAGTGGATCAACCATAATTTAGGTGCATCACCATCTTTAACTTAGGTTTCCCTTTTCATGTTATCCCTTTATCCCTTTTCCCTGGGCATTAGTAGTTTTTAGTAGTGGGAATGACCTAAAATGATACATCAAAATATCTATCCTCATTAAAAATCCTAGAGGTATGACCTCATTATAGGGTACCCATATCCTGGGGTTAATCCCATGTTGAGCTAGATTTTGAATTAGGACATGAACACTTCTACATCCAGCTAGGGTGTAATCTAGATCTCCAACAGTTATAGAAACCTGATGGGACAAAGTTCCAAAAGAGTGGAAATATCTTGGTGTGTCTTTCCTATTATCAAATTTTTAAATCAAGAACATTAGCACCATTGGTGACTCAAAATCAAACTTAGGGTTATGAGCAAGCTATGCATATCTCAATAAAGTTTCTAGTCAGTTCTTGTATCTCATTTTATATATGAGGTTATTATGGACAACTATGGTGAATATTCCTATTATTCACCTCCTTACCAGTAGTCCTAGTATGATCCTCATAATATATATGACCCCTATCCACCATACCAATATTTTTGTCAAAGATAAGAGGAACCTTATCAGGTTTCTCATTATCATTATTATCAAGGGAATGGCTCTTACCTTCCTCATGATCCTCACCAGCAATATGGGGACCAATATTAGTCATATAAGAAAGAGTATTGCCCTGATCCTTCCTATGGACAACAAGCCCATCATAATATTGTTCCTCATCAACACTATCATGAGCCATCCATATCATCACTCAAGAGAACTTTAATAAGTCCTGAAAAGCATGTATTATAATTTTTCTCACAAAAGTATTATGTCCAATATGTCCCTACTCACCTGATTCATCATGTGAGAGAGTCATTGCATCAAATAAAATAAGAATGGGAACCTGTTGAGAGAGTAAATTATAATAATCTCATATGTTAGATGATGGATGTAGGTGGTTACATTAAAAGAATTGAGGAAAAAATAAAAGGCCTTGAGGAACAGTAGGTCCAACCTCACCAATATTATGTGCCTTCATATACACTACCTCAGCCTTATTATGTGCCATCCATTCCTCCTTAAGAGACCATTCCAAGTGTCCCTTTGAATACACCAAGTTCTTCATGTGTTCCTCATACTTTCCCTTCTTGGAGATATATCCAATAGAACTATCATAAAAATAAAGGGACTATTGTTTAACAAACTACTATCAAATCCAAGACTCCATCTCTCTTTAAAAACCCCTTATGAATTCCTTCAAGGTTCTAAGATGGAATCAAGTGGTGAAGTCATGGGGTAGGCAAAGTAAGGCAAATCTAGATTTGAAAGACCAAGATAAAATAGGATATAAACCTCTGAAAACTTCTCACATCCCTCCTTAGGAATCTTATTATATTCTTTATCTTCATGAAGCACTGGCCCCCTTAAAGAGAAGATATTCCAAGAGAATATTGATAAGTTGATTAGAGAGTTAGAGATGAAGACAAGCAAAGATGAAGAGAAATATAATCAGAAGATTAAAGAAAGACCTCTAGCTTTCCCATCTTGGAAGTATATCCAAGGATGTTCTCAAAACAAGGAAGAGACTTCAATTGTGAAGGTTGAAGGATAGTTTGTAACTATTGAATATTATCAAGGAGACCATTAAGAAAATGAATATCTAGTACAAAAATTTAATCCTTCTATTACCCAACTTAACCAACTTTCCATACAAAATTTATTTCAAGAGTCAACCATTCCTAAGGTTCCAAGTTGCAAAAAGGTTACCTTCATTCACAAACACATCCATAAACCATCTGTCACATCCCATGCTTCAACTCCAACTTATCAAACCTCCATCACATCTTAATCTTCACCTCAAACCCATGAGCCTATCGATCAACCTCCCACCCCACCCTTTCTTGAGAAGGAACTCATTTTGATGGAATCAAGTGCAGAGGAGAAAATCTAAGATATGACTGATCAAGAAGATGCCATGAGTAACTATGAGTAAGATATCACCATAGGAACTCCCCTTAGTGAACACAAAGGAAACTTCACCCTTTTTAGTAAGGAAGGACATATTGAAGACTCTTTTGCATTTGTCCATGAAGAATATGACCAAGACTTGAAGTAAAAAACATTTGAAGAAGACTCCATATCTGATAATGAAGTAGCATATGAGCATCTCAAGTATGAAATAAATTATAACATCAAGAATAAAGTTTAGGATACTCCTCAAGAATTTAAAACCCTAAAAAAGTCTCATGAGACCAAGGCAGAAGGCATAGTTCTTGGATATGACTCAATACTTCTATCTAGTTTTGAATCACCCTCAAATGCATTACAACATGAATAATACCATATTTATGACCTCATACATCAAGAAGAGAAGATTGAATAGGTAGTGGTTCTAGATGACATGGAGGACAATGATGAATGGTAATTGTATATGAATCTCTTCTAAGAGCTTGAAGATATTTGTCAATTTGAGGATCAACTACTTGAGAAGGTGAACAAATAATTTTCCCATGGAGGACAATGACTAAGATTGGGTAGAATATATAGAGATCCTTGATGATCTTGAAGATCTTGAATCAAAAAAGAAGCCCAGTCTTATTAGGGACACCATGGAAATCAAAAAGGTATGCTCTTTTCAAACATCATTGGAGGTCATGGCTGAGGATCCATATGAATAAATTGAGATTGTTTGGATGCACATAGCTAACCTATTTATATTTGCTTGGTTTTCATTGATCATCATGCCAATGAAGATGGTATATATATTATAGAATAGTTAGGCATCAAGACCAAGGGTTAATAAGTTATATACCTCATTCAATTCCTCATCCCATGAAGCAAGAAAGTTTTCAAACTTTCCTTTTGATCCAGGAGGAAAGGTACATATAGTTTTAAACTATACATATTAGGATAGTTTTGTTTAGATTCTTCTAAGTGTTATTTTGTCACATTTGTTTGTCATCCCTATTTTGTTCTAGGTTAGTTTCATTTCAATAAGTACCTTGAGCACTCTATTTTTTTGGTTCCTTTTGGTCTTTGTGTTTGTTTCAAAAAGAGGTTAGAGTAAGATTGGTAGCCATTATTAGATCCAAATCAATATATTAGACCCAAGTAGATACTCCATACCCAATGGATTAGAGAAGGAAACATGGTCCAAGTTCTCTTGCATAGACAGGCATGCAACCCCTATGAGTCACCAAAGATGTTGGCCAATTTTGTCGCACACAAGAAGATTTTGTATGATTTGATCAAGTAATCGACCAAAGGTTTGAAACATGTCTAATATTGTAAAATATAGAGGATCCAAGTAGGTTCTCATGTTTTTTAGGCATTCATAGCATTGATCAAGTTGCACAAAGCCTTATATATCATCAACACCTTGAAAAAATGATCAAAGGATGAATTGTGTAATTTTAAGGGATAAACCATCATCAGGACATCTTATAGACATGAACAGGCCAGCATACTTACACATTTTATAAATGAACCTTAGGGACTCTCGTGAGCCAAAATATTATAGTGTCAGGGAATCTTTCATACCAAGATCATCCTCTAAAATTTTCATGCCCATGCGAGCTTCCTGGCTCAAGTTATAAAATTTTAAAGATGGACCTACAACATAAGGTGTTTGAGATAACATCAAAATAAAGCTCAAGTAAAACCAACTCTTTTGAGATTAAATTTGATAGTCATGCAAATTTCAATGATAGTTATACAAACATCATTTGATAAGAGCATGGACATCAAATTTGAGATCATGAAATAGCCATTGGTTTTCAAATAGTGGGTCCTAGTAGATCTAATGATTTATTTTATATCATATATCTTGATCCAATGGTGCGAGATGAGTCAAAATGTCAAGGGGATAGAGAGCTTAAGACGTGGCATAAGTGTGTGAGGTTGTAGATTGATAGCAAGATCTTGAGAACTAACATGCATTTGACACATGGTATAATCTTGGATAGATTTGACAAGTTAAGGGAAAGATCGATGGCTCTTTCTCGATCTTATAAATCAAGATCGATGGTGTGAGCAAAGGTTAATATGACAACAAGTTGAGTCAGATATTGAGAGCCAATTAAAATAAAGTTTAGCCCAAGAATTTTGATAGAAGTTGAGAAGCCATTTTTGATAGAAGGAAAATAGGACTTATATGGTCATCGCATCACCATTGAAGCACAATCTAATGCCATTAAATGGATACACTGATGCATCCAAGGTGATAAAAAATATAAAGGACCACTATTAAGGCTAAAAATGGACCTTTGGTTCATAAATTTATATCAAGTAAGATTATTTCTACAATTATGTTCACCTTTTGTAAGAAGGATCTATTTATATGATGAACTCTTAGTTCCTACAGAGACAGATTGGGTCTTTTAGACCTATTTAGATCTAGAAAAGAGGTTATGCAATCTATAGGTGTACATTAATATGGGTAACTATAGGAAAACCAATAATCTTAGATTAGTTTTCTACCTATAGATGAAGCTATGATCCAAATATGGAAATGGAGTCAATATGTGTTTAATGCAAAGGGTCTCATCTTTCAACATGGCTCCATAATTAACAAAGTAGGCACTAATTATTGTTCACGACATGACACTATCAGTTTTAGGATTCAAAGATTTGATCCTCATGAACACATCAAGTGGACTTAGGTTCCCAAGGTGGTGGACCGGTAGTTAGATAAATAGTTAAGGGCATTAATTCCATTTAAACAAACTTTGTCATCATGCATAAGGAACCCTTGTCTTCTAGTGAGGATCTCTCAGCCAATGAGAGTAGCTTGAGGATTATTGGAACAAAGGGGGGTCTGTTTGTTGATCAAAGCATGTATATAGAAAGCAATCAATTAACCACCACCTCAATCCTATATCTTGATGAATTTTATCCACTCTCCAATGCATTATTCCCATCTTTTTTTTCTCTTTCTACTCTATATAGAGGCTTTTGATCCAAAAAATAGATCCTTTTGGTATCCTCTCAATATCACATTATCCCTCTCTTAGGCATGACTAAACTTTATGAAGATGGAGCTTATAACCTTTTTAAATGAATACAAGACTATTCTTTAGATTTCATTACTTTGGTATAGTGTGTACATGTTAGATTTGCATATGTGGTAGAAGTCTATCCCTTGTCAAGTTATGATCTCACCAAGTTACTAGTTTATCTTATTATGCAAGTCATGTTTAGTGTTCTACATCTCTTAATTGAAGCCCATATGTGGATATTATGAATGGTTAGTATCTTTCATTAGACCTCTCCTTCATTTCCCTTAGTTTTTAGTAATTTGGTGAACCTCTTCATGAAACACTGATATATGATAGATATTTGGGATCCTAGATCTGGTCTTTTGCTTGTTTCATTAGTGTATAAGAGTCAAGTAGAGTTGATCAACCATAATTTAGGTGAATCACCATATTTATCGTAGGTTTTCATTTTCATGTTATCCCTCTCTCCCTTTTCCTTGTTCATTAGTAGTTTTTAATAGTGGGAATGAGATAAAATGATGCATCATAGGAGCTAGCCTCATTAAAAATCATATAGGTCTGACCCCATTATAGGATACCCATAGCCTAGGGTCAGTCCCATGTTGAGATATATTTGTAAGTAGGACCTAAACACTTTTGTCTCTAGGTAGGGTGAAATCTATATCTCCAATAATAACATTTCATATGTGTAATAACCAACTATAGTAGTGGTGGGGGTGGCGGAGGACACGCTTGTGGTCAAGAGGGTACCCATATGGAATACATGAAATTGTCACTTCCATGTTTATATTCAATATATGGATTCATTAATGATGGTACTATTCATATATTATGTATCCAAGGTATCCTAATAACATATTGAAGATACTTGTACTCATTAAGACTAGGAATGGTGTATCAATTACTACGAGGCCTACCTTAAGAGGTAGAAACATTTTCCATAATGTGTTTTGTTTGTGTCCATAAAATGATTTAACTATCATATATGTTTATGTCAAATCCTCATGTTTGTATCTATGATAATGTAAAACTTTCATAGTGCAAGCATTCTCACTGGACACATTATTTATCATGACACTATGAATGGGTTGTGAATCCACATAAGCTCATAAATTTATATCATTTAGATGGGAATCATCTTCCACATTATCATTTTATCATTGACTTTAATCATGTGTCTTCATGTTGTAACACATGTCACTTTACTTATAATGTTATCCAAAGGGTGCCCATAAGTAGTAGGAAGAGGTTATGCATTATGTCAAATGTACCTTATTAGTCTCTTGGGATTTTGTTGTTTTATGATTCAGAGTAGGACCAAAAAATATTTTTAACTTTGAATTCCCATTAATTAATGGATTGTATTTCTTCAAGGGTGTGTTAATCACAATTTTATTGTCATTGATAATATCTTGTATCTTGTGCCTCAAAGTATAAAATGTGTTTGTACAATGTCCATTACAATGATGATAATAAAAATATATGTTATTTTTTTAATCCCTTGTGTAATTTTTAAATCATATAATTATCATATGGGGGAGGGGAGATATATGTGTTTATAATCTAGTAACTTAGGAAATATAATATGAGGAAATCGAGTTACCATGAAAAATGCCTCTTTAATGGGGCAAATATGAGAAGCCGATTTGTAGGTTTTGATAATACATTAATTTTAGTGCTAGATTAATTTTTATTGTCATTTTATTTATCCTTTTAATTTGTTTTTCTTTTAAAATTAGTAATATAAGTAGTGGTAGTGATACAAGTGTACTTAAGCTTGTTCAAACTATAAGTTTTACTTTTGTATCTGTAACTATATGTCATATCTCATCAAAATAATTAGAAATTATTGAATACAATATACTTATGAAGTGGTTTTATAATAATATGTTTAAATATATCTTGAATTTCATTATTGACCATAGGATTTTTCATCGTAGATAACATGGTCATATATTGTAGACCATAATCACTAAATGGCTCATTATATCCTTGCTCATTTTTGAAGTTTTGAGCATAGAATAACTTTTTCACTAATATTAATGGAGAAATGTGTTAGAAAATTATCTTTCAAAAGATATAAATTCTTTACTAATTGGGATGGGATATAATAGAACCATTGGAGTGCACAATCATTAATATTATGGAGGAATAGCTTGGTTAATAATTTTTCATTAGATGTATAATCCAAACATGTTGTATAGAAGGATTTTAGATGTTGATAGGAATCTCATTTACCATCATACAAAGAAATATTAAGAACTATGAACCCATAATTAAAGGGTATGATTAAATTTTTAGGGCTAAAGGATTATGAAGTAAAGCATGCAAATCTATAGAATTAGTAGCTCTAGAGACACCTTGATCTAACTATAACACCATTTATTATAGAGCTAAAAGAGTCTTCTTAAGGTATCTTGTAGAAGGAAAGGTTGGTGATGTAATATTATTAATAGTTATAGGATGGGCATAGGTTTTATTTTAGAGATAGTCATGTAAATATGTGATAAAATTTTATTGCCCCCATACATTAAGTAGGCAAAACATGTATAACTAAGGGTGTATATGCAGTATCAATAGCTGTTTTATAAACACACATTTTGTAATTATAACCTCCAAAATGATGATTAATAATAGAAAAGGGATCATATTATTATTATTATTATTATTATTATTATTATTATTATTATGTAAAAATATTAGGTTGATGTTTATCTTTATCCTCTAGGATTAGCTTTAAGAATTTGTCCAAAATGTGAAGGTTTCAACCAAATGGGTTTTTAAAAATAGACAAGGATTTAACTTGATTAGGATCTACCCCATTTAGATCATCAATATTAATTATATATTGATATTCACTATTATATTGATTGTTCTTTTATAAACTAGGCATGTCAACATAATCATATATTTACACAAATTCATTAATAATTAAAACATCAAAGAAAGAGGAAAAATAAAGAACACTCATTTCATTTACTTTAACCATTTTAGATGAATTCAAGAGAATTTGATTATGCTCACTTTTCAACCCACTTAATCTAGTAATTCACCTTATAGGGATAAGGGATCTAGTCTTCTTAGATGACATAATATAAAAATATGCATGTAGAAGGGTAGGGCCAAAATATGAATTGTGTTAGATATGGGGCAGTAAAATATTTGTACTAAAATTAACTTTTATTTACAAAAAAAAGAATCCCTAAAAAATAAAGAGGAAACCCTAAGCAAACATAGGGCTTATAAA
Organism: Torreya grandis; assembly: GCA_037957365.1. NCBI lineage: Eukaryota > Viridiplantae > Streptophyta > Pinopsida > Cupressales > Taxaceae > Torreya > Torreya grandis. Next base: position 1,054,956 of record JARHVA010003078.1, read on the forward strand.
TGCTTGGGACAATTTTTATGTTCACCAATATGTTTTACCCAAATTTGGATTAATGTTAACCCTAAACAAGATAAAAATTATACCTATAATTTAGATTACAATATTTGACAATTAAGCATAAATATACATGTAATAGGTTGTGATTGATTTAATTTCACTTTCTAAATATAAAAATTATTAAAGAGGATAAGATACTTATCATTATTATATAATTTTGAGGATTGAGATGGAATGCAAGTAGTAAGAAGGATGGAAACCTAGACTATAGGTTGTTTAAATCAATATATGGAGGTCTATGTGTGCCCATATGATATCATTAGCCTTAGGTTAGTACTATTGGATGATGTGTTCTGAATCTAAAAAATTTGTTTATGTATTTTTATCATTTATTTGGTATGGTTATGTGTGCATGATTCTATTTTGGATCTATGTGTGATTATGAGTTCTGATAATGTGAATAACTCATAGAAATGTATTTCACATTATCCTACACTTGAAACCCTAGGTCCATCTGCAATGATAGAATTGTACTTGAAAAATGGGAAGAAACATGGGTTGAACTAACCTCAACCACTCTCTATTAACTAGTTGAGCACTGCCTACATACCTAATACCTTGAAGAGGTGATTCAAACCACATGTAGTTTTTCACATTAGGTGGATGTTCCTAATAGTACTCAATGAATGTATGAAACTTGTGATCTATCTCTTGATAATTGAAAATTGAAAACCTTGGCTTGGCTTGTGAGTGAATCAAATTTGGTAAGGACATCCTCTTAGTGACCAATTTAAAATTTGGGAGAAATAGAGTAGTCCTATTCAATGTGAAAGTGTTTTAATAGGTTGTATATGTGTGTTATAGATAAACAATATAGAGGTAATATGACTATATGTATTTTATATTTATAGGATACTCTCCAAGTGATTTATCATGCCACCAACATGATAGATGGATGGGATGACCCATAGGAATGATTTGCTTTTGAAATGTGACCATTTCTTAGTGTTGGATAAAACTAATAAAATCAAGAATTACAATTAAATGATATGTTCTTATTCTAACATTATTTTCTAGGAGATGGGAACACTGGTATGATGATCTAGAGATATTTGACTAAGATAAATAGTTGATTTGACACAAAATATGATGTTTCCTTTACATGAGTGAGAGAAAATTGGGAATATTAAGACCCATAAGAATATTGATGATGTGAGAGAATGGTGAATGAGAGTCATGTTTTTACACATAAGTCATGTATGGATTATGTAAGTCAAAACTGACATTATCAAGTATCAATTAATTTATTTTAGTGTCTACAACTAGCCTCACATATGGTGAGATGTTATTCCCATTTTTAATTAGTATGCAATAAGTGGTTGCTCTAAAATTTCTAACAAATATTTTATCTTAAGTGTTTCTATACATCTACCTTATATGTGGGATTTGATCCTAACCTAAATATATCATGCTTATATTGATCAATCCACTCCTTGACAACATATTCTTCACTTTAAGACTATTTTGATTTTCAACTTGTGGATATACCTTTCACCTTGCCTTTTTATGAAACCAACACATTAAAAAATAGTAAGATAAGGTTTGATACTTCCTCTAGAATTTTTCAATCGATCCAATCTAGAGTTATTTAGATCATTCAAAAGATTTAAGGAAGTAGAAACAATAGTTGTATCATCATTGATCAATATTCTACCAATTATTTCAAGGTTCTCAAATTTCACCAGATGTTAATCAAGTTTTCAACATGAATGCTCACTATACCTATCAAAATTCACCTACTTCATAAATGGTAGGAATGCAAGGTTTCTTCCACATCACAACTCACTATTTTCATAGCACTAGATGTCAAAAACATTTCCTTCATTGTTGAAAGCATTGGAATCTAATGATTTTATGGGTGGGAGGAATGATGAGGAAGAATAATATATAATTTAGACTATAGTTTGAATTTAATAGTGTGATCATTGTAATAAGTGAGATTTAATTATTTTTTACTCTCACTAATTAATTACATATATCCTCTCTTATTTTATTTCCCATTTCTAGGGATGTAATTTGATCTAGTAGTTAGGATTACTCTTTCATATGTATGTGTATTCTATTTTGTAGGGATCACTTCCTAGTTATTAGTTGTATCAATAAGGAATACTTTTTGGTTTCCTTGACTCTAGGATATATGGATTCATATAAGAAGGCTTATAAGTTCAGAGTTGGACAACACTGTAATGTGTAATTATAATTTTGGATTGAGGCATATGCTCGCCAAATCTAAATACTATTAAATTTAATACTTTTTAAATTAAATGAATCATAATCAAACATGTTCTCATAAAAAAAATAATGTAGTGTAATATGATATAAATGTTATATATACATTCATGCTTAAGTATTTCTCACCATAAATTATGAATGTCTAGCTAGAGACTTTGGACCTAAAGTTTTCTCTCTACTAAATTTATTCCTCTTTTCAAGATGTGTGGTTTTCTTTTAGCTATGTATTATCATCGATGGAATGTGTGTGTGTGTGTGTGTGTGTGTGTGTGTGTGTGTGTGTGTGTGTGTGTGTGTGTGTGTGTGTGTGTGTGTGTGTGTGTGTGTGTGTGTGTGTGTGTGTGTGTGTGTACCATGTTAAAAAATAAAATAAACTTTACATGTTACTTATAACCATTCTACATCCTTTCAAAATAAATTATAGTTTACATATTACATAGATATACCATGTTATATATTTTTTTGAATTTTGGAGTAAAAATAGTAATGTAATCATATACAATAATAAATTTTATCAAAGTTTTTTAAGGAACTAAAAAGAGGTAAATTTAAATATAAAATTGATGTCTTCAATAACTATACTTTTGAGCACTTAAAAAGAGGTAAATTTTCATTAAAATGTATATACTTTTAGTTAGTTAATGTATTTGGCACCAAAAAAAGGCCATATGTAGTATTAATTAGGTTAATTTTTATTTTCATATGAAAATGAAGAACCTTTTTTATATCAATAAAGCCAAAATGTTTCCTCCCCATGGTCAAGCAGATGTTTGACAATGCTGAGGCCAATGGTTTATAACCCCCTTCACCATTGGGAGGCCAAATTTTGACATCCTCGTGGTCGAGTGCTTTGTAGACCATGTACATGGAGGTAAAACTTTGGTCTCACCATGGTCAAGTTCCATCTAGACCATGTGAAATAGGACACATAAACATAGAGAGGCCAAAATGTTTCCTCCCATGGTTTGGGGGGTGCTTGAACATGAGGCAGCCAATTTTTTCCCTAGCCATGGTAAAGGGTAGTCTAGACCATGGGGAGGAAATTTTTTTGGCTCCCAATGGTTTGGGAAAAGCTTTACCATGGGGAGGAAAAAAATTGTATTCTGTGTGGTCTAGGGAGTGCTTGACCATGTGGAGGCCAAAGGCCTCCCTGATGTCAAACATCCCTTGGACCATAAATAGGTCAAACTTTAGCCCCATGGTTTTGGGGGGTCTAACCACAGGCAAAAAAAAATTTGGCTTCCCCATTATTTTTGGAGTGTTTGACCATGGGGAGGAAATAATTTGGCTTCCCCATGGTCAAGCACACCCTAACCACAAGAGGCCAAATTTTGGTTTCCCCATAGTTATGTGTTTGGTTGACCATGAAGAGGCCAAAATGTGGCTTCTCCATGGTCAAGTGCACTCCAAAATCATGTGGAGACCAAAATTTGGCCCCGACATGGTTAAGCACCCTCCCAAACCATAAGGAGTCTAGAATTTGGTATCCTCATTTTCAAGTACCCCATTAACCATGGGGAGGCCAAAATTTATTTTTCCTATGGTTTATGGGGTGATTGACCAAATATTTACCTCCTCATGATCTAAGTGGCACTTAAACTTGGGGAGGCTAAAAATTTGTGTCTATATGGTCAAGTATTCCCTAGACCATAAGGAGGTCAATTATTTTGTCTCCCTAGGGTCTAGAAGTCACTTGACTATGGGGAGGCCTAAATGTGTCATCTTAATGGTATGGGGAGTGTTTGACCATGGGGAGCCAAAAAATGGCCTCACCATTGTCAGACATCACTTAGATCATATAGAGGCCAAATTTTGTCTATCGTATGGTCTAAATGGTATTTGACTATGGATAGGCCAAAATTTGGCTTCCCATTAGTCTGGGAAGTACTTGTCTATAGGGAGGCCAAAATATGCCCTACCCATGATCAAGCACCCCTTAACCATAGGAGGTCAAAATTTGGCCTCTACATGGTTAAGAGTTTAGTTGACCATGGGGAGGCTAAACATTTGGCCTCTCCATGGTCAAACACACCCACAGACCATGGGGAGGGAAAACTTAAGCCTCCCTATGGTCAATTGCCCCTGAAAACATCGGTATGCCAAAATTTATCCTCCCCATGGTCAAGTACCTTATTAACCATGGGAAGGAAAAAATTTGGCTTCCTTGAGGTTTAGGGAGAGCTTGACCATTTCTTTTCCTATTTATGATATATGAGTGCTTGAGCATGTAGAGGCTAAAATTTGGATTCCCCATGGTCTAGGGTGTGCTTTACCATGAGGAGGAAAAAATTTTACCTCTGCATGGTCAAGCATCCCCCAACATTGGGGAGGCTTATGCCCCCCTAGTCTAAGAGGCACTTGACCATAGCGAGGTTAAAACTTGGCTTCCTAATGGTATGGGGAATGCTTAACCATAGGGATGCCAAATGTTTGACTCCATATGTTAAAACATACCCTATACCATGGGGAGGCCGAAAAAATTCCATCCTATGGTCTCAGGGATGTTTAACCATGGGTATGTCAAATTTTGGTTTTCTCATGGTTTGAGGAGGCCAAAATTTGGCCTCCCCATGATTAAACTCTTAGTTGACCATGGGAAGACAAAAAAATTATCCTCCCTATAATAAAACACATCCCAAAACTACAAGAAGGCTAAAATTTGGCCTTTACATGGTCAAGCATCCCCAATAACATGACTGAGGATAAAATTTAGTCTTCCCATGGTCAAGTATCATTGACTATGGGGTGGCCAAAATTTGGCTTTCTCATGGTCTATGAGTGCTTGACCATTGGGAGGAATAAACTCACTTTCCCATGGTCAATCACTCTCTAGACATAGGAGGCCAAAATTTTGGCCTCCTCATGGTCAAGCACCCCCAAACCAAGGATAGGAAAAAAATTACATTTTTGTGTTCTAGGTGGTGTTTGATCATGAGGAGGCCAAAAATCATATTCCACATGGTTTTGGAAATACTTAACTAAGGAGAGGCCAAATTTTACCTCCCCATGGCCTCTCTATGGTCAAGAGATCTTGAACCATGGGAAGGCATAGATTTGGTCTCCTCATGGTCAAGTGCTCCCCATATCATGTGGAGGATAAATTTTGGCCTTCCCATGTTCAAGCATCCCCCAGAACAAATGGACATGAAATCCATTTTTACTTCCCCATGATCTGATGGGCACTTGACCATCAAGATGGAAATATCTATATGTTAGGCCATTATTTTCTTAATTATTGGTAATCACTAGACAAGATACACAAGTAGTTAAGATGGAATATATTTACCTGATACACTTATTTTTAGCATTTTGATCTATTTTGATAGGTATAAATTGACCTTAACCTCAACCACCAACACCCCCAAAATGTATATATATATATATAATAAATAGTGCATCTCATAATGGTATGATGGCTTCCTTGGTTGAATTTTGCCCTTAAATGTGTATATGGACACTATGATGTAGCTAAAAAATCATTAGTACTTCTAAAATATGATATTGAGTTTTTTGAATTGTTGTATGTATGAATTTTTTAATTTCAAAGACTAATGATTGATAAGCATGTAAATATTACCTAAATAATGGTTCATTGAACTATGATTGTTACTAATCCATGATTTAATATGTTCTAACTTGCCTAATAGATTTTAATCACCTAACCTAGTAGTAATAACATTATGTTATTCAATATCCAAAAGAAACATATTAAACCTCTTAAAATTAATTTATGTTTACTATCCCATGATTGTTATGATGCATTTATGTCTAAAATACTATTGTTTTACCATCATGATGTTCTAACCATCATTTAAGTCTAAAAAAATTTAATTGTAGTAAAAAAAATTCAAATTTATTTAGATTGAGTAATTATTATGTATTAATGTTACTTGTAAGGATGTCCCTAGGAACTCGTAACCATTCAAGTTTCCATATTAGGGTTTATCTATTTAAGTTCAAACTTAAACTACACTATAACATAGAAGAATAGTTGTGGATTTGGGAATAAGCTTAGCCTAGATGAATTCTAGTAATTTTTATGCTTTTACAATTACATGAATCATAAAAAAACATAATGCCATGTAATAATTATTGTGTAATATGATATATATGTTTTTTTTTAAGGTTAGTCACCATATTATAATTGTTTATTTAAGGACTATGGACTTATAGTTTTCTTTTTGATATATATGCACCTATTTTTGAGATACAAGGCTTATTATTGACGTGTGGATTATCCTTGACCTAATGATATCCCAAACTATAAGTTTATATTTTTTTTATTAAACCATGATTTAATTCTTACCCAAGGTAACACAAGGAGAGTGACTCCCTTTTCTAAATTTACTACCCTTTTTAAGGATTCAATATTGTTTACCTTGCTAAGAATGGTTTCAATTTTTTTATCATGTTTGAAAACTCTCTTATTTCATGGCCTAAAACATGCCTTTAATATTTGTCTCTTTTGATTGCATTCAAAATCTTAGACTTAAGGTGATGATATTTAGAAATGAATCCTATGATAATAAGGATGCCTTGAATGGGGCTTGGCCTAGTGGGCCTATATAGTAATTTAACTATAAGGTATATTGAATGTACCATAATTTACCTTTTGTATGGGCTTGGAGATAAGAAATGTGTATGGATGAACTTTATCTTATTTTTTAAGATTTTCAACAATTTCCTTACCTTCATTGTTTTAAAATTTGTTGATGGTTTCCAAGTTTTTTATTCTTGCTCCACTTGCACCCTTACCTTTATTGTAGATTGAAAAGGTTTCTAAATGAAAAAATGTCTCATAAATTTTCATTGATTCAGGTAAGGTTGATTAAACACACAATAAAGTAGGATAAGAGGTATCAATTTAATATTTAATAATAAAAATTAGTCAATTATAATTACCACTATGTAAGGGGACTCTCAAATTATGATAGGATTGCTAAGCAATGTCATTCTTGGAATAAAATTTGATGTGTAACAAAACCTTTATTTTAGATTGGTAGATATTTAGGGTCTATAAAGTTATGTACAGCCAAGGAATTGGTCCTTATTGTTCCTTTCACAAATTAGATATCAAGTAACATCTCATCTCTAGATGCATAGTTTATCATGCGATGTTTTACTTGATATATCTTATTTAAATAATTAACGAGAAATTTTTTACTTTGTACATCTTTAATTCCTTATCTAGAGACATTTTATTTTTTTCTCTTTTAAATTATTTATAGAGTGGGTATTAGGGTGGTACCAAAAAAACCATCATCTATTGATGATCCTATTATGCACCAAATTTATACTTGACTATTTATCAACCCAAGTAGTACATGTTTAGAAATTAGAAGAGGTAAAAATTAATAAATGCATATCAAACTACATTTTCCCCAAATAACCAACCAAATAATACATACAATGCATGGATGTTTATATTGTACACTTATGATTTAGAGACATAAGTAAGGAGATAAAACTCAACCATTCCCAACTCCACCATTACCATGTATAAGATAAAACTATTATTAGATCATTATCAATAAGTGATAACCTTATTCCCATCTAAAACCCCAACTCATGATTTGAAGATAGAAGGAAAAGTTCACAAGCAGTTTATCCATTCATATATATATAATTTACTATAGATCTATATAATTATGTTTATGCATATGAATAAATAGGTAACTTGCCTTATACTATATTTTTTCCTTTGGATCTTTGAAGAGTAGATACATGTGTCTACATTTTAATATTAAAAAAAAAAAAAGTAGTGAATACAAAAACTTATTTCCCCTATCTTTCCATTTAGATAAATGTGAAGGTCCAATTATATTGTATCATAACACTCAATACCTAGATATATGGAACTAAAACTATCTATTTATTTATATAGAAATAAAAAAGTTGAGTTCAATAAAGAAATAACCTAACCAATTCATTAACTATGCATTTTAACTTCAACTCTTAAATTCCAAATTGAGGAAATCTACATATTTTTCGACTTGAAAAATGTTATGCAAAAATCAAACTTGATGGTAAAAAAAAAGTGAAATCTATCTCTTCCATCATTACCATTTATCATATTGTATTGTGTTACAAATGCAATATCCATTAATTGTGTACCTTTAAGAAGTATTTAAAAAAAATAGACTTATATAAGTCCCAAGAATAATGAATTTTATTTTAGAAAACTATTACTTGTCGCATTAAATTTGTAACATTTATTTTTTTATATCATTTCAGTAATTGTATTTTTAAAAAAACCTATTGTTTTCAAACAATCATTTCCAAAAAAAATTAAAACAAATAATTTCGTGATTAATATATTTTAAAATAGCAAATGATAATAATTTTTTAATTATAATATAAATGAATAAAAATAAATATAGTAATAAATTAACTAATTAATTAGTTAATTAAGTAGTTAGTCAATTAATTAATTAGTTAGTTAATTAATCTTGATGGGAAAGCACCCCAAAAATTTAAAAATTACATAAATTTAGAGTTAATAATTATAATTTATTTATAATGAGTCCCATTTATTTGAAATATTCTTGTATATTGGATAAGTAATTAATGAGTCCCATTCATTTTAAATAAATACATTTGGGAGATAGATATTCCCTAATGCTTTTATAAGTCTCGAGTTTTTGAAATACTTATTTTATCCACAATTTTGGGTAAGGTCTCAGAAGGTCTTATGCCATTCACAATATTGTGTTGAATGGTAACATCCAAAATCATGCATCGAATCTTTTGGTGTTATAGGGTGGAGTGTAAAATCCAACATTTCATGTGAAATAATATTATCCATTTAGGAGGGCCTAATATAAGGGACAAAATTTGTGTTAAAATCATCAGATATGTAAATAGGAAAATTTAAAGCATCCTCATGATGTATCATGGAGTATGATCCTAATTTTTGATTCAAAAAAATGACACATTTTTTTCTAGAATGTTTCTCATGTTATTATATTGACTATGAAAAAATTATTAGAATTTAAAAAAACATCATCATGCATGTGAGTGAAACAAAGAGTAATCATGTTATTACTAGAGTTGAAATATGCCTTGTGATTGTTAAATGTAATATTATTAAATCAAAATTTATGTATTATTTACTTGGCTGCATACAAACAAATAGGGATCATATAATGTGTAACCATCAACGTAATTGGGATTGGGTAGATCCACATGAAGGTATTCAACCATAATGTCACTAGGAGGAGAAGTTTTCATAGTAGGATTTTTTGGGTATTAATGTTTATGGGTATATCTTTAATTTCCCTCTTGGAAAAACAAGGTCACAAAGTAAGATGAAATTGAGAAATTATACTAGGAGGAGGATAATTTTTTTTATTTTTAAGTTGATTTCATAAGGTTCATTTTATCAAAATTTAGAAGGTTTGGTGGGACACTCTTCAAAAGATCAGGGTGAACACTATGACCTTTTACTAAGTCAATGGGATAGTTGATACTCATGAAAATTGATTCTTTAGAGATATTCCATAGTGGGTATTTTCAGGACATCACATTATTGAAATTTATCAAATTATGTGTATCAACTTAAACTTATTACATAGCTCATAAGAAGTGGAATTTGATGAAAACATGTGGAAGAAGTTATTGACCTCATTAGATGATCCTAAAGGCTTATAAGAAAGATATAATAGGATAAGGGAAAGTTCAAAATCATAACCTTCACCCTAACCAATCTAAGTGTTAGTGTGATATGAATAAAAATACACCTCATGGGAGGAATTTATCTTTAGTATTATAATTGGAATATGATATGAGTGGTCTTAATGTTTATTTTTTATTATCTAAAATATTTTATGAATTATAAAGAGGCAACACAAGTACCAAGCCCTTCAATTAGGAATTTCTCGATCTAAACATTGCCAATTTAGAAGTTAATAAATAAGGGAGCCATCTACATGAAGAAACAATTCATCCAAAATCATATATTTGATAGGAAACTTAAGAGATAAATATTAATATGTTTTATTATCAAATTAGATAAAAAAATATTCTCATTATTACATTATTATTTTATTGAAACCAAACAAGGTATTCTCTTACCCCATAGGTAGTGGTTGAGTAATATTCATGTAAAAGAGTGTTTGAATTAAAAAAAATTATGAGGTTTTGAATGTATTTAGGAGTAAAAAGTATCTCTAATTTAATCTAAAAATTAAGTTATATATCATCTAATATGGCTCGTAATTACTAGTTATTAATCTAGTAGTATTGTAAGTGTGATTGATGATAAAATATGTATTGAATAACTTCAAATTAAGCTACTAAAAAATTTTGGTATCATTTGTGAATATATTTTTCATTAAAAATTAAGATAAAAAAATATGCAAAAAATATTTTCCAATAATAATTATTGTGCCACACTATTGCACCATTATTTTGATTAACAAGAAAGGCTAAAACTATCCAATTACAAGTAACTTGCATGATAAGTTATGACAAGTGAATGTTGAATTTAGAAATTACTTAAAAACTAATTTAAATAAAAAAAAAATCCTAAAAATATACTCTAATATAACTAAAAATATACTCAAGATAATAATTTTTACTCACTAATAAGATTTGGTCAACATGCAATAAACTTCTTCATGAGTTAAACAAACATGCACACACACATGCACATAGATAAGATAGGTGTCCCAATACCTCTGAAAATAGAAGTTTGAATGATAATAACATTAAATTTAGATAAACAAACTTATAAATTTTTACTGATATCTTTCGGCTGAATGTATAAGGATTTGAGTTTAGTTAAGTACACATTCAATGAGTTGGACTTTAACTAGCACTTTTAGCTATTTTTAAGAAGTTTCTAAAAAGTTTTCAAATTTGAAAAAATAATTAACCTAGAAAAAAACTAAATTTAAATAAAATAATAAACTAATTATAACATCAAATATCAAGTGTCAACATTAGCATCATACTCAACATTCCTCCTTTTGATGCAAAGAGCAGAAATGCTTATCATCTCCTTAAGTCTTCCATGGATCTTCTTCAGCAATACCTTGGTGAAAATATCAATAAAATGATCTTAAATTCTCACATACTCAATGAAAAAAATGATGTTTTTTGTTCAATATGCTTGGTTCTAGCATGGAAAACTAAAATCTTGGACAATTGTATCACCCCATTGTTATCACAAAAAATCTGTGTTGGCTCAAGTTGAGCCTCTATAAAATAAATTAAGTATTATTGAAAATAATAATTTTGTGAGAGCTAATTTAAAGGTTTTATATTCAACTTCAATAGAGGATAATGCAATTTAAGCTTATTTATTTGAAGACCATGAAACCAACCCACTTCCCAATGTGAAGCAATAACCTAAAGTTGACTTATTGTCATCACGAGATCCTCCCCAATTTTAATGTGTATTAAATTATAAATAATAAATATTATTGTTTTAAATGAACACAATTATTATAATTTCCTCTTACATAGCTCAAAATTTTCTTCACTACTTTCAAATATTTGAGTAATGGTTTGTCCATAAATCTAGAAACTAGTGAAACCCCATAATTAATATTAGGTTTTTTCATGGTGAGATACATCAAACCTCCCACCATAATCCTAAAATTATTTTCATCATCTGAATTAATCCCTTCCTATCTCATTATTATTTCTCCATTGATAATTGGAGTATCCATGTGATCCATGCTATGGACCCCAGGACTAGGCAAATGAAAGACAACCATGTGTTAAGGGTAATTCGTATGGTTATCTAGATTGAATGCATGAAGTGTATTTAGAAAAATTTTAAAAAAAATACATTCAATTAAGTGGAATTATTATGTTTTTAGGAAATTAAAATTATATCCAATGAAAAAATTATAATGAATGGTATAATGTGCTAAAATATGTGTTACCAAGAAGATATGAGGAGCATGATAGTTATGTTACAAATGTGTATGACATTAACCCCTAGATGAATGCATATGTTACCTATTTATACAATAAGAGTACATGATTATTTACAACTACTATCAGATATAAAGAAGATAATTACATGTCATTTCATCTTCTTTGTTATGCGACAATTGAGATTCTAGGTTGGTGGTGACAAATGGTCCAACATGCATATTATTGGCTATAAATTACCACCTAATAAGCCACATGGTCAGATCAGGTTGACACATGGATGTTCTATAGAAAATATAGTTTTAGGCATGTGAGTATATAAACATGTCCAATGAGGTACATAAGTTAATGAGTTGATGAGTGTGTAGTGGAGTGTGTAGATTATGATCTTGGGTGATCTACGAACAAAATTATATGAATAAGCATGAGACTTATGTGCATGAGCTTAATCAAAATTCATGAAAAGAAGTGCATAGTATTTCATAAACTATATGAGTTATGTGCATGAAAATAAGTGAGAAGCATATTTTGTTGGGTAATAGCTACAATAAATCATTCTCCCTTTCTTGAAGAGTAATGGTCTCCATTATGTTAGTGTGAAGCTGAGGGAACTACACTTGAAGTTTTTGAGAGTTATATCACTTAGCTTGATCAACATATTATCCAACCTTGACCACTCAAAAAAATTGATACACCATGATAGGTGCATGTATTTGTCACTTTAGTGATCTAATCTTTTTTTAAAGGGCACAAGTGTTCAGGATCCAAATCATAAGGATATTATATTATTAATGGCTTAGTAAGTGGTGGAGTGTAAGGCTTGAGAAGTTTCACATTGAAGATTGAGTGCATGCCTAATTATAAAGGTAGATCAAGAATGAAGGTGTTATCACTGCTATGCACAAAATGGTGTAAATACCATAGCATAGAGGTTTTATATTTTGATATGGACCTTTGAAGTGCTCCTTATAAAGATGCAACCATAATGTATTTCCAACTTTGAATTAATGAGGTGTGAAATGTGTTTCATAACACCCTTTATAATTTTATTGAGTGTAAGAGAGTATTTTCCAAACCTATTTCTGAAAATATTACATGTATTGTAAAAAAAATCTAAGTTTTGTCTTCTTCCCATTCCTGTGTGTGGGACTCAATGTCAACTAGTGCATGGTAGGAAATGTATATAGGTGCTACATTTTGTAACCTGAGACATATTTGGAATGGACTATGCCCTATAGATCTATAAATCTCTCTAATACCAATGATCTGTATTATGATGGCTTAAGACTAGGCACGTGAAGGGCAAATGTGTGTTAAGATTAAAGTGTTTGTGTAGAGTGAACTCACATGGAGTATTCAAAAAATAGAAAATAAAATAAATTCAATGAATCATAAGTCTTATGTTTATAGGAAATGTAACTTCAATTCAATGAGAAAATAATAGGGAATGGTACAATGTGATATAGTGTGTGTTACAGAGTAGACACTATTAGGGAAGTTATATATAATTTGTGTAAGTAAAAATATATAAAAATAAGTTAAAAACAATAAAGAATGAGATAACACAAAGACACAATATATTTATGTACAAACCCTACAATGTGAAAGGAAAAACCATACGACAAAGGTAGCTTCAAAATTATTATTACTTAAGCAACTCCTCTTCTTCAAATCCTCCTCAAGCTTACATTTAGCTTACTTAGAAACTCCTTAAAACATGCAAACTTTCATATTTTACATAAAAATACAAAGGAGTGCCATCCTTTTTATATAAATGATAAGAATGAAGAGAAGAGAGAGAAACTACAAAGGAGGCTAAAAAATGTGCCATACTCCACATGGAGGTATAGTAGTCAATAGTGTTAGTTGTCTCCCATATGTGCCAAGGGTCAAAATTATGGAATCTACTTTTGAAAAAATATCCCCACCATGTGCCATCAAACTATGGCATCCCATTGAGCAGTGATAAATAGTGATCTTTGTCTTCCACCCATATGCACAAGACTAAAAAAGGTAATCAATCACCTTTTGACATAAGACAACACTCAAATCATGGATCCCCACAAGGAATTTATCCCCACATCCACCCATGTGAAAAATATAAAGGATTCTCATGTTCCTTAGTGGAGAAATGTGCCCCACATGCCACCTCACTAGTATGAATAGTAACTACCACCTCACCAACATGAATAGTTACTACCATATCACCAACATGAATAATGACTACCACCTCATCAGCATGAATAATGACTTCACCTTCTAACATTATCCCACTTGAATTCAATATACAATAATTTATACACCTATGTATTCTACCATACAACTACCTTGATTGCCTAATGTTGCCTTCATTACAATTTTAACAAGCCTAGAGAAGTTTTGCACCACTCAAACTTCTCTACCTTGATTGGATTTGTGAACATGTTTTCAGTGTTCTATTTAGTGTCAATTTTATTCAACGGGGTCTTATCATCCTCAACCATGCTCCTAATGAAGTGGTACTTGATGTTAATATGTTTCATGTGATCATGAAATGTTTCATTCGTTACCAAGTGAAGTGCACTCTGACTATCACAATTCAAAGTAATCTTTCCTTGCATTTCCATGAATTCATCAAATAGTTGATCTAACCATATTTCCTCTTTATAAGCTTCAGTTATAGACACATATTCTACTTCAGTGGTTGATAAATCCACCATTGTCTATAACTTATAAGCCTAGCTTATTGCTCCACTAGTAAGAGTAAAATTATATTCTTTAGTGCACTTTCATCCATCTCTGTCACCACTAAAATTTAAATCTACAAAACATTTGATTTGTAAATATTATCCTCCATAGTTGATATCAGCATCTGAAATGCCTCTCAAATATTTGAATATCCACTTCACTACATACCAATGCTCCTTACTCAGATTTGCCATGAATTGACTCACAACTCCCACTACTTGGAAATATTTGGTCTAGTGCTCACCATGGAATACATGAGGCTTCCTAATACTGATAAATATGGTACATGATACATGTTTGTCTTATCCTATTCTATTCTAGGATATTTTTTGGAAAACAACTTTAAGTGTGCAAGAAGTGGGGTACTAAGTGGTTTTGCATTCTACATATTGAAGTGATGTAGAATATTTTCTATATATCTCTTCTGAGATAACTAGATCTTCCTTCCTTTATTGTCCTTGTGTATCTTCATCCCTAAATTTTGGTATGTTTCTCATAAATCCATCATTTCAAATGTCCTAGCCAACTAAGCCTTTAAATCATTGATTTTATTCATGTTGGGGTTTGCAACCAACATATCATCAACATATATCAATAAGACAATAAAGATTCCATCACCAAACCTTTTATAATATGCACAATGATTAATTTCCCTGTTATTAAAACCTTGTCTCTTCATGAAGGTATCAAATTTATTATACCACATCCTAGGCACTTGTTTCAGCCCATACATTTATTTCTTCAATCTGCAAACCAAATTCTATTTTCCTATTTCTTCATAGCCCTCAGATTGATCCATATAAATTTCATCCTCGAGATCACCTTACAAGAATGTAGTTTTTACATCAAATTTATCTAATTCTAGATTTTGAGCTATTATAAGTGTAAGTAAAACTCTAACAATAGTTAACTTCATAATTGGAGAGAAGATTTTATTGAATTATATACCTGACTTCTAAAAATAACCTTTTTCTACCAAATGAGATTTATAGTGCTCCAATATCCCATCATTATTATTCTTTAGTTTATACACCCACTTGTTACCAATACTCTTTCTTCCAGGTGGGAGATCCACAAGATCTCATGTTTCATTCTTATGGAGTGCTCTCATTTCCTCCTCCATGGCTTTCCTCATTTTTTTGCATTCTCATATTCTCTAGCTTTTTAAAATGAACTAGGTTCACCCTTGTTAGTTAACAAATCAAAAGAGGATTGAAAATCAAGAGAATACCTTTCTAAAATCTTTTTGGTACATGTGGATATTCTAAGTTGTGGATGTTGAATTTAGTGTTCTTCATGTTGATTAGAAGATTCAACATGCTTCTTTTCATTTTCTCCTTCGTTAACTATCTCAATAGGTACAACCTCAAGTGTTCATTTCACCTCCTTCCTTTGCATGGATATTTCATTAAACACAATATCTTGGCTAATAATTCCTCGTGGTTAGTAGGACCCCATAATATAGTTACCCATTTATTGTATCTCCATATCTAATAAAAACACATTTCCTTGATTTTAAATCAAGCTGGACCTTTTTTATTTAGGCATATGGGTAAATGATTTACATCCAAATACACGTAAATTAGAATAATCAATTGATTTACCACAACAAACCTCCTATGGAGTCCTTCCATACAACATAGTTGTAGGTAACTTGTTAATAAGATAAATATTTGTATTAATAACCTCTACTCAAAATCTATTATCCAATTTAGATTCACTATACATGCTTCTTGTACGCTCCATGATTATATGATTCATCCTCCTAGCTACATCATTCTATTGTGGAGTATATGGAATGGTATTTTATGTTTAATCCCTTATTGCATACAAAATCTATCAAACTCCTTAGATCCAATATTCTCCTATGTTATCTGACCTAAGACAAAATGGATTTGCCCAAAATTTTCTCTATTCATGCCTTAAATTCTTTAAATTTATCAAAATCCTCTTATTTATTATTGAAAAAATACACCCACACTTTTATAGAATAATCATATATAAATGTTATAAAATATATTCTATCATTTATAGACTAAGTGGGAACTAGTCCCTATATATCAGAATGAATGATTTACAAGAAATCAGAACTTTTTCCTGTGCTTACAATAAACTGAACTCTCTTCTGTTTACCAAAGAAACATTGCTTACAAAATTATAAATTACAAGATTTAATCCCAAACAACATACCTTGGTCATGCAAAAATTTAAAGGCTTTCTCATTCATGTGTCTAAGGTGTTGATGCCATAGCATCACTACATCTTGACAATTTTCTAAAGTTGTTATTACAATATTTGTCACTAAATCTATGCACATTCAATATAGAGAGCCATAATATTCTCCTTTTGCTACAACTAGGGATCCTTTGGTAATACTATAGTAACCTCTACTAAAGGTATCAAAATACCATAGATCATCCATCATCTTGATGAAAATCATATTATTCCTCAAATTAGGAACATGTCGTACATCCTTAAATATCCTTATTTTTCCATCATCTAAACTAATATTTATATCCCCTCTTCCCATAATTTTTAATGGGTGATCATCACCCAAATCTACAAACCCTCCACTATAGGTTTGATATATAACAAATAAATATCTATGTGGGGACATGTGAAAAGATGCACCTGAGTCTAAAACCTAGACATTAGAAATATTTTTATTGTTTCTAAAGTATAAAGATTCATGAATTGTGTTTCTTCTGAATCATTTGTGCTAGCCTCAGTTGAAGGTGCATTCTGATTTCCATCCTTTTTTTCCTTCTTCTATTTTTGGTAACCCTTCTTTGAGTGTCCTAGCTTTCCATAATGCCAACATTTCATTTTTATCTTGTGTCCTCTTGACTTAGATTTGGATGGTGATCTACCTTGTTTTCTCCTCTCACTATGTCAACCTCTTGTAGCTAAGGCATCATTGTTAGAGGGTACCACAAAATATTTTGTCCTTAGATCCTCTCCAAGTAAAGTGCCTACCACATCATCAAAATTTAGATTTCCTGAAGATGAATTGTTGATATTCATCACAAAATGATCCTAAGAATCAAGGAGGAAACATAGTAAGGTGATTAATTTATCTTCACCCTCCATCTTTATACTAATAGAGACCAGATTAGTGATAATAATATTAAACTCATTCATGTGATCTACTATAGATTAACCTTCCTTTATCCTCAAGCTATGCAATTACTTCTTTACGAACACTGTGTTTATTGTTGAATTTATCTAATATAGTTTGTTAAACTTCTCCCAAAATTATTTTTTAGTTTTCTCCTCAACAACATTGAAGAGAACCAAATCTACAAGATAAATATGGATTGTAGAAACTTCCTTCTTATCCATATTTTGTCATGGTTTTTGAAAATGGGTAAAAACCAGTGGAAATTCAATTTTTGCTAAATGGCTAAAAAAATTGAACTAAGCTCGAAACCATCAAAATTTTGAAAAAATCAAAAAAATTAATTAATTAATTAATTAAAAACTCACTACCAAATCACTTTTTTACCCCAAACTATTTTTAAAATGCATTTGAGCCTCCCATGCCAAAAAAAACCATTAACATTTCCTACAATTTTCAAAATCCATTTAACTTTTTATAAGTTTTTCAAACACACATTACATTTCCAAAAGTTGTGCAAATTGTAATTTCTTTTTTTTGCTTGGTGAAAATCTCAAAATCAATTTTGTGTTCTGTGTAATTTGAAAATTTGTTTTTAGTCCCTGTGTAATCTTCAAAATTATTTTGAGGTTTCATGTAAATTGAAAAACCTTTTTAAGCTCCCATGCAATTTGCAAAATTGTTTTGAAATTTTCATACAAATTATGAAATATTTTTTAGATCCCATGCAATTTGTAAATTTATTTTGGCTTTCATGTAAGTTTAAAATTTATTTTGAGTTTTCATTTTCTATGCAATTCTAAATTCTATTTTCCCATTTCAAATTCTATTTTCCCAAGCCATGCAAGTAAGCTTTCCACTTTTTTGGCTGTGTAATTTACAATTTTCTCTCTCCACTCCTATGTAACTATTGTGAATATTTCCCCAACCAACGTAAGTGAGACTTATTATTCCCTGAAGCTTCATGTTCAAAACAAGATTATCAACATATATATCAAGTATGGTGGTTTCACAGATGCTCATGAAATGTATGGAAAAATGACATAGAAAGATAACTTCTTGTGGAATGTGATGATTGTAGATTACAGAATCTATGGGTGACCTTGCTAAGCTTTGACAATATTTCATCAAAATGCAATAAATAGGTGTCAACCTGATCACTTAACCTTTGTCAGCGTACTCCCATCCTGTGCCAAAATAAGAGTTTTGGAATTGAATATGGGCATCCATGTGTATATAATTGAAAGTGATTTTTTATTATATGTCGTTGCAAGTGACCTGGTAGATATGTATGGACAATGTGGAATCATCTACAAGGCATGTGAACTATTTGACAAAATACCTCAAATAAATGTGGTCTCGTGAATTTCCATTATTGTAAGATATGCACAAAATAGAATATAAATGTAATTTACAACTATAAATATTAGGTTCAAAACTTTGCTCATATCCTTGCTTGCATATTTCCATCCCATGCCAAGAAAATTCAATAGATGTCCAAATGAGATATAATTTTGTTGAATCATTTTGACAAATAGTGCAGAGTTATCTTTGGGGTCTTTTCCAAATAGTTAACATGATGCTTGTAAATTCAAGGTAAAATGTAATGGATAGATGTAAATTTAGTTTCATAACAAGTGTACTCCTAAGCCATGATCTGGGTCCTAAACATTATGTTATTTCAATAATTCATCATCCTTTGATAGGGATTGCACCCTAAAATCAATAAAATTGTTATTGTACTCCATTAGATTTATCATGAAATAATAATATGTTGAATATATGGCCATTTTGGATGTAGATATGATAATGAGAGGTCCCATTACACCATGGGAATTTGGAGAAAAGTGTGGGCATCCATTTTTATCTCCTTATGATTATTTCATTAGCTATGATAATGAGTTGGCACAAATTCACACAAGGCATCCAGAAGTGTGTGATAAGGTTGGTAGCATTATCATCATACATATTAATGATTTTTGAAATTTTGTGCTACTTTGGCTTCATAAAACTGAGGAAGGTAGAGTTGATAAAGCACATTGGGTAACTAATATCACTAGAGATATTTAGTGGAGATTGGTAAAATTAGTAGAAAAGTATAGGTTGGAACTTGTTTTCAAGATGACTTCATATGATTTTGTGTATAAATACATAAAAAGACCAAAATTTATAGAATTAATGTGGAGTTTAGGTGCTTTGGGTATATAGATGAGGAGGTTGGTAAGAAGGACAATCACATATCTAGATTAACTGAATAAAAAATAATTACTTCTATTCTAATGGATGGATTGACACTAATGGCAATTGGAAACGTAATTTCTTCAAAAAAAAATTCAAACAGTTGAGCACCATGCCAATATTTAGAATATAAATGTAATTGAAAGGTGTGATGACCAGTCTCAACTTTTCCAAGTGTCATCCAGGGGTTAACATTTTGTAAATTGGATGTAGAATTTCAATGAGATGTTTCACAAAATGGATCATGTGTCACATGTAAAGCGAAAGCAAAGGTCAATTGAGGAGAATATCATGTCAAGGTATTAAGATAATATTTTGAGATATGCTAGAATCATTCATTAATATTTTATAAGTAGGTATCATTTCCCAATCCTGAATATAAAATGTCATTCATGTTATTGAATCGGTCTTTGGAAAATTATGTGATGTCATTGAAAACCCCCTTAGAGATCAAGTTGTTAATGGACTCCTTTGAGCCTTGTTGGATGATTTTGTGCAGGTGGAGATGGGTTTCCTATATGAATGTTAGAAAATGCATTTGTTTTAGTGGAGTAAATTATGAAATTATATGATTTTGAGAAAACCATTATTGAAAACTTGATGCACAAGAGAAAACAAATTTTTATAAGAACTGATCCCAAAAGATATAGAAGAAAATCTTTAAAATATTCAGATACGCTTCTATGTATCATGTGTTATAGAAGTGATAAAGAGTCTTCAAATTTTATTAAGAAACAAATAGAATACATAAATCTTCAGGCTATGATGATACACTTGACAAGGAATCATCACCAATGTCTTCGTTTATGAGTGTATCTAAAGGACATTTTGTTAGCATCGTTATGAATAGGTTCCATCAAAATTCTTGTAATATTTTCATGTAAATGTTGAATATTATTTTACAATTTCTGGTTGTAAAATTTTGTAAACGTAAACTCACAAATTTAAGTTATGCAAATGCACTATGGAAGCTTTGTAAATTTTAATTTCACTTTTTCATATGGTGCAATTGAACCAACACACTTTTACACCACTTAAGTGGTGCATTTTTGTAAACTCATTTTTACAGCTTCTAAAATGTAGAAATGGTGGTTACGCACCATAACCACATCCCCATGCTATAAATATGAGTGTAAGGCTCATTTTAAGTGGGTTTATAGTAGTGAAACTATGTAGATATTTTGCTTGAAGAGCTGAGCTTTGTTATCAACTCAATAAATATTAAAACTGGGAGATTTTTCAAGCTTTGTATTCAAAATTTCTTCATGAGTTATATCTTTATATGTTATTCACCTATTTATATATTTTTTCTTTCAATTCATCTTCTTCATCATTACCAAATTATAAAATAATGGGGAGTTCACATTAAGTA
Organism: Torreya grandis; assembly: GCA_037957365.1. Taxonomy (NCBI): domain Eukaryota; kingdom Viridiplantae; phylum Streptophyta; class Pinopsida; order Cupressales; family Taxaceae; genus Torreya; species Torreya grandis. The sequence continues at coordinate 1,076,585 of JARHVA010003078.1, forward strand.
TTTCTTTTAGAATCTTTGTATGTTATTTCTATGAATGTGAATTCTCAATGGGGTTTAACCAATATTTTGATTGTCTTTTATGGGTAAATATGGGATGGTTGTCTTTGGTCTTCTATCAGTATTAAAAAATTATCTTAGTATATGTTTTGTATTCTGAATGGTGTAATTATATCTTTATCGCCTATTGAATGAGAGATATTTCCTTGCATACGGTGTTTTCCCCTTATAGCACTATTCTGGAAAAAAATTATATTTAGCTACCCATAGTTGTCTTTTATTTTTACCAAGGTTATCATCATAGCTTATGTGTTTATCAAACTATAATAACCTTATTATCCCTTATTCCTTTCCTTTATCTATTATTCCCTTCTTTCCAGTATTCCCTTTTTTCCCCTCATTTCCTTTATATATCCTTCATGCACTTTTAGGTTAAAAGTACAAAACCCTCAATAGAAAACATTTTTATATAAATAGATATGATTATTTTTTCTATACTTTTCCTTTTTTGGCTTTCAATAAAGGTAGATCCACCTGCTAACAGGAGAGGAACTTTATTCCCTACGCTGCTGACTCAAAGTCACCAATTTGTCCCCTTGCCAAATTTTTGAGACAACAATCATTGGAAACTTCATTGGGGATTGAGGTGCTTTACACACACAATTTTTAGACATTTCAATGAACCTCCCTTGAAATTGAGTTTGGAAACTCCATTATAAAAAATTACCTGGTGCTTGTACCTTCCTAATTATAGAAATGGAATTGGTCCACCCCAACCCTAATGTTACCTATGTCTCATGGGGAAAATATTTTGAGTCATTATATTTGGCCCATTACAATGAGTTCCCATATTTCTCAAGGAAGAGATTATCTAAGTTCTCTAGAGAAAATATTTAAGATAAATAAACATATCTAGGCCTTCACACTATCTTTTAGCATCTTGGGAGTTATGTATGAGGATGTTGTTGTGAGATTTTTTGTTGAAACTTTCATTAGACTTCATGTTGAGTGGTTATGTAACTTAAAGATGGATTTGTTACGGATTAGAACTCTTTGAAGAATAGGTTCCTAGATAGATTAAAATAAATTATTAATATGTGTGCACTTTTGTCAGACTTATTCCAAATTCAAAAGTGAGATGATGAGCTGATGAGAGAGTTTATAGCATGTTTTAACAAATTTTTGAGACTGATCCCTCAAAAAGATCTGCCAAGTCTCAATAATAAACTTTACATTTTCATTCATTCTCTTCACCCAAAGATCAAGTTAATCTTGATGAGGAGCAAGGTAAATGACTTGGTGGCTGCATAACAAGATGACATCGAGGTTAAAGATGATTTTATCATGTCTAAAATGTTGAATAAAGAGGTTTCAAAAGGTACTGTAGCTATTACAAATGGTGACAAAGAAATAGTGAAACCTGATGCAATCAAGAGTCTACAATATTCAGAAAAGAGACTTAGAAGGTAAGTTCTTGATCAAACATGTTGTAAATCTATCAGGGAGAAACAGAAAGTGATTCATATCACATATGATTGTTTTAGTTTCATAATTATGGAAAAAGGTGAAAATTTGGAAGAAATAATGATTGATCATAAAATAGATGAAGAATTTAGCTTTCCTCTTGGCAAAGAGGAAAAATATTTGACTATTTCACCATATTACTTAAACCCCATGGTCTTAATATAAAATTGGTTATCTAAAAAATAATTAATAAAATCAAAAATAGAAAGGAGTAATAATACAAAGTGTGATGTTATACTTTATGAAAGAGGAGATATTGTATAAATAGTTTTCAACAAAATAGATGATCCCTTATCTATCAGAATGAATGACTCAATCATCAAAAATGAAGATTCCTAAGGTATTTCATTTTCAAGGTTTACCATAGAAGAATTTTCTATTAGATATAAATCCAAAGCAGTTAAGCCTAAATAAATGCAAAATCATAATCATGTCAAGGTTGAGGTCAAAGAATATATCAAAGAAAAATAAAATAAATTGTGCCTAATAATTATTACAATAAAAATGGAAACTGTAAAGACAATAAATTGATGAATATGATGATGATGACTTATTCACTGATGAATTCATTTCTACCATGGGAAATGATTCAAAAAATAATATCAACACTTCATTTATTCCATAAGATAATCATATTATGGTTACAACATAGATATGTGACACACTTCTCTCTAATTTAGATATTATATTTATTAAAGATACATTTGAAGTCATCCAAGAAGACATTGAAATAGTTTAGTATTTCTCAAAAGTGCTCATAGAATATTAGAGAATTCATAATGATTTCGTTTCAAAATAGGAAAAGATTGTTGATTTTTTCATTCTTGATCATCCTTTTGTGAATGATAAATTTAAGTTCATCTTCCCACCTTCTTGGTAAATACTACTAAATATGTTCGATGTTCATAAGTCAAATCCATTGTTTCAAAATGACAGGTACTTCTCCCAGTCAATGAATGTTTTTGTATAATATTTTCATTTTCATCATCTCTTTGTAAATAGTTCTACTTTCCCAATTTTATCTTGTTCCCTTTTCCCATTTATGTTTTGGGGTGTGTGTGTAGTTTTTCAATAAATGCAATAGTTTGTTTGTTGCTCCTCCTTCTCTATGTTTTACTCTTTCTACCTGCACATATTTGTAGATGTGATCTTTATCTGATAAATATCATGGGCAATCATATGATTTTCAAGAATGACATATTGGATAGGTTTTTCATGGATCTCTTCAAGTGAACTAGTGATAAACATGAAAAATTTCAAAATAAGTGATTTGGCCTAGTAGTATATGTTCATTTCTCATATGATTGAAATGGGATAACTTGCTATCAATTACCCAAATTAGGCTGTGAAAATGTGAGATATAGAATTTTTCAAGGACATTTCTTAATAATAAGGATGGTAAATTTTTTGTAGAATATAACATCGACTCCATAGACTAATGGACAAGGCTCGAGTCACATATTAAGATCTTATTTTTAGAACTTCAAAATGTTGACATTACAAAGTCAGGGATATTTTTGTAGTGGTGAATAAGAAATGTATTAAATTTTTTAAGGCAAGCCATAAGGTTTGTCACTTTTAAGTATTTGAAAGAAAGACACTTCTCTCTTCACATTTTTAGTTTATGTAAAAACACATAACTAAAATGACCTCATATACACTATCATTTTTGGATATGTGAAATTACCTATTACATTGAGTACTAACTCTTGCATACACTTTATTTTGACATGTGATAGCTCTTTGAGGACCCCATCCCATTTTATTGAAAATAAGATATTTCTCAAATCTATCAAAGTTGTTGTTGAAAACTTAACTGCCCAATGGATAAAATGTTGGCCTATGAAACCAGATAATCTAAGTTCTTTTCATTCCTTTCAGTTTGAAATCCTAGTTAGAGTTATCTATTGTCATGGTTTTTGAAAATGGGTAAAAAATGTTGAAAATTTAATTTTTGCTAAATGACTAAAAAATTTAAACTAATCCCAAAACTATTAAAATTTTGAAAAATCAAAATTTTTAATTAATTAATTAATTAAAAAATCACAACCAAATATTGTTTTACCTTGAACTATTATAAAATGCATTTGAGCTTTCCATTCAAAAATAATCCATTAACATTTCCCACAATTGCAAAATCCACTTAAATTTTTATAAATTTCAAAAACACATGTTACTTTTCCAAAAGTTGTGCAAATTACAATTTATTTTTCCACTTGGTGTAAATTACAAAATCAATTTTGTGTTCTGTGCAATTTACAAATTTATTTTTAGTCCCCATGTAATTTTCAAAATTATTCTAAGGTTTCATGCAAATTTCAAAATCTTTTTTTATCTCTCATATAATTTACAAAATTATTTTGAGATTTCATGCAAATTAAAAAAGAAAATTTAGCTCCCTACAATTTATAAATTTGTTTTATGTTTTCATGTAAGTTTTAAAAAAAAATTGAGTTTTCATTTTCTATACAATTCCAAATTATATTTTCCCAAGCCATGCAAGTAATCTTTGCACTTTATCAGCTATGCAATTTGCAATTTTGTCTATCAACTCTCATGCAACTACTATAATTATTTCTCCAAGCCATACAAGAGAGACTTATTCTTCCCTGAATCTTCATGTTCAAAACAAGATTATCAACATGTATATCATTTTGATGGCTTCATAGATGCTTGTGAAGTGTTTGATAAAATGACATAGCAAGACAGCTTCTCATGGAATGTGATGATTGTAGGTTATAGAAGACATGGGTGACTTTGCCAAGCTTTGAAAATGTTTCATTAAAATTCAACGAATAGGTATCCAATCCTATCACTTCACCATTGCCATCTTAATTCCAACCTATACTAAAATAAGATCTTTGGAATAGAATATGGACATCCATATGAATATAATGGAAAGTAGATTTTTGTTAGATGTAGTTGTAAGTGCCATGTTAGATATGTATGGAAAATGTGGAAGCATCCACAAGGCACTAAACTATTTGACAAAATTCTTGGACTAAATGTGGTCTCGTGGATTGTGATAATTGTAGGATATACATAAAATAGAATAAAAATTCAATCTACAGCTACAAATATTGGGTTTAAAAATTTGTTCATATCCTTGCTTGCATCTTTCTAGCTCATGCCAATAAAATTTAGTAGATGTTCAAGTGAGATACAATTTTTTTAAATCATTTTGATAAATAGTGAAAACTCATCTTTGGGGTATTTTCCAAATGGTTAGCATGTTTATTGTAAACTCAAGACAAAATGTGATGGGTAGATATAAATCCAGTTCCATAACAAGTGTACTCCCATGCCACGATCTAGGTCCTATACATTATGTTCCTTCAATAAGTCATCATCCTTTGATAGGGGATTATCACCCTAAAATCAATAAATGTGTTGTTATAATCCATTTGATTTATCATTTAATAATAATATGTCAAATATATGGTCATTTTGGATGCAAATATGATAATGAGAGGTTCCATTACACCATGGGAATTTGGAGCAGAGCATGGGCATCCATTTTTAGCTCCTTATGAGTATCTCATTGGCTATGATAACGAGTTGGCATAAATTCACATAAGGTAACTAGAAGTGTGTGACAAGTTTGGTGGCATTATCATCATACATATTGATGATCTTTGAAATTTTGCATCACTTTGGCTTAATAAAACTGAGGAAGTTAGAGTTGATTGAGCACACTGGGTAACTAATATCACTAGATATATTTTAGTGGATATTGGTAGAATTATTATAAAATTACAGGCTATAGCTTGTTTTCAACATGAATTCATATGATTTTGTGCATAAATACATAAAAAGACCAAAATTTATAGAATTTATGTGGAGACTAGATGCTTTGGGTATATAGATAATGAGGTTGGTAAGAAGGATAATCACATATATATATTAACCTAATAAACAAGAATTACTTCTCTTTTAATTGATGGATCGACACCAATGGTGATTGGAAACATAATTTATTTGAATAATTTTGTCAAGTAGTTGAACATTATGCTAATATTTAGATTACAAATGCAATTGACAAGTGTGAGGACCAATCTCAACTTTTCTAGGCATCATCTAGGGGTTAATAGTTTGTAAATTGGATGTAGAATTTCAATGAGACATTTTGGTCCAATGGATCATGTGTCACATGTAAAGTCAAAGTAAAGGTCATAATAAGGAGAATATCATGTGAAGGTATTAAGATAATATTTTGAGATATGTGAAAACCATTCATTAATAGTTTATAAGAGGCAAATTTTCCCAAGCCCAAATATAAAATGTCATTCATGTTCTTTATTCAATTGGATAATTATGTGATGTCATTATGAATCCCCTTAGAGATTAAGTTGTTAACGGACTACTTTTATCCTCATTGGTTGATTTTATTCATGTGGGGATGGATTTACTATATGAATGGTAAAAAATGCATTTATTTTAGTGGAGAAAATTGTGAAATTATATAGTTTTGAGAAAATCATTATTAAAAACTTGATATGAGAGAAAAGAAATTTCTATAAGAACCAATCCAAAAATATATAGATGCAGATCTTCAAAAGATTCAGATACGCTTCTAAGTATCTTGTGATATACAAATGATAAAGAGTCTTCAAATTTTATTAATAAATAAATAGACTGCCTAAATTTATAGGTTATGATAATACACTTGGTAAGGAATCATCACCATTTTCTCCATTTACGAGTGCATCCAAAAGACATTATGTTAGCACTATTACAAATAAGTTTCATAAAAATCTTGTAATCTTCTCATGTAAATGTTGAATCTTTTTTTAGAATTTCTAGTTTTAGAATTTTGTAAATGCAAACTCACAAATGTAAGTCATGAAAATGCACTATGCCAGCTTTGTAAATTTTAATTTCACTTTGCATGTGGTACAATTGCACTAATGCACTTTTACACCACTTAAGTGGTGAATTTTGTAAATTCATTTGTGCATCTTTTAAAATACAAAAAAGGTGGTTACACACCATAACCACATCCACACATTATAAATATGAGTGTAAGGCTCATTGTAAGGGGATTTTTTGGTAGTGAAACTATGCAGATATTTTATTTGAAGAGATGAGCTTTGTTATTAACTCAATAAATATTGAAACTGGGATATTTTTCAAGCTTTGTATTCAAAATTTATTCATGAGATATATGTTTGTATGTGTTTCACATGTTTTTATATCTGTAGTTTCAATTCATTTTTGTAATCATTACCAAATTGTCAAATAATGGTAGTTTCACATTAATTATTTCTTTTAGAATCTTTTTGTGTTATTTCTATGAATGTGAAATCTCGATGGTGTTTAAGAAATATTTTGATTATATTTTATGGGTAAATATGGGATAGCTGTCTTTGGCCTGCTATTAGTATTAGAAAATTATCTCAGTGTATGTTTTTCACTCTTAATGGTGTAATTATATATTTATCACCCATTGAATGGGAGATATTTCTATGCACATGGTGTTTTCCCCTTCTTGGACAATTTTGGTAATTTATGTATTTATCTACCCAGAGTTGTCTTTTATTTTTCCCAGGGTTATCATACTAACTTATGTGTTTAATAGACTATAATAACCCTGCTCTCCCTTATTCCTTTCATTTCTCTATTCTTTCCTTATTTCCATTATTCCTTTCATTCCCCTCATTTCCTTTCTATCTACTTCATGTACTTTTATGTTAAAAATATGAAAACCTTAATAGAAAACATTTTTATTGTAAATAGTTGTGAATGTTTTTTCCCTACTTTTCCATTTTTGGCTTTTAATAAAGGTAGCTCCACCTACTAATAGGAGAGGGACTTTGTTCCCTACGCTACTGACTCAAAGTCACCAATTTTTCCCCCTAACAAATTTTTAAGACAATAATTTTTGGCAACTCTCTTAGGGATCGAGGTGCTTGCTTGCAAGACCTTTCAAGGTAAGATCTTGGTAATTCTAAACCAAGAGATCATCCACCTTCATTTTATATAAGGATAATTTCTTGCTATTAAACTTCTTAATCTCTAACTTGGTTACTCTTGTCATTGTTGCAGCTCCCACTTGCATAAAGCTCCCTACTTGTATAAAACACTCAACTATAGATTTTTTAAAATAACCTAGCTCTGATACCAGATGTTAGGGAATATATATATATATATATATATATATATATATATATATATATATATATATATATAAAGTAATAAAATGCAAAAAAAAAAGCTATAAAACAATAACCATTGAGATAAATTAAAGACACAAGATATTTATGTGGAAACCTTACAATGTGTAAGGAAAAAGCATGGGGCAACAACAGCTTTATACTTTTTATTACTTCAACACCTCTTCTTCTATAAAGCCTCTTTAAGCTTACTCTTAGCTTACTTATCAACCCCTTACAACATGCAAACTTCTATAGCATACATAAAAATACAAAGGAGTATCATCCTTTTTATATAAATGACAAGAATGAAAAGAAGAGAGAGAAACTACCAAGGACGACAAAAAATGTGTCATACTTCACATGGAGAGAATAGTAGTCAATAGTGTTAGTTGTCTCACACATGTGCCAAGATTCAAAAGTAGAGAATATAATTTTAAAAAAATATCCACCACCATGTTCCATAAAAATATGTCATCCCATTAAACAATGTTAAATAGTGGTTTTTTTCTTCCACCTACATGCACAAGATTCAACTAGGTAATCAATCACCTTTTGACATAAGATAACACTCAAATCATGGAGCCGCACAAGGAATTTCAACCCACATCCACCCATGTGAAAAATATAAAGGCATCCCATGTTATTTTTTGGATAAATTCACCCCACATGCCACCTCACAAGCATGAATAATAACTTCCACCTCACCATCATGAATAGTGACTACCACATCACCAACATGAATAGTGACTACCACATCATCAAACTAAATAGTGACTTCACATCCTAAAAGATACATAGAGCATGATATTTATGTTATGATTGTGTATGGCATATAACCTCAATTAGATTCATATGTTACATATTTATATAATAATAGTACATGAGTATTTACAACTTCTATTGATTACAAAAAAGATAATTATAAGTAGTTTCATCTTCCTTGTTGGGTGGCAGTTGATCTTCCAAGTTGGTGGTCAATAATAGTCCACCTAAAAAATTCCTATTTAGAAAGCGATACCTAACAAGCTAAATTTATAGATTAGGTTGACATGTGGATGTGCTGGAGTGAATATAGATGTATGTATGTGAGTTTATGAGCAAGTGCCATGAAGTGTGCAAGACAATGAGATATGGAGTGTGCAAGTTGTGATTTAGGGAATTTTGGGCATGGAAGTCTGTGAGCAAGTGCATGAGTTATGTGCAGGAGAGTGAGAAAGATTCATGTATATGTGTGCACATAATTTCATATAAGGTGTGATTTTTATAGTAAAATAAGTGAGAAGTGTATTCTATCGCACAAGAGCTATGTAAAAATCACCATGGGCCTAAAATCTTGAATATTTTACTTATTTAACATGTCTTAGACATATTTGGCTTAACAAATTAATACATCCTCTTTCTTTTGATGGACTTACATTCCAAGAAGGTACTTTATAAGTCCAAGATCATTCATCTCAAATTATTATTTCATAGCTTCCTTGAATTTATTCAACTTCTCCTTATATTTACCTATAAAAATCAAGCTATCTACATAATGAATGACATTTAATACATTATAATCCAATGCTTATATGTAAATAATTGGTTCATTTTTAATTATGACAAAGTATTTATTCACTAACCAGCTATAAATTCTTGATTATCAAGCTCTTGTATTTTACTTCAGCCCATAAAGATCCTTGTTCAATTGATATACCCAAAACCTTTTACCCTTTACTTCAAAACCTTGTGGTTGGCCCAAATATACTTCTTCTTTAATCACTCCATATAGGAATGTAATTTTGACATAAATTTAATGGATTTTACATATTATATGAATAGATGCAATAAACATTAGTCTTATATCATCTTTATATGCCAAGGGTGGATAGGTTTTTTCATAGTCAACCCCATGTGTTTATGCAAACCCTTTTGCAAATAGTTTAGTTTTTAGCTTGTCAATTATTCCATCACTCTTGAATTTGGTATTATAGACCCACTTGGTTCCAATGATTTATTTATCATAAATAGGTTGAACTAGAGTCTACGTATCACTCCTCTCAAATGAATCCATATCAAATTTCATAGCATCAACCCATAATATTTTTACTAGCTTTTGCATAAATTCTAAGTTCACTAACCATATATGACAATGAAACATAATATTTTCAACATAAGCATCATCAAAAATATTACTTTCCTAATGTTAAATAATTTTGATCCTCCTCTTATTGTTCTGATCCAACCTTTGATTGGTTGGATGTGGATTCAACAAATGTTTGTTCTTGTTTAAATTTAAAGAAAATAGATGACTAGTCTCTTATGAAGAGATATTATTATTCCCTATTAAACTAAAAAATTGTGTAGTACTTTGTAATCCCTTAAAATAAAATTTGAGATATTTCCCACTTCACTTATGACCTATTTAGATATATGATTATAATTACCATACATCTCATTTTTTTTTAAATGCAATCCTTATAAACAATTATGGGTTTACTAGTAGGATTATTAAACTTGTATGTTTGGCTTTCATCACTAAATCCTATGAAATTATGATCAATACTCTTAGGATCCAGATTTAGAGAAAAATAAATGTCCTTTATTTTAACCTTACCTTGAATTATGGTGATTTTTAGGTTTCCCTTTCCTCCAACTTGGATGGAAATTCCATCTACCAATTACACTTGGATTTCGAAGTCATCTAACTTTTTGAAACTGTCTTTATGACTTGTCATGTTATTTGAGCAATCTAAATGAAGAGAAAAAAAAATATTTCCATCCTATATTAAAAAAATACATGTGAGAAAATAATCTAAGAGTTTTTAATTCTCTCTTTTTTTATCTTAGAATGCCTTCTCTTTTCTCTTGATTAGCTTGATTCTTATATGCCAATATCTTGTAATATTTTATAAATTGTTTTATTTTTTATAATAATGACAAGGTTTCTCTTAATTTTACCCTAGAATTTAGCTTCATATTTCCCCTTTGAATTTGAGTTTTTTGAACTCCCTTGATTTTTTTTTTTTTATTTGATATTTGAAATACTTACCTTGGTTTTAGGTGCTTGTTCTAGATCTCCTACATATAGTCTCATCTTATCCTCATGGAATAAGAGAGAACCCACTAACTCATCAACACTTATAATGTTCATGTATTTAAACTCCTCAAGAATGATGACAATATGAAACCATTTTTTAGTCAAATATCTCAAAATTTTCCTTGTTATGACCCTATCGTCTATGGTTTCTCCATAAACCCTCATTTTATATACTAAGTCATTTATCTTTATGCAATATTCTCCAATTCCTTCACTATCAGATATTTTTAAAATTTATTTTAAGAGTTTGGATTTTTTATTCTCTTACCTTAATAAAGCCTTGATATTAAGTCTCAAATGTATTCCATGTCTCATGGGCATTTTTGCATCTATCCATTCTTGGATAGATGTTTGGGTCTATGGCACTCCAAATATAGAATAAAGTTTGTGCATTAACAGTATCTTTTTCCCTTTTTGCTCTCTTTTGATATGGAGATAAAGTATTCCAATTTATAGGTAGAGTGTATCCATGGAGAATATTATTCTAAAATCCCTTCCAAACAAATATTCTCTTCAACTGATCTCTCTAATATTTAAAGTTGTCACCTTTGAAAATGAAAATATTCATAGAAGCAGATTCACAGAATCTATTAGTCTTATGATAATAGATTAAAACCCTTATGAACCTTTGTTAAATAAGGTTTTGATACCAAATTAAGGTTTTGAATGTATGGATGAATTGAAAATCAAATTTTATTTAATCTAAAAAATAAGATATATATCATTCAATCTAACCTAGAATTACTCATTTTTGATCTATTAGTGTTGTAAGTGTGATGAATGACAAAATATGCATTGAATAAATTCAAATTAAGGTAATAAATCTTGTTGGTTTTGATTTATGAATACCTAAAAAAAATTAGAGATAAAATTATTGAAAAATATTTTCCAAGAATAATTATGGCCCCACACTATTGCACCATTCTTTATTAACAAAAAAGGCTAAAACTATTCAATTACAACTTGCATGATAAATCATGAAAAGTGAATGTTAAATTAAGACCTTACTTAAATAATAAGCCAGATAAAAATAGACTCCTAAAAATAAACTCTAAAATAACTAAAAAATAGATTCAAGTTTTATTTTTTGACTCACTAATAAGATTTGGTTAATATGTAAGAAGCCTCTTCATCAGTTAAGCAAACATGCACACTAGAAAAGTTAGGGACCCTGACACCTCTAAAAATAAAAGTTTGATTAATAATAACATTAAATTAAATTAACCAAACTTAGAAAGTGCACCCAACCTCTTTATGATGAATGTATGAGTATTTAAGTTTAGTTAAGTACATATTCACTGAATTGGACTCTAACTAGCACTTCTAGCTAGTTTTTAGGAAGTTCCTAAAAAGTGTCTAAATTTGATGAAATAATCAAGTTAGGACAAAACTAAATTAATTAACACTCATAAAATAATAAAACACAAAATAAATAATTCTAACATCAAATATCAAGTGTTGACATTGGCATCATACTCAACATCTTGATATTTAAGAGAAGTACGTATAAACTCAAAAAAGGGAACCCAACTAGGGAGATTAGAGAGCTATTCAATAGGATTCCATTCTTAAAGGATAAGTTGTGTTAGAAATGATTATAATTGAGAAATAAAAGTTGTGATGATATCAGGTTTGGACTCATAGGGGGATAGACCCAATTTTTTATATTTTTATTTATATTCAAAATCATCAACCATGTCAACCAAGAGGAAATTGGATTAGAAAAAAATATTCTGTTTGGCATGGCCAATGAAGTTTTAGAGACTTAAAAAATATTTTAAATTTATTTGGCTTGGTGGTAACCAATAGGTATTTAAACTAAGGGGTTGTAACCAATGGGTATCTAATATAAAGGGTTTGACCAAGATGTGTAGATAAATAAATAAATAAAGGTATAAGCAATGATAACATACACTAACACACATAAGCTAATATAAGCATGGAAAATGTTAACATAATAAATTAATGTATGCACATAGATATATATCCACCAAATTAATTGATGAAAGATTATAAGTTTAAGGATACTTAACTTGGGTTGATTTTTCAATGCACCAAACTCTCCATGGCTAAATTGACACATTGTGAAAGATGTTTTAGGTGGATCTCAAGATGGAAATAAGAATTCTTAAGTATCCTTAGATAGGGACTTTAAATACTAGGTGTACCTTTTTAGCTAAACGTCTCTTTTTGATGTTTTCAAATACCTTCTACAAACTATCCTTACTCAAGTGTAAGTTTATAATCCCTTATTCCTCTTATTATTAATAAGGTGGATTTATGTACACAAGTAGACAATATTTTGTGTCTTGCATATGAAAAATGTGTTAGAAAGGAAAATATTTCTTGTCATATTTTTTTAGGAACCTAGTGATCTCTAGGTATGAATCAAGGTAAATTTTAGTGGTGAATTTTTGTTAATTCATGAATATTCTAATTTTAAAAATTGGTGTTTGGTGATTTTAAGGGTTAGTGAATAGTGTGGATTCACCTAAATTATTTGGATGCAAGTTAATTTTTTGAGTCAACTTGCATACTATTTAAAATAGATTACATACTTATAAATATATTTCACCACTAATTCAAAAGTGAATTTGAGCACATTTGACACTATATGTACTGTATAATCCTCTGACAACCAAACTATTGGATCATATCTACATTATTAAAACCCATCAGTGTCAGTGTTATCCATTCACGCAGCTATCACCCATCTCTAACTATGTCATATGCTATCATCTATGACGGCCACCAAAATTCACATCATTTGACAATGTCTATGTCATTCAACAACTTTTATGCATCTTTAAACAACAGTGTTATCCATCATCTTCTATGTGATCCACTAGTGTTTGTGTCACCTAGTAGTGCTCATTTCACCTACCAGCATATGTGGTATTCATTATCATTTTTTTCATTTGATAGTACTTGTATCATTTGATAGCATCTATATGCCCTTCAGCATCAGTTTTGTTTATCAATATTTGTGTGGTGTGCTAAAATTTGTGTTGTCTGGTAGTGCCTATGGTGCTAAATTTCACTGACAGAATTTATATCATTTGTCAGCGTATATCACCCATCTACATTGTAAAAGACTCTAATTAAATGGAATATTCTATAAATGTTAATGGGGTTGGATAATCATCAAAAAAACATGTTAACTTATTTTAGCCATCCACAAAAATCCCACAAGAAACCATAATCCTCACCAAATAAAGTTACTATACTAAATGATGAAATGTATTTTTATTTATTTTTAATATCATATTTAGATTCAATAACAATTCAAAGGTGAACAAATGAATAACCCAAAAATAATGGTATTCTAAATTTAATAATATTATTCATGGTTGGTAGTTGTTGGTGGTAGGCACCAACTATTACTAGATTTTACCAATTATTATTGGCATTCATCAATAACAGATATCACCCACTAGTAACAGTGAGTGCCCAATAATAACAACTATCACCTAGTAACAATGACTATCACTTGCAAGTGACAGTTGTTACCCATAAACAATAATTCTTGTAGCCATGCATCTAAAGCAATCAAATATTCATACAAATTCACGTCATTATTTTTAGAGACATTTACCTCTATTGTGCCTGTGTAGATGCATATTGACATATTTTCCATGCCTCATCCTGTTATACCTATCTATTTACATGTTTACTTAAAAAGGTTTCACTTACTTTTGCCATAATTTTAAAATGCATTTTTAGAGTTTTACCAAAAATCCCCAAGTTTATTTCTATATTAGCCACTAAAATTTACCCCAGTATGAATGACAAGTCAAGAAATATGGGAACCTAGTAACACTAGGTATGGATGACTTGTCACAATCTCTTGGAACCTATTGACTACTAGGTATAAAAGACTTGTTTAGATATTTGGGATCCTAGAGACTGATAGGTCTAAACAAAAAGTTATAATCTCTAAGAAATTAGTGATTTATATGTATGGAAAACTTATCATAGTCTTTTGGAGCCTAGAAACCTCTCAGTATGGACTTATCAGCATGTTTGGGAACATATAACCTGTTATGTATCATTGACTAGTCATATTTTTTGGGGTACTTGTGACCACTATGTATCAGTGACTTGTCGTATTCTATAAGAACCAAGTGACTACTAAGTATTAGTGACTAGAGTGTTTTATGTAAACTTAGCAACCATTAAGTATCAATGACTTGCCATATTTTATGTGGTCCTAGTAACTAGTAAGTATTAGTGACTTACCATATTTTATGGGAAATTTGTTACTACTAGGTATTAATGACTGAATTATTTTGTGGGAACCTATCAAATTCTTGGTATAAGTGACTTGGCATATTCTTTGGGACCTATTGACTTCTAGGATTTCATTATGGATCTATATTAGTTACATTCGGCCCATATAAGTAATTAATAAATAAATAAACCTTTGGGTATATAATAATTGATGGTGCTTACAAGGCCGAACTTTATGGATATTTTTAATTTGTCAACTCCTAGATTGTTATTTAATAAATCATTTTGTGTTGTACTTTTCTAAGAAAGATTGGGTAACTAAAGTAATCAAAGGTGAACTATGACACCATAAAAATATCTTTTATTTTCTTTGTGCATGTTTCTCTCCAATATATAGTGTTTCTAATATGGTATCATAATTTGTGATTTGATCTAGGATAATTAGTATAAAACATAGAGAGTCAAGATAGTGAGAATGATTCTACTCTACCATATCTAAGAAGCAACTTGAAGAGAATGGAATCACCCAATAAAATTAGGATCATCATATTCACATTAGAATTATATTTATTTGATTCATAATCCATAAAAATTATAGTTTGAGATGTTTCCAAGAAGTGGCTATTTTCCAAATTATGAATGGTATCGAGTGAATTATGAGTAGTTAAAATTTGAACTTTGAGAGTAAGGCTAATATATCAGTTACATTAGGCCCATATAAGTAATAAATAAATAAATAAATATTTAGGTATATAATAATTGATGGTACTTGCAAGGCTGAACTCTATGGATATTTTTAATTTATCAACTCCTAGATTGTTATTTAATAAATTATTTTGTGTTGTACTTTTCTAAGAATGATTTAGTAACTAAAGTAATCAAAGGTGAATTATGACACCATAAAAATATCTTTTATTTTCTCTATGCATGTTTCTCTCCAATAAATAGTGTTTCTAATATGGTATCATAATTTATGATTTGATCTTGGATAATTATTATAAAACCAAAGAGTCAAGATAGTGAGAATGATTCTACTCTACCAAATTTAAGATGCAACTAGAAGAGAATGGAATCACCCATTAAAATTAGGATCATCATATTCACATTGAAATTATATTGAGTTGATTCATAATCCATATAAATTATACTTTGAGATGTTTCCAAGAAGTGGTTGTTTTCCAAATTATGAATGGTATCGAGTGAGTTATGAGTAGTTAAAATTTGAACTTTTAGATTAAGGCTAACTTTAAATAATCATGCACATCTCCTAAAATATTACATCCTTATTCCTCACTAGACAAACTTACTAGATTCTTCATGGGTATCTATAGTTAAAAAAATTAGATTTGGTTATATTCCTAATTAAGCTTGAGGTTTATGCTATTTTGGGATAATAGAATGTTTCTTAGTTAGATGATAATACATGATTACTTAATATGAATTGGTTTATGTATGTGTTTATATTTTAAGCATATTAATGTATTGATTCAATTATATGTTGTTACTTTATGATTATCATGTGATATGATATAATTACCTATGTATTGAGAGGTTGATATAGGAGAATTATTTTCTTGAGCATACTGGAGGGAGAGCATCATCAGAAAGTATGATGTAGATGGAGACATCACAGGTCGATAGAGAGCTAGTGAAACCCTAAACACACCACGATAGTTAGTCATGATATAAAATACATCTAAAAATGATTGCTTTTGGTGTCTATTTAAATTGTTGTTTTTCCATGATTGCTCAAGTAGGAAAATTAAAGAAATAAATTTTCTTGTGTGCTTAGCCTAATATGCCATTAATACACGTAGAGATAAATTTGATAAAGGAATAATTTAATACAGGTTATTATTTATGATTTTATCATTAAATTAATAAAGTATAATTAAATGATAATTAATTTTAACATGAAATTGGGATTTCATATTAAAATATAAAAAAGAATTTTTTTAAAAAAATAAAAAAGAAAAAAACACTAAAATTAGGATAAAAAGAGAAAAAAATTAAAATCTAGAAAAAAACAAAAAAGAATTAAAGGTCTTAAAATTAGCAAAAAGAAAAAGAAAACCAAAAAATAAAAATATGGAAAAAAAATTAACATCTATTTTCTCTTTAAGAGAGAATGAAGATAATTTGCATAGTCTATGCATTGGAGAAGAAAGAAGAAAGGGCACAATGTTGAGGAGAAGAAAACACATAAGATCAATAGATGAATGTTATCTATAGGTGATGTCAATCATGAATCAGGAGTGGGATAATATCATTAAACTTTGGTTAATAATATTTTTAAAATGATAGAAGTCACTATTAAACTAGTTTTGATTGATAGTTATCATGAATTAAATCAAGTTTATATTGTATATATATGTGACAAATATGCCCTCTATTCTAATAAAATGCTCAAACATATTAAAATCTATGTGTAACTATCCATTATGGATATATTTGGCTTATAACCAGATATGTATATATAATAACCTATATATATCTCAGATAGGTGTCACCCCTAATATTTATACAGCTAGTTAAGCTTTTAAAGCATATTATATATTTTAACCCAGCAATAAGTGTGTAGGTGTTTGGGCATCGTACAACCTGATTTAAACCAAAGTTAATTTATATGAAGTATTATTTTATATAGTCCATAGTTGGAATTAAATGGTAAAGGGTTGACTTAGATTATACAAGGGTATATAACTTTTATGACATCAAACTACACATTGATCTGGCTTCATATTGTAACCAAGAATTACTATTCATGGCATTGATCAGAGATATATTTATTTAAATTTTAACAAAACTCATTAGTAACTAAAGCACCGTATGGCGTGCATAATCCATAAATAATAAATATATTATAAGGTATCATAGTTTTGATCATAAATGGTTATTTTTCCATCATGGCATCATGATCTAGTCAAGCCTTTTATTCAAGACATCAATCTGTTTCAGCCAGTTTTAATATTTAAAAATAATTACCAATACTTTTACTATCAGTATATTAACATGTGTATAAGGACATATGGAAAAAATAAAGTTTTTAGGCATAAAACTTAAAAATCATAATTAGATATTATTTATGTTTAATTGTCTATGTAATTAATATGTGTTGGAAGCTACTTGGGAAGGGTGAGTAAATTATTTATTATTAGGAGTAGTGGGAGAATTGCTATATTTTTGGCATCGACTCACCTTTTATGTTTCTTCAACTTTTTAATATCAAATTATGTTATTTTCCCTTGGGGTGTTGAAGTTCTTTCTTATATGGATTTTTATTAAGGTGTCACCTCAGCCAACCGTGCTTTATTCCAAGATGAATAAATTTATTTAATTCCATAAACAAGTTCATATATTTATATATCACTTAATTCACCATTGAAAATTCATGAACAGTGTAAATATATAAGAAGGCTAGTTATTCATATAGTGCTAGTTGTTAAAATGCATGTATATAAATATTATTCATGGACATATCTTTAAATGGCACTGTGCATATAGATAATGCTAATGGACATATGTGAAATATTTGGTCAATTATTGAGTTAGTATTTGGGGTTGAAAATAGAACATTATTCTTTAAACTAAAAAAATGCTAGCTAGTGAATATAATGCTGACTAAAAGTTAGATAAAAATAATTATTTAACTAAGCTTTACTTACCTGCCAAATGTTTCTATTTTAAGGTATAAAACTAGATCATAGGTAAACATACCTTTTACATAAGCATCAGACAATGCCAATAGGAACCTTTTAGAGGAAATTTATTATTAACCATACTTTGTAGTAAGACTCAAATGGATATATAAGCTTGATTATATAAGTAATTAAATTTGGATTTTGATATAAATTCACAAGTCTTGTGATGGAATTTCACATTAGCTATAGTGACATTAGAGTTTTATTTCTCGATAGTCATAAATATTTGAGTTGGTAACTATAGTGTGAGAGTAGTGATACAAAACTAGTTTCTTAGTCATTATTGTATAGATAGATAGATATAACATTGTGTAAATAGATTTGAATGGGTAAAACATAACTACCTCCTTTTGTGGGTTAAAATCTAATAGAACTTTAGATTCTTTGATATATGAAAACCCATCACACAAAATGTGACATTGTATTAAGTTATAACTATTTACATAATTAGAAACATGGGGGTATAATTCTTTAGTTAATATTCTTGGAGAAAATACTAACTGAAAAGTGAAAGGTTTGATTAAAATTAGTTTGGAAAATGATTTCTTAAACCCCCCTAAATGTAAACCAATTGATAAACTGGACATTTTATGTTTTTAAAAAAAACAAAGTTCTAGGTTTCTATATATTATATACAATGTGTGTTTCATGTATTTATATATACTTCATTAATTGATTTCTATGTTTAGTAATTATGATTAAAACATTAAACCATGGTTTAGAAATCGCATAGCACTAAAATACCTATATGTGATGCACATTAGGATATGCAAGTGCTAGTATATAGGAATTATACATGTAGTTCATTAGATGATTTTAATAAGTTATTAAGTTACATAGGAATCAGGAACCATAACCTTTGGATCAGTCTCTTAGAAGTAAATGAGTCAATAAAATGAAAAGTCATAATAGGTTTATGAATTATCTAACGCACTACTAATAATATGAATGACTATTAGTCATATGTATTTAGAATGGAATATTTGTGTGCATTACATACTATGAGTGTGTCAAATGTTTATTTATACTTAGTGCATAATGGTGAATCATGATGCATGTTTATATGCTATGATACTTTAGTGTGCTTGTATATAGTTTAATTTAGGCTATACCCAGGTGATATATTTATTTATTATTTACTTATTATTATTTGCATGGATCGATTAGTCTTAGAAATCATAAGTTTGGATTATGTGTTGTTATGTAGTTGGGAACCTATGATAGTATGGGATATCATAGGGTACTATAGTATAAAATTTGTACTCAAGTGGTACATACTGTAATTATGGTAATATGGGTTATCATAGAGAGTAGTATGTTTGAAAATTAATTATAGTAGTAAAAATTTATAGTTACGTCTGATTTTACCTGGGTGGTATATTTATAATCATTATTTCTTATATGGGATAGAATATAATAGAAGATTCATGCATATGTTTGATGGATTAAATGTATGTTACTCTTATGTTTAGCTGTAGCATGTCATGTGATGCATTTTCTATTAGGATGTTAGTTATTAAATCTTGTGGTTGATTTGTATTTGACCAATCTGCATTGCTAATATTAAGTAAGGAGTGAGACAAACTTCACTAGCTTATTGGAATTGCAATGTTAGATGAAGGCAATCTAATCAACTGGTGTGCATGAAATTGATAGATATATAGATCACTTTTATATTACTATTTGTGAAGCTTTGGTTAAAGTATATTTAGTGATACATTATCATTTCATGATTATGATTTATATGTATATGTGATATCTTACAATAGATCAAGTTTTCTATGATACACGTCATGTTTATTTATTTATAAATCATATAGCACGTGGGTACTTGCTAGTCTCTCTAGATTCCTGTGCCATCACTATCTACCCATCCATGAAGGGAGGGCTATTCCTTGATAGTATTAGTATGGGGGATTGTTGGTCCATGATTGATGTAAAAAAGTGTTCAAATTATGCTCTCCCTCTCCACAATAGTACTACTTATTGAGATGACACTTAATATTACCACAGATACTTAAAGTTTAGGATCTATGCTCTGAAGTAGCCAAGTATCTTATTTATACATTGTATTATATTGTACTTGTTATTATAAAATAGTCATAAAGATTTGTAATTATACATTGATGCACATTGATAGTGGTTTGTGTGTATTTACATAAGTTGAAGATTTTATAATTATTTTCTTTATTGAGTTTTCATTCTCTCATGATATTAGAGATCCATATTTTATGTTATAATATGAATTATTATCATGATTACATATGAATAATTTTATGATCCCTGTTAGACTCTTGGTGTATAGTCTACTTTTATATATGTGTGTTTATTTTAAAAAACAAATTACTTATTTCTAGTTAGATCACAGCAGGGATGTTGCATGTGGTATCAAAGATGTGGCTTAAACTCTAGGACCTAGTGAATCTATTAACATTTTCATGTCTTATGAACCTAGTGACATGAATTTTTGCATTGGTATTTGGAATTGTGGTGTCTCAGTGTAGAACCATGTTACATTATGATTGGATTTTTGTGACATTCATAAAATGTGTGTGGGAACCCATGATTATGCACCCTTAAGAGTACTTGTACCCTTTTGAGTTGTATGGGGGATTGATTTATCGAGTATCCCATAGATGATGGTTGTATATGAGGTTTTGGTAAGCGATTATAAATCATATTTCATGAGTTATGAACAAAATATTTCTACCATATTTTGATCATATAGACCGAATACCTCAAGTATGATTACATCCTTCTTGGTGATCAAGTCACCTTTACCATTTGTGTTTTATATTGTGAGTGTTTATAAGTACGAGATGCTGCTCACTTTATATATATATATATATATATATATATATATATGCTTTAATTTTATGCATTATTTAATTTATCTCAAGAGTGGAAAATCTTATTAGCCCAATTTAGTTTTGGTACCACCTAGTGCGGTGGGAAATTTCTTGCAATAGAGTATTATTATCTTGGTTGAGAATTATTTCTAAATGTTGTTTGACTGTATTCTATTGAATTTTAAGGGATGATATGTTCTAATCTTGGTGAGATATAAGTTATAAGATTGGATGGATGGACACATCCTTATGGATAGTATTTTATTTCTTTTGATTGTGGAAAAAAATTGTGATACTATACTTACAATTTTGTAAGTGAGAAGTCTTTTGGCAACATTGAGTTGTGGTGTCTTCCATTACCTGGTGAAGGTATGTATGAGTTTTTCTTGAGATGATAGCACTTCACTTTTTACTTATAACTTTTTGTGTGCTAGTTGAGCAAGTAAGGAGATATTATTTTATTTATTCCTCTATAAGACTAAAATAATGGTGTGATTCTTGGCCTAAGTATGTTATGTTAATTTTAACATTATTTTCTCATAACCATGAATACAAATCTATAAGTTAAGACTATGAAATATGATACTAGTTATGTTTGGTTAGTAGTAAATTAATACAATTATGGATTGATTGTATGATCATTTTTATATGTATGATGATACATCTAGAAACATTAGCATGTAAAAATTGTTTTCTATAATCTTTTAGTATGGATTTGTGGTCCATTAAACTTTGCACACTTTGTAGAAATCATAAGATCATATAATCCTAAGAGAATAATGGTGAGTTAGGAATGTGAGTTCTAAGAAATAGGATAGTATCCTGCTTAGACTCACATTGACTCATTTATTACTGAGTAGGATCCTACAGATGGACTTGTCAAATTCAATATTTGATAGATGGACTTGTCAAATTCAATCATATGACCATATGCATATATATGGTAGAATATTTATTCCTTAATTTTATATCCATTGGGAATATAGTATTTCCAGTTCCTATTTATCATCATACTTTTTAGGAGCTTCATAGACTTGATAGTATTGATATGTTATACTTCCCTGAAGCTATGTAGAGTAGCGATAGTATTAACATATACACATTATTTTTTCCAGATTCCTTAAATAATTTTTTTCAAAATGAAAAAAACACTCTCTAGATTAGGGAGATGTGTTGAGGGCTCAAAGACTTTTTGGAACTCTCTTTGGTCATTTATTTTGGCTTGCATGATGATCTTATGTGTTTTTAAGAAGTTAGATAAACATTCAATAAGACATGTGGGACCCTTCAAGATAACAAAAGTGGTCAATCTTGTATTAAATAGGCTTGTCTTGATGATTATGGACCTCAAGGAGGTTATGATAGAATTAGTCAAAGTAAGTAATACTTGTAACCAAGTTTGTTTAATTGAGAGATGTTATTGAGTAGGGTCTTGTGGGACCAATACGTTAGGAATAGATCAACTTGAAGGAATAATAGTGAGTTATATAGATAATTTACTAATTATTTGTTTGGTTTGACATTATATATCATCTTATTGATTTGCTAAGAAATATTTTTTATTGGGAACTTATCTTTGAATAAAATTCATCAGAAACGATGACTAGCTTTAAGGGGGAAAGATGTTACATCCTGATTTCTTACCAGACAAACTTGCTAGATTATCCATGGGTAACTACAGTTAACAAATTTAGATTTGGTTATATTCTTAATTAAGCTTGATATTTATGCTATTTTGAGATAATATAATGTTGCTTAGTTAGATGATAATACATGATTACTTAATATGAACCGGTTTATGTATATATTTATATTTTAAGCATGTTAATGCATTGATTCGATTATATATTGTTGATTTATGATTATCATGTGATATGATCTAATTACATGTGTGTTTTGAAGTTGACATAGTAAAATTATTTCCTCAAGCATACCAGAGGAAGAGCATCATCGGAGAGTATGATGTAGATGGAGACATTGCAAGCCGATAGAGAGCTAGAAAAAACATGCATACACCATAATAGTTAGTCATGGTAGAACATGCATTTTAAAATGATTACTTTTGGTGTCTATTTAAATTTTTGTTTTTCAATGATTTTTCGAGTAGGTAAATTATAGAAATAAATTTCCTTGTGTGTTTAACCTAATATGTTATTGATACATGTAGAGGCAAATTTGATAAAGGAATAATTTAATACGGATTATTATTTATGATTTTATCATTAAACTAATAAAGTATAATTAAATGATAAATTAAGTTTAATATGAAATTGGGATTTTATATTAAAATATAAAAAGTAAACTTTTTTCTAAAAAAATGAAAAGAAAAAAACATTGAAATTAAATAGATAAATAAATTAAAATCTAGACAAAAACAAAAAAATAATTAAAGGTCTTAAATTTAACAAAAACTAAAAGAAAGTCAAAAACTAAAAATATATAAAAAAAATAGAATCTATTTTATATTTAAGAGAAAGAATTAAAGATAATTTGCATAGTCTATACATTGGAGAAGAAATAAGAAAGGGTGGGAGAAAAAAACATAAAATATCAATAGACAAATTTTATCGATAGGTGATGTCTTTAAATTCATGATTTGTTAATCTTAATTAGGAGTGGGATAGTATCATTAAAATGTGCTCAATAATCTTTTTAAAATGATAGAATTCACTATTAAACTAGTTTTGATTGATAGTTATCATGAATTAAACCAAATTTATACTGTATAGATATGTGTTGAATATGCCCTCTATTCTAATAAAATGCACAAATTTATTAAAATCTGTGTAATTATCCATTATGAATATATTTGGTTTATATCTAGATATGTATATATAATAACCTGTATATATCTCAGATAGGTGTCACCCCAAATATTTATACAGCTAATTAAGCTTTTAAAGAATATTACATTTTTTATCTCAGTTATAAGTGTGTAGGTGTTTGGGTGTCATATGGCTTGCTTTAAACCAGAATTAATTTATATAATTATTATTTTATATATTCCATAATTGAAAGTAAATTGTAAATGGGTGACTTACATTATACAAGGGTATATAACTCTTATGGCATCAAACTACACATTAATTTGGCTTCATCTTGTAAACAGGAAGTGTTATTCAAGGCATCGACAACCTATATAGTTACTTAAATTTTAACAAAACTCATAAGTAACTAAAGTTTCATATAGCCTACATAATCCATAAACAATAAATATAGTGTAAGGTATCATATATCTGATCCTAAATGGTTATTTTTTTAGAATGGCATCATGATCTGGTCAGGCCTTTTGCTCAAGACATCAAACTATTCCAACCAATTTTAATCTTTAAAAATAATTACGAATAATTTTGTTATTAGTATATTAACATGTGTATAAGGCCATATAGAAAAAATAAAGTTTTTAGGCATAAATATTCAAAATTGTAATTGAATATTATTTCTATTTAAATGTCTATGTAATTAATATGTAATGGAAGCTACTTTGGAAGGGCGAGTAAATTATTTGTCGTTGGGTGTAGTGGGTGAATTATATATTTTTGGAATCAACTCACCTTTTATGTTTCCTAAAATTTTTAATAGCAAATTATGTTATTTTGCCTTGGACCATTGAAGTTCTTTCTTAGATGGATTTTTATTAAGGTGTCACCCCAGCTAGCTGTGCATTATTCCAAGATGAATAAATTTATTTAATTCCATAAATAAGTTCATATATTTAGATATCAGTTAATGCACCATTGAAAATTCATGAATAGTGTTAATATATAATAAGGCTTGTTATTGATATTGTGCTACTTATTAAAATGTATGTATATGAATATTATCCATGGACATGTCTTTAAATGGCACTATGCATACAGACAATGCTAGTGGACATATGCAAAATATTTGGTCAATTATTGAATTAGTATTTGGGATTGAAAATAGAAAATTATTCTTTAAACTAAAAAAATTCTAGCTAGTGAATATAATATTGATTAAAATTTAGCTAAAAATAATTAGTTAACTAATATTTACTTTTTACCAAATGTTTATATCTCGAGGAATAAAACTAGATCATAGGTAAACATACCTTTTGCATAGGTGTCGAACAATGCCAATAGGAATATTTTAGAGGAAATTTATTATTAACCATCCTTTGTAGTGGAACTTAGATAGATTCATAAGCTTGATTATATAATGAATTAAATTTGGGTTTTGATATAAATTCACAAGCTTGTGATGAATTTTCACATTAGCTTCAGTGACATTAGAGTTTTATTGCTTGGTGGACATAAATCTTTGAGTTGGTAGCTATAATGTGAGAGTAGTGATACAAAATCAGTTTCTTAGTCATTATTATATATATAACCATAACATTATTTAAATTGAGTCAAACGGGTAAAACATAACTACCTCATTTTGTGGGTAAAAAACTAATGAAACTTTAGATTCGTTGATATATGAAAACCCATTATAGAGAATGTGACATTATATTAAGTTATGACTATTTACATAATTAGAAATATGGGGGTATAATTATTTAGTTAAAATTCTTGGGGAAAATATGAATCAAAAAGTGAAAGGTTTGATTAAAATTAGTTTGGAAAATGATTGCATAAACCCCCACCGCCCCCTAAATGTAAACCAATTGATAAACTGGACATTTTGTGTTTTTGGAAAAAACAAAGTTCTGAGTTTCTAGATATTGTATGTAATGTGTGTTTCATGTATTTATATATACTTCATTAATTTATTTATATGTTTATTAGTTGTGAATAAAACACTAAAAGATGGTTTATAAATTGCATAGCATTAGAATACCTACATGTGGTGCACATTAGAATGTGTAAGTGCTAGTATATAGGGATTATACATATATTTTATTAGATGATTTAAATAAGTCATTAAGTTACATATAAATAAAGAACCATAACCTTTGGCTCAGTCTCCTAGAAGCAAATGAGTTGTTAAAATGAAAAGTCATAATAGGTTTATGAATTATATGACTCATTACTAATAATATGAATGATTGTTAATCATATGTATTCAGTATAAAATGCTTGTATGCATTACATACTATGAGTGTGTTGAATTTTTAGCTATATTTAGTGCATAATGGTACATCATGATACCTATTTATATGTTATGATACTTTGGTATCTTTGTATGCAATTTAATTTAAGGTATATCTGGGTGGTATATTTCTTTATTATTTATTTGTTATTATCTTCATGAATCAGTTGAGTCTTAAAAATCATAATTTTAGATTATATGTTGTTATGTATTTGTAACCTATGATAGTATGGGATATCATAGGGTACTACAGTATAAAAGTATGTTGTACTTAGGTGGTACATATTGTAATTATGATAATATGGGTTATCATAGAGAGTAGTATGTTTGAAAACTAATTATGGTAGTAAAAATCTATAGTTGCGTCTAAATTTAACCAAGTGGTATATTTATAATTATTACTTCTAGTATGAGATAGAATATAATAGAAGATTCATGTATATGTTTGACAGATTAAACATATGTTACTCCTATGTTTAGCATGTCATGTGATGCATTTACTATTGGGATGTAAGTTATTTAATCTTGTGGTTGAATTGTATTTGACAAATATTCATTTTTAATGCAAAGTAAGGAGTGAGATGAACTTCACTGGATTACCAGCATTACAATGTTAGATGAAGACGGTCTGATCAAGTGGTATGCATGAAATTGATAGATCTATAGATCACTTTTATATTACTATTCATAAAGTTTTATCCAAAGTATGTTTAGTGAGCATTATCATTTCATGAGTATGATTTACATGTATGTGCAATATCTTGTAATAGATTAAGTTTTCTATGATACAATATAGTTTAGTTAGTTAGAAATCATATAGCACACAAGTGCTTGCTAGTCTCTTTGGATTTTCATGCCATCACTATCCACCCATCTGTGAAGGGAGGGTCATTTCTTGATGGGATTAGTGTGGGGCATCATTGGTCCATGGTTGATGTGAAAAAGTGCTCGAATGATGCTCTCCCTCTCCATAGCAATACTACTTATCGAGACCACACTTGAAATTGTCATAGATTCTTGAAGTTTGGGAACTATGCTCTGGGGTAGCCAAGTATCTTATTTTTACATTGTATTATATTGTAATTGTTATTTTAAAATAGTCATAAAGAGTTATAATTATACATTGATGCACATTGACAGTGGTTTATGTAATTACATAAGTTGAAGATGTTATAATTACTTTCTATACTGAGTTTTCATTCTCTCATGATATTAAAGATCCATATTTTATGTTATAATATGAATTATTGTCATGATTGCATGTGAATAATTTTATGATCCCTATTAGACTCTCAGGATGTAGTCTACTTTTGTATATGTATGTTTATTTTTAAAAAACAATACGTATTTCTAGTTAGATCCTAGCAGGAATGTTACACAAAATTTTGTAAAACTATTGGTTATTTTTAAGGTATGTTATGGTTTTTTTCAGGGAATATACAATCTAATTTTTAGACTTCTATGACCTATTTTGATTGAGTTATTCTAAGTTTGGGTTTTCAATAAATATTCTCTCTAGGTTGATTTTTTTAATATTTACAATAATTATTAATTTTTAAAAAATATAAATAAATTAGGTTGGGTTTGATATTTATATTTTTGAAGATTAGGTTGACTTCATTATAAAAAAAATTATGGTGTTTTTTCAAATATGGAGATAATTTATGGTGTTGTTATGTTGAAGGGACACAGTCTCAATGATTTGGAATCGTCTATGAAACATTTATCAAGTAATATGGGCCTTTGATAGATATTTATGAGGATATAAAGGGCTATTTATACCAAGTAAGAAAAATAATAATTAAATGGGAAATATCATGTGGTATGACATATTTTAATCAATATTTCACCTAAGCTTCATTGTTATTTTGAATGGATAAATGTGTCAAATGAGATGTGGCTTAAGTTGAATAATTTGTATGACAATAAATGTTTTGAGGATGATATTTTTAATATAGAAAATAAAATGAGAGATTGAGGGAAACCAATTCAAATAATTCAAGGGAGACTATCAAATTAAATAATAAAAATGAAGATGCTAAGAAACATGCAAAGTAGTGTGTTAATGGTTATACTTTCACTAATATATTGTGTTTTTTTATTTTATACCTCCACTAAACATATCTTTATTTATTTTAATAATAATTGAGTTTTTATTAATGATGATACTATTGATCATGTTACTAATCATGTTGTTTACACTCATGTCATTAAGAAATAAGCTGATCATATTAATGAAAAATAATATTGATAATGGATTTATCCTAATATTGAAGCATTTTAGAAGATTTAGATACTAAAATATGGATTTTGGTACTTGACAATGATAATTTTGACACACATTTACCATGCATGACTTGAGCACCTAAATAATGTCCTAATTTTTTATCCTCTCACACTCGTATGTTATCTTATGAGTCAACCCTTCTATTATGTTCTTGTTATACACCTATATTAATGTCTATATCTACTTCAAACCTAATAAATATCATGCATAAACATATCTAAAGTATTATATTAGATCATACATACATGGGTTAGTTCCTACAACTATGGTCATTATTTCCAATTGATAACGACTTGCATTGGTCAGAACTAACCCACTCCCAACAATGAATATTTCATAAAATCAAACCCATCTTTAGGGTGGGCATATAAATCTATAATTTTAGTGGTGTGATGAATTATTCAATTTTATCCATATATAAAAAATCAATTTTTCATTCAAAATAGATCTAGAACTTATATTTGATATATCTATACATTATTACACATTGATAAAATATGTCTTATTCTTCCCATTTTTAAAACTTATCACTAGGATCAATCATAATCTAAGTCTAAATCACTCAAAATCTATGTGACAAAAAATTATTTTCAAGCACCAAAATCCAATAATTAGATACATACACATACTAAAGGATCACAATTACACTGTCACACTAGGTGAGATAACTATGTGTGATTTGATATCCACTATTGGAGTATTAGATACATAATAAATTACTCATCATAAAGTGAGGCTGATTTGGGTCATCTCAACCCATTTTCCTTCCTCTATTTTTTTAGGCTTCTAGCCTTCAAGAGCAATCTAAGTTTTGAAGGTAAAGTATGTTGATTTCTAGATTTATGTGCATCATTAGAGTTCTGGATTACATACACAAAGCAAAAAAAGATAGTTACATATGATTGTAAATTCATTTTTATACACTTCCACATAGTTCATCTACAAAAAACATACCAATATTGACCTATGATACTAACTTGATCCTGTGAAATTGACCCAACATAAGTAGTAAATATGTTCCTTAAAAAATAAACCATAGGTGTGCATATCCTTGTTTTCCACTTTCAAAACATAGTCATAACTAGGAAATCAACCACAAAATCTAAGTATCATGACCTCTTTAGTAATTTCCATATTTATCATATATCCTTATCAAATCAAAAGAACCAATTCTTGATCATTTACATTCAGATTTATACTTGAATGTCATATCTTATAATCTAGATTTTATTTCAAAGTTTTACATTAATTAAATCAACATTTATCATTAATATAAATTATGGTAAAACATATTGGTGAACCCATACATATATCAAATAGTGTAAAACCCAAAGCTTTCCCTTAGGGTTTTATATTTCAGATTTAGATTTTTTAGATTTTTCCTAATAGTACACACTAATCATGGCCATGTTGAATGAACATTGTTAGTTGACAAAACTAATGAAAGTTCTATTTTTATTTTTTTCTACATGGAAAGTATATCTACTTTGGATGAATCATTTAGACAATTGGGTAACAAAGATCAAGTTTAAATTAAATAATAAGATTAAGCTTAACCATGAAAAATCCTAAGCCTCCATCCAATCCTAATGTTGTAATATCCAATTTGATATGCCTATTTTTACTAATAGATGCTAAATAACATGCATGAATCCCTTTGTTCCTCCTCCCCCAATATCTCAATTACAATAGCTACCATCTTACTCCTATTATTTTTCCACAACTCATTCTAGATTATGTGGTCTCTGGTGTTAACTTTAAATGAGGTAGAGTCCCCCATCATGTGGTGCATAATGAAGGAATTCAGCATGTTCCACCTCAAATCTCTCCACCTCCTACAAGATAGGCCAACCAACCTATAGGTTATTACATCATCAACCAATTAAAGAATACTCATGTCAAGATTTATATGTTAAAACTAATAAAAATCTCAACAATTTACAAAGATATATTTTACACGATGTATTAAACAATACCATGAATGAATCCTTTTGTTCGTCCTCCCCCAGTATCTCAATTATAATATCTACTATCCCACTCCTATTATTTTCCCATGGCTTATTATGGATTATGTGGTCCATATTATTAACACTAAATGAGGTAGGGTACCCCACCATGTGGTGCATAATGAATGAATTTAACTTGTTTCACCTCAAACCCCTCCACCTCATACAAGATAGGCCAACCAACCTAGAGGTTATGACATCATCAACCAATTAAATAATACTCATGCCAAGATTTCTATGTTGAAACTACTAAAAATCTCAACAATTTACAAAGATATATTATACAAGGTGTTGTAAGAAGCAACACCATGCATGAATCCATTTGTTCCTCTTCCCTCAATATCTTAGTTATAATAGCTACCATCTCTATCCCATAATTTTCCCATGGCTTATTATGGATTATGTGATCCATATTGTTAACACTAAATGAGATAGGGTGCCCTACCATGTGGTGCATAATGAAAGAGTTCAACCTATTCCACCTCAAACCCCTCCACCTCCTAAAATATAAGCCAACCAACCTAGATTTTATGACATCATCAACCAATTAAATAATATTCATGCCAATATTTATATGTTAGAGCTACTAAAAATCTCAATAGTTTACAAATATACATTGTGCAAGGTGTTGTAATAAACAATGCCATGTATGAATCCCTTTATTCATCTTCCCTTAATATCTCAGTTAATAGCTACCATCCCACTCCCATTATTTTCCCACATCTTATTTTGGATTATGTGGTCCATGTTGTTAAGACTAAATGAGGTAGGGTGCCCCACTATGTGGTGCATAATGAAGGAATTCAAAATGTTCCACCTCAAACCCCTCCACCTCCTACAAGATAGGCCAACCAACCTATAGGTCATGACATCATCAACCAATTAAGTAATAATCATTCCAAGCTTTCTATTTTGGATATACTAAAAATCTCAATAATTTATAAATATATATTGTACAAGGTGTTGTAATAAATAACCCTACTCAATAATATTAAACCTACATCATTTTCTTCCATTATGAACTCATTCAAGGAGAACAAAAAAATTATCACTTTTGGAAAAAATATATCCACGCAACATGTAATCAATCAATATTTTCCATTATTTATCCAGGTTAAAGTAGAACATAGTATGGTCAAGCATGTATTGGTAGATAATGGGTCTAGATTGAACATTTTTAACATTGGATTCCTATATTTATTGGGAATTAACATGGATAATATTAAAAAATTAGATCAAAGCATAAAAGGATTCGATAACACCTAATTAAAGTTTTTAGAACCATTTCATTGAATTTAAAATTAGGCCTCAAAACAATACCTTATTTTTCATTTCATGTCTAATCAAAATAATTATAAATTACTTTTGGGGTGGTCATGGATACATGATTTGGAAAGAGTATCATAAACATTACATAGATGTATAAAATGTATACATAAACTTTATTCCTATTTAGAACCAATAGGAAATAATTCATTCAAATATTGTAAATTCACTCAATATACTCCTAAGTATCAATCACAACCACAATTAGAAGGTCATACCATAATTGTTCTATTATATACCATTGCAATATATCAAATGAATACATATGAGGTGGTTGAATTAAGTATAGAAAAAGATAAGGAACCAATTGTGAAACAATATGTTGTGACACAATAAGGATCATAGGTTAACCTAGAATAACCATAACCTATCCCTGATATTCCTTTATTAGTGAACTTATAATATCAAGATGGCATGGTTATAGATTATTATGACAATGATGATGAAGGTATCAATGTATCAGATATGAAAAATTATTAGATATGAAATTTAAACTTTAATCCTTAATAATAATACTTATCTCATACCCTAATCACACTCATGGGAGTTGAAACATATCAAGATGATTCATACATACCAAATAAGGATAAATAATAAACTTCTATCGATACACAATCTTCTATAGATAAATGAAAGACAATAATGATAGACCATAGACATATACTAAATGAAAAACATAGTTTCAATGTTATCACACACTAAGTCCAACCAAAAATAAATATTGACAAGCCATGGAGAAAGGAGGGCCATTATAATTTAGTAAATAATGTGGATTTGGAATATTCTGAGATTCTAACAACATTATAGATAATAAAATTCTAGGATACACTGAGTATAGTATTACAATTTCTACTTGACCATAATCTTATGAAATTACCATCTACTTGACATTGATCCATGGGAATATTTTAAATAAAAAAGGTGAAGTATATTATATCATGGGACATGATACAAATCACTATGAAGCATTGTAAAAATCAATTTAAAAATGAAGGATAATTGCATTGTGAGGATTTACAATACCAACAAAAACATATAGAATAAAGTCTCTTAAAATCAACATCTATAACAACAATGAATAAGAAATATCAAAAAAAGCCATTGACTATTATTATATTCAAGGAAGAAAAATACTACAAAAATGTTAAGATTGATGATAAAAATCAACATGCCATATGTATTTTTATAGGTTTACATCAGTTGGGATAAAAACTACAATATTTTAGTTCAATTCAAAATGGCCAAAACATATATATATATATATATATATATATATATATATATATATATATATATATATATATATATATATATATATATATATATATATATATATATATTATGGGCCAAAGATGGTCAATACACCCATATGGATCATGCCTCCTAAATATAGAGTGCCTTCACATTAGTACAACACTGGTTTCAATAAATGTAGGCTATAATAAATTCAACCAACAAGCATCTCACTTTATTAAATGAATAAATATTGATTACATCCAAAAGCATAATTTTTATAAATGATAAAAGACACATTAGTGGACCAATCAAAACTAGAAGAAAATAAAAACAATGTGATTACATAACCTTAATTACAAACCTAGATATGATGGTTTAGTACCTAACAATGATTACCTGCTTTCAAATAGATGATTTAAATTTTTAAATATTCCAAAAAAGATAATAAATAGAAATATTTATAAAATTTAAAAACATTCAAATATTAAAAAA
This sequence comes from Torreya grandis, assembly GCA_037957365.1. Lineage (NCBI taxonomy): Eukaryota > Viridiplantae > Streptophyta > Pinopsida > Cupressales > Taxaceae > Torreya > Torreya grandis. The sequence continues at coordinate 1,110,522 of JARHVA010003078.1, forward strand.
ATACAAAATCAAGACCCAAGCATGACATGATGGCTAGTTTTTATTTTTACATATGTTATTTATCACATCTTTGGTATATGGCATATTATTTACATACACACATGCATTTCATGATATCTAAGTGCTACAAAGGGCATACAAGTTACACATGGGCATATAGATGTTAGTTATCCCTATACCTAGTGGCCACAATGGGGGCATCTTATTACATAGGTTTCACTATTATAGGGTATATCGTTTTATGAAATTTATACCATGTTAAGCCACCCCTATTACTTACACATTCCTTGGTAGTTACTCATTTATTACATAGTGACATATGATAGGCCACTATAATGTGATGTGACATTGATACATATGGATGGTATATATTAGTTCCTTGTCCTATGCTCCATTAATGTTATCACTCTTTTACATGATAGATTAATTTGTGTGTGAATATCATGTGTGGACCTTTGGCTTGCTTGATGTGACATCCATTGATGTCCCTTATTTTCAAAATTTTGTATTTCCTCATGTGTGTGGTATTTTACCTTTATTGTTGTGACATCTTATGTCTCTTGTATGCAGCCTTTTATCTAATTTGTGACAACTAACACTTGTGTTTATTGAGATTGTTGACATTGAGGGGTGACATGTTCTATATCATGCAATGTTTTTATGCAGTTTTTATTCAAATATACTTATAATACATACTTCATTGATATACTTATCTAGACATGACACTTATAAGCACTGCATTCGACATGTTACATACATAAATTGATTATTAAATACATTAATATGATGACATATTATCCACATTATCAAAAAAAACATGATGTCATATTTATACATGGCATTATATAGTTAAGTCTTTTTTTAGATAAGTCACTTATAAGATACATCCCTCATCTGAAAAGGGGGATATTACATTTGGCTTGTCATAGAGACATAATCCTCTATGAGTATAAAATCATATTAGAGTACATGTTTCACATCTTTTATAGATTCAAATGGTTCAGATATCATATTTTTTTAGATACATAATAGACATTGGCACATTGATATAAAGTACAGGGGCATATGCATAACAATTTACAAGAATACAATTTTATGTTATCACATTCACATGCATTTGGGATATAAGTTTTCAAAATTCAGCATACAAATTTGGGAGGCATGATATTGGTTCATGCACATGTATAGTATAGTTAAAGTTGAATGGAAAATGGTTGTCATTCCACTTCACACTTATCAAAACATATGTACATGATGGGGGCATGAAAATTGTTCATTCCTTTGTGATATTGGTTTGTTGATTTCACCTAGATCAAACTTGATTGAACTAGAGCAAAAAATTACATTTGAATCTATAATATATCTACTCTAGTTGATTCATTTTAATCAAACCTTACTTTATTATCTCCCCATTTACCTACATAGTGTTTTCCTTTTGAGTTGAACCTAGTTGCATGGTTATCTTTATCTTTTTCCTACATATTTATTTGGTTTAGTACATTGTGTAATTTTCACATTGTATACTTTTCCCCACATATATGAGGGTTGGTACATATTGCCTTTCAAACTTAGGTTCATTCATAGTTATGCAAGTTTACGTCAAAATCACCTAAAACCTCAAATGCTTGAATGGGGAAGCATCATCTCCAATAATATGTGAAGGCAACATGGTCTACACCAACACACATGTGTATTGTAACCCTTAATCCTTTCAATTTTGAGATTTTAGATTTCAATTATGGACATTGACTACACATTAATTTCAGGTTACATGGATAAAATATATACATTTCAAGACATCTCCCAAAAGGTAAAGTGTGTTGTATACACTCTGGTACATTTTATTTTTTACTCTAGTAATTCCATTACTAGATTAAAATGGGGAAATTTGTAGATACTAAATTATATTCCTTATTATTTGATAATGAAAATCTTGACATGCAATTACTATGCATGACATGAGCACTCAGATATGGTGTTAATTCACCATCATCTCATACTTTCATGAGATCTTATTACTCAACCCTTCCATTATGTTATTATACACATATATGAACCTCATTGTATACTTAAAACGCTCCTAAATATATTGCACAAACATCTATAGACTCTTAGATAAGTCTACCTATACACAATCCAGTTATAACAATTATGGTCATTATCAGTAGTAGATAACAACCCACTTGGTTAAAACCAACCCACTCCTAGTAATGTCTATTTTATAAAATCAACCCCATCCTTAGGATTGGCCCATAATCATAGTATTTTTTGGTGTGATTAATTACTCAATTAGATCCATATATAAACAAAGTAAAGTATCATTCAAAATAGAATGGGACATATCTGTGATACATATATACCCTATTTTACATGGAGTAAATATGTCCTATTCTTCCCAATTTTCATACCTATCAATAGGAGAAATCATAAGACACTTGTATGAATCATTAAAATTATAGGTCAAAGGAAACATTTTTAAGTACCAAATATAATCATTACTTGCATACATATAGTGAAGGAGAATAATTGCATGATCACATTAGGTGGGAGAATTACATGCGGCTTGATTTCCCTCCTTGGAGTATTGGATACATATACAAAATCCAATCATCAAGAGGGTTTATTGGTTTTATATTGTCCCGAAACCTTTCATCCACTTTTTTAGGTTTCTAACCCTCATAAGCACATATAGGGTTTCAATGGAAAGGATGTTGATTTCTAGATCTATGTGCATCATCAAGGTTTAAGATCAAAAACATGGAGAAAGAAAATATAGTCATAGGTCATTATTCATTTACTATGCCACACTTCCACATAGGTCAGTTCTAACCTAAAAGTTAGTATTGACCAATGATACTAACTTGATCTTATAGAATTGACCCAATGTAATTAGTAGATCAGTTCCTGAACCAAATAAATACTATGCTTGTTTGTTTATCCCTATTTTCCACTTCCAAAACATAGTCACTATCAGATAGTCAAATAATAAAGCTAAGTATTAAAATATCTTTAGTTCTTTCCATATTTAGAATTTTCCCTTATCAAATCAAAAGAATAAATTTTAAATCATTCACATTCATATGTATGCTTGAATATCATATCTTATAATATGAATTTTATTTAAAAGTTTTTTATTATTTATATTAATATAACCCATTAATTTAAATTAGGGTAAAATAAAATAAAACAAAATGGATTAAGGAAAATTTTCTTTCAAAAATTATTTATACAAGTGGTGGAATTGTAAACAATGGCCAAGGTATTATTCTTCCTTTTCAATTAATTTTCACATGGGCGAGAGAAGGAATTTGTTTTTCAAGAGATTATAATTGCCATAGATATAAAAGAGATTCCTTCGAAAAGGGGGAACAATATTTTCACATGTCTCTTATGATAGTATCCAAAATATATTATCAAATTGATGTATTATGTGGGAATGAAGTAAACACTAAGTATCTTTGACCTGCTAGATTTTGTGGGAACCTAATGATCACTAGGAATCGGTGAATTGGAGTTTTATGTGGGAGCCTACTGACTTCTAGGTATCACCAACTTGACATATTATTTGAGAACCTAAAAATTACTAGGTATTTACTTGTGATCCCCTATGAGTAATATATCATAGATGAATCTTTAGGAATATAACAATCGATGATACTTACAAGGTCAACCTCTATAGAGATTGGGAATTTTTCACTACTAGATTACTATTTAAGCAAGTATTTTGTGATGTAATTTTTCAAGAAATATAATATGATTGATGTGATGAAAGGTGTCTTTTGACAATACAAATTACTCTTTTTCCCTTTGAACATGTTCTCTAATATATTGAAAGATCCCAAACTAAATTTGGAGACACAAAATATATAGGTTCTTACAAGACAAAGATATAAATCTGATTGTTTGCATTTAGAGTATGTTGATACAAAAATATATTGCCCAGATTTGCTTCAACAGTGAAAGATAAAAAATTACAGTACATAGCAATACTATAGAAAGTATAATGAAGCCCAAATAACCAAGAACCTAGAAGTATGCACAGATCTGGTTGCTGTGTCAAAAACACAGTCGCCGATGTCAGTGATTCTACCGACATCGGTCGATATACTACCATCGTCGATTGCCTAGTGGTGATCTCTGCCTACCTGTGTCTGCCTGCCTGCCGATGTCGGTCACTAATCGACCGATGTCGGTCTACCTGCCGATGTCGGTACTGACCTGCCGATGTCAGCCTTTGTACTACCCTGCAGCCTGCAACTATGAATTGGCCCTTTCTACACTTTTCTAAATCCACTGGTATGGCCTGGTACCGATCTATGCAGATTTCGTACAGCACCTAATCTAAAGATATATATATATAAATCTTAAATCAAATCTAATGAATAAATACCTAGAATCCTCTACATATGCTAAACATCTGATATACCCAGTGAATGACCTCTAAAGCCCCAGATCTGATCAACATGCACAATCTAAATTTTGTCACGAATCCACCCCTAAAAAGTGCTAGGTTTTCGTCCAACTCTTCTCCAATCTACTGAAGGTTTGCATCCTCAGAGATTTTTGTTGAATCACAGATTCAAGCTTCACAATACTCAGAATATTTTTAGCAATAAAAGATATTCCAAATGCTTTGCCCTCAACTCATTTTAAAGGCTCCCAAGAAAATTCTAGAAGAAGTCAACTTTATTTAATATGTTATTTTATTTATTTCCATAATAATTAAATTAATTAATTAAAGTTATCCTTTTGAAGAAATCTTAATTTTTGGACAACTTAAATTAATTAAATTAATTAAACCATTTTAACAAAAATTTGGGGACATCACAGTCCTCCCTTCCTGGAGATTGCTTGCCCTCAAGCAATTCACTCCTGATACCCAACACCAACTTCCAGGATCCCATATCATTCTCAGAAATTTGCAAACTCTACTATCTAAAACACTATGCTGCAAAATATCTGTGAATACATTCTCCTTATTTATCCTAGATAGTAGTGTGATGATTCTCAATATGTAATTAACAAATTCACCATCACATACCGTAGACTTCACAAAAGGCCGCTGCGCTACTCTGATTATCAAACTCTGCCAATCCCCATAAGGATGCTGACTCATAATTGGAAGGGAAAATGGCATGCAACAAATAGAATTATTTACCTCATCACCTATAAACTAAGACTCCATCCTGCGAGATGACACCTCCTTAGGTCCTCCATCTAGTGCTGCCCTCAAGATAATCTTCTTTCCTCCAAAAAGGAATTCTAACTCCAACTGTGTCTGTATCTGCTCAACACTCTCCATGCTATCTTCAATATCAGTGCCGGGTACCTCCTCTGACTGAAATTGCAATTCCGGTAGATCTCGTTGTAAGTCGTCACAAGATGATCCTATTGTGACTCCTTTTTATCTCTCCATGTTGGAGAGATTGACCTTCCCTTTTATGTTTTGAAGATGTTGTCTCGCATTGGCAGCCACTAATCTAGCCTCTTTGGCTTTTTGCAACCATTCTTCATTAAGTTTTGTGGACTTATTTACCTCTTTGCTGCCAAAATATACAAAATCAGTCCTCTTATCCTAGATATCTTCATGTCTACCAAATGGTGTAGGGCTGCCATCAATGGGTGATATCATATCATTGGCTTTCTCATGATCACAAGTTCTTATGTCACAAGAATGAGGGAACATAATGCTGCTATCCTCAAACCAATTAGTGATGACATCATGCCATTGTAAAATGTCTTCTTCATCATGTGTATTCAAAACACTAGTGGCTGCTCCACTAAGCAAAGGATCAACTTTCACATCCACCTTAATATCTGGGACCCTTAATGGACCTTCATATGTATGAATAGCATTCATGGAAGCACCATCTAATTCTTTACCATGATAGGATGAAGCAATGCTAGACTCATCACAAGAAACCATATCTTCATGTAGCTTCTCTAATGTAACTGGTTTGTCTTCACCCATCACTTGCTCTTCTTTTCCTTCATTTCCTTGTCCCTCAATCATATGCACAACACATGATTCTTGCCCATCCAAAGAGGCTGCAATAGAAGACTGGTGACTATGCTAACTTCCCACCATAGATATTGATCTGCTCCATCTGCCTCTGTGTCTATCCACCTCCAACCGCTCCAAGGTATCCTGTAATCGGTCTAAGGCCTGAACAATCATGGGCTGAGTAGTGATGAGAGTTTTCATCATTTCTATCTCTTCATTAGGCTTGGGCCACTTTGATTTCTCTTTTGGAGGGATGTTGGGTGGTGTAAACCCAAACATTTTGTAGAGTTTTCCCATTGTGAAACAATCTGATAACAAAATTAATTTCACTAGGAATTCCACAACACAAAACCTCACAGGCTGGCAGGATGCACAGCTCTGATACCACTGAAAGATCCCAAACTAAATTTGGAGACAAAATATATAGGTTCTTACAAGACAAAGATATAAATCTGATTTTTTGCATTTAGAGTATGCTGATACAAAAATATATTGCCCAGATTTGCTTCAACAGTGAAAGATAAAAAATTACAGTACACAACAATACTATAGAAAGTATAATGAAGCCCAAATAACCAAGAACCTGGAAGTATACACAAATCTAGTCGCTGTGTCAAAAACATAGTCACTGACGTCGGTGATTCTACCGACGTCGGTCGATATACTGTCGTCATCGGTTTCTTGGTGGTGATCTCTGCCTGCCTATGTCTGTCTGCCTGCCGATGTCAGTCACTGATCGGTCGATGTCAGTCTACCTGCCGATGTCAGTCACTAACCTGCCGATGTTAGCCTCTGTACTACCCTGCGGCCTGTAACTACGAATGGGCCCTTTCTACACTTTTTTGAATCCACTGGTATGGCTTGGTACCGATCTGTGCAGATTTCGTACAGCACCTGATCTGAATATATATATATATATATCTTAAATCAAATCTAATGAATAAATACCTAGAAACCTCTACATATGTTAAACATCTGATATACCCAGTGAATGACCTCTGAAGCCCCAGATCTGATCAATATCCACAATCTGAATTTCATCACGAATCCACCCCTAAAAAGCGATGGGTTTTCGTCCAACTCTTCTCCAATCTGCTGAAGGTTTGCGTCCTCAGAGATTTTTGTTGAATCACAGATTCAAGCTTCACAATACTCAGAATATTTTTAGCAACAAAAGATATTCCAAATGCTTTGCCCTCAACTCATTTTAAAGGCTCCCAGGAAACTTCTAGAAGAAGTCAACTTTATTTAATATGTTATTTTATTTATTTCCATAATAATTAAATTGATTAATTAAAGTTATCCTTTTGAAGAAATCTTAATTTTTTGACAACTTAAATTAATTAAACCATTTTAACAAAAATTTGGGGACATTACATATATAGTGTTTATATTGTAATGACAATCAACATCAATATATATATGGATCCAAATCCTAAAATTAGCCTATTAAACTTAGTTGATGGATTTGGCCACCAAATCATTATGAAAAGTGTCACTATACATGATACTACTTCATTCCAGTCAAAGAAGTCATCTAAGGGTGGGGGCACTAGAGCATGAATTGAATAGGGTAAAATAAGTCACCTAAAAACATGCAAACATAAAAAAGATGGGAAAAGTGATAACAGGAATAATTAGAAGCTAGATAAGTAGATGACATGGTGATGGGTGTAGGAAGATATAATAGGTAGTCATTAGGGAATCTATAACAAATATCCATGAACCTACCCACATAAAATTTTGTTCATTCTTTAGGACATGCTCTTAGGTAGATTGATGTGTGAAGGTGTCCTAAAAGATAAACTATCAGTAAGTGACAAATATAATTGTATACTCATACTACATTGGATTACTTAATAGATTACAAGAGTGTTGGTGTATAACTTATTCAATAAAAAGGGCTTGGGTAAGGCAAATTGTTCATAACTAATTTATTTTAATCTATTTTTACAAATATATTTTAGGCCAATTATGGTTTTGAATAAGAAGAATTAATGGGAAATTCACATCTTAGTTTGACAATTTAAGAGAGATTTTTGTCAAGTACGATTAGACAAATGCGCTTATGGAATTGCATCAAAATATTACATCATCTACTAAGAAAAAATATAGTGACCAAGAAATAACTCAATCTTCTAGGATCAACTACATGATATTGGGTCTAGCTAATATCAACCAAATGATATTTGGTTATTTTTCAACACATTCTTAGTTTTGTACTAATTTTTTGGGTTTTCACTTGGACTTGTTTCCACCTATTTTTAGCCTTCAAAAACACATAGGTAAGTCATAAGTTGGGTATTTATCCAAGGGATCTCTTTATCACATTACAAGCATATTTAATCCCTCATGCTTTCATATTTCATACTTGTGTTTATTTTTATATTATTGTATTCTATTTAAATTTTCAGTCTTTTTTATCCCATTTATTATAATTATATTTCACTTAAAACCATTTTTTATTAGAATACTAATGTGCTACTATAAAATATAACAATTATTTTAATAAATTAAAATGGAATCAAAAAATCTCGATAAATAAACTTAAACCATAAGAAACAATAGATACAAGGATTTTGGTCTAAAAAATGTTGAGGTTGGGAAAATAATCAGAAGTGGAAATTTCCTAGCTTCCTAGCCTTCTTATGGATAAAATTAGAATATATATAATAATACAACAAGTATAACAAGCATCAGGATATATTTCTCAATTAAATAATATTGGTTCCTTACTCTTACAACTAACTTAACTCCAAATTTTCCCCTTACACTCTCATATCCTTGATTGTATTTGTGCCTCTTACTTATGATGCTCATGAGTCTCCTTTCACTACTTCTCTATTTTTACCATAATCATATTTTTATTAATGAAGAATGACAGTTTACAAACCACATATAATTTTACAAGTGGTTATGCACCCATTGTAGTGGTTATGAAATCAATGTCCTTCAAATTTAGATGGTTGCATAACTACCACTTTATTTTAAGTGGTGGTTTGACCTGCATATAAGAAATATGTATTTTAGATCCATGTTGTTGAATAAAAAAATATATGACCTTATTGGATGATAAATTTGAGTGATTTATTGATATATATGGATAAATATGGATAAACATATCTCAACCAAAAAATGCTTTCAACTTCCTTTGACACTTTAGGATGTTTACATGTAAGCTCAGACCGATTTTATTTTACTCTTGAGTTAATTTTTTGAGACATTATTCGATCCTTCATGTTAATGATACATTATCCATGAATTTGGTTAACAAATTTCTATACTTGAGTCATAACATGCCATACCAATATTTTTTAACCTTTTATCTCAATTCATATAGGCTCCACATGATATCCATTGGCAGGCACCTAAGTGTATCCTTTGGCACATCATAGGTATACATCATTTTTCCATTAATCATAATTTAGGGGGAAAATTACATTAGTAACCTACACAAAATTTAATAGGGAAAACAATATTGATGATTATAATTCCACTGAAAGATATTTTTATCACATTGTTCATGACTAGTTACTTAGATCAAAAAGAATCAATGTGTCATTGATATTTCTTTGATAAAGGTAGAGTACCATAAAGATACTAATGTAGATGTAATAATGATTCCTATGACCTTATTCATCCCAATGATTACACATTTATTCTTCATGTATACTTGGACCTCGATAAACCTTATTGATCCTACTCAGTCATTCAGAGGGGTCTCCAATTTATGTGTACCTTTTTAGGCCTCCCTGCATTATGTTGGACATTCCCACACTTTCTCGATCCCTTCTAACCCTTCTCACATTGTGTGTGGCCCTTTTGGGATCCTGTTTAGACATTTTAGAACATTTTTAGAGTATGTCACTAGTTCCTACATAACAAATGGCCTTCCTCTAAGCCAAGCCACCCATTTTTTTTTGTTGGCTAGTAGCTTAGGCTATACCTTGTCCAAAAATACCCATTTTTGCTCTTATATATTCACAATGACCAAAAATTAGTAGTTTTAGAAAGGTTCATCCATTTTCATCCCTATATTAGGTATAAGAATTCCTCTCACTCCCTCTTCTTATCCTTCTTAGATTGATCTTGGTCTGATAGCTCTTCATCTCTCTTGAGCTTTATTCCTTGATCCTCTTGACATCTTAACATCTCTTCATCTCTCTTAAGATGTTATTGATCTCTTGGCAGCACTTCACCTCTTTTGAGCTCCTCCACTACATGTTATATGGTTCTTTATCTCTCTTGAAAGTTTTTCCTTTATAAATTTACAAATTCACTTGTTGATTCAACCTAGATTGACTTAATTACTACTCATTTATTCTTTCTCATATTGTATATTCACATATGTTGCATCAATTGACCTTGCACCTAATGTGTGTACTTGGATTTGGCCTAGTGCAAGCTATAAAACTGGATAGCTACCATAGACCTCTAATGGTTTCTTGTATCCTTCATCCCATTAGGTGTTTACTTACTACCCCTCTACCAAACCCTAGTGATTTAATTTGATTATTCGATATACATTATAACACACCTGGTGGCGCATTTTATAAGTTTTTATTCTAATTTTATCCTATTTAGAACTCTCATATCCCATTTTAATCTAATATCTGCAAGGCTTTATTTTCAATTATTTTTTAGATCCCTCTCTAGATTTTTTACCGTGTTTTGGTTGTGTCCTCATCCTCATTAGTTCTTGAGTGATTTTCCTCTTTTGTTACCTTCTTATATTTTTTTTGTTTTACTACATCAATGGTTGATCTCCCACCTATGATATTCTCTTTGTGTTGCATTCAGTGACATCCCCCTTAGCTCACTCTTGAGAAAATTAATATTTTAATAAAACAACATAGAGCCTTTAGTATTTGAGAGGTTATCATGCCCCAACCTAGAGACCAATCATAGTTTAATAGCCATAGACTTACTCCAATTTTTATTAGTCTAAGCTTTACCCATCTAAGGATGTCACCTTAGGACTTTAGACCAATTAACATTCATCTATAAGGGGTGATGATTACCCCATCACACATTTGAGGCCTAATAAACTATATATGATCTTTGATGATTATCATATATAAATTCATGTGAATGATGAGCATTATTATTCCCATAAAAATAGGTAGTGTGCTTCCTCTAAAGATAGAGCTCACACCCAATTTTTTTCAAGTGCCTTAACTAGTTATCATCTAAGTTCCCCACCTACTTCATGATGGGAAACTCTACAAAAATAACCACATTTAATTCCTATTGAGATATGTATGTACATGAAATCAGGTATGCATTTGTATTATACAAATCCTTCTCATTATCTTAGTCCTTCCTTTAGGGTTTGATATGATCAAATTGATGTTGATCATTACCTATTATGAGTAGTGTGTGAAAAATACAATGGGTACTTGGATCAGCAAAACCACTCCCTCATTTTTTTCATGTCACCTCATCATCCCCATGTGGATTGATCCCCTTCCCATGGTCATTTTCCACCACATGTTTAGGATGACCCCCCTCACATGCATCCCTCACCTTGATATCCACCTCAACATCACATCTCATACACCCAATGTTTTTATGACCCTTAAATATATAGGAAACATCAAAATACTTATGAGCCTCCTTAGGGAACTCATTTCAAACCCATTATCAATTGTTTCTATGAGATTTTCATAATAATATTCTAGCTTTTTAGGTGTGTGCCATCCCCATTACCACTCTGATCCCTAAACTTCCCAAGTTTAAAAGGAACCAAGATACTAATCCCACACATCATATCATGGAATTATTGATGTTTTACATATATTATAATCATGGCAAAGGCATTATGTTGAAGGTTTTAATTCACACATGAGGCTTTGGTGTGGTTCCAAAATCTATAGCTAGATTCTCTTTTACCTTTCCTAGCCTTATTAGATGATATCATTATTCCTTTGATATATACATATAATTTAACCTCAACATAAAATCACTCACCTCCATGTTCCAATCCAAGGGTGAGTTAAACTTAAACTTCATGCATAAGTGGCATTCGGTCGTTCCACATGTGCAAGAATAGGTTCATGGATGATCAAATTTATGATATGTTTACATGAAAATTGAGATAGGAGGTTCACTTTCATGTCCTAAAACATGATCCCACATATTATGATGAAGTTGTTAATAAATGTCTAAATATTTAGGTATGAGGTAATGTGGGCATCAGGTGTATACTTACCTAAAATTTGACCTCCTCACATGATCATAATTGTAATGTGACTAGTGATGGTGTCATTGATTGTCATAAAATAAAAAGGATAAGAATGATGGATTTGAGTTCAACACTTTGAGTAATATTCCAAATATAAATATGGTCCCTAAAAAGATCATAGTAAGGTAGCAAGTGTCATATTCCTATAACCCTAACAAGTTATCCAAATTTCACAAGATTAAGGGGAATTTTTATAAGGAATGTGTCACCCAAAAATCTCATGTGAAGACCTCATATTCTCCAAATATCTATCTTTTTGTCACCCAATAAAAAAATTTGTAATTTCATAGATCCTATTCTTGACTGTGATAAGTAAAATAAGAAGAATAATAAATCCAAGAATGTCCTATCACTCTACGTATCGTTCTTCTAATTCTTTTGGCTCCTCTTATTTGGATAACCTAAAAAGGAAGGATAAACGTGATATTAGAAAGATTTTTTTTGGAATTTACATATACCCTATTGGTTATGAGTGATTTTTCAACACACACTTAAGTTAGATGATAAACCCCACTAGAGATACTAGCATAGCTGGTGTCATGGACCCACCCATGAGGGTATGGAATCCTAAAGTTTTGACTTTCAACATAATATCCCTCCCTAGGTTAGGTAACACCCTTACTCTATCGTAGAGGATTTATAGTCCCTCTCTATTGATATCTTCATATAAGACCTTCTTCACCTTTACCCAAAGCAAATAGATCTCATCTTTGATGAGCTTGGTCTCTTTCATGAGGTAGCACTATAAAATGACACTGAAGTGTTTTTCACCTTAGACATCCTTGATCATCCTCACCTACCAATATTATCCTTTGACCTCACCTCCTTACCAAATCCTTCCATTTTGGAAAAGAGGGATAAATTCCCACTATAAATTAAGACCTTAATCGATTATTATCACATCAAGAGATGCATCATCAATGAATATATTGCATTTAACATTATACTTTTATGAGTATTTAATGAGATAGGTATTATCCATAGGAAGCTTTAGAACTCTCACCATAACTATGTTATATTAAACAACAATGTAATTAAACTAGTGGGTAATATGAAACTTTAGGTCAAGTTCAAACCCAAGATGGTCAGGATCAATTTTTATAAGTTATACCTAGATTTCTCATACAACATGATCTTTGGTCATCCCTGGACCACTACCATATAAGCTATTAAGTCCTTAATATTTTGTGATCTAATTCATGTTTGAATGTGAGGTTCATACCTTGGAGGTTGACCTAGATCCCTAGGCATGTCTATATCTAAAATAAATGCTTTTGACGAGGATTTATTTTATCTTTGTGGAGCCCTTTTCATTCCCTCAAGGCACCTTGTGATGAATATTTATTTCTCAATGATGAATAGTTTTATCTAATTAACTATCAATCAGCGTTCACTCCTCCTACATGTATTGTATGCCATACTTCTCCCCATATCTCTTTCAATAATCATTGTGGTTCATTGATCTTAACTGATATCTTTCACAACATTTCCTCGACTATCGATCCCTTTCCCTCTTCATGACTTCCCCATTGTGGTATCAACACTCTTAATGCCTCCCCCATAGAGGCCTCTAGGGCTTTCAATTTAGAGTTTGACTTTTATTTCATCCATATCATGACACATAACTTATTAAATGAGAGGATGGATTACAAGAATCTCAATACAGTGCATCACAAGTACCTCTACCCACTTATTCATCTAGGTTTAGAGATCTCTCTCACTGACATTGGCCCTCCCTCTGTAATTCCCATGGTTCAGGTCACTACTAGTGGGTCTAATGAATTAGATGTTTTTTTCCTTCATCCCCATGTTTCTCTTTCATTTGACCTCTTTCAAATCCTATTCATGGATTTTTGGCCCTCTAAAGGGTAGGCCATAACTTACCAGGCTAATATGTGGCCTACCTTTAGGAAAGGTTGTTGATTACGGTTAATTAATAGCTTGACCTTGAGGGAACAAAAAAATTAGTAATATATACATACTTAAATAGGGCAAACAATAATGATAATCATAATTCCATTATAAGATATGTTTATCACATTGTTCATGACTATTTACTTAGATAAAAATAATCAGCTTTGATAGAGGTAGAGTACCATGAAGATACCATTGTAGGTAATCATGATTCCATTGACCTTATTCCTATTTATGATTACATATCTACTCATCATTAATATTATATAGATGCCAAGATACTTTCATAATCTTACTCACTCATTAATAGAGATACCCAGTCTTTGTGCACCCTTCTAAGCCTCCCTACATTCTTTTGGACCTTCTTGTACTTCTTTGAGCCCTTATAGGCCTTATTGCACCCTGTGTGACTTTTTATGGGGCCTTTTTAGACCTTTTTGGGACATTTATATCCTAATATTCTAGTTCCTACATAAAAATTATCCTTAATTTTATCCAATCCACTTGTTTGCTTGTTGGCTAGTGGCCTAGGTTATGATTTTTCCAAAACTACCCATTTTAGCTCTTTTTCATTGTATAATAGCAATTAATAGCTAGTTTTGGAAAGGTTTGAAAATTTTCATCCCTATATCAGGTCAAAACATGCCTCTCACTCCCCCTTATTCTCCTTTTTGGATTTATCTTGGTCTAATATCTATCCATTTGTCTTGAACTTCACTCCTTGATCCTCTTGACATCTTGACAACTCTTCATCTCCTTTGAGTTGTTCTTGATATCTTGGTAGCTATTCACCTCTCTTGAGCTCCTCCACTACATGATACATGGTTATTAAACTCTATTGAACTTTATCCATTTGTAAATTCATAAATTCACTAACTAATTTAACCTATATTGACTCATATATCACTCAATTGTTCTTGATCTTACTATACTTTCTTATATGTTACATCATTTAGCATTGTACCTAATTAGTGGACATGAAATAGTCCTCACACCTATTTATTTTTTATTCACCTTCTCTCTTATATTATTATCATTATATTTTACATACCTCTACACTATAGCTTGGTCTTCATCTAGTCAAGATCAAACTTAGACTCTTTATTGGTAGATTTATTGCATTGTTTTTTATCATGATCTGAAGGAACCTTGCTTGCAAAAAGAAACCATTATCTTAGCTTATTGTAGTGTTATTGATAGGGTTATACATTACATACTAGTTTTAACTTCATTTAAACAAGCATTTATCATATATTTTGAAAGTTTATGCACTTCTCTTTGAAAATGTCTTTCATTCGAAACCATCTTTAAATTCTTAGAGTTACATGTTTTTTAATCATTTTCCTTGCTTGGTAGTTCTTATTTATTTAAATAGGTTTTTTTTCCTATTTATAACACATTATTTATTTCATTAAACTACTTACATTATTGTGGTTAGACTAGTTAAAGATACCTACTCCATTGTGTGTTTGATCATGCTAACCCTAACCTAGTTTTGTAAGTTTGTATTTGGCCTAGTGTAAGCTGACAAACCAAATAGCTACCATATACCTATCATGGTTTCCTAAATCCTTCATCCAATTATGTGTTTGATTAGTACCCCCTATTCATCTATAAAATATTAACTTATTTTTTAGTCCAGAAAGAAAAAAATATAACACTCAGGTGTGATAATCATAGATAAATTAAAATTTCATGAAAATGTGTTGGAGTACCAACATACAAAAACGTGTTAAACTTCATATTCATTACTTTTGATAACTTATTTTTAGTCATGTCATCAACTTTATTTTTTTTCAAATAGAGTGGGAGGTTGAAAAAATATTCACCAAGCGAATGACAAAGCAATATTGTTAATTTACCTATATCCCCTTTAAATAGAAATTTAAAATATTTCACTAATGCCCTCATAAATCATACCCATGAATGAGATAGTAGTATGAATATTAACACAATCATTGAGAAAAATGTGAGCAACAACAAGGTCCCATTTTATTATTACTCGCATTCACTAAATATGTTTATCATCCCAATTAAAAAAATTGATGAAAAAAATACTCAATTCAAATTATGTTTCAGGTGAGTGAAATTCCAATCAATAATTCATTCAATGGTCCATTGTTGATTAAAAATTGTTATAAATGAAATATAAAGGAATGGATTCATGGTAAATGATATATCAAAATTTAATTTGTGCACCAATTATTTTCTTAATGTCCATGGAGCTTTTGAAAAAAAAAATTAATAGAATTAGTATTTTCACTATCCATAAATTAAGATAGATATATTTGGAGTAAACTGTGTGACAATTTTTTATTCAACATTTTGATTCACATTCTGTGAACCATCATTAGGATGAGAAAAATATTATAATGAGATTGCAGACTTATGTTTCAATTCAAATATATTTGTAATGAGGTGCTATGATGTAAAGTAGTTGAGAACTTTAATATTAAGAGAGGTATTTAATCAAGATATAGTTAAAAGAGGAAACAAAATACTAATTTTTAAGAATTATGTTATTTTTATGCAATTTTAAGTTACTCCCCTCAATTAAAATTTTGAAAAGTAGATATTTTATAATAAGGCAAGATAAATACCAATGAGATGTGGGTGAGTTAGTAAAATTACTTGGTTGATACAAGCACCACCTAGGTTCAAATCTCATATGGTATTGGAGTTTAGTTACAGCCATTTGTTGGTATTCTCGAGCCAGTTATAACCATTATTGGTAATTTTGGTACTTACATACTTTGGGATTTGTGCCCTTGATTATGTCTCAGACTGGTGGGAGCTTCGATCAAACGCATATAAGGGTAAATATCCAACCAAAATCGAATTTATCTAAAAAATAAGGCAAGTTAAATAAAAAGTAAAAAATATTTATTAATCTCTTAAAAATAAGGTTAAATATTTGTTGATGCTTGGATTTTCACCCTTGAGGATATGCTTAGCTCTCCTCATCCAAGTGGAAAAATGGAATCATCTCTCTTGCTACAGGTGATAATTTCATTGAGATGAATCTATAGATTAGGGGCTAGCTCCCCTTGATGCACCTTTAAAGATGTCTCTAATCTATCAATTGTGTATGAAAAGGGTTAAGAAAAATAACTAAGAAAACAAAATGGTGATGCACCAATATGTATTATCCTTCTATTTGACTAAAAATCCACTACTTAAAGGTAAACAAGGATGTTTCACACAAACTCACAACAAAAAAACATTGTTGCATCAGTATTTCATAAGTTAGACTCAAGAAGGTACTTGACACTTAGGAGGGTGATGAATGATTCCAAAATGAGAATAAACATATACCACTTCTAAGACTCTTATACACTTAGTAAAAAATACTAATAGAGACCTACAACAACATCCCTTTTGCACATTAGTAAGTGACCATAGATTGACATGCTAGAAAATTAACTCTTTCACTAGTCATTATCAACAAGATTCAAACCTATGCTCAATAGCACAATATGTGAATGCTGAAATCACTTGAATATTTTTTCAAGAGTTATTTGAGTACAAATATGGTTAGAGTTTTTCCAATAACTAGTGGATAATATAAAATGAGCCAAGAGGATGCATATATATAACCTTGAGAGGTAGATAGATCAAAGGAAGTCTAAGGGTCATTGAGACATGTGTCATCTTGAAAGGATTAGTTACATTTACATGGGAGAGAAGTGGGTGAGTTATGCCATGTCACCGAATGGATCAGTTACAATGAGTTACAACTGAACCAGAACCATTAGTTACATTTTACCACTTGTTATCTCTTGTCTTCGACCTCAAGTTCCTATTGAGTCTTTATTTTAAACTCTAACAGCTAGTTTTTGTAGTCTAAAATTAACATTTTGTGGACCATCACTCCTCGGGCATTTATTTTGACATTTTTTTGTGGTCATTTTTCTTTGCCCTTTTGTTTCCTTTGTATCAAACAATTTTTCTAAAATAATTCCTCATACAATCTTTTCAAAAGAATTCTTTCAGACCTTCCATTTGGCCCTTTTGGTTATTTAAAATGACCTTTTGGTAAAGTGGAAAAGGCCTTTTCTGAAATGAACATACCCTTTGGTTTCTTGTAAGTGACCCTTCAAAAGAGTTGAAAGTGTCCTTCAGCTTTTGGAAATGATCTTCCAAAAGGGAAAAACCGTTTGGATTTTTTGAAATGGTTCACCTTCCAATGAAAATAATCTTTTAGACTTTTTGAAAATGTCACTTTGGGAAAGTTGAAATGCCCTTCAAACTTTTTGAAAAGTACTTTTTGGATTTCTTACAAATGACCCTTCAAAAAATTTGAAAGTGTCCTTTAGATTGAAAAAGTCTTTCATAAAAGTTGTCAGATACCCTTCAAAAAAGTTGAAGTGTCTTTCAAAAAATTTGTCTCACACAAAATGTCTGAAATAATTCCTTCAAAAAATTTGAAACATAACCTTCGAAAAAAATGCAAGTGTCCACTTTCCAAAGAAAATACCCTTCGGGAAAGTTTCAAATGATCCTTCAGAAAAACTAAAGTGGATCTTTTCTCGGAAAGTAAAGTAACCTTCAAGAAATTTGAAGTGGAACTTTTCCTGATAAAATATGCCCTTTGGAAAAATGGAACATACCATTCAGAAAATTTGCCTCGAACAATTTTCTAAAAGAATTCTGCCGAATGAAAAGTCTGAAAGAAATACACTTAAGTAAAAGCTTCGGATGAAAAGTCCAAAAGAATTCAGAAGAGGCTTAGTAAAGACCAAAAATGAAATTTTCAAAAGGAATAAACTTGTACATTTTTGGGGGCTTAACAAAGAACACTTCTTCTGAAGAAAAGCTAAGTACTAGACCTGGCCAAAGATATAGTCTTAAATGATTTTTTGCAAATAGGGTTGAAAATTTTGGCCTGAAAGGCCAAAATTTAGTCAACAAATTGATGACTCGTAGGGGTAGTATTCCTACTATACTAACTAGACTAGTAGCCTTATTTGACTCAGGGCCAATGGAGTCAATGGATTCTTGAAGATGACTAACAAGGATTATGCTAAAACAAAACACAAGGAAACACATCACACAAAAATGGCAAGACCAAGAAAATACAGCACAAAACAAGATAAAGACAAACTCACACATGTGCATAAGCACTTAGGGAACATAAGAAAAACATAAAACTATGCACAAAATAAAAAGAGAACTTTAGTAATAATGCTTTAGATATATCCCATTAACTAGGATATGTAGCTCCTCTCTATCCAACTTTGAGAGTTGGAAAACATTGTGTTGTTTGCATTATGTGATCACATATAGGCCACTCCACAAAGCATCAAACTTTGTGTGCCTTTCGGGTTTGGGCTTATCTTCATCCCATTTTAGGATAATGTCTCCTCTAAAGCTTTTTGGCATGGACTTCTTGTCAAAGTACATCTTTTTTTGCTATTGGTGAGTAGTCATGGTATGTATAGCTTGATCTCTTGTCTCCTCAAGCTCCATCAACTCACATAATTTGACTTCCAAGCTTTCATTCTCCATTAATTGTAGCTGATATGTGAGGTCTAAAGTTGGTAACTTAAGTGAGATAGGAAGTTTAGCTTCCCATCCATACACAAGTGTGTATGGTGAGTTCCTAATTGCTCTCTTTGGGGTGATCCTATCAGCCCAAAGGGCTATCTTCAAATTGGTATGCCAAGTCCTTTGATTCTCCTCCATTATCCTTTTTATGATCTTGATTAAGTTTTTCTTTTTAGACTCAGCTAGTCCATTCCCTTAGGGATAGTAGTTGGAAGAAGTGCTAAGATAGATGTCATGCTTCAAATCCCATTCCCTTATCCTTGTTCCTAAGAAGGCTAATGCATTATCTAAAATGATTGTTGAAGGAGCTCTGTTGGCTAAATATTTTGAAATACTATGATTAAGCACCTTTGCAGTCATGGGATTAGATACGCTTCATTTTGTTGGTTGAATATTTTGTCTATCAATGTACTGGTAAACAAAATAGGTCTAATCAGCCAAAGTAGGAAGATTAGTCATCCAAATATGTAAGTTTATCACATCAGAAGGAGAATGCTCTCTCCTCTCATCAAGAGGAGGTTCCCTGTGGATATGCTATATATATGTATAAACAGAAAATAATACTCAAGGGTAGGACAAGACATCCATCTCTCTTTCTTCAGAGATGATGTGTGCAAAACAAAGGAAAAACTCAAGGGAAATGACAGACAGTACTCCTCTTCTTTCAGAAGAACTATTCAGCCAACCACAAGAATACTCCTGGAAATAAAAGTAGAATGTAACTGAGGGCATAGTAACCAGCAAATCAAGATACAGCACAAAGTCTCCACCTAAAATGCTCAAGAGTAATATACGAAGGACAATGAGGGTGCAAAGTCATCCCAAAGTCCTTTACACATCAATGAAAAGAAAACACACTAAAGGTAGCTATGGGGGTACAAAGTCTCTCCACAGTTGATTCTTCAGGACACCTTCTTGAACAATTTTACTAATCCTGCTTGTTAAATTAATGGAACAAAAAATATATCAAGGAAAAAGACATAAGAACATCTTCCTTAACAACAAAGATATCACAACACAAATTCTAAAAAATTTTCTTGCTTTCTTATTCTAATAACAAAATATGATCAACAGACTGAGCACAAAGTCTCAATGATGCCTCTCAATTTGGGCAGAGTTTCATTCAGATTGTCAAAAAAGAGATATCCATTTATAATGAAATAAAATCCCTTATATAGCCACTTTAAGGACTCGAGAACAGTAATACATCATGATGCATTGGGAACTGTTAGAAAGACAAGCTGGAACTTTGGGGCATTTTACCCATTTGATCTTCTCAATGTAGATAAACAAGCCATGCAATTGAAATATTGCAACTTTCAATGTTCATCTGGCAATCTGATCTTATCTTCATCATTCCTCCTTTTTGGTTAATTGAATCGGGTCTTGGATTCATTTGTTGTTATGTCTTTCCTCACTTTCAGCTAGTTTTGGTCTTGAATTCTGGGAATGCATTTGGGTCTATAAATTCAAAGGATCAACGGCTATTTCATTGTCTTTAATTTGACGTTTGCACGCCCATCACTATGTTTCCAACGGCTAGTCAGCTATGTTGAATTTGATGTCTTCAGGCATGTCACCCCTTGGTCTTCTTTTGGATTTTGGCTTGGTATTCTTCTAGATTAGACTTGCCCTTTCAGGCCTTGAGAAATGACCTGTGTCGAGTCAGAATAGCCCTTTACTTTGGCTTCTGAGAGTCCCCCACAAGGGCACCTGCCCTTCAGGGTCCTTCAGTAGCCCTTTGCCTTGGCAGTTCCCACAGACAAATCCCCAAGCTAAAATTCCTGCAAACTATCCTTCGGGCAAATTCCCAGCTGTTTTCTCCTGCGGGTAATTTTTGTGGACATTTGTTGCACGAAAAATTCCCATGGACAATTTGCCTGGGGAAAATTCTCGTGGACAAAAAGTCTGGGGAAAATTCCTGCAAACAAAAGTCCACAGAAATTTGTTCCACAAAGTCTTTGACTGGTCTTTGGATTTTTCATGCCTACTGCCACTTAGAATTCTTTTGGGCTTTTTGTCTGAAGGAATTCCTTCAGACAAAAATTTGAAAGAATTAAGTCTTAGCCAATTTTTAAATGCCTTAAACAAATCTGAAAGAATTAACTTTCAGCTTCTTTAAAAAACAACCCTTCTGAAGGGTGCTTTTATTGATTAAGTGTCCTCCACAATGGCACTTGTCCTTCGATAAGTTTCTTTCTACATTGAACCGCCCCTTTGAACTTTGGTGATGAACCAAGAAGTTGAACCAAAAATGGTTCAAGCCGATGGTTCAAGCTGATAGTTCAATAAGATGAAACAAGCCGATGAACTAAGCATTGAACCAAACATTATGAACTTGCCTTTGAACCAACAGTTGAACCATCTTGTTGAACCAATCGGTTGAACCAAGGCTTTGAACCAAAATGGTTCAAGCCAATGGTTCAATCGAATGCACCGAGTGAATGAACCTGTTGTTGAACCTATTCATTGAACCAAGATATTGAACCAAGTTTTGGTTTAATAATTCAAACAAAGCTTTGAAAAATGTCTTTGAACTTGATGTTGAACCTGTAGATGTTGAACCAAAGGATGAACTAAAAGAATGAACCAACTGAGTTAACTATTTGGTTGAACCAAAAGACACTAAGTGAAATAAAGCATTGAACCACTTGGTTGAACCGAGCCATTAAACCATTCCTTTGGTTGAACCCACCGTTGAACCTTGAACCCATTAAACCCATTAAACCAAAAGTGGTTCAATGGTTTAAGCTGCCTTGATTTGGCCAAGTGTCTTGAATTTGATGAACCAATTGAAGCGATTGAACTTTGAACCTTGATGAAGCGCTTAACTCTTGCCAAAGACATTGAACTTGTTGAACCTTGAACCCGTTGAACCTTTGAACCAAAGTGGTTCAATGGTTCAATGGTTCAAGTCTCTTTTTGCACTCAGATGCTTATCGATGAAGATTTCCAACTGAACCAAAGCTCTGAACCAATTCTTTGAACCAAAAGACATTGAATCAGAGGATGAACCAAACATTGAACCTATTTTTGGTGTTTGTCGATGGAGATTTATGTTTGAACCAAGGCTCTGAACCAATCTTGGAGAATGACTAAGTGTTGAAAACTGATTCTTTTGACTGAAATCACTTGCAGAAGTCTTTGAACCTATATAAATGAGCTTGTCTGCAGAGTCCGTAGATTTTCCTTTTCTTGTACAGTCTGTAGACTTCTCTTCCTATTGAGTCTGTAGATTTTTTGAGAAGCTTGGAAAATGAGGAATTTGAATGTCTAGGACAAATTTTGGAAATGGAAGAGACAATTTTGGTTTGTAAGACCAAAATAATTCAAATGTTGTCCCAAAAATGATTGTTATTTTTGGGGACAACAACTGGCTCCAGTTGGGGAACTTTTGTCAATTGCAAAATGAATTAAAAGGAGTAGAATCTAGAATTTCCAGTGTCTTCATGTGTACCATTGGGTTATGGAGTCATGCTACTCAGAAATTAAAGGCATCAAAAATAGAAACAAACAAAACAAAACAGAATTAAAAATTGTACAAATATACATATATACATATGCAATGATCTGATACTTCAAGAATTGAAGTATTTTAGATGCTGCTTCTTGAGAGATAGTGAAAATAGTGCGCCATCTTGGTAAACTAGCAAGAAGACATTTTGTCCCTAGAAATGGTGACGGGTGAATGGATCTCTCCACCAGGAAAACAATTTTTTGTGTCTTTTTCTTGGCCTTTTCTTCTTCTTGTTCCAAGGCAGGATGTGGTCTTCAAACTGGAAACCATCACTCCTTTCTTTTTTGGTGAAGGATTCATTTACCTAATTTTGATTTGTAGTAGCATGATCCACCATCATAACTTGATGTTCTACTGGTTCAGTCCAGCACATGATTGGATCGTCCAAGTCAAACTCTTGACAAACTGTCAGATTATCATCTCCTTTGATGTGAAGGAGTTTGACTTCTTCATCTTGAGCAATCTTCAATTTAGGCAACAAAGATTCACATCCAGTTGTGTTGTTGGTGTTGCTAACTTGCAAATTGCATGAAAGAAGAATATCTCTTTGAGGAGATATCAACATAGTCCCAACTCTATCATTGGTGGAAGAATTTTTGTCATCATCAAAAGTTGATCTCTTATTAGATTTTTCTTCATTAGAGATGTAAGATCCTTCCTTGTTTATACTGTGCTCTACCAATTCTCCTAAAGTCTTGTTTGGATCAATTCCTAGATTTTCAGCTATAGGACTTTCATTTGTAGGAACATGAGCATCCTCTATGGTAAATAAATTATTACCCCTGCCTGAATATTCAAATAGAATTTGTGCTACAGGGGATGATGTTTGGGTAAACACGTATTTTGCCTCCTTTTCAAGGAGCAATATCTTTATTATGCCTTGGACAGGGATCCTTGCTTCAGATAGGTCCATGCTTAGTTCTCCTCCTACGTCCTTGCAAAAATTTCTTCCAAGTAAAATGCCATAAGATGCTGGGACGTCAGCCACCAAGACAGTCATCTTAATCCTCTTGTCTAGAAAGGTTGTGAATGCAAATTAGGCATCTTTGATTTGCCTCAGCAATGGTACTTGTTTTTTTTCCATGGAAAAACATCTCTTAAATGTCTTGGTTAGTGTGAGACCAAGAGACTCAGTGACTTTAGCAGGCATGACATTGTTAGATGCGCCTGAGTCTATAATATAGTTACTCGGCTTATGGCCATTGATTAACAGGGAAACATAGAAGGGTTCTATTTTTCCAGGATTCACTGGAGGAGTAATGATCATATTATTTGGACTAGGTGTGATCTTTAGAGAATCAAGAATTACTTTTTTAGCCTTTTGTCCTGCAGGGATAGTTTGATTTTTAACATATTGAACCAATGTATTCAATTAATCTGGATTGGACTGCAAGTATTCAAATTCAGACATCTATATTTTTGTCTTTTTGACATGATCAATTATGTCAAATGGCTGAATTGAACTAGGTACAGAGAAAGGTACTTCAACTTTTTGAGTTTTAAGAGCAATGGGAGGTGGGCTAGTTTGCGAATTGGGAGTAGAAGGTGAAGGCGAAATGGATGTATTTACCTTTTAGGTGATGATCAGATCTTTTGATTGAAAAGGTAGAGCAGTCCCACATTTAACAATTGTGATTGTTGGTTGAGGTTGTTCCTCTGTCTTCTCTTTATCAGCTTGCTGGGCTGATTGGTTCTTGGATCTGGTAAACACTGTATATGATCCATTTGAAGCTTCTCCTTTGCTTCTAGGTTCATCCTGGTAATTTAGGAAACCAATGTGGGAGTCGCTAGCTGATTCTTCTTGATTGTCTTCAATGATATTAGCATCATTTTCTTGATTCAATTCAGGCTGGAAAGAGAATTTTGATTCTGCTTCAAGGTATCCCATTGCTGAATTGGTTGGAGGAGCTTCCAGGGCAAGTTTTCCTTGTGGGGGAGGAAGGCGATTTTGTTTCCCTTGGTTCCTGGTAGCATTACCTTGATATGACTGATTTGGGAATGTCCTTCTGTATGTAGGAGTGGAAGACATTCCTTGAGCCATTTGCTTCTTAAGAGAAAGCAACTCATTTTCTAATTTTTGCACCATTAGATCTATGGTGCTTGAAGATGTAAATTTAGAAGATGATGAAGCTCTATTTTTATTTGGATCTCTTCTTATCTTCCCTGCTAAGATGAGATCATCTTCTACTTCAGTGGCCAAAAGTTGAGCTACAGCGAGATCTATTTAATCAACACGTCTCAAGAGAAAATTGACTTTAGATAGCTGAGAATTAATGAAAAATCATTTAAGATTCTCAGGTGTAGGTCTAGCAATTACAGGGATTTTGTTTCTTAATTTGTCAAATTTAGCTATGAAGTCTCTCATAGGCTCATGAGGCTCTTTCTTCATCTGTATAAGTTGAGCCAGAAGTGTATGTGCATCTTCTACAAGTTTGAATCTGGCTTCGAACTTAACTTTAAGAGTATTCCAATCAGTCACAGACCGAGCCTGTAGATGGTAAAACTAATCTACAGCAGCACCTTGTAGTGTTTCAATAAAAATCCTGACTGCTACATCTTCAAATTCTACTCTGATTACTCCACAAGCTATGTTGAATGTTGTAATGTGTTCATCAGGATGAATTTTCCCATCACCATAGAATTTAGGGAAATTCTTCCTAGAATTGCATGGAAGTTCATGTAGAGGAGGAGTAAGATTGAGAGGACCAAAAGCATTACCCCAGGGGCCTTGAACTGGCATTATAAGATTCTATAAAAGGAGGGATAACAAATCTCAAAGGGGTAATTATAGGCACAGCTTTATCAATAGTAAAAGTAGATACTTCATCTGGTAATGGAGATCTGGCTTTAGTAGGAGGGAAGCTCTTGGTTTGTTGGAGATGAGATGGTGAAGGAAATAGATCAAAATCACTTTGCTATACCAACTCGAACACAAGATCAATGATACCTTTAGCCCTTTGGCTTTGTGTATACCTTGAATCTACCAGATTATGAAACAAAAATGGAAAATATTTGACTTTGCTTCAGTTTGAAGCTTGAGGCTTTAAACTATACATTCTTTTCTGGTTAGTGTGGAAGTGAATGAATAGGCTATAAATGGATAATGGGTATTTCCCCAATGGATTCACTAAAAACTATTGGTTGAATATTTTGTCTATCAGCGTACTAGTAAATAAAATAGGTTTGATCAGCCAAAGTAGGAAGATTAGTCATCCAAATGTGTAATTTTATCACATCAAAAGGAGACTGCTCTCTCCTCTCATCAAGGGGAGGTTCCCTATGGATATGCTATATATATGTATAAATAAAAAATAATACTCAAGGGTAGGACAAGACATCCATCTCTCTTTCTTCAGAGATGATGTGTGCAAAACAAAGGAAAAACTCAAGAGAAATGACAGACAGTACTCCTCTTCTTTCAGAAGAATTGCTCAGCCAACCACAAGAATACTCTTAGAAATAAAATCAAAATGTAACTGATGGTGTAGTAACTAGCAAATTGAGATACAGCACAAAGTCTCCACCTAAAATGCTCAAGAGTAACATACGAAGGACAATAAGGGCACAAAGTCATCCCAAAGTCCTTTACACATTAATGAAAATAAAACACACTAAAGGTAGTTATGGGGGTACAAAGTCTCTCCTCAGTTGATTCTTCAGGACACCTTCCTGAACAATTTTACTAATCCTGCTTGTTAAATTAATGGAACAAAAAATATATCAAGGAAAAAGACATAAGAACATCTTCCTTAACAACAAAGATATCACAACACAAAGTCTAAAAAAGTTCCTTGCTTTCTTATTCTAATAACAAAATATGATCAACAGACTGAGCACAAAGTCTCAATGATGCCTCTCAATTTGGGTAGAGTTTCATTCAGATTGTCAAAAAAGAGATATCCATTTACAATGAAAGAAAATCCCTTATGTAGCCACTTCAAGAAGGACTCGGGAACAGTAATACATCATTATGCATTGGGAACTGTTAGGAAGACAAGCTGGAACTTTCGGGCATTTTACCCATTTGATCTTCTCAATGTAGATAAACAAGCCATGCAATTGAAATATTATAACTTTCAATGTTCATCTAGCGGTCTGATCTTGTCTTCATCATTCCTCCTTTTTTGGTTAACTTAATCAGGTCCTGGATTCATTTGTTGTTCTGTCTTTCCTCACTTTCAGCTGGTTTTGGTCTTGAATTCTGGGAATGCATTCGAGTCTATAAATTCAAAGGATCAACGGCTATTTCATTGTCTTCAATCTGATGTTCGCGTGCCTGTCACTATGTTTCCAATGGCTAGTCGGCTGTGTTGAATTTGACGTCTTCGGACATGTCACCCCTTGGTCTTCTTTCAAATTTTGGCTTGGTATTATTCTAGATTGGACTTGCCCTTTTGGGCCTTGAGAAATGACCTGTGTCGAGTCAAAATAGCCCTTTACTTTGGCCACTGAGAGTCCCCCACAAGGGCACCTACCCTTCGAGGTCCTTCGGCAGCCCTTTGCGTTGGTAGTTCCCGCAGACAAATCCCTGAGCTAAAATTCCCGCAAACTATCCTTCGGGAAATTTCCCAGGTGTTTTCTCCCACAGGTAATTTTCATGGACATTTGTCCCACAAAAAATTCCCGCAGACAATTTGCCCGAGGAAAATTCTCACAGACAAAAAGTCCAGGGAAAATTCCTGCGAATAAAAGTTCACAGAAATTTGTTCTGCAAAGTCTTTGACTGGTCTTTGGATTTTTCGCACCTACTGCCACTTAGAATTTTTTCAGGATTTTTGTCTGAAGGAATTCCTTCAAACAAAAATCTGAAAGAATTAATTCTTAGCCAATTTTTAAATGCCTTAAACAAATCTGAAAGAATTACCTTTCAGCTTCTTTGAAAAATGACCCTTCTGATGGGTGCTTTTATTGATTAAGTGTCTTTCACAAGGGCACTTGTCCTTTAAGAATTTTCCTTCTGCATTGAACCACCCCTTTGAACTTTGGCGATGAACCAAGATGTTGAACCAATCGGTTGAACCAAAAATGGTTCAAGCCGATAGTTCAATTGGATGAAACAAGCTGATGAACTAAGCATTGAACCAAACATTATGAACTGGCCTTTGAACCAACAGTTGAACCATCTCATTGAACTAATCGGTTGAACCAAGGATTTGAACCAAAATGGTTCAAGCCAATGGTTCAATCGAATGAACCGAGTGAATGAAGTTGTTCATTGAACCAAGACGTTGAACCAAGTTTTGGTTCAACGGTTCAAACAAAGCTTTGAAAAATGTCTTTGAACTTGATGTTGAACCTGTAGATGTTGAACCAAAGGATGAATTGAAAGAATGAACCAACTGAGTGAACTATTTGGTTGAACCAAAAGACACTGAGTGAAATAAAGCATTGAACTGCTTGGTTGAACCAAGCCATTGAATCGTTCCTTTGGTTGAACCCACCATTAAACCTTGAACCTGTTAAACCCATTGAACCAAAAGTGGTTCAATGGTTCAATGGTTCAAGTTGCCTTGATTTGACCAAGTGTCTTGAGTTTGATGAACCAATTGAAGTGATTGAACTTTGAACCTTGTTGAAGCGCTTAATTCTTGCTAAAGACGTTGAACTTGTTGAACCTTGAACCCATTGAACCTTTGAACCAAAGTGGTTCAATGGTTCAACGGTTCAATGGTTCAAGTCTCTTTTTGCACTCAGATGCTTGCCAATGAATATTTTCAACTGAACCAAATCTCTAAACCAATTCTTTGAACCAAAAGACATTGAACTAGAGGATGAACCAAACGTTGAACCTGCTGCTGGTGTTTGCCAATGGAGATTTTTGTTTGAACCAAGGCTCTGAACCAATCCCGAAGAATGACTAAGTGTTGAAAATTGATTCTTTTGACTGAAATTGCTTGCAGAAGTCTTTGAACCTGTATAAATGAACCTGTCTGCAGAGTCCGTAGATTTTCCTTTTCTTGCAAAGTCCGTAGACTTCTCTTCCTGCTGAGTCCGTAGATTTTTTGAGAAGCTTGGAAAATGAGGAATTTGAATGTCTAGGACAAATTTTGGAAATGAAAGAGACAATTTTGGTCTGTAAGACCAAAATAATTCAAATGTTGTCCCAAAAATGACTACTATTTTTGGGGGACAACACATTTAATAGTGAAGCTCCTGTGTTCTTTGCTTATCTTTTATAATTACTTACAACCTATGGCTATTTAAAATAGTAACAAGTTATATACAGAGTTGTTTTGACTGGGGTATTAATTTAATCAAAATATTCATGAACCATAACAAAGTGATTTTGCAGTAAGTAAGCAACTATTTTCAAAAAATAAAAAGGATGAAAGAGAAATTTGTAGGAAAAGAAAATGAAGTTGTAACACCTTAGAAAGAAAGAATTTGCAAATCTCAATAAACAGTTATTCAGATTCCATTGTTTCCTTACAAAAATATAAGAAAAATATAATTATGATAATTTTCTCAAAGAATAATTAAGAAAGATACGTATTCAATTCATATAAAATGTAACACAAAGTTTACCATTTTATCTTCATAGAATACACAAGATGATTCCTCAAGACACAAAGTTCTCCAAGAAAACAGATCTTTTTTCTCATTCACTTTCAATTCAATACATAAAAAATAATCCACTTATTCCCAACAAAAAGTTTTGAATTTATTAAATTCTTTATACCAAAATTTCTTCTACTCTTTTCAAAAATTACCCCTTGGCACGCAGGCCAGCACTTTAATTTATATCTTTTTAGAAAGCTAATTACACTAGGAGACAAATTATGTAGAATACCTTCAATTTCATTGGAACTAAAGGTGGTTTAGCAAATTCCTTGATTTTCTCTCTCATGGATAGTAGTACTTTGTAACAAGTGGTGGCTTCTAGTTATCTTGTTTGAATTAAATACAAACTCTTTACATGCACCGCTGAAATAGCCTCAACTAACTTGGTTTTACAAAACAACTTGAAGTAATGGCACTTGGCTGAATTACTTGTTTTACAATGATGACTTATTGAAATAAATAACTAAGAATAAAATCAAGAAAGAATAAGAAAATAAGAGAAGAATTTTATTAATCTAAATCATGCACTTGATTCCTACACTTCTCCCTGTATTCAGCATGCTTGGACATTATTTTTTGGATAAGTGCATCATCAAGATTTGCAAGTGCTTACCTTTCTATCTCAAATCTAAGCATCTCTTTCTCTATCCTCTTGTAATGTGACTTGAATTTTTTGATCCTTGACCCAAATATTTTCACCTCTAATTGACATTCGATAATCTTCTTGATAGACTCATAGGTGAATGAATTTGTTGCTTTTTCTATCACCGATTGGAATTGCTTATATAATTGCTCTAAAGTTATAGGAACATCATCTAACCAGAAACCTATTAACCCATATAATGAATCCTCCAGATTTATTTTTGCTTCTCTTGCCTCTTCAGATATAGAGTTCATTTCTTCAACTGTTACTTTGAAAATATTCATCCTGAAGGTCAACAGATAGTATGTTTGCTTAATTTTTCTCACTGATCCATTTGGAGCTATATTTTATTTAATCAAGACTTTTTCAATTATATTCCTAATGGTTTGTAGGATTTATTTTTTATTACTCATCAATTCCATTTTCATTTTCAATTTCATGTACTACTGCTTTGATTTCTTTCAGCTTACCATTAATGTTACTCAATACATTAGGAGCAAGTGGCATGAGTTTATGAACTTTCTTATCAATATTTTCAATTAGTTTCTAAAATACATTTGCTATGTCTCCAATTTCCTCTACCTCTCTTATAAATTGTGGCTCAATAGGTTCTCCAGAAGTAATTACTTTTTGTGGAATAGATTTAACCACTTTGGCTATTATTTCACACAGTTGTGCATTTTGTGCTTTCAACTTTGCCTTAAGTGCTTTTTCTTCTTCCAGCTTCCTAAAAAGATAATTAATGAGACCTAAGTATCTTATTTTAATCTCTCCATGGTCACTTCACCCATGGATATTCTTGAAATTTTCATGTCACTTGGAGTGACTTCTCCTTTGCTCTTTCCCTGGGGTGGAACTAACACTTCTACAAACTTCTACCCAAAGAATTCAATAAGTAACTTTGAAGTTACTTTGGTATATTTTGGTTTCTTCCCTTTCAAATATATACTCTTTATCATTTGCAAATTAATCTCCTCAAGATTAATCACTTCTCTATCCCTAGGAGCAAATTATGTGGCTAACTAGGATGAGAAATCTGATGGAGT
Organism: Torreya grandis; assembly: GCA_037957365.1. Lineage (NCBI taxonomy): Eukaryota > Viridiplantae > Streptophyta > Pinopsida > Cupressales > Taxaceae > Torreya > Torreya grandis. The sequence continues at coordinate 1,141,998 of JARHVA010003078.1, forward strand.
AGAAATGCCTTCATGAAGGACCACATATTGTTGATTATTTCTCACTACAAGATTTTGAGGAGTTTCTTGGACTTCAGTTTATTTTTTAGTTTCTTTTTTTTCTTTTTTTTTAGTTGATTCTACAACTCCTTCCTAAGTCATTTTCTCAGGCGCAGGATCCTTCTCAGCAATTTCTTTTCTGAAGGAAGTGGTGTTGAAGATTGAGGTGAGGATGGAAGAGGAGATGAGGACTCTTGAGGAATGGATTCTTCAAGAGTAATGATATGGTTTTTTGTAAGAGGTTTGAGTGTTGATAAACCCATGGGAGAAGATGGAATGAAAACTAGAATGGGAGAGGAAATTGTTATGGAGGGAATGGGAGGAGTGGGAGTAACTACTATGAGGAAGGGGTACTTAGTTGATTTGATGAGTCCTTAACTACTGAGAAAGTATTATCTAAATTTCTCTTGAACTTTATCTTGTTTGCATATACCTGACTACTTTCTCCTTGTTCCATCTCCTTCCTTTTTTGCCCAACCTTTACAGTTTTGCTGACCAATACTTTCATACAATATCCTCTATTGAGAAGCTAGGTGGAATTCATTGCTAAAATATTAGAATTTATATCTAAAATGGTTTGATCATGATTATCTCCAAAGAAAATTATTGGTATGGGAGTTCTATCTCCTCTAACTGCATGAAAAGTGTCACTGAGAACCATTCCATCATCCTCCAAGTCCTTAAGAATTACAGCTAAGTTAAAAGCATGAATTTGTGCAACCATTAACCTACTGTTATCCCTTCTTCTAAATTCAAATTCATCTCTGAAATCTATCCAGTAATCCTCTAGCATTATAATATGCAGATACTCAAGTGAAACTATATTTTAGGTTACACCTCTGTAATTAAAGTTAACCCTTGCATCAAAATGAGTCTGAGTATAATGGTGATACATTTTCTTCTACATATTTCTAGACTTATTAATGGTTGGACAATGGTATTGGCAAATAATAATAGGTAGATTAACTACTACCTTATGATATTTTGATTTTAAATCATGTAGTTCAACTAACTACCTACTCATTTCCATCAGGACCCACTTATCACTGGAATACCTTGGCAGCTTAATTGGTGCACCTAAATACCCACCTACTCTGAGATAAGTGAAATCAAGAAATTAGATGAAGATACATCCATATACAAAGACTACATTACATGCTTCATCTAACACCCTTCCATGCTTGAGAGGAATATTGAATTTGTAAATGATCTCATAGAAAAATCCATCATTCACTACGATATAGTGCTCATAGTATTGTGAAAGCACTAGCTGAGGGTAGTACTCATAACTAGAACTGATGACAATGTACCCTTTGATTTTAATCTTGAAAATGCTCCACTAGAGGTATCTATGTAGACAAGGTATGAAGTAATCTTGAAATCAAGTGTTTGCAACACATTTTTTAGTTATTGATTTATGTTGGTACTGATTAATTTTGCCCATTTAACCTTTAAAGAACCTTTTGTGCTATCAATAGTCCTAATGAAATCATAAATCCAAGGAGAGAAACATTTTGCATTCTTCTCACCATTGATCCTACATACCAGCTGGATGATATCATCAATCTCCTACACAAAATCTAACCTCACAATTTTCTTGGGAAACCTTGAGGCTTGCTTGGCCTTTATCAAGTAACAATTATTCATTATCTTGATGCACTCATTAAATTTAGTTTCCCATTGATTGATGGCTTTCTCTATGGTTAAATCAATCACCTTGGGTGATTTTGGGATATTAAAGTAGTAGTTGATGTATTGGACATCCAACCTTATGATTACATTTCTAGAGGCATCTCTTATAGTTCTAGTCAAGGAATCATAGTATTTGGCACAAGTTAGCACAAACTCAAGGAGTTGTGTTGAACTTGGGAAAATTATTGCTTGAATGATTCCACTATTTTCCATAGCGTGCATGAGTGAGTTTTTGACTATAGCTTTGGCTCTCTCCAAAAACTCATTTAATGATACATGCCCCATGTCTGTATCACTAATTTCAATGAATTTTGAGACAATACTAGATTTTATGAGGTATCCTGTATATTCATACTTCATCCTTGGTTCTCAGATACTGACCTTCGTAGCCTTTGATTTTCCTTTCTTACTTGGCTCTGGTTCCTCTTCTAAAGCTAACTGAGTAGCTTCTTTAATTATTGTGCCCTATTCTTGCATCTCTTCCTTTGATCTTCCCAAGCTTTTTGATCCAGACATTTATTCTGCTTTAACCTAAAGATTTTGATGTGCGCTTTTGTATACTTATTGAATACTACAAGTGGTTTAAAAGGTTTGAGAAAGTAGTTAATTTATTTCCTTTGAGATACCTATAAATAGTTTTCAAATTCTAGATTTGAACAGGCTTACAAAAAAACTAAGTCTTTCTCCTTTTAAGTAATAGAATCTCAAAAACCTGAGTGGGCCATAACTAGGCAAATTCAGGTTTCACATATATCATAACTTCAAGTTTTATATTACTCACAAATTTGGGTTTTCTATTGGTATTAACTAGTCACTGAAAACCCAAAGTAAGTAGGGAAGCAAGGAAAACCCAACAACGTCTAGATTAGTATTTTTTGGGTTTTTTAAAGCCTAAAACTTTTGAAATCTTGATGAGCAGTAATAAAGGTATAAAAACCTGAAGTAATGTGGTTTAGGAAATTTGAGGGGTCTAGGAGTTTTAACTATTAGGTTTTGCAAAGTGCTAAGATTTCCAGAGGTTCTTGGCATGGTTTTTTTTTTTTTTTTTTTACAACAATATCATAATTGTAAACATGAATGACAACAATCTCATACTAGGAAGGTAGAGTGAAAAACACAAAAATGATTCGACAGAAAAATAAATTATGGTGGAAAAATAAATATGTAGAGTGAAATAATGAGAAAGAGAAAAATGGAAAACAATTAAAATTATGAGAAAAATGATGTACTTACCTCTAACACAAATGGGTTTTGATGAATTTACTCGAAATCACTCAAAAGACCAAATGGCATGGTTTGGGGTTTGCAAGCATAGTTACTAGATGAAATGAATAGGATGACATGTAAGAATGAGGTGGAAATTCCCAAATTATATATAAATGCCAATGCATTAATGACAAGTGTGGGATGACATGTCAACTTTGACCCTTTACAAATCAGGGTTTTGGAATTACTTTACTTAATTCAGTGAATAAAGTAAAGTAGTTGGAGAAACCCGAGTTGGTCTTTAATAGTAGTTCAGGGTTAGGAAACTATATCACATTTACTTGAGAAATGAATGCTAGTAATTCAAAGTTAGAAACCCAAATTGCATTGGGGACTATTAATCGGGAATTTGGGACTACTTAACTTGATTTTGATGAACATAGTAAATTAGTTCAAAAACTCTAGTTTGGTCTAGAATAAGTATCTCAAGTTTTCAAGCTTAATTAACTTAATTTTAGGTAATTAAATCAATATAAGAACCCTGATTTACTCTATAGACAAGCCAAAGAAGTTTAACTTCATACATACTATTTAAAAAGGGATGAACATATAGATTTTCAATTTTTTGGAGTAATTAGGAGAAAATGGGGAGGTAAGCATTATGGTACAACAACTAGTATAACTAAAAATTCTTTATTCATAAGACTGACTCAACAAGTACAACTAACTCACAAAGGATAAATGCAAAAAATTTAAGGAGTATCCCAAAATTTGAAGTGTAAAATTTTAGGGACACCAAGATCCAAACCTTGTTACTATACCTTCATACAAGTCCAAGACTGAGTTTTCATTTGCCTCTTTAAGAGCTACAGCCTATACGCATCTTGTAAAATAATTAATGGCTGTCAACACCCACTTGTGACCAGCACTAGAAGGAGGATTGATCAGACTTATGAAACCTAAACCCCATTGCATGAAGGGTTGCTCAACCTAGATTAGATGAAGAGGTAAGGTAATTATCTTTTATTTTCCATCAAAAATATCACACTTTTGACATTTCCTCACCCAAGCATGAGTTTTAAACAAGCTAGGCCAAATTTAACCAACCCTCATAATCTTAGCATCTATGGTTCTTGGAGTAAAGTGACCACCAGTTGGTCCATCATGAAACTCATTCAAAAATTTATCAATCTGATCTAAATCAATACTTCTTAACAACAAACCTAAAAATTCCTTTCTAAATAGCACTCCATCAACAAGTACATAAGGAATGGATTGTAATATAAAGGACCTTCTTTTGTCCCTATCAAGACCTTATGGACACTCACCATTTTGCAGGAAATGAATCATGTTTTGTGTCCAAATCCTCATGGTTGAAGGTATAGCTTATATAAGGTCATCATGGAGTGCCAAAATAGCCTTTTTTTGCTCTTTCAAGTCTGAATTATGATGCATACATAGTCATTTTCCTTTCACTAGCTTGGTTATTTTGATCTCCACATCATACTCTACCACTTTGGTGATCCAACCTACCCTTTCATCATTCAAATATTTTCTCAATAGAAATTCTTTCATGCTAGGATGAGGCACAAAAATTTTAATATTGTTTTTAGACAACATATTCATGAACTTCTTCAAACTCCTTATAATTGAAAGCACTTATTTCTCAACATATGTGTATCTTACCTCATAGCCTTCTAAACCTTGACTAAAGAAGGTAATAGGTTATTCAAAAAAATTGTCATTAGCTTGAGTAAGCATTATAGAGATTACCTCTTCATTCCCAAAATTGTACAAATTTAATTCCTTGGAGAAGTTTGGACTTGCAAAATTAGGATCTTGGGCAATGGATTGTTTGATCTCCTCAAAACTTTCTTTCCTCCTTCCTGTCCAAGTCAATATCTCATACTTCCTCAACAAAGAGGTCAAGGGCTTAACCAGGTTATAAAAATCAAGAATAAACCTCCTAATGAAATTTATCTTACCAAAAAATCTTTGTAGACCCTTCTTATGTTTAGGCAAATACAATGTCAAGACGGCACTTACCCTTTCAAGATCAATAGACAAACCTTTCTTAGAAACAATGTGACCTAAGAGTTTGCCTTCATGAATATAAAGCACACACTTATTTAGGTTTATAGACATCCCAAACTCTCTACACCTCTCAAAAATATGTCTTAGGTGATTCAAATGATATTTTGCTTCCTTGGAGAAAACTGTCACATCATCAAGATATACCAATACAATGTCATTAATTAATCCTTGAAAAGCCATATCCATTGCACGTTTAAAAGTATCTTCAAAATTTGACAATCCAAATGGAATATTCCTATAGGCATATATTCCCCATTTTTTGGTGAATTTTGTCTTATATTGGACACTTTCTTTCACCAAAATTTGATTATACCCAGAATAACCATCGAGGAGAGAAAACCTCTCACTACCTGCCACCACTTGCAGAATTTACTCCATAAAAGGGAGGGGATAATGATCTCTCAAATACACTCTATAAAAGTCCTTTAAGTCCACACACAACCTGATCTCCCCATTCTTCTTTCTAATAGTGACTAAGTTGGCCAGCCAAGAAGAATGCTTGATGGGAAAGATGATTTTGGACTCAATCAATTTGGTGAGTTCTTTCCTCATGAGAGGCTCAATCTTGGGATTGATTGGAATTTATCTTTAATTGATGGGTTTGGAATTTTCATCTAGTTCTATGGTGTGTTGAGCTAAGCTTGATTCAAAACCCTTTAAATCACTCTATTCCCATGTGAAAATATTACTAAACTCCTTGCATAGTTTAATGAAATCATGCCTCTCTTGACTAGTGCATACCTTCCCAAGAGTGAGTAGATATCTTTAAATATTTATGCCCTTTAATATTTCTCTTTCTTAGTGGACATACCTACCTTTTACTTCTTGAACTGGTCATCCTCGTTAAAAATGCTCTCAAAAGTCACTAAGCCTTTAGGAATATTGTTGGACTTTAATTGGACAATCTACCCTCCATATTGTTGATGCAGTTTAGACTAATTCTTGGAAGAAAACTCAACCTCTTCTTGTATAAAAATTGATATCTATTGGTCACTATCAAAGACCTGTTAATTGATGACATTATCTGGTATGGATTGTCTCACAATCACATTTAGATGGGCTAATTTTTGTCTTCCTTTATGCCCTTTGAAACATCAAATTGAGTACTAATAGATGTCAACCTATCATCATGATTATTTTCTTCCCTTGGAATAGATCTGATTTTAAAAGCCATGAAATCTTATAAAAGGTCCCAAACCCTGTGTTTATAGGATTTGAGCAAGGAGTTTTTTTCAAATTATGCCCTCTAACTTGATTCATAACAAGCTTGCTATCACCAACCACTTGCAATTCCTTGACACCTCTTTTCCTAACCCATTAAAGGCCATGGATAAGGACCTCATACTCTAATACATTACAAGTGCATGAGAATTGAAATATGAAGGCTGAAAATGCCTTTCCTTTGAAGGTAAAACCATCATAGCTCCATCACCTACCCCCATCTTGCTTCTAGACCCAAAAAGAAGAGCTTCCACAAGATATTCACATCCTCACTTGGATTCATCAAATTAGGCATGAAAGAGCCCTTCTAATGCATATAATAGACTCCAAGACTAGATTATTCAATAAACTTGTAAGGATCATGCTCATAGTTGTCATCTCCCCACTCATCTAGGAATAAATCAGAAACTCCCTTGAGGGAAGATGATAGAGATTGGTTAATGTGAAGCTTCTCTTCATCAATGATGGCATAGTTAACATATTCCACCTTAATTGAATATGGTTCCAAGTGATTTCTAGGAATAGTTTCTGACTCAATCTTCACTTGAGTGCCATATTTTGTTCTGAACACCATGTAGGACCAATTGGATACCAAATATCCACCTATTTTGGATGTAAAGTCCCTTGACAAACAAAGATAAAAATAGGGAGGTGAATATTCTACTACCACATCATGGGGAATTGAAAAATTAGGACAGGCATGGAGGGTCAAATTCAAACCTTTCACTATCCCCAAGGTGTTAGGTGGTGATCCATCCAATTACAAAACTCCTTTAGTCATTGGCTCATACTTGATCCCTAGTTTATCTGCTATACATTTGGGCATAACTGATGTGATCGCTCCACTATCTATGATGAAATTATGAACCAAGAAATCACAAATAATAAGAAATAGGTAAAAAGGTTAAGTCTTCTCATCTTTCTTCACATGACCACCTATGGATTGAGTTCCATTGACCAAAACCACATTGTAATTTCTAGATGGGCTAGCCTATTTTCCCAATCCATGCAATTCTTTTTGGATTATATCTTTATGCCCTATAAATTTTAGGAAATCCCATAATGATATTTTCATATGGATATTATTCATCTATTCTACCATATTTATGGAAGGATTGCTCACCTTAGGGTTCTCTTTATGAACATTAGCACTTTGTGATGTAGCTTGCAGAGGTAGAGTTGTAGCAGCTGGCCTAAAATTTGGGATCATCTAATTTTCTTATGATTTAGATTAATTAGGCCCACTTCCCATCTAAGCTTATTTAGGGGTCAAAACATGTCCTTGATTGGTTCCTTTAGTCTCCTCAATAGCCCTCCTTTTGGACCTAATATTGGAGGCAACACCAGTATTCTAATTGCTTGTACTCCCCATATAATTAATGGCACAAAAATCACCCTCTAAATGATTCATGAGAGTGGAATCAAACTTAACCTACCTATTCTCCATCCCAAATTGCATTGGCATCTCAAATTTTGAAAATTGAGATGTTTGATCACCTTGTATAGTCATGCCTTGATTTTGCATTTCATTTGCATAAGCCACTTGTTCTTGACCATGTTCAAAAGATGGATAGTTAGGTTATTCTTGGACCAAATTATTTTGATCATGGACAAGGGATTTAGAGGATGAAGGGGCACTAGGATTATATATTTGATAAGGCTTGACATGGGTAATTTGGCCTTATCCTTGATTATTGCCCTAAAAAAGAGGTCTATTTATTTGTCCAAACTGATTGTAGGATTGATATGGCATATAACCTTGAGCCTATTGCCTTTTGAGAGAAACCAATTCATTGGTAACACTTTGGAACAAAATTTTGATTTTGTGGATTTAATTTAAAGGAGCAACGGTAGATTTTTCTTGACCAGGTAAAGGAGCTAAAGTGGGAAATACACTTTGACTAGGAGAATGAAAATTAGCGAATAATGGCATTAGAGGTCTAGGAGCTATCTTTCCCACTTGGACAAGATAATTCTCAGCATTTTTGGCTATTTCATAGGTATCACACACTGTATTTCCACCCGTGGATTGAATAATCATGACAACATCACTATTCAATGTTTTCAAGTCGTACAAAAATGTGTAGTTTGCAATTGGCCTTATAAGGATTGGGATTCTATCCCAAGTTTTTTGGAATCTAATATTGAAATCCTGCATGAATTCATGTGGTTACCTCTTTATTTTGGTCAACTACTCAGCTATAGATAGGTGATCACTCTTTTCCCCAAACCTATCAATCAATAGAGTCCCCAATTCATCCCATGAGCCAATAGAATTTATAGGTAGGGTCCCATATCAATTCAAAACTTTTCCTTTAAAATATAAGGCCAACAACCTAATAGATACATTTTCTTGGGTAATATTATGGATATTAAAAAAAAAATCTATATTCCTGATGTGCTCAATGGTAGTAATAGGACCATCTCCACTAAAATATGGGACACTTTTGAGGGCTGCTCTTGGAATTTCATCATATTAGGTGAGATGCAAGGGAGATGCCTCAGTGAAAGGCACAAAAGGTTATCATCTATCCATTTTGGAATGACCACTATGTATGTTATGGATGTAATTTAACACAAACTTGGAAGCTTTAAACACAAAATCTCTTTTATAAGGATGAGTATTAACCTTTTGGTGGAATATGGAGGTAGTTCCACAAACTCGAAGGGTATACCTTTAGCAGTAGACCTAGTGGTCACCTTTGGCATGGAAAATAGGATTGATCTTCAACCAAAGACTTGAACTCTTCAATGGAGTCACTAGGTACTGAATGTAGATATTTCTTTCAATCTTCAACAATGCCAAGACTATTACCAATCTTAAACATTCTTCTAGGATTGAGATCTCCCATCGGGTGTGCCAAAAACTATTGATGCTTGGGATTTCACCCTTGAGGAGATGCTCATCATTCCTCATCGAAGTGGAAAAATGGAAACATCTCTCTTGTTTTGGGTGATAATTTTGTTGAGATGAACCTATAGATTAGGCGCTAGCTCCCCTTGATGCACCTTTAAAGATGTCTCTAATCTATCAATTGTGTATGAAAAGGGTTAAGAAAAATAACTAAGAAAACAAAATGGTGATGCACCAATTAGTATTATCCTATTATTTGATTGAAAATCCACTACTTAAAATTAAACAAGGATGTTTCACATAAACTCATAACAAAAAGACATTGTTGCATCAGTATTTCATAAGTTAGATTCAAGAAGCTACTTGACACTTAGGAGGGTGATGAATGATTCCAAGAAGAGAATAAACATATACCACTTCTAAGACTCTTATACATTTAGTAAAGAATACTAATAGAGACCTGTAACAACATCCCTTTTGCATATTGGTAAGTGACCATAGATTGACATGCGTAACTCTTTCACTAGTCATTATCAACAAGATTGAAACCTATACTCAATAACACAATGTGTGGATGATGAAATCACTTGTATATTTATTCAAAATTTATTCAAGTATAAATATGGCTATCATTTTTGGAATAACCAATGGAGGTTGTGAAATGAGCCAAGAGGACACATATATATAGCCTTGAGAGGTAGAGCAATCAAAGGAAGTCTAAGGGTCACTGAGACATGTGTCATCTTAAAAGGATCAGTTACATTTACATGGGAGAGAAGTGGGTGAGTTATGTCATGTCACCAAATGGATCAGTTACAATGAGTTACAATTGAACTAAAAGCATTAGTTACATTTTTCCATTTGTTATCTCTTATCTTCGCCTTCAGGTTCTCATCGAGCCTTTATTTTAAACTCTAATGGCTAGTTTCTGAAGTCTAAAATCAATGTTTTACAAGCCATCACTCCTCAGGCATTTCTTCAAACTTTTTTTTTTGTGTTCATTTTTTGTATACCCTTTTTTTCCTTTGTATCAGACAAGTTTTTGAAAGAATTCCTTAGAAAATCTTTCCAAAATAATTATTTCCCCTTTTGGTTATTGAAAATGACCTTTCAGCAAAGAAGAAAAGGCCTTTTCTAAAATGAAAATTCCCTTCAACTTCTTGCAATTGACCCTTTGAAAGAGTTGAAAGTGTTCTTAAACTTTTGTAAATGATCTTTCGAAAGGAAAAATTACACTTCAGATTTTTTGAAATGGTCCACCTTCCTATGAGAACAATCTTTCAAACTTTTTGAAAATGTCCCTTCAAGAAAGTTGAAATGCCCTTCTAACTTTCTAAAAAGTACCTTTCAGCGTTCTTGAAAATGACCCTTTGAGAAAGTTTAAAATTTCCTTTAGCTTGAAAAAGTCCTTCAAAAAAGTTGAAACATACCCTTCAAAAAAGTTGTCACATACCCTTCAAAAAGTTGAAGTACCTTTTGAAAAAGTTGTCTCAGACAAAATGTTCAACATAATTCCTTCAAAAAATTTGAAACATACCCTTTAAAAAATTTGAAGTGCCTTTTGGAAAATTTGTCTCAGACAAAATCTTTGAAATAATTCCTTTAGAAAAGTTGAAACATACCCTTTAGAAAAAATGCAAGTGTCCACTTTCCAAAGAAAATACCCTTCGAAAAAGTTGCAAATTATCCTTTAAAAAAATTAAAGTGGACCTTTTCTCGAAAGGAAATTACCCTTCAAGAAATTTGAAGTGGAACTTTTCTTGATAAAATATACCCTTCGAAAAAATGGAACATACCCTTCAGAAAAGTTGCCTCAGATAATTTTTTTAAAATAATTATGTCGAATGAAAAGTCTAAAAGAAATACACTTAAGGAAAAGCTTCAGACAAAAATTTTAAAAGAATTCGGTAGAGGCTTATAAAAGACAAAAAATGAACTTTTCGAAAGGAATAGACTTGTACATTTGTTGGGGTTTGACAAATATCAGTTCTTTCAAAGAAAAGATAAGTACTAAACCTAGCCAAAGATATAGACTTAGACATTTTTTTGCAAATAGGGGTGGCCAATTTTGGCTTGAAAGGCCAAAATTTGGTCAACAATATTTAGATTATAAGAAGTAAAGAGACATACTAATTGAAATGTTATCAATGAAAGTAGGTAAAACATGGTAAGATAAAATATTTAAAAATAAATATTAATATTATCATAATGGATCAAAATCATGATGGGGTTAGAACCAAACCACCTAAGAACTAAGGAGATACTATTATTTGGAGAACCAATTAGAAAAAGGTCCCAAACAAGTTAATTTCTTTATCAAATTAATTATCGGTCTCCAAGAGTGGTTTAAATCTAGACTACCATCTCTATTTGAGTTTTTATCACACTTACATATTTCAAGTGTCATGTCAATGAAGTGATACAAATTAGTAAGTGTGATAAAAACTTGAACAGAGATGGTGGTCTAGAATTAAACCACTCTTGGATACTAATCATTAATTTGATCAAAAAATGATAACTTGTTTCTGAGATTTTTCTAATTATTTCTCCAATTAATATCATCTCACTAGTTCTTAGGTGGTTTGGTTCTTACCCCAACATGTTTTTGCTCTGTTACACTAACCTTAGTTTTTATTTTTAAATATTTTTCTCTTTCCATGTTTTACCTTGTTTCCATTGATAACATTTCAATTAGTATGTCTCTATAATTCTTCTAATCTAAATATTTAACCTTTTTTTTAAGAGATTAATAAATATTTGTTACTTTCTATTTAGCTTGCCTCATTAGAATGTATCTACTTTTCAAAATTTTGATTGATGGGATTAAATTAAAATTTTTATAAAAAATAGCATATTCTTTAAAATTAGTATTTTGTTTCCTCTTTTAATTATATCTTGATTAGTTACCTCTCTTAATATTATATTTCTCAACTCCCTAACATCATAGTACCTCATTGAAAATATATTTAAATTGAAGCATGGATCTACAATATCATTATAAGATTTCTCTTATTCTGATGATGGTTTATGGAGTGTGATCCAAAATGTTAATTCAAAAATGATCACACAGTTTACTCTAGAAATATCTTATTATATATCTTATAAGAAACAAATATCAAAAGATATTATGGCATACAAATAAAATCCTTCTGGTGCATTATTATCTTTTTTATCCAAATGGGTCTAAATAAAGTTTAAATTTTATTTTACATAGTTCCTCATAATGAATCATATAACATTTTACTTGGAGGTAGACCTTAGATACATCAAAATAAAATATTCCATTCAAATTAAGAATTTGAACATGAAATGAAAGTAATTACAATTCATTGATTCTAAGAGTTTCGAAGAGAAATAGAACAAGAAGACACTTTACAAGAAGAGATACAATGTGAAAATCAAAATATAGAACTCAAAACATAGAATATTACAATTAAAATTCATAAATCCATTCCAAGGAGATTTTACAAAGCCTTAAAACCAAATAAAATATGTTTAAGATTAATTGATATTAGGGAATTCATGGCACACAAAAATGATATTTCTATAAATGTTGGTAAATATATGGATAAATTTTGAGAAAATGATCTTGTATAACATGAGTCAGATTAGATTTATTTATGGACAAACTTACAATATGTTATTTAGAATACTCTAAAATTTGATCTCATTATCAATTAGATCATTGCTACTTATATATGTGTTCTTTTTTAATATCACTATTTGTTGTATCTTATATTTTAATTTATTTCATATTTTTCCTTTCCTTTTTTTTCATTATTTTTTGTCTTGTTTAAAATGTTCCATATACATATTTTCATTCCTCTTCACATTCATGTTTATTTATAATAGTGTCATTTATGCATTACTTTTTATGATTATATATCTTATATGTATGTGATGTTTCATTTATCTATGCACATATAGCCTTTTTCTTTACAAGCCCTCCCCTTTATTCTAAAGATGTTTTGGATGACATTTATTGCTTTTCTTTCAATTCCTTATTTAAATGTGCCTTTTTTTTTACCTCTCATTTTTCATTCTCCCCATTTCCTTTTTCCTAAAAATCTGTAATAATTTATAAATTATGATAAAAAATTAGAGATATTATAGTCACAACTTTTTTTATTTTGATACAAAGAGTGGATGATTAAAGTTCCCTTTAGTTTCAATTTCCTATCAATTATTTATTTTTTATTTGTTTATAATTTATTTTTAATGTTTTTTATTTTTTATATATGCCAAAATTGTAAATGATTTCCATGTATTTAAAGTGTTATATTTTTTTTGTCTCATGCTTATTTTATCATGAGATGAAAAGAAATGTTATGGTACATATGTTATTTATTTTTCCATATATATAATATTTTATCATTTGGTCGAGAGTTTATCTGTGTTTTGATTATATTAGACAACACACATTTTCAAATTTATGTCACACACATGTACACACACATAGTACTCCTAATGTGATTGATAAGATGTATGCATAACTCTCAAACTAGTTTCAAGATCCTTTTATAAGCTTCACAATGGGCTAGATGTAAATTATTTATCCCCTCAAGCATGGAGTAAATGCCTTGAAAGCTCAACTTATAATTATTTTCTTCATTTCATATGGCTCCATTAGTACTTCATGCTTATACATAGGTAAAATTTTATCCTTTGCATTAAGTTACTTCTATCATTGTCTATTATGTAATAGTTATATGTCTATTATGACAGGGATAATTACTTGACATGATTTACTAATATTGAAAGTTTTCTATGATTGATATTAAATGAAAATTATTCCTAATAGATTGACTTTCATAAATATTATGTTCATGTGATGGATATGTTTCTTATCATGTCCATTATGATTCAAAATTTTAAATATATGTTTTATACAAGCCTTTTCATATTTATTCATGTTATTTGTGAGTTCCAATATTTTTAACTATTCCATTCATGCTTAATGTATCTTATATTACTAAGTATACTCATTTTGTGTTATCCATTCTTGATATTTCTTTATTTTTCATATGTGTCAGTTATGTTTTACATTGCTTGTTATTTCATTCAAAGCATAGTGCCTGATGTGATTTCAGTGCATGAGATTATTTTTACATGCTTGGCATGATTTCTATGTGAAATGAATATAACCCTTTGTGTCTAATATATCTATCTTTTTTAATGTCATTCTCATATGTTTGATGTGTTTTCAATACTTTATGTGATTTTTATATTCATTTTAATGCCTACATTTATTCCAATACTTAAAAATTTTGTTGTGTGCTCAATATTTTATCTACTTGTTGGCACAGTTCCTATATTTCTTGTCATGTTTATTATACTTATGTACAGGATGTGTTATTCATTATCATAATATTTATATTATTTTTGTGTTTCTATTATCTATGCCATGTAAATAGTTTCTAGGGAATTTATTTAGACAAGGTATCACTACTCATGATCTCAATTGATATACATTTATGGACTATTGATTTATGTGTTATAATTTTTATATCTTAGGGCAACATGGGGAAAATTACACTGATAATGATATTAATAAAATTATATTTTAGATGTGATTTTTCATTTTCTCGAGACACAAGTCTTGTAATGTTTCATGTGCTTCAATCATAAATTGAAGGGGTAACTATGTTATACATATTTTTACTGATTATTATCATGTATTATATATGTAGTATCCATAATGATTAAAAAAATGAATTGTTTTTTTCCAAATGGGCCTAGGTATCCAACATCAATTATTCTATTCACCAAGTGATCCATATTTAGGGTCTGGAGGCGTATTGCTTGGTGGCAGATAGGGTTCCTAAAACACCTTGCCTGGGTATCTTCATTAATGGTATGAAAAACCCATGGGATCCCACTACATATTGAGAACATATGGGATCCCACTATATAATGATGTGTGCAATTTAGGTATTTGTCTTTAATCGTATCCTATTTTTTAGTCATCTTGGCTCTTGTTGCACATTTTCAATTTAATATTTTATGTGACAAGTCCTTTATGACATTGTATACATATATATGTCATTTTTGTCTCTCTTCTTTTATTATATATTTTTCATTGATTAATTCGATATTATTATTTTATTATATAGATTTTTATGTTTAATTAAATTTTGAATCATATATTTGAGTATAATAAAACTAAAAATCTCTACAATAAAATAAGGAAAATAGACAACTTTTAAAAAAGAAAATGCTAATACCAAAATTAAAGATGAGAATAATCAAAATTAGACGTCCCTAAAAGTAAAATGGTGCAATTTATTCACGACACTATTATTACTCATCTAGGTCATGCCTATAAATAGAGAAACTAACATGATAAATCACCACAAAAAGAGTGGTTTTTATCTTTATTCATGATGATACTATAATTAATAACTTAAGATTATGAATATACATTCTAAAGTATATCTATGTAGTTATAAGTACACAATATAAAGTGGTATATTGCTTTACCAAATTTGGGAAATAAGAGATGCTAGATCCTAATTAAGTAAAATAAACTAATATAAATGAGTATGTAAAGTATATTCATGAATTAAACACTCATTTATTTGTAATTTACCAAATTTGGAAATGTGCTAAAATGGGAAATAACAAAGATAAATTAATTAGCTCAAAATCTATTCGTGTAGGATAGAGATCAAAATTGTAAAACTGACGAGGAGGCTTTATGAAGTTACTGTGAATTAATAATAGGGATTCAATTGATCTCTATATAAGTCCATTTTAAGTAGGCATGGGTGCATCATGTTATTTTCCTTAGGGATCACTAGCATATGGTCAAGTTTTTTATCTTTATAAAAATAGATGTTACATCTTGATTCTTAGCTAAGCAAACTATTTGACTACCCATGGATATTTATGGTTGACAAATTTAGATTTGGTTATTTTTAAATAAGATTTTAGATATATGATGTTATGGAACATTAAGATATTGCTTAGGTTATATGATTACATTGCTATGAGTTAATTATAGTGTATATGTTTATATTATGAACATGTTGATATATCATTGTAACTATATTTTATGATGATTATATATCATGATGTTATGATCTAACTACCTACTTATTGTGAGGTTGACATAGAAGAACTCACCCCTCAGAACATGATGCAGGGTGAGCATCATCAAAGAAGGTGATGTAGATGGAGATGTTAGAGGATGACAAAGAAACCAAATAAGAACCCTACACATACCATATTAGTTAACACATGTTAGAATGCATAATAAAAATTTTAACATGGTGTGTTTAATGTTTCTTGCATTATATAGTTGTTTGCTCATGATTTGATAGCATAGTTTAATGGTTATTTGGAATTTATCTTACATGATTTATGTAATTAGTGAAAATTTGAGGTTAATGATTAACAGATTTATCATTAAACTATTTTGACATTTAAAGTGATAATTTAATTATTGAAATTATTGATTATTATAATTAAAATAAAATATGATAATTAATATCTTGGAGTAAAAAATGGGAAAAAAAGAAGAAATTCTCAAAATAAGCAAAAAGAAGAAAAAAAAAACTAAGAGAAATAGAAGGTTTAAAATTAGGAAAAAATAAATAAATATATTAATAAAATAATTATAAAAAAATTAAAGGGAAAAATCTTAAAATCAAAGTTACGCCATGTTTTAGGAGAAGAAATTTTGGAAAGAAATAAGAAGCAAATTATTCAATCAAAAAGGGGAGAAGAGTGAAACATACAAAAAAGGGGGAAGATGACTTGGAGTAGAAATAAATTGAGAGGTTTTGATAAATTACATCGAATGCAGAAATCAGATAGGCAATGCCTTAAAATTGTGTTATTATTGAATATATATTTAGCAATCTATATGTTTATATACAATAGACTTTATAATTTTATTATGGATAGTTATACTAGATGGGTATGCAAATCCAATAGAGATTAATATACTCATAATCATTTGCTTTTAAAATATAGAAACTTGTGTGCAAAACCTAGAACCCTATACTCTAAAATATATTCATATATATGCCTATTCCATATGTGGCAATCTATAGGTGGTTATTCCCTTGTTAATTCTTATATGTTTCAACCAATACCAACTATCTTAGAATTTAATCAATTTATTTGTAGATCAAACTGATACAGCCAATTATCTCAATGATTTGGCCTATGAACCATATAAATAATTAAATCGATTTGTAGATTGAACTACTTAATAAGACATAGTTTTAATATATGTTATAATTGATAGATGTGCAATTAACCATTCAAATAAAAATAAAGTCAGGTCATCAATTTTTTGTAAGTTGTAAGACTTTCACAGTAGTCTCATAATGGGCAAAACTAGTGTATGTTTGTGAAGCATGTAGTGATGCACAACAGTGTCATAAAGCATGAAGCATGCAATGATACTAGCATATGATCCATGTAATATATATATGGGAAAAACTAATATATATATATGACATGAACTATAGGTAAATAGTGACTTTAAGAGGTTTAAAATATTGGGTCTATTTATATATATAAATATAGGAAAAACAAATAAAATCAATATTTATGAGTCATTGTCATTTCACTGCATTGTGTGATAACATTTCAATATGTGTATGTGTCTATTTATATATATAGGTAGATTATGTTAAGATAAAGTAGTGACTTATATAATATAAATGCAGTGACTTGCATACTTATTGTAGTGACTTGTTTAGAGTATATTGCAGTGACTAGTATACTTATATGCAACGACTTGAATAAATGTATTAATGTAATATACATAGTCAATCAGATATGTAAGTATTATTATTGTGATATATACATTGATTTAAATTGATGTTATGATTATAAAAATATATATTACTAATTTTTAATATAGTGATTTTTGGTAATAAAATTATCTAGTATTATAATAATAGCGACTTGTTTTAAATGTGGTATTAATGGAATTGTTTTAATAATAGTGACTTTACGTGAGGAGTGAATTATTTCAAGCTAATGGTGACTTTTGTATACATTAAAATGTATGTAAACCTACCAAAAACTAGTGAACTGGGCATTTAGGTAGTGGGGTGATTTACCTATATGAGTCATTTTATTATTATTCTGTGTAAACCTACCAAAAATTAGTGAACTGGGCATTTAGGTAGTGGGCTAATTTGCCTATATGAGTCATTTTATTATTATTCTATGTAATTATCAGATATATGAGTCGCTTCATTATTAAAAATAATTAGCATAATATTTTTTCGTAAGTAATAATGAAATGACTATTTGTTGTAAAGTAATAAAATAGTTGTAATTATCAACTATATATAATGGCTATTTTATTAGAAATAATTATGTGGTTTTAGCTTCTCAGGATACAACCTTCAGTGAGTATATTTATTCCTTAATATTATATAAGAATCGATATGTTTAGTATTAGCTTATCATTAAAGTTGTATTGACCAAGTATTTAACTAAGAATCATAAAATTCTATTTATGTCATTTATATTTTTGAGCATATATATGTCTAAATTAAATATAAATATCCAAGTATTTATTAGTCATTTTAAGAGTATAACGTATATTGGGTATATCGACTTGTACACTTAAAATTTGTTGAAAAATAAAAATCAATTGGTTACAGGACTATGAGAGTTGAAAAAATGTGTCAAACATAAAAATATACTCCTAACCTATCATTTAAATATAAGATCATGTTCATACAAAACCCATAGTGTAGACATATTGCTATAAAATTTGTGTATTAGTGAATAAATTGATAGTATGCTTATAAAGAATATAAGTATACATATGCCTAATAACTTATATCTGTACATCAGGACGTGTACCTCTTGTTTATAGTTTCATCGGTGGTTTTAAACTATATTATGGATTTCTATATAATAGAATCTTATTTATGTGTATTTATAACCCTCTAAAAGTATATAAAATGTTAGAATAGAATATTACATATTCCGTGTGAACTGAGACTTTATTTATTATAACTAGTTATTTAAATAGAAGTTTATACTTTCATTATTTTATAGCTAATTTATTATGTTTGGATGTAGTATTTAGTAGTTGTGCTTAAGAAAATTAGACTATGATAATATGGGTTATCATAGGGTGTAGTATATTTGAAAAGCTATTTAGGTAGGGATAAAAACTTTGAAAGAATATTAGATTATTAAATCCCTTATCTTATAAAGATCATCAATATATTTTGTGAATAGAAAAGTATAGTGAATGTTAAAATCATATGGATTTATTGACTTATAAATATATTTGTCCATTTATATAGTATTTATATATCATTTGAGTACTTATATATAGTACATATTATGATTATAGGAAACATATTCATAAATTTGACTAACCATATGGAAAAATTATATATATAGTCACAAGGTCATATGCCTAAGATTATAGCTAAATGGATGGTTATATTGAGTCACAAGGTGTTTGAGAGATCGAAACTATAACCATATGAAAGTAGTCCCTAGAAATAAAATTAAGTTATTTAATTGAAAGATTATGGTATAACTTGGTTGTGAGTTTTTTTACGTTTCAAAAATAGCATGATAGATTTGTTGTTATATATGCATACAGTAATGAAAACTGGTGAGTGGTACATATTGTGAGTAGATTAAAATGTACAAATGTTTAGATATATATAGCATATATTAGTTCATCATGATGATTTTTTATAAGTTATGTTTCATCTTATTGTTAGTATGCAGTTTAAACATAGGATATACCTAGTTGGTATAAATTGTACTTGCTTGTTTATTACTAGGATTAAGAGACATTTGATTCTTGAATTGCAAGGTTGGTTGTTCATGATTGAGTAATGTGCTCATGTGTAATGAACTATGATATTATAGGATGTCATAAAGTGTATTATGTTATACCTAAATGGTACAAACTATAATTTAATAGGTCTAGATTCAATCATACATTTGATGGACTAAATATATGTGTGTTAGACATTTTTAGGGATAACATGTTTTATGATAGCTAGTAGAGAGTATTGTTTTGTGTCTGCTTATGAAGCATAGAGTTTGCATCCTAATATATATTATATTCAGGTGGTATAATATGAACTTATTTGATTAATATTTTTATTATGGGATAGATATATTTTTGAAATTCATTTATACGTTTGATGGAACAAATATATGTTTTTTATTATTCTTATATTTAGCATGTTATGAGATTGATATTAGGATGTAGTATGTATAAATCTATTGGTAATACTATGTTAACTACAACTCATATTGGTGATACTGGGTAAGTAGTGAGATGGATTTCACTAGCTTACTAGCATCATAATGCCAAGTGAAGATAATATGATCAAGTGGCATGTGTAAACTTGACTAATCCTTAAATCACTTATTATTTGAAAACATGGACCAAGTAATTTTTAGTGATACATTATCATTTCATGAGTATGATGTACATGTTTATGTGATATCTTGAAATAGAACAAGTCTTTATGATACACTACATGTTTAGTTTTAGAATTCATACAGCACATAGGTACTAGCTTATCTCTCTAGATTCCTACACCATCACTATCTACTCATCTATGAAGGGAGGGTCATTCATTGATGGGTTTATTATGGGGGATCATTAGTCCATGGTTGATGTTTAAATTGTTCGAATGATGCTCTCCCTCCCCATAGTAGTATTATTTTGGAGATGATACTTGAGATTGTCATAGATACTAGATTCTAGGGAACTATGTGTAAAAGTGCTCGAATGATGCTCTCCCTCCCCATAGTAGTATTATTTTGGAGATGATACTTGAGATTTCCATAGATACTAGATTCTATGGAACCATGCTTCAAGAATCCATGTATCTTATATATGTGTTTCATATTGTATTGTATTTAATATTGAAACATTATCATGATGAGCTATAATTACTTCATTATTTTACATTGATAGTAGTGGCTATAGGCATTTATCAATCATGGTTGGTTAATTATAATTACTTCTTATATTAATATTATGATGTGTTTCTTATGATGATAGTCATCAATGATGTATGATGTAGCATGCTTCATTTACAGTTATTATACTTAGAGTAATTTATATTATCACTAATTAGATTCTTGTGGTATAATCTATTTAAAGTATATATTATTTAAATTTAAAAAATCACATATTTTTAGTTATATCTTGATAGGGTTGTTACATGTGGTATCAGAGTTGTGGCTTGAACTCTAGGACCTAATGAGTCCATTAGCATTTCTACATCCTTCTATTTATCACAAAAGAAAATAGTGAAATGTATGTGATACATTGAGCATGTACTCTTAAGAGCACCTATACCCTCTTAGAGTTTCTAAAGGGTTGGATTATCAAAAGTCTCGATGGTGATGGTTTTATAATATGTTTGGGTAGATAGGTGCATAACATAGTTCATGAGTTGTGAATAATATATCCCTACCATATTTTGATCACTTAAATCAACCACCTCAAGAGTGATTACATCATTACTTGTTAATCAAATCACTTCTATCATTTTTGTTTTGTGTTGTGAGCATTTATAAAGCATGGGAGACTTCTCACTTAAGTATATGTGCATTAGTTTTATGTCTTATATACACTAATCCTAGTAGTGGGAAATCCTATAAGACCATTTTATATTGGTACCACTGAGTGTGGTGGTAATTATCCTTCTAGTAGAGTGTAGTTATCTTGTTGAGTGTTCCTATGTGTTAAGAGTTTGCTTATGTATTGGCACCCCATATATTTATGTGGACTTTGAAAGAAGTGTCATCTCTCATAACTAGCATAGAGGTGATTTGTTACTCTTTCACCCTATTTTGAAATCATTATAAGCCCACTGAGAGGATGCATATTTTCATGATGTTGATTTAGTGTTCCCTTACACAAAAAAATATTTTTGGAATGTTGATTTGATCATATTCCCTTGAGTTTTTGAGATAGTGTCTTCTACTTCTTGTTGAAAGAGAAGTTGTAAGATTGTATGGATTGATACATCTATGTGATTAGTATTTTTCTTTCTGATTATGGAAGCACGTTATGATACTACTCTTACAAGTTTGTTAAGTAGGTAGTGATTATGGCAACTTGGGTTGTGATGTTTTCCTTATATCATGTGAGGGTATTTAAAAGTTTTGTTTTTGAGATGTTAGTTCTCTACTTTCCAATTGTGACTTTTTAGAGTCATACTTTCCAGTTCTACTTTATCTAATTTTGTGAACTTTAACCATGTGGAATGGCAAAACTTGAATTTATATTGGTTCTAAATTAAGAATTATAAGTTGATTATAATCAGTATGTTATTATATACCCTTGATTAGATTTATATTATTCTTATCGTGCTTTAAAATATGTTGTTTTGATGAGACATTTATGTACCTTTCATTGGGAGAGAGTAGGGTATAGGATGTGTGGAACATCTTATTAGTCTAAAAGGGTTGAGATAAAATTTTACCATGTTGTGTACTAGCTGAGCATGTAGGTAGACAT
Source organism: Torreya grandis (assembly GCA_037957365.1). Taxonomy (NCBI): domain Eukaryota; kingdom Viridiplantae; phylum Streptophyta; class Pinopsida; order Cupressales; family Taxaceae; genus Torreya; species Torreya grandis. The sequence goes on from JARHVA010003078.1 coordinate 1,164,596, forward strand.
TATCTCACTTATTGCCTTTATAAGGTTTTAAGGATGGTGTGATCCTTGGCCTTTATATGTTATGATAGTTTTAATTTTATTTACTGTTAATTATGAATATAACAAAATAGATTAATTTATGAAATATGATACTAGCTATGTTTAGCTAGTGGAGACTTAATACAATTACAGAATGATTATATAATTTTTATTTTAAGTTGGTACATGTGGAATTATTTAGCATATATTATTTATTTCTATGATCTATTGGTATATCATTATGATTCATTGAATCTTATGCACATTTTTGTTAACATTAGGTCATGGAGACCTAAGGAAAGAGTGGTGAATAAGGAACATGAGTACTAAGAGATGAGAGTGGATCATATTTAGTCTCACATTGAATTGGTAGTTACTAAGTTTAGATCTGACAAGGAGAGCTTTTTAAATATAGGATTTGGTAGATGGACTTGTCAAATTTAGTCATATGAATATATGTATGTATACTATAGAACATGTGATCCTTAATTTTGTATGCATTAAAAACGTAGTATTTCTAATTCCTATTCATCAGCATACTTATTAGGAGCTACAAGGGAGTAGAGATAGTATTAACATGTTATACTTACCTAAATCTACATGGAGTAGTGATGGTATTAACTTATTCACATCATTTTTACTAGGATTTTTTAAATACTTTTATTTAGAATGAGAAAAAACACTCTAGGTTAGAGAGATGTGCAGAAGGACTAGAAATTTTTGTGGAACTCTCCCTAACCATTTGTTTTTGGCTTTTATAATGATCTCATGTGTTTTTGGAAAGTTAGTGAAACTTTCACTGAGATGTGTAGGACCCTTTGAGGTATTAAAGGTGGTCAGTCTTAAGTATATAGGCTTTGTTTGCATAATAGGGAGATGTCATAATACAGGATCTTATAGGACTAATATTCTGGGAATAATACTACTTGGGAGGACTATAATGAGTTTTCTAGGCAAATTTTATATTTATTTTCTTGATTTGATACTTTACACTATTATTTTTATACTAAATAATTTTTTTAATTCATAACTTATGTTTGAGTAAGAGTCATCTAGGACAATGACTAGCTTTAAGGGGGAGGATATTACATCATGATTCCTCACTAAGCAAACTATTTGATTATCCATGGATATTTATAGTTGAAAATTTTTGATTTGATTATTTTTAACTAAGCATTGAGATATATGTTGTTATGAAAAAGTAGGATATTAATTAGGTTACATGATTACATTATTATGAGTTAGTTATCATGTATATATTTACATTACGAATATGTTGATTTGTTATCTCAGATATTTTTATGATGAATGTATATTATGATGTTATAATATAACTACCTATTTGTTGTGAGGTTGATGTTGAAGAACTCACCCCTTAGAGCATGATGGAGGAAAAGCATCATCGAAAAGGGTGATGTAGATGGAGATGTTAGAGGATGATAGAAATTTTGGTTAATAACCTTGCACACACCATGTTAGTTAGCACATGTTATAATTCATAATAATAAAATGGTTAGCATAGTGTGTTTAATATTTCTTGTATTAGATAGTTGTTTGCGCATGATTTGCTAGCATAGTTTAATGGTTATTTAGAATTTATTTTGCATGATTTATGTAATTAGTATAAATTTGAGGTTAATGATTAATGGATTTATCATTAAACTATTTTAATATTTAAATTTATAGTTTCATTATTAAAATTGTTGATTATTGTAATTAAAATAAAATATGATAATTAATATCTTGGATGAAAAAATAGGAAAAAGAGAAGTTCTCAAAATAAACAAAAAAAAAGAAAAATCAAAAAAAAATAATAATAAATTAAAATAAATAGAAGGTTTAAAATTAGGAAAAACAAAAAAAATAAAGATATTAATAAAATAATTTTTTTTTTTTAAATTAAAGGGAAAAAACTTAAAAGTAAAGCTATGTCATGTTTTAGGAGAAGAAATTTTGGAAAGAAATAAGAAGGAAATTATTCAAGCAAAAAGGGGGAAAGCGAAAACATACAAAAAAGGGGGAAGATAACTTGGAGTAGAAGGAAATTTAGAGGTTTTAACAAATTGCTTCCAACACAGAAATCAAGTAGGTAGTGCCTTAAAATTGTGTTATTATCAAATATATATATTTAGCAATCTATATGTTTATATACAATGGACTGTATACTTTTATTATGGATAGTTATATTGGACAGGTCTACAAATCCAATAGAGAGTAATATACCCATAATGGTTTGCTTTTAAAATATAGAAACTTGCATGCAAAACCTAGAACCCTATACTCTAAAATATATTCATAAATATGCCAATTCCATATGTGGCGATCTATAGGTGGCTATTCCCTTGTTAATTATTATATGTCTCAACCAATAAAAAAATATTATCAATTAATCAATTTATATATAAATCAAATTGATACAGTGCATTGTCTCAGTGATTTAGCCTATGAACCATATAAACAATTATATTGATCTATAGATTGAACTAGTTAGCAAGACATAGTTTGAATATATGGCACAATTGATAGATGTGCAGTTAACCATTTAGATAACAATAAAGGCATATCATCAATTTTTAGGAAGCTATAAAATTTTCACAACAATCTCATAATGAGTGAAACTAGCGTATGTTTTGGAAGCATGCAGCGATGCATAGCAGTCTCATAAAGCATGAAGCATGTAGCAATACTAGTGTATGATCCATGTAATATATATGGGAAAAACTAATATCTATATGACATGAACTATAAGTAAATAGTGACTTAAAGAGGTTTAAAATATTAGGTCAATTCATATAAATAAATAGAAGAATAATAAATAAAATCAATGTTTATGAGTCATTGTCATTTCACTACACTGTGTGATAACATTTCAATATGTGTCTATGTTTATTTATATATATAGGTAGATTACGTTAAGATAAAGTAGTGACATATATAATATAAATGTAGCAACTTGTATACTTATTGCATTGACTTGTTTAGAGTATATTGCAGTGACTAGTATACTTATATGCAGCAACTTGAATAAATGTATTAATTTAATATAAATAGTCAATTAGATATGCAAGTATTATTATTTTGATATATACAGTCATTTAAATTGATATTATGATTATACAGTTATATTTTATTGATTTATAATATAGCGATTGCCAATAATAAAATTATTTGGTATTATAATAATAGTGACTTATTTTAAATGTGGTATTAATGAAATTGCCTTAACAATAGAGACTTTACTTGAGGAGTAGTGAATTTTTTTAAGCCAATGACAACTTTTTTATATAATAATATGTATGTAATACACCTGTCAAAAACTAGCGAGCTCAGCATTTAGGTAGTGGGGTGATCTGTGTATATGAGTCATTTCAATTTGTTCTATGTAATTATTAGTTATTTGAGTCACTTCATTATTAAAAATAATTAGCATGACAATTTTTTGTAAGTAATAATGAAATGACTATTTATTGTAAAGTAATAAAATAGTTGTAATTATTAGCTATATATAATGGTTATTTTATTAAAAAGACCTATGTGGTTTTAACTTCTCATGATACAACCTTAGTTTTTCATGAGTATATTTGTTCTTTAATATTATAGAAAAATTGCTATGTTTAGTATTATCATGTCAATAAAGTTATATTGACCTAGTATGTAACTGAGAGTTGTAAAAGACTATTGATGTCATTTATATTGTTGAACATATTTATGTATAAAGTAAATATACATTTGATGATTTAGGAGTTATTTTAAGAGTATAACGTATATTAGGTATATGGAGTTGTATACCTCAAATTTTTTGATAAATATAAATCAATTAGTTACGGGACTCTAAGATTTGAAAAATTATGTCAAACATAAAAATAGACACCTAACCTAGAGTTTAAATATAAGATCGTGTTCATACAAAACTCGTAGTGTAGACATATTACTATAAAATCTACGTAGTAATGAATAAATTGATAGTATGCTTATAAAGAATATAAGTATACATATACCTAATAGCTTATAGTGTAAATCAAGGTGTGTACCTCTAATTATAGTTTCATTGGTGGTTTTAAACTATATTAATGATTTTTGTATAATGTAATCTTATTTATGAATGTTTACAACCTCCTGAAAGTATAGAAAATACTAGAATGGAATATTACATGTTTTGTATGAACTGAGACTTTATTATAACTGGTTGTTTGAATAAAAGCTTATGCTTTCATTATTTAATAGTTACTTTATTATGTCTGGATGTGGTATTTAATAGTTATGCTTAAGAATACTAGACTATGATAATATGGGTTATCATAAGGTGTAGTATATTTAAAAATCTATTTAGGTGGGAATAAAAATTTTGAAGGGGTATTAGATTATTGAATCATTGATCTTATAAAGATCATCAATATATTTTGTGAACAAGAAAGTATAACAAATATTAAAATCATATGGATTTCTTGACTTAGAAATATAGTTGTCCATTGATATAGTATTTATATATTGTTTGAGTGTTTATATATGGTACATATTATGATTATAAGAAATATATTCATAGACTTTAGCAACCATATAAAAATATTACATATATAAGTGTATTGGGTCATATGCCTAAGCTTATAGCAAAATAGGTGGTTATATTGAATCATAAGGTGTCCAAGGGACTGAAACTATAATCATATGAAAGCAATCCCTAGAAATAAGATAAAACTATTTACATGAAAGATTATTGCATAACTTGGTTGTGAGTTTTTTGACATTTCATAAATAGCACTACAGATTGTTGTTATATATGAATACAGTAATAAAAATTGGTGAGCATTACATATTGTGAGTAGATTAAAATGTATAAGTGTTTAGATATATATATCATATATTAGTGCATCGTGATAAGAACTTATAAGTTATGTTTCATCTAGTTAATAGTATGCAGTTTAAACATAGGATATATCTAGTTGGTATAAAATATACTGGCTTATCTATTATTAAGATTAAGGGATAATTGATTCTTGAATTATGAGACTAGCTATTCATTATTGAGAAGTGTGCTCATGTACAATGAATTATGATATTATGGGATGTCATAGAGTGTATTATGTTATACCTAGATAGTACAAACTATAATTTAATATGTCTAAATTTATTCATATAATTGATGGATTAAATATATGTGTGTTGGACATTTCTAGGGATAGCATGTTTTATGACAATTAGTATAGATTATTGTTTTATGTCTACTTATGAAGCATAAAATGTGCAACCCGATACATATTATACTCAAGTGGTATTATCTGAACTTGTTTGCTTAATATTTCTATTATCAGATAGATATATTTGATAAATTTATTTATACATTTTATGGAATAATTTTTTTATTATTATTATTCCTATGTTTAGCATGTTATGTGATTGCTAGTATGATGTAATCTATATGAATCTATTGATTATATTATGTTAACCACATCTCACATGGGTGATATTAAGTAAGTAGTGAGATGGATTTCAATATCTTACTAGCATCATAATGCTAGATGAAAGCAATTTGATCAAGTGGTGTGTATGAACTTGACTGATCCTTAGATCATTTATTATTTAAAAACTTGGACCAAGTAATGTTTAATGAGACATTATCATTTCATGAGTATGATTTACATGTTTGTGTGATATATTTCAATATAATAAGTTTTTATTATACATTGTTTGTTTAGTTTTAGAAACCATACAGTACATGAGTACTAGCTTATCTCTCTAAATTCCTACACCATCACTATCTACTCATCCATGAAGGGAGGGTCATTCTATGATGTATTTAGTGCAGGAGATCATTAGTCCATGGTTGGTGTGGAAAAGTGTTTGGATGATGCTCTCCCTCCTCATAATAGTACTACTTTCGAGATGACACTTAAAATTTCTATAGATACTAGAGTCCAGAGAACTATGTTATGGAAAACCATGTATCTTATATATGTAATTTGTATTGTCTTGTATTTAGTATTGAAACATTATCATGGTGAATTATAATTACTTAATTATTATACATTGATAGCAGTGGATGTAGGCATGTATCAGTTATGGCTAATTAATTGTAATTAATTTATGTATTCATATAATGATGTGTTTCTCATGATGATAATGATCAATGATGTATAATGTAGAATTATTCGTTTATAGTTATTATACTTAAATTATTTTATATGATCATTGATTAGATTCTCATTGTGTAATCTATTTAAATTATATGTTGTTTAAGTTTAAAAAATCACGTAACTCTAGTTAGATCCCAACGGGGTTGTTACAATATGGGTCTATGCACTATCATCTTTAGATATTATTTATATATTCTTTGATGCATGATCTACTAAGGAATCCATTATGTATTGTATTCTTTATTTGCAACACTAACTCAATAGACCATAAATTATAAACAAAAAAAATAAAAAAAAGGGTTAGCATTTTAAGTTTTGCTAGATCTCAACATCTCTTATGTTGAGTGTTGTCTACATATCAATAATTCGAAGAGGGGTCAAACTCTATGTAGTTATCCCAAGATATTATGGTGTGTGTGAAATATTGGTAAAAATTCTAAATTCTAGTAAAATTTTAGTGTTGTTAAGTGCTTCAATGATGACTTGTGACCTTGGATGAGTATGCAAATTTAGCTCAAGACTACTAGGGATGTGTGGACTCTGAATTGAGAAAAACATATGATTTTATCTCAATTTGCAATTATATGTTATTATAATTTTTTATGTCATCTTATTGTGTGTAAAATGATTTGAAAATGTGGATTTATAGTGATGAATTAGGAATTATTTTCATATGAGGCTTGTTAAACGTGTATAATTTACCATTATATGAATTTGAATTTGATAAACTAGTAATTTGGTGGGATGTGGCTAGTATAATTGGACAATACTTGGGAATGGGATAGTCTAAATATGGTGGCCTTGTCCAAAGAGTAGATAAACTAGAAGTGTTGATAAGTTTTAAAGTGAGCTTAGGTTATTTAGGATGTTGGAGAGGGATATTTTGAGATCATTAGTTTCTTGGAGAAAAGGGTAATCTACATAAAATTGAAGGAATGGCAGTCGAAATATTGTGTAATGAGGCATGAGATAAGTGTGTATAAGGAGTATTCACAAGTACACAATTTCAACCTAAATGTTGATTTATGTGTCTAAATTTTTACCCATTTTAATTTAGTAATGCAACAAATGTGAAAGTACTAGAGTAAAAAGAAAATTTCATACCTAAACTTACTTATGAAGAATAATATTGAATGTAGGCCACATGTTGAACTATGTTTCATGAATATTGCAATGAAACATGTATAAATCAATTCTTACTTAATATGAAAATTTGAATGTAAATACAAGGAAACTTATAGATCAAATAACAATGAATGAATACAACTAATTGGGCATATGAGCCATTATGTTTTCTAGTGCAAGATTTGATGACTATAGAGGGTAAGAACCTTGGAGATTTATTCTTTGTTGGAACACTTGAATTACAATGTGGATACCCCAATCCTCATTGATAAGACAGTGTGATTAAGAACTCAAGGTGTGTTTGACTCCACCATTGCATACCCAAAGTAGTAGCGTAACTTTAAATCCTTACATGAATTCTAATGGATCATTTTGGTGTAAAAACTAGTGAAAATTTTAATGAAAAAAAGGTGAATAAACTAGTGAAAATAGATCAAGATTCATTTCTATTTCAAAATTAGAAAAAAAGTTGTGTACAAAAGGGAGCAAAAATTATTATGATTTGAGTCTAGTGTATGCAATGTGTAAAATGAAAAGTATTGTCATTCCATCTATAAAATTGGTTCAAAACTAATCAAAGAGGTGGTCATGTGTCACGCACATGCGTCCACTATAATACATGGATGTATGTGGATTTTAAAACTAAGTAATATCATGTAATTTTCTAAGAAAAATATTTGTACAAAACTTTCAACCACATGTCGTGCATAATATCCCCATTCTTATCAAAAATATGTGACAAACCTAAGTATAATTATGAGACTATTATAAATACCTATTGAAAACTATTCTATATTGGCTGTGATTCTTAAAAAATTTGAAAATTAATATTTTTCCCTACTCAAACAACATGTTATTTTAGACATGGTTGACCAACACCATTGTCTGAATGGAGTGTTTTTGTCTAAAAATACTTTCTATATTATTAACGGGTATGGATCATGATCAATTATGTCAAACCTACTTATAACTATTTTTTATATTGTTTTATCTTTGACTCTAATATAATCCACTATGTATGCCCTCTTTTTTGAGATGATTTGTGAAGCTTGTGCAATAATGTAAATCAAAATAAAAATTTATACTAGAGATATTATGAAATGATGTAAATATAAATCATAATTATAAAATGGATGAGGATGTAATCATCATATAAATTGAGTGAAATAGTGATGTAAGATGCATATAAAACCATTCATACATAGTGGCATTGTCAAGATATATGTTAGAAATTAGGCATGTCAATAAGTGATCATATACTGAGTAAAAATGAAATTAAATTAGAATAAATTGGGGAGGATGTATACATCCATCATGGCATTATAAAACTAGGGAGATGCATGATATCCATCATGCCATAAAAACTAAGAAAACTAAGGAAACAAGTGTCATGGCCATGATTCACACATACAAAGAGTACAAACAAAGCACACAAAGTAGACAAGAAAACTAAGGGGTCACATAAAATGGGAATATTCAAATTTCACTCAATCATAATAGAAAAAAATAATGAAGGCTTAGAGTTATAAAAAAGGACATTTTCAAATTTACACAATCCAAACATGCATAAGGAAGTAAAGTTGATCAACATTAGAAACTTGTAACAATAGTATTTTCAACAACTTAGGTATCTAGTAATATATTAATGTGAAATTAATTGAGTTATTAAAGCATGTAATTTAATGTTATAAAGTATGAACAATAAGGATATTCATATAATGATAAAACCTGTGTAAGAGGATGCCCCTAGTGAACTTGTTGTGATATGGGTAAGCTATAAAGAGCACGTGATTGGTTCAAATTAGAGATTGTGTTCACTAGGATAAGTCCAATAGAATCATATAAAAGTGTAATGTGTTACTATATGGGATAGAGCAATTTATTTTGTGGAGATTTAATGGACCTAAAAAAATATCACCATTTGTAATTACATTTGTAAATGACAACCTATATGTTCTAAAATTCACTCAAGTACATGTGTAAAACATATTTGATATAGAACTAGATATAGAGAAGTATTTTAAATACTGAGCAAAAATCAACTGATGTAAATGAACTAAACATAACATGTATAGGACTTTATTTTTGGAATTTTTTTTGGAACATATATATTGTAATTTTTGCATATATGAAACACCATGATAATATAAAAATCAAACAACACATCCAAGGGATGTGGATGATCGAAAGGTAGATTTGGTGAAAGATCATCAAGTGTTGGATTCTGAATATTGTCAAAATCCCATAGATCATCATCATTTTGGTCATAATAAATTCATGCTCTATAACTATAGCCTTATCCTTTGTATTTTTTTGAATCTTGTGTAAGTGAATAACATATTTCTCTATTGGGTAGGAAGTTTCATGGGTTGTTTTTAAATAAAACAACTTTGAGATTTGTTTACCATTTTTGAATCTATGATTATCATCAATACCATCATGAAGAATGATATATGTGTTATCCTCATATTTGAATACAAGACACTTTTGTAGCTTCTATTTTGTGTAACCATTATTGACCCAATATAGCACTTATTTGATTCCCTATGTTCATGACAAATAATAGTGTATACATAACTTTGGGACCACATGCAACTGGTGTTTTAATATATCTTATTAAATCTTGGTAGTATATATCTTTCTAAAATCAACTTGATCATCCCCTATGTGCTGAATAAATGTAATTATTATATATTTAGCTTTGTGTTCGAATGATTGTAATTTATACATATATGACCCTATTTTTTATCCCTAGTGGGCTGTGGGAAGGGTTTTATAATTAGAATAGTGCCTTTAGCCTTATGTTTATGATTTTTTTATTGTCATGTTGTAAAAGTATTTATGGCATGCCCTATAATTCTATGAAAGTGAAAAAAGTGTTTTCCCTCTTGAATTGACAACTTGCTAGTAGATTTATGTTGTACTATTGAAAAATAAACTGATTCATTATCAAGCAACATCTATAACATCTCATGTGGCCTATCTTGTGCATTCTTGGTTTGTATTCTAATGGCTAGTTCTATATCCATTATCTCAATATCATTGGTTTAATATGTAAATGGTAACTTGTTAATACATGTAATGCATTGATTTATGTATTGTGCCTCATGTTATGGTAATGCTATATTTTACAAATAGATTAGTCCATGGTATACCTATTGAAATAATATGTTTTGTAGTATTTTTTTAGTATGCACTAGGATAATTGCATTTAAATAATTTTTGTATTCCCCTAAGATAACTAGTGTAAAATTTATACCACATAAATAGTTGTCAATGTTTAATGGTATTGCATTTGTATCATCATCAAAACTAGCATTAAAATCATCATCAACCTATTTTATATACATTAATTTTATATCCTCCAAATTTATTAGTAGAGGTAATTACTTTACACCCTCCTCTTTATTTACCATATTAGGTGAAGGTGGTGGAGTTGAATGATTTGTAGAATGTAACTATGGACTTTGTGCACCAGATTCACCAAACTTATTCATATGCATTTGTTCTATAGGTATAATTTATTTTGGTGGCTCTATAATATGTGTAGGTGCCCCCAAATATGATATATTATCAATAGTAGACTTTATAATATTAAAATATATAAATGGTTGATTATTTGCAGAGCATGTATATAAATATCCACCTTGTAGAAATTGTACACACTTGCATATTATAGAAGGTATAACTTCCATTGCATGTATCCATGGTCTACCCAATAGTAAATTATAGTGCATATAGTTTGACATTAATTGTATATGAGTTGATAAAGTCGTAGGCCATACTATGATATCCAAAGTGATAGAACCCAAATTTTGGTGAGGTGCATCATCGAATCTTGGTGAGGTGCATCATCGAATCCTTTCATATTATTATATGTATTTTGAAGATAAGCCATGTAAATACCCAATGTTTGTAATAATGTGAGATTAAAAATATTCAATCATGAATCATTGTAAATTAAAACCCTTTTTACCATTGTATTCTTGATTTGAACTTGTAGAAACAGAGGTATATTTTTATCAATAATATATTGTGTAGGTAAATCCTTATTTCCAAAATATATAACATCCTCTATATCTTTAAAAGTATTCACAAAATATGAAAAATAAGAAGGATCTGTGGCATAAGACATGGGTGTCTAATTCAATGCTTTATATAAAATATCCTTGAAAATAATAAATTTTTGAAGCAATTCTAACATAGAAATCTTAGTTGGTGTACTACTCAACTAATCAATAATATCATACCCTTAGGTTGTGTAACTAGTCCTATTAGATTGGGTTAGGGATCAGGAGTAATTTATTGAATTTGTTCTTCTTGTCTTTCTTGATGAGACACTCAAGCTCATATAGTGACCACAACTCGGATTGTAGGGTCTATTATTTATGCCTAGGAAAAATAGTAGAGGTGAGATATGAGCTTAGATAATTTTGAGGTCTAGGAGTAGAAGGAACAAAAGGAACCATCTAATACCTCTATCATCTATTAGTAATAGGTGTAAATTCAAACTGAGCCATGTATCAATAAGTATCATATAAGTGCTCACTATTAAGTTCTTGATTGATGTGGGAAGTTATTTTTAAAAATTTATTATGAATCCATGGATTGATATATAAGTGAAATATTTTACATGTCATAGGGGAGAAACATGTAAAAATAACCAAAAAAATTGGACCAAAAAATAATGGATAGATTTAGTCATTATGATCATGATTGATATGTAAATTAGAAAATCAAGAATTTTAAACTAAAGATGAGAATAAACCTTAATGTAAATTTAGGGTTTTGGTAATGTTCAATAATAAGTGGGTTCACAAATATGTTTTATCAAAATTTGGATATAGGAGATGTTAGATCCTAATTAAATAAAATGAACTAAGCTAAATCTATCCATAAATTAAGCATTCTTGGATTTTTAATTCACTAAATTTGAGAATGTACCAAATGGGGAAATAACATAGATAAATTGGTTAGTTGGAAATATGACCAAGTAGGATTGAGATAGAAACTATAAAATTGACTAAGAGTCTTTATGATTTTTTTATGAATTAGGAACAGGGTTTGTCTTGATCTCTAGACAAGGCCATTGTAATCAGATAGGGGTGTATCACACTATTATCCTTAGGAAATGTTGACACCCTATTAAATTTTTAATCTATGTGAAAATGTGGGTCTCTGTGTTGTTACCTTTAGGTTTTATTTATGTAATGCATGATCTGTTGTGGAAGCTATTGTATACCTTCTTCACTTTTAACCCTAACTTAATAGACCATAAATGATAAACAAATAAAATTAAAAATAGGGTTAGTGGTTGAATTTAATTTAGACCTCAACACCCCATGAGACCATTTGTTGAGCACTACCTACATATCAATACTCTAAAGAGGGATAAAACTCCATGTAGTTCTCTCATGCTACAATGGTGTGTGTATAAAATGTTGAAAAATGCTAAATATTGGTGCAATCTTGGTGTGATTACGTACTTTAAAAATGTTTTTTGACCTTGGAGGAGTATGAAAATTTATCTTAGGTCTAATAGGGTTGTGTGGACTCTGAATTTTGAAAAATATATGCTTTTATCTCAATATATAGTTAGATATTCTAGTGATTTTTCATATGTCCACCTCTTGTGTGAAAAATGATTTGAAAATGTCTCTTCATAGAGATCAATTAGGAATTAATTTGGATGAGGCTTGATAAACATGAAAGATGACCAGTTACATGGATTTGAATTAGAATAATTATTCATTATTTGATGGGAGGAAGTGATTGATAAAATTGGATAGTATTAGGGAGTAGGATAGTCTAAATAGGGTGGTCTTATCGAAAGAGCAGAGAGAACTAAATTGAAGTGTGGATCAGTTTGAAAATGAGATTAGGTTGTTTAAGATTTGGATAGGGATATTTTTATATCATTAGTTACTTGGAGAAAAGGGTCATTCACATAAAATTGAAAGAATGTCGATGTGAAATGATGCATGAGTTAATTGTGTATAATGAATAGACACAAGTACATCATTTCAAATTAAATTTTAATTTATGTGTCTACATATATGTATTTATTATTTAAACATATTATAGAGATAATTTAATCATTGTTTATCTAAACATTCCTCTTTTATGTCAAATTTGTAATTTAATTATAAATAATATTAATTTCATTTTTTAACAATGCTTCTTTCAATAATAATAATAATAATAATGATAATAAATAGACAAGTGTTATGGAAAATTAATATATCCTTGAAAAAAAGTAAACTTTGAATAAAAAGTAAAGGCAGATAGAATAATCTATAGTAGACTTCCCTACATGTAGATTGGTGAAAATCCATGGGAACATTATTTTGAATCATATGAGTATGGTTAGAAATAAATAAACCATCATCAACAACAAAAGGTCCAATGCCTAGATATGGTGATTTCAATATGAGATTATATAGGGATAAAAGGGTATAATTTATGGTCCCATAACAATGTTGGGTATTTGCTCTAGATATAAGGAGGTATAATAGATGATCTTATGGGAATTTGGGGTATTTCTCAAAAAACCTCAGTTTATCTCATTAGATATAAATCAATAATTATATAAAAATAATAATAATAAATTATCCATCATTGTGATGAAAATTCACTTAGTTTTATTAAATAGAAAATAAAATAAAATGACTTACAATGAATAACATGAAATTATTATTATTTATGCATACATCTAGAACATAAGGCTAAATCCTTCAAATTATATTTGTACCTAGTGAATTTAATACTATTATGTATATTTTTTAATTTAAAAATACATTTTTATTAATAATACAAACTATACATTTCTATTTGTATAAAACATGAGTGGATGGTTTCACAATCATAAGAATCAAATTGGTCGTATGATTAAGAAATAGCTAAGCTTTTAACTTATTGAAAAAAATTGAGAAATAAATTGTCTTTTCTGGCAAAAAATGGAACATAACCAAAGATAAAATAATAAATAGGCTAGTACAAAGGTAACAAGGTGTAGACACATAAATTTAGTATTAGAAACTTGACAATGTTAGTTTTGATCAAGCCTTAACATGTATTACTTATGCATACACAATTGAATTGTGCTCACATTTCCTCTTAGCCATTCACTTACTTATGGTCTTCACTTTTTTAATTTTCTATTATTCTCATTGGATTTCCCTAGTCTATGTATAAACAACTTATCATCTTATGTATACTATTGCATAATCTCATATCATTATTTTTAATTTCTTAGACACTTTGGCTACATTAATATGGACCTAGTTACCAAAGTTGTCTAGCTTGGCTTGACCTATTTGTGAACGCTCAGTTGAATATTTTCTCAAAATTAAACTCTTTATTTTTGTTGATTCACATGTTTTGCATGTCATTTTGGATGTAAAATACCCCAAAAATCAATAATATAACCATATAAATCCTATGAATATTCCTATCTAACATTTATCAAGCAAACATATATAATGAGGAATACATCCAGACACCCTTGAGGTAGTACACTAAAGTATCCAAATCTACATACCCTCAAAGGAACAACCCTCAAGATAAGTCTAAATATTATTTTAAGGTAAAAATCATAGTTTTCAAGTATCAAAACTCACATATAGGATAGGACTACATGTTTGTATAACCCTGATTGAGCACACGCACAGTTAGGTGGGATAACTATGTTCAGTTTGAACCCTTTTCACAGTATTAGAATGTAGGACATGCCTATCCACTTAGTGATGGGTGGTTTAGATCATCTCAACCCATCCTTCCTAATCCTTTTCTATATATTAATCAAGTGTCAAAATTGGAGCTAATATTTTAAGGTGAAGGAAGACAAATCTAAATCTACACATACTTTGAGCCTTTTAAATTTAAAATAATACCTATATATAAGTAGGTGGAATAATCTACGACATAACAGTATGTGAATTCTCATAAGGAAAAATTTATTATACCCTATATGTATTTAGTTACCACAAGAATTTAGACATTACCAGATTCATCCCAATAGTCATAGATAATAAGTTATTAGAGTTGGGTGACAATAGATCCGTCATAAACCATAACAATATATAAACAAGCTAAGTACCCTATCCTCTTGGTCATTTATATTTATATAAAGTACCATAAATATATCATATTCTTCTATTTTAATTAAGATTTGATTAATATATATAAATATTATAAAAGCTAAATTACTTTCAAGTTTTACCTTGTCTAAATTACTAAATACAAAGTAAGATAAAACATATTGGTGAACCTACTCTTTGTTTTGAATCTTATAAGGGTTTTTAATTTATATGTTGATGATTTAGATCTTATTTTTTATTTTCCCTTATTCATATAATTAATACATCATCATAATGGATGAAAAAATTAATGTGGATGGTGGATTTGATGTTGTATATCGACAACATTTAACTCAATGTCTTCATTAGAATCTACCTGTGTTTGATGCATTATTACATGTAACTAGAGATGAACTAAATAATAATGTTAAGTTTGTCACATATGAGGAATATCATGAGCTCTTCAATGATATTAATATATGTTTCAAAGCTATTGAATCTACAATAGGTCTTCAGAATGTTATTAGTATTACTATTATCCCTATGTATACACCAATGGTTACACATGTGATGCCCACCCATGGTGTGAGGGAAACATAATATTTTTCTTAGTTTTCTATGACTATCCCTACATAGCATGCTTTTTTACCTTCTAGGTTTGTTACTCATGTGACTCAATCCATTGATACATAGTTTTCTATGCCTAATGCTCAAATCCATATGCAAATAATTCTTGAACTTCAAAATAAGGTTCCATAATTAGAACAACATTCTTCTAGAGTAGACCATGCCTCTAACTCTCATATATTACTACATTATCCATGGACCTCTAATATTTTATATTATCCCTTACCTAAAAGATTTGTGTTGCATAAAATTACATTATATGATGATAAAGGTGATCTAGAATAACATCTTTGAGCCTTTCACACAACATGTTTGGACTATGTCCAATAATAGATTATTAACTAAGTTGTTTCTACAGAGTCCTAAGGATTATGCCTTGTAATTATTTTATGACCTCCCTTTCAAAATTTTCCATTCTTTTAATCATTTTTTAGACCCTCAAAAATAATCATTAAGTCCTTGATAATGATTAATCTTTATATCCTTGCTTTATTTGACCTATTCACCTTCTTTTTAACTTATAATCCATACAGGGGCATTCATTACTCTAAAAATTATCTTGAAAATACTTAGAACATCATTTAGACATTTATATTTTGCTTATAGACTCATGTCATACCAATTCTAACAGTCTTTTCCTTTTGGGACATGATTGTGTTAGGTCAGACATGGCCCTAATATGACTTTGTCAACTAGTATGGCCTTGTCCCATGCACTCCAATGGTAAGAGCATTTCATGATTCCAAGATCAGAAAATTTCACAAAAAGAACATCATAATATCTAAAGATAAATAGAATGCAACACATAAGGCAAAACCAAATGCTTATTCAAAATATGATAATAAGAGATATAAATCTAGTATAAAGCACTTGCTTATATAGACAAGGCAAAATAGAAATCTGGATATTTTAACCAATGTAAGATAGAACAATAACCCATTACAAGATAAAATATATATCAAGACACTAGAAAACATGAGTAAACATATGAAATACTCTAACACCCCCCCCCCTCAAGTGAAGTTAGGGGCTAACAAAAGCCTAAAAATAAATAGTGGCATATCCATAGATGAGTCTCAATAACTAGGCCTAATAAGGTACTCATGTACAATGTGTATCTATGAAATGAAGATGGAATATGTCCTCATGAACACCCCTAAGGACAAATTATAAAACCCCAAACATGTCATTCAACTCACAGAAATGAGGTGATGCAAAAGGTTTTATGAAGATGTATGCAACTTGATGTTGAGTTGAAATGTACTCCAAGCTAAAGATGCCATCCTAAATGTGTTGATGAATGACGTGCATATGAACCTCAATGTGTTTGGTCCATTGATGCTCAACTAGGTTATGAGATAGGTGAATTTCACTCTAGTTATCACACCAAAGTATAGTGGGTGAATCATATGTAAAGCCAAACTCTATCAATAACTGACAAATCCAAAGAACCTATTAACTCGTTGTAACTATTGCCCTATACTCAGCCTATGTAGATGATAGTGCAATAGCCTATTACTTCTTGCATAACCAATAAATAGGTGAAGAACTAAGATAAAATATGTAGCTAGAAGTGGAATGTCTATCCTCAAGAGAACCTACCCAATCTGAATTAGTGTATCCAACCAACTGAGTAGAAACCTTGGGGTAGTGTAATTCAAAATGAGTAGTGCCTCACAGATATCTCAAAATCCTCTTGGTAGCCTGTCAATTACTATCATAAGGGTCATGTACAAACCTAGATACAAGCCCAACTACAAATGAAATATCTGGGCAAGTATGGGTCAAATACATAATAATCCAAACCAACTATCTATATAATGTAGGATCACAAAGTGGGGTAGTAAAAGAGGTAGTGAGAGTCACTCTAGACTGAAAAGGAGTAGGACTTGGCTTGCAATCAACCATGCTAAAATGTTGAATAAGATCAAGGGTATAATTTTGCTAACTTAAATAAATCCATGTATCTGACTATGAAATCTATAGACCAAAGAAGAAGTGTAAAAGACCAACATCTATCATGTCAAATTATGTTAAAAGTGCATGTTGAATAGTCTAAATTTGGGATGAAGATCTCCCTGTGAGAATTAGATCATCAACATATAAGTCCATAATGATAATGTCCTCCCTAATACATTGAATATACATTATGGGATCAGAGTGGTAGTGAACAAAGCTAGTAGATAGAAGAAAAGAATCCATCTTCTCATACCAATCCTAAAGGGTTTTTTGAGATTGTAAAGAGACCTCCTAAGTCGATAAATAAGAGAAGAATGATGAATACACCTAGCAAGTTGCTCCATATATATTTCCTCATGCAAGTCTCCATGTAATGAAGCACTTTTCATATCCATATAATATATTGGTTAACCCTGTGATACAGAAAGATAAAGTACAAAGTGAACATAATATATCTTGGAAACAAGTGAAAAAGTCTCAGAGTATTCAATACCTTCAACTTATGAGAATACCTTTACAACAAGACATGCCTTACACTTGTCAATGGACCCATCAGCTACATACTTAGTGTGGTAAATCCATTTTTACTTGACTAACTTCTTTCCCTTAGGAAGAGTGACCAAATCCCAAGTGTGATTCTTCATCAATAAAGAATACTCATCTGTCATCTCATCATTCCACTTATGTATCCCATGAGCCTATGAAAAAGACTATGGATCCCCAAAGAATGCCTAACATAAAATTCTAGTACCTATATAATGTGCATGATAATGTCAAGTAGGTGGAAGATCCTCTATGAATATTGTTTCCTCATCAAATATAGTATGATCCCACCTAGGCATAGTGGAAACATTAGTATGAACAATACCCTCATCCTCGACAACCTCTTCAAGAATCTCCTGAAATGACTCCTCAAAAAATGAATCCTTGAGAGGAGGTGAATAATGGAAATAAAAAGAAGGCATAGAAGAAGATGAAGAGTCATGAGATGTAAAATACTCATCAAACTATACATATATTTAAAAATGAACATCATGAGTATCAAGGTCTAAAAGATGATAAGCTCTCATGTTCTCGCATTACCCTACAAATACCAAAGGTTTGCTCTTCTTGTCTAATGATTTCATTTTATTCTTTGGTAAAAACTCCCAAGCAAGGCTTCCAAAGACTCAAAAAAATGAGACATCAGGCTTGGATCTAGACCAAGACTCTCTGGAGTTATATGCCTAAGTGCTCAATGTGGTGTGCGGTTCTAAATGTAGTTCACACAATTAACTATCTCTACCCAATAGGTAGGAGGTAAATCCCATGAATGCATCATGTAGTTAGACATCTCCTTCAAAGTTTGGTTCTTCCTCTCTGCTAAGTCATTCTATTGTGGAGTATGAAAAACATAATGATGGTGAAAAATACCATGGGATGCTAAAAAATTAATGAAATTTTGACTGAAGTACTCCCCCCATTATCTCTATGAAGCTTCTTGATGTAACTTGATGACTATTTCTCGACCAAAGCCTTAAAGACTTTGAAGTGAACAAAAACATCACTCTTATACTTGAGGAAATAGATCCAAGTACACCTCAATAAATTATCAATGAAGGTAAGTGCATACTTAACTCTATTGAAAGGAGTAGGAAAGACCATCAAATCACTATGCACAAGCTCAAGTGGTGAAGAAGCTCTCATGGACATACCCTTAAGAAATAGATCTTGGTGTTGTTTCCCCAATGCACAACTAGGGCAGACTCCATCAAGACATGAAACTATAGGAAGACCCTTTACCATACTATGAGTGCTCAACTCCTTCAAATATTTGTAGTTCAGGTGTCCAAATCTCTCATGCCAAAGCTAACTCTCAAAATCTACATGAGAAACTAAACACATCCCTAAAGGAATATTATCATCAAAACCTTCAAAATAGTAAATTCAAGAACTATATCCAACAACACTCTACGTAATGAGTGTGTATTTCTCTAACAAATCTCAAACTTTAACACCTTGTCATGTGAAAGTCACTGTCTTACCTTGACTAGAATAGAAAATTTGATAAACTAAAAGCAAATTGGTGGTGATATCTGGAACATATAATGCATCATTGATGCGACCACCATCTATTTTTATGTCACCCTTTCCCTTAACAAAAATGAAGGAATAATCTCCAACCTTAATGTTGGAAGTAAAACTCAAACTAAGAGATACAAAAGACTCCTTAAAATAAGTCATACGATGTGAAGCAGTAGAATCTAGAACCCAATTATTTGAAATAGGTGAATGTGATCTCCTAACAACATTAAGTGATTTCTCATGCTCATGAGATGGTGAAGGAGTGGAGATATAAAGCTTGTGTTTCCTAATGGCATCCTCTAAAGCTTACATTCTTTTGAAACACCTAGACTCTTCATGACTAGTCCCTCCACAATAGGAACAAGATATGTTAGACTTATTCTTAGATTTGAAAGATGGTTTGGGTTTAGATGTAGAACTATTGTTGGGCTTAGGTGTATTTTGAGGTGGAAGATGAGTGTTTTTCTTTTTGCCCTTAGTTTTTACCTTATACTTAGGATGAGAGGCCACTAATGTTTTTTGAGAGGTGGAAGATTCAAGGTGAGACAATTTGGATTCCTCCCTAGTAAGTCTCTCACAAAAAAACTCAAGATCAAGAATTTTGAATGTGGTACCTAAGGCATCCATATTAGAGAAAAAAATAGAGGCAAATATTTGGAAAGGGCCACTCAACTTAAATGATATTAAGTAGACACACTTTTCATCATTTTTATCACAAATACTCCCTTGCAATTATGTCAATAAATGTTTTAACTTTGTGAGATAATCTACAATCAAATCAAAGTCATCTGGATTTAGAGAAGTGAGCTCCACTTCAAGTTACATGGCTCGTAAGTGGTCTACCTTTCCAAATAACCTTTTTAACTTAGTCCACATTTTAAATGGAGTGTCACACCCATCAAAGTGAAATAGAAGACTGTCACTCACATTACTCCCAATTAAGACCATACATTCTTCAAACTTACACTAATTTTGAGATTTTTTAAATTCCTTTGTGAATTGTGGTTGTGTTTCATTCATTAGGCACCATAATATTTTGCGTTTAATAATTGTCTCTATTATAGGTCTCCATATGTGGTAATTATGTGTCGTTAAAGGTTCACAATGATCAATACCAGATGTAGAAGCCATGCCAACCAATCACCAAGAGCAGAAAGACTATAAAGGGTACATAAAAATTGGCATCGAGATAAACCCCTCCAAAGATGTATAGAGGACCCCCCCAATTTAGAAATTTATAAAATCAGTATGTTTTTACAATTTGATGACACCAAGTGAAAATACAAAAACATGCACTTTTGAAAGAAATAGAACTCAAATTTGAGTTGCCATTCAAAAGTTATGAGTGTTTTGATTTTTTGTAAATATGGGTCAAAAAAATTAAAATTCACTACAAATTGATTTTTGAGGCCAATCAGAAAAGAACATATTTGTGTAACCATTCGTTGGAATTGAAATTTTACCATAGACTTAAAAAAGTCAACATAAGTGAAAAAAAGTCTTTCAAATTACCTCAAGAAGCATGCAATCAAGTTTTACTTCTTGCAAGAAAAATACAACTGAAAAAACAAATTTAATGAATGAATAGTTGTGTAAAGAGAGGAAGGTGGAGAATATTATTTATGTTGGCATCGAATCTAAACAAGAACTCCAACACAACACAAAATAGATCTTATACAGATCCAACACAATCAAAATAGAAAAATAATAATGTTTTCAATGTAGAACTATATGTGGATGATGCCAAACATGCAGGAAACTTCCAATGCTTTCTCATGGGTGCTTAGCAGACACATAGATCTGGAGCACTGTAAAACTCATTAGAGACTTTGTTGTAGGTGGGACGTGGGCTATAGTCTAGCAAGCAAAAAACTCTACATAGTCTGATAACATCTTGGCTCATAATGTGCAAATGTCTCCACATAGCAGAAAGAGATGCCAAATGCCACCTTCAGTCACTTTAGCTCCTCCTTCAACTCTTCTTCACACACATCAATAATTCTATCTTTCTTTCTCCAATGTAGAAGACGTAGCCTCAGTAGATCCAACATAGTAGTGAAAATTATGATGCCATTCCAAGTTTATACTAGCCTTCGGTAGATCCAATGCAGTAGTGAAAAAGATGATGCCATTCCAAGATTATATGCAAATCTAGATCTGAGATAAGGGAAATAAAAAATAATGCAAAATTTCTAGATCTAAGGCAATTCTCCCAATGCTTGGTTGATACGGAGTGGCTACATATAAATGATGCCAAGATGGATCTTCCAACTCCACATCCTCTATTGTAGCCACGCCTGTAGATCTCCAATGCCACAGCGCTGCTATGTCCTTTACTATAGATCGAATGCTAAGCAAAAGATTTAGATTCCAATGCCAAAACCAAAAAATAATGATTGATTGAAATGAAGTTCAAATTCTTATCCAAATTGAAACACTTTTGTAGAAAGGACAATGCCAAGTGGAAAAATTCAATGCTTCATTCTCCTTTGCCAATGGAAAAACTCTGCAATAAGAGACCTCTTTCTATTCAAATCTCCTCCCAATGCATAGGTAGAATAAAATGCTAAATAGAGAAGATCTGAAAAGGATAAAGAAAAGATGCCGAGGTGAAAGCAATAGATCTTTGTTACAAATCTAAAAATAACTCAGATAGATCTTCTAAATTGAAACTCTTGTCACAGATCTAAAATAAGGAAACAAGAAAAATGCATTGGAAAACATTGAAAAAACATCTTTAGCGGATCTTTTTCAAATATCAGCTAAGAAAATTTTCCAATGCTTTCCTCTAGATCTCAAATAGAACTTAAAAGCAACAAATGCTTCAAAAAATAATAAAAAACATCAAAATCTTCAAAAAAACTCTGAAAACTCTAAAGGAAACACTAAAATATTCTCTCTAAATTGTAAGTTAAGGATGGTTAGAACTTCTTCAAGGCTCTGATACAATGTTAGAAATGGTAAAAACATTCCATGAGGCCAAGATTATAAGAGTTCACAATAAGAACATCACAATAGTTGAAGACAAATAAATGCAACACACAAGGCAAAACCAAATGTTTACTCAGAATATGAGAATAAGAGATATGAAGCTAGTGCAAAGCACTTGCTTATATAGGCAAGGCAAAATAGAAACCTATCTATTCTAACTAATGTGAGATATAAAAATAACCCACTACAAGATTAAATAAGTAACAAGACACTAGAAAACATGAGTAAACACATGAAATACTCTAACAGTCATAATATGACCTTGTTGACTAGTATGGCCTTATCCCATGCACTCCAATGGTAGCTTTGTAAATTCAAGATGTTGGCTTTTACCCTTCCCACACTTTTATCAATGTCAGTTAATATAAATATTCAAATTATTCCCTTATATAATCACATCAAGGCCTCTTTAAAACCATATAGCAATTACTTGGAAATTATACTACACAGTGAGCAAAAGAGCATTGTTCTTTCCAATTTTAATTATGTTGCATCTTAGCAGTCATAGGCTAAGTTTGAATATATTTTACTTCAGATCAAGGGAATTCATTGTTAAGAATACAAATAAATATATTTATTTGAATTCATATATCAAAAACAAAATTCGCACAATCATTCTAGGAGGGAGAACTACACTAGCCTAAGGCCTATTTGGGCTATGCAGGTTACACTCAGATTACATAGGGTTTTATAAGGATAGCTTGGATATTATCCTTGTCTAATTCTATCCTTTTCATTTTATCTCTTTTTTTATTGTGAAAGAGCTAGAGTTTTATATTTTTCAATTATTTCATACAATAAATCGTTGCAAGTAATAAATTAGTGAACCCTTGCAGACAAGTGCATGCACCCAAATCAGAATATAAATCATACAATCAACTAGGACATAGTTGTAGTTAGCACACAAGGCCGCCATGAGGCCCTATCCTTCTAGCGTGATTTTCGCCCAAAAAAATGTGGGTTCTTATTTTTGGACACGACATAGTACATAGATCTTTCGAAATAGTTTTATTTTTAGTCAATATAAAATAAGTTTGAGAGAGGTTTGTGTATTTATTTGTCAATTTACTAGTTTTAGCTCATTTCTAACTCTATAAATTTTATATTTTACTTTCAAATCTATATATTTATGTATATCTAAATTAATTTTAAATATTTTATTTATTCTTAGCATTTCATTGTTAAATAAAAAAGAACATTAAACATTCTAGTGAACCTATTATTTTTAAAACATTGTTTATTTTTTCTTTGATATTTTCTTAAGATTTCATACAAATTTATGTAAATTATTGTCAGTAAAAAAAAACATTCAACCTTGGATGTAAATATAAAACCATGGGTCAATCTTCTTTGATCTCGAATTAATTTGAAACTAAAGGAAATTATCTTATCACCTTGGATAGACATCAAACACATAATCTATTTATTTTGAACTCAAGCTGAAATTTATCGATATTTATATACAAAAAAAATTTGATTTTATTTTCTATTTGCTTGTATTTTATTTAGAAACTATGTTTTGGAATTTTCAAAACTACTTAGTGATTATTGCTATGGGCTATAGGTGATATGTTTTATTGACACTATGTTGTGAGGGGTATTTCTTCAATACTCATAGCCTTTGTACAAGACTAAACACAGAGTTTAGTTTCACTTACCTCAAATTATATTAAAAATTCTTAGGATCCCTTGTTTACACAATAGGAAGTTTATTTTAGCTTTTTGATTTTAAGTGCACCTGAGAGGAGTGTATCACCTATGGAAATTACTCTCACCAAGCCCTTAGATATGGAATTAGTGGGCTATATCCACAAATTTGTCTTTGTATTTAGTTATTTCAAACATTGGACCAAAACTAATAAACAAGTAGATTTGAGATCCCACACAATCATTCAAAACCTTTCCTAAATCACCCATTATACCTTGATTTTTTGTTTATATTGTATTCATAGTCATTATATCAACTGATTCATCGTATATTGTTTTCATAAGGGGATTAATGAATGAAAGTGTTTCTCGTATGTTTCATAGGATTATGAAATTCATTATCGCATATTGTATCCCCTTTCAACATGTTATTCATTATGCGAGAGCATGGAGAAAATATCAATCAAATCAAGAGGATAAAATTTGTAATATAAACCCTCAAGTACTTTTTAATTCTTATTGTTGAAATGTTACATCCTATAATAATTTTCCCAAAATCTTTCCATCATCACAAGTTTGTTTTTTCACCATTTGGGAGGGACGGGGTGGTAATGCATGAAAATGTCACACAATATTGAACTAAATGGTCTTTGGTATAAAGACAAGTCTACTTATTGTGGACAAAGTCAAGACAAGCCATATCTTAGCATCATACATGTTGTTAATACCTATTGTCATAATATGCAATATGAGTTACTTCATATCACAACTAGATGTCATATACACAACCTTTTTTAATTTCTCCTCCTCCCCCTCAACCTAATTATGTTCATCAAATATTCCCATTATATTTTCATGGCTCATGTTAGATTCCCACATCCATGTCATTCAAATAGAATATGGTGGACACCTTTACCTCCCCAACCCAATCCTACTACTCACACTATTACTCTTCCAAAGAAAGTTTCTCAACTCAAGGTGTATGATCCAATTTCCCAATTGCATAATACTCTGGCTAAAATTTATATTCTAAATTTATTAAAGAAAGCACCATCTTACAAAGATATCGTATATACCATGTTATAAGATACTACTCTTATTATGGATACACAACCAAATTCATTTACTTCTACCATGAATAGCTTCAAAGATATTGAGAATAATGTTAATTTTGATCAATACTATATACTACCAAGCATATCATTGATCAAAACCTTACATTATTTACTCAAATTCAAATACTTGGAAAGTGATTTAAGCATGCATTAGTGGATAATGGTCCTAGGATAAATATTTGAAACTATGACTTCATACTAAAATTGGGCTTCAAAAAGGATAATCCTCATAAATTAGAGTAGCCTATACATGGATTTGATATCACACTCATCAAAATATCTGGAACTATCACATTAGATTTGCTACAATGCCCCAAAAAGATATTTACTATTTTTTAAGGCATACCCAATCAGTTACAATATAATCTACTCTTGGGTTGGCCTTGGAATCTATGTGATGAAAGTTATACCTTATAATTTTCATATAAGCGTCATATTTTTACATGATACATGAGTTTACAATTCTAACTAATGATACACATTTTTTATATTAAAAAATGGCACAATCCAATCTAATAAGGTCACCATCATATCACCTAAGCAACCAATTCTAATGGCACAAATGCATACTTATGAAGTGGGTGAATCAAATAATGTAAATGATATCCCACAAAGTGATCAATTTCCTAATAAAATATATTATCACATCAAAGGGGATATGCCCAAAGTGTAAATTCCTAATCAAATAGAGGAACCAATCAAATAAGAGCTACAACAAGCACTCATTTTCACAGTAACAATAGAGCCTACTTAGGAACTACCATTATTGGTCAATTCAAAAAATTATTATATAATTGAGGATTTTTATAGCAATGATAATAAAGATATACAAGAACTAATAGATGATCAACTATGCAAGCTAAATTTCAATCCCATTTATGAACATTAATGCATATCTCATTCTTTGTTTGTTTATGTTGGAGTGGGCGAATATAGATATATTTCTTCTCCACAAAATAAGGACAAAGCACTCATTTCCAATCAACAAGATATACAATATACTTCAAATAGTTTAAATACCATATCATAGTATATATCATAATTATTTGATGAAGTAATCACATCTCCCAAGGAAAAAGTACAAAAATGAGTAATATCAAAAACAAACAACATTTAGAGATAAAGTTACCAAAGCAATATCCAAATATTTTTTAAAAATGATTTTTTAACAAAGGCATTTACAATAAATCTTCAATCTTTAAGATTCCTACTCAAAATATGGTCAAAAGAGAGGCACCAAAGCAATATTCTTCTTATTTAGAGCATCTCATTATCAAACCACTTATGGATGGTAACCAATACACTAATATTGGAGTTAAAAATTTGCATGAAACTAATATATGTAGTCTATCTCTTCTCATATATCTTGCATATGATACAAAACATCTCAATAAGCTATAGAACCAAACCAATGCATCAAATCTATCACATTACCAACAACTTTTCATCTTAAATCATGTTCCACATTATTTCACATTGATCCTACTTTAAATCAATATATTTTCATCCTTGTAAGATCATGGCAAAGATTAATGGGGGATAAACTTAAGTACTAATTATGATTTTATAGCATTTCATCAAGATAGTGCGATGATCACAATTTCAAAGGAAAACATAATTACAATGCAAGAGTACAAAGAAAGACATGTTCCAATAAACTCATCTAATGTAGTTATAATTGGTATGCATCCTATTGAACATATGATATAATATAAAGTATAAAATAGCCATCCATAACAACATCATATTCCAATTGATGGTTTATCAGAAAATGGATTAGGTGGATATACCCTTTATACAGGCACTCCATGAAAACTTTCCTCTAATCAAGTTATTGGTTAAGCTACTTGGATTTTTACTTTGTACATAGTTTTTTTGCTCTTATCTCATTGCTACTTCTTTATCTCTTATCCAAGAATTATTATAGCACTTGGATTTATTTGTATTTTTAGGCACTTTCCCTCTTGATTTTCAAACCAATTCAAAAAATATAAAACAATTATCTTACCATGCTCACAATGTTTATTTTTTATGAAAATATAATTCATTATTGTTGTATATATAGCATCTTATGGTTCCACTTGAACTTACAAGATCACATCTTGATAATTTTACATAACTCATTTATATATACATTGGGACATATTATTTTTCTGCTTTATTGCTATGTTTTAGCACCTTGTTGAGAATTGTTCAAATTCATCAATTTTTCTTCTGTTTTTGAAGCCTTGCTTCTTAGCATCATTTTCAAAAAATATATAGTTTCAAATACGGAAACAATTCAAAAAAAAAAGATATATTCTAAAACATGCAAAAAAATTTAAAAAAATTAAAAAATTATAAATCAAGGCCTATAAGTATTTTTTAAATGTTAGTATCTTACTTCTTTACATATATTATTTATTCTATGTTACACAAATAGAATATTTTAAATTTTAATACAAAATGTTTTTCATGAGGTATGTGAGTGTGATACAGAGCATACTATTACATTGTTTTTTTAATGGCGGGCTTTCCTTATTACCCAACAACCTTGTTAAGTTGGGGGCATCTCCTTGTTCACCGTGAACACTTTCATAGGTTGTATCTATCCACAACCTCTCTACTATGTTGCACTATATATCATACAAATGTTTTAATAAACACTAATACTTTACATTGTGTTATACGAATATGTTATTTTATAAAAATAACATGGATACATATGGTGGATGGAATGAGTCTCATTTACTCCATGCTTTTTTCTTAATTTATTGCATGATAAGTTAGGACTTGTTTTCTTATTATGTGTGGCCCTTGCTTTAATGTGTGTAATATATACATGTTCTTATTTGTATGGAATCATCATGACATTTGCATGTAGCCATTGGCCTTGTGTGTCTATGTGACATTCACATGTTTTTTGTATGTGGTATTTGGGCCTTATATGTGACATTATATGCAAAATTATGTGTATTGTGTGACATCGTTTATTTTTTCATTACTTGTTAGTATGGTGTCATCATTCATATCATGTATTATTTTTACCTGTCACTTTTACTATTGTGCCATGATACATATCATGGACATGATGCTTTCGTATTTTAATGATATATCTATCGAACGCATGTTTCATATGCAATTCAATGTTATATTTTATACTATGATGAAATACATTCAAAAGTTAAAATGTTATTATGTGATTACATTTTTCACATATTATATAACTCTTATTTTGAGATAAGTGACTTGCAGGCTACGTCTTTCATCTCAAAAGGGTGGCATCAAAATAGGCTTGTGTTGAGAAGTCAAGTCCCCATGATAAAATTTTAGATTTATGACATTATATAATTTTTAGGATTACAACATGAAACAAAAATTTTAGATTATAAGGGAATGTGATATGCATGTGCACTCATTCTTGTAGTTACTTCAATATTGATTCACATAAGTGTGATGAATATGCATGGGCATGTGAAAAAAAATTACAAGTTGTAAGATTAAAAAATTACAAATTAAATTAGCATTCAATATCAATACAATTTAAATACATGAGGTATGATATTTATTCATGTTCACCTTTCTATATGGCAATGAAAAAATTCAAAATTTCTCAAGTTCAAAAGTTTCAAAGTTTTCAATAGAATATAGATCCATCTACAATGGTGTGATTCATTTCAATGTTTGAAATGGGTCATGTTAGAGTTTAGTGACACTCAACGTCTATAGTTACACTTTTTTCCTATGTAGTGAGCCACATTTTATGGTTCCGCCCCTTCAATTATTTTATAGATTAATTTATACAATCAAATGAGAGTTGGATCATATAATATTTTCAAATCAAGATCTTTCAATGGTTTCAAAATTGAGCATTGATCACTCTCAATTTTCTACAGGTTCAACATTTCTCAAAATACATCGACTAGGGGGCAAGCACTTCTCCACTTTCAAGTTATAAGGAAATTAGATTCCATAAACTTTTAGGTGTATAATTCCTTTGCTCTCTTTTGAAATTTCAGATTTCAAGTTTTAGATTTTCAACTTTCAAATGTGAAAAATAACTACTTTCAGTAGCATTGTTGCAGGCTTTTGCATTGAGGCATCTTGTATGATCAAGCTTCGCATCAAAAGACAAAGTTTGTATACACACTTAGGTTCATTTACTTTATTTATTTCACTTCATTGCATCACTAGAATAAATTGAAGAAAAATGGAGACACTCAATTTTAATCATTAAGTGCTTGAAAATATTTAATCTTGGCATCTTTACTTTGCTTGGTCTATTCATCGCTCTATTATCTTATAATATATACATGAACATTCTTTACTCTAAAAATTATCTTGAAAACACTTAGAGCATCATTTAGACATTCTTACTCTGATTACAAACTTTTTTCAGACCAATTCTAATTATCGTTGTCCTTCTGAGACAGGGATGCATTAGGTTAGACATGGTTGCATTGCAGCCTTATCCACTAGTACAACCTTGTCCCCCATGCTCCAATGATAACTTTGTAAATTTGAAACATTTAATTTTACCCTTTTGTATGTTTTAGGAAGTATGGGAAGAAATTTATAAATAGTGTATATGATACTAATTTAATTAATTTAGTGGAAGCGGTGGAATTTATGTGTAGACATTTTCTCTCTCTTTGAAAGGGCATTGCAACTAGAAGAAGTAATGGTTTTTCAAAGAAGTCAGTCGTGAAAGTAAGTTAAGATGGGTGATGCCCCCTCAAGGGGTTATACGTGTAGGGACGAGATGCATGTCCACTCGAAAAATAAACAAGGGATGGGATGTATGAATAGATAAAAGGGGTCGAGTTCCTATGTATGTGATAGATGTGGAGTGTGATGACAAAAGATAATATGGACGCAAGTAAAAGAGATAAAAAGTTTTGATGCCCCAAATAAATACATATGTGAGGGAGTGAATTTGACGATGTCATGGCCTTAGACGTGCCCCATGTGGGAAAAATATCCGTTACATGGAGACAATAAGGATGGTCGTGAGCTTTGGATGTATCTTAGGTAATAAATATGTCAGGGGAGTTGCGAGCCAAAATTACACGTTGAGTTGATTGATTAAAGAAATATTTGATGGGTTGTAGCTCAAAGCTTATGTCAAGTGATAATAAAATTGAGTGTATGGATGAGAAATAATAAAGACTGAATGACCAAGAGATGAAAGGGAAGAATTGGTTAGTGTCGTTGAACTATCTTTAGACACCTCGTGTGACCAAGTGTTGCCTACATAGTCTCAAGAGACTTCAGGGTGATGTAGTTTTCTGTAAACATGATGATGGATGTAACAATTTAAGACATTAGGTGATAAAATAACAAGGAATGCCCCAAAGTTGGCCTAGGGACATAACTAGGATAATGACAGGGAAAGGATTGAGTGAATGATTGAGAATGGGGATAATGACTAAGTGGATATGGATGTGGAGAGGGAAGTATGTTAGTAAGCGAGTGATATTAGTGATGGAAGAGAAACATGGACAAAAAATAGGACTTGTTAGATGAGAATATGAATAAAATGAAGAAAACGAAGAAAATATGATGAAACGATAGTTAGAAAGGGTTAAAATGGGGTGAATGAGAGGTTAAATAATAGTGTACATGGAGATGAATCGTATGCCTCACCACTCCCACTAGGGAGAGCGAGTTCAGGAATTTCGAAGAGACAAGGACCATGGTAACCCAAGACGTAGGTTAAATTTGAGTAATTTGTGCATTTATTGTCATTAATGATCAGTGGAAATAGAAAAATGTGAAACCACTACGAGTAGTAGTTTCCCTAATAATGATTTCACTAACGTCAACATTAGCTTTAATGCCGCAAAACATGAATTTTTTATAAAGATTAGTTTATTTGTTAAAATTTTAGGGATTTTAGTAGATTCACATTAATGAGTGGATTCGAGTTAGGGATAGTAGATTCAAAGTTGTTAAAAGCGGCTTCACTATTTGGTGAAGTAGATTTGAAAAGAGGTAAAACACAAATTCATGTTTGCCCAGAAGTGTATTCACATGGTTAATACTAAATTTGCACTCGATAGAGGTGATCTCGCATTAGGAAGTAAAATGATTTCAGTTAAAGCCAAAAGTGACTTCAAATTCTTAAGAAGATAATTTTAAAATAAATAAGCGACTTTGCTCAAAAAGTTGCCACAGGAAAATTTAGAGAACGGATGAGGAGACAGAGAGGATGGAGAAATGTTAAATGAATAGTTAGTTAAATTAGCAGATTAGATATATGAACAGGGTGACTTGTAATGATTCACATGAGCTTATCATTATTGCATCTCATGGACAATGATCATCAGTTATGTGATGGATTCATCGATTGATGGCAGCAAATTACAAATTGCTAGAGGTAGTGGGGTTGTACCATGTGGCATTGATGCCATAGATTCGGACAAACCGAGCGTTGATTACATTATTAATGGAGAGGTAACATTCAGAGACAAGTACATTCAACTTTTTCATTGGAGAGATGATTGTCACCTTAGAGGATGTGTGGTGGATACTCAAGATCTCAATCAGAGGGGATTGACTATAGTCGTAGTCAGGGACCGGATGGTCACAGTTTAGAGATTGGTTAGGGATGTGATGATGGAGACAATTGATCAGCTTACTCGGATGTTTATGGTTATTATTAGTGGCATTCTACTTCCTAACAAGAGCAGGCAGTTTTCCCTGATCAGCATAGGGGGCATGGTTGCAAGCACGGTAGAGCTTGGGAGAATGTTTGCATGGGACTTAGCGGTATTAGCATAGCTATATATGAACCTCCATTTGGCTACATAAAGGGCATGGGTTAGCATTGGTGTGACCACTCTACTACAAATTTTGTCATGGAAGCATATTTCTACAAAGCAACCTCTAGGGACTCAATAGTAGAGGGTCATGATGATCCTATGATTTATGGGTGGGACGTTGTGATCAAAGCACATAGAGGTCACACAGGGACTTTTTATTTTATAGTTGAGTGTTTGATGAGATGATTGCAAATGATATTACTTGGATGCCATGTATACAAATATAGTGGGGGTGGAGGGAGGATACAACGTACATGGGATTTATGATTACTAAGTGTTATGTGATAGGTCATCAAGATACAATTGTAAAGAGGTCGGGTGATACCACAAGGTTCACATATCTTTTCTTGGGTGACCAAAGAGAGGCATTTATGGGGATGTACAATGGATAGGGATACATCAATAGATGATTTTGATGCAGTTGTGGTTGTTTCATGGGCCTACTAAACATCAATCCCAGATCTTGAGGTGACAGGGGATTTTGATGCCTGGTGGGCACACACTATGCCTATGATATTTACTCAGTTGGTAGGGTGTGTGAGGAGCTACAAGACAATATCAGGGATGTCATGTAAGATTATGGCGATAGACGATGACTTAGGGCTTTGTTAGAGAGACAACCGAAGAGGAGAGATAGAGATGGAGACAGGGTGATACATATGTTCATGTGGTGTAGGTTGCCTAGCATGGGGATGGGGATGGCGGAGGAGGCCAAATACCGATGGCACGAGTAGTACAGCTAGGGGAAGATCAAGTAGGACCATCTCATCCCCGAAGATCAGATGACTAGGGAGATTTAGGTAAGGGTTAAAAAGATATATGGACTTGAGGAGGAGAGAGATGGACTTTAGAGAGAACTTGCCAGTGCCTAAGGATAGGTGGTTAGTTTACAAGGATGGTACCAGAATGGGACATAGACATAGCCACCTTGAGGGCCCATGTTACATAGATGATTGTGTTATAGGCTTAATTGACCATTTTACAAACTCAATTAGTGAGAAAGATTTGGATGTGCATATTCTATAGATGGAGTGAGATGTTGCATAGAGGCTATTATCTACATAGGGACTAGGATAGCTGATGAGGGATGCCCAAGAGATAGTATTGCAGATCATTATATGAGTGATTCATACCAACAGGAAAGGGGGCATCATCATTGTGAAAGAGTGCTTAGTTAGAGGACTCTTTCAGGGCTAGGACACGACTCATTTTGTGCATCTGCCATCGAGGCCGCCTCCAATTAGTCAAAAAATTCATGTTTTTTTCATAAAAATTTTGATTAGTTTTCTCCATTGAAATTCTCTTATTTTTATGGATACAAAAGAATATAGATGTTTTTCAATTCAAGGCTAAGGTGCTTCTTGATTTCACAATTGAAGTTATCTTTAGTATTGTTTCCTTGCAGATATACCTACAACTAAAGGTACCATAAGTGAAAATGAAACAGTTTCTAAAAACCAGCATGATGAAGATAATTTCCAACTCCCTGTTGGACACTGGTGGTTATCCTAGGATGAGTCTTGCACCAAATTGAAGGGTTTGCCATGTTTCAGCTGCTAATGTTCATATCACAAAGTATGAGTGGGAGAGGATGGAGGAGTCTTACTTTGAATAGGGAAATGGCCCTAAACCGACATGAGTTGGTTTTTTGATTCAGAAAGAGAAGGTAAAAATGTTTGGGTAGTAGATAATGATGATGTTCTCTCAGCTTTGCAAGGCTCTCTTCAACAATTACAACAGGATCAAAATAGTGAGAGCTTCGCTAGTGAGGACAAGACAGGGTTTGATCATAAGATGAATTATGGTGGTGATGTTGAGTCCCCTCATTTTATGGTCCCTAAGAGTGGTGTAAATATGGGTTCTCATGGGAATGACATGCAGTTGAATGTAGGTAGGTTGATTGACGCTAATGTTAATGAGTTAGTGACTAGACTTGAGAAATTCCTCAAAAAAGGTGGCAAAGATGAAGGAGATGAGCATGTTTGTTCAAAACTTAAATGTGAAAATGTTGCTTACACAATCTGATTATTTTCAGTCCCACTATTAGAAACTTTGAAAATACTTTTGGACAGTTCAGCCCTAAGCAAGCAGAGAGTGGCCACTTGGAGCCTATTGGTGAAGGCAGAAGTTGGAATGATATGTAAAGTGCTAGTAACACTGAAGACTAAGGGAGAGGAGCCAATAGTTGAGCGGGGTCCAATAGTTGAGAGGGTAGTTGAGGGTTTGCGGCCCAACTCTGAAACATATTTTTTATTAAAAGTAGATAATATTTTCATTGATTACAAACACATAAAAGCCCAATACTTGAACATTAGTAATTTGCAAAGATTCATAAAAATATTTTACTTTGTACACAAGGTAATGTACTATTGTTAATACACATTATCTCAACTACTAATATCTAGATTTAATATTTGCATGGATAAATGTAAAAATTTGTTCAAAAATATAAATTTTATATTACTTCTCAACTAAAATATGTCCTTTCACTGACTATCAATAGTTACAATCATATCAAGTTATTACAACGAGATGTCTTAACTTCTAAAATAACTTCACTTTTATACAATATTTTCTACTCGACTATACGTCTCTTTTATCTTCAATTTGCTTCTCTTTCGAATTTTATTACTGTTGCAACCCAAATCCCTGCGTGTTTGAAAAAAAGTGTAAGGCTCACCAGAAAAAAGCACATATCCCCAATTGATGAATAATAACACATAATATAAAATTAAATTACACAGTCTAGCATGATTGAAGAAAATGCATAAGGCTCACCACCAAACACCTTTGAACACTAACATATAATACAAAACAATAATATAATATAACATATTTCAATCTTTTACTCCAATTTCATTTGCAGGGTTTGTAACAATTGCAATCATGCAAATGACATTCCTATAGTATTTTTCATATTTAACCAACTAAAACAAATAACTACAAAACAGATATAATCAACTAATTAGTAAAAAAAATAGTTATTATGACTTCGAATGTTTGTAAAAAAAATAGTAATCTTGTTTGGTCATTATGTCAATTAAGGCGTGTTCAATTCAGTGCAATTGTTGATAAATCGTTCGGAATGAGTAGTTATCACTTGAAAACGTAAATAGTAGTCTTAACCCTCTTTTTTGTATTGTTTCGTCGCTAAATGACTCGCCATCCTACTCGAGGTGGCAGAGCATTTATGTCTTGCCACCCTGCGTTTATGGCCTACCACCTCCCATTCATTTCGCTAACACTTGGGTATTTTGCCCCAACCTTCTAGCATGTTTGTCCTCATTCGCATCCATTGCATGAACAAGGCAAGGGAGATGGAGGGTTTCGGAGACGACACATCGGTAAGAGCAGCCGCAACAACGTGAGCGCTTACACTCACTTGCCATCGTTGCTTACAAATGAAGTTAATCTGTTGATGGAAGCGATGACAGTTACACACTATCAAAAGCATTGAATGTCACCCCATGGTAATGGATTTTCTTTGCAAACTCCTCTATTATGAACTTTCAGTGCTTATAGTGGACAAGAAACTATTCACCACTGCATTCACAATTTGACAATTACTAATTTTGAACGATTCATACATAGACAACACTGAAATCTTTCATTTTCAAAAGAAACCTCCCTTGTAATCAGGGATGAACAAAATCCAAGACTTATACGTTTTGAATGACATTGGAAGCCATATTCCAAAAAATTAAACCACAAAGGCTCATAGCCTTAGCGAGGTTTAGAATACCTCACCTACAAGCAGCTATAGGCAAAAAAAAACTTAACCTGAAATGTGTCTTTGCAAATCCCGATCCCTGCACCCAATAAGCCATTTTGCATAAAACAAAATGAAAAAAAACCTAGAAAACTAAAAAAACCATATTCCTTGCAAACTGTGAGAGGTTGACTGTGTTTTAAACAAACAATCGACGCCATGTGACCATTGCCTCATAAGGCCAACAAAGTTTACAAAAACTCAACATGTAAGCAACGATACCCAAATAAAATCCAAGGTTAACCATGTTAAAAAATAACAACAGAAACGGAGATGGCTACCGTCAATTCACTATCAAGAGCATTCAAAGTCACCCTTTAATAGTGAATATTCTTTATAGAATCCTTTATCAAATGGTGACTTTGAATGCTCTTTCTAGTCAACAATAAACTGTTCTCACCGGCACATTCGACAAGCCCACAAAAAAATTGCATCCCTATAATCTTAACCCTCTTTTTTGAGTGTGTTGTCGCAAAATGTCCAACTAATTTCGATGAGCAGGAACACAAGATGGAGGTTTACATGCGAGGCTTTTTACCTCACTAACGCTGAGCTGTATGGTTCATACGTAAATCTTCTGCTAATGGCGCTCACGCCCCGCTAAAT
Source organism: Torreya grandis (assembly GCA_037957365.1). Classification (NCBI taxonomy): domain Eukaryota; kingdom Viridiplantae; phylum Streptophyta; class Pinopsida; order Cupressales; family Taxaceae; genus Torreya; species Torreya grandis. The sequence goes on from JARHVA010003078.1 coordinate 1,201,529, forward strand.
CTTCCGTTATAATACGTCCTGGGCTTCGTATGCACAGAAATCTTGTAAATTACCCATGCAATTCACAGAATAACGCTAAACAATTCACAAAATGACCAGTCTAAATTGATAGTGAGCCAAACAAAATTACTAAATTTTTTTTTACAAACATTCGAAACTATTAACATTTTCACAATGAAATGGCTCACAACCTTAGTGAGATGTAAAAAACCTCCCCTATAAGTAGCAACGGCAAGCAAGTGTAGGCGTTCATGTTGTTGCTCCTCTTACCGGCGTGTCGTCTCTGAAACCCTCCATCCCCTTTACTCTGTTTATGCAATGGACACAAATGGAGATGAACATGCTAGGTCGGGGTGAAATAGCCAAGCGTCGACAAAATAAATGGGAGTCGATGGGTCATAAACACAAAGTGGCGAGACACAAATGCTCTACCACCTTGAGCCCAATGTCCACATTCCGTCGACTATGCGCTATTAATGGAAGTTTAAACTCTCCACTTTTAGTGCAGTGATTTGATTTTTTGGGGAGTATATGCCCCATTATTAGCACCCCAATTGATGTTTTTTTGTCATGACATGCCTAGGGGTCAATTGGACCTCCAAAATGGCCCCATAAGGACCTATTACATGGGGATCAAAACATTGGATCTATACAAGCACGTCATGAACTAAAAATCTAGAATTGAAAAAATAGGCTCGTTAAACTATCCATCAACGTCAATTTTAAGTGTTGACATGGCACAATTTAGGCTTCACGCATGCGCAAAGTTAGGGCATACAACTATTGACTCCTCTCCCTTAATGATTATATGTTGTTTTGTCCTTTTTTTACCGTGTTCCTCAATTTTCCCTTAGTTCCTTTCATTGTTGGTTTTCTTGTGCCATGTTCATGATGGTTTTTTATATTGCAATACCGTTTTAAATATTGTACTTGATATTGTGATATTTTGAGGCCTTGTTGACCAATTCTATAGTCGTTTCATCTTCGGACGTATAATCTTATGTACACATTCTTGCAATATTTTTTAAAAAAAAAATGATTTACATCTTGAATAGACACGCTTCATTATATCATATATTGCGAGCAATTAATAGGAGGTACTTTCTTGGATATGCAGGTTCCTTTATGTACGAGTTCTGAGCCAAAACAATTTATAAATAAATGATTTTTTACGTATGTTTTAGTTTATGAATAAACAAAGAATAGGCCCTTCCCCTCGATCACTATCATGACTATTGATACCCTCCCGGCAACTGGTCACCTTCCCCTACCATCCATCGTTGTACATTCCATTGATGGCAAAAACACGGTCGAAATGGGTGAGATACGTAGCATCCATCTTAACAGTGCATTCCATTTATAGCAGAAAACGCAATTATTAAGGCAAGCCCTGTGAATGCCAAAGGCTCCAAAAACTGCACCGCGATAAGTAGCATCCATTTTAGCGGTACATTCCATTTATAGCATAAACACATAATTAAAACAGACTCGGAATGGCCATGCTCCCAAAGATTCACTGCGCTAATATACAGTTCATTTATAGCAGAAACAAAATTATTAAGACAAACTTGAACCAAAAAAATGTTGAGATAACTAACATCCATCATACATTCTATTTATAGCAGAAACACACATTTATTAAGACACAGAACGTCAAGGCTCCTAATGCTCTGTATATCCGGTGCATGGAATTAGGCACTAGCCCACATTTCCAGAGAATAATACATCTCGGGGACTTGTTCCAAAGTACATTTTGCCATACTTGAAGAAAATGAATAACCAATATTTTGCCATCGATTAGACTACACATAGGTCAGTCACCATTTATAATCCTCTTGACATGATAAAAAAAAATGTCAGCCTAGCCTCCTCCCCTCCTTAACCACATGAAATTGTCATTTCAAAATCACAGGCGCACACTCACAACTTATAGAACAGGGACTCTGTAATGAGTAAAATTTTAACATTATCAGCTCGCAAAAAAAAAATATAAGCCTCGAAACGGAATCTTATTAAGAATATATGATGTCGATCGAACATTATAATGTACAAGTTCCAGTATACGAGCCTCCTTCCTTGAGAAGTGAAATAGAGTACAAAGTGATCACACAAGCGGTTTTGGAGCATGTATGGATACCTGACGTGTAAATCCTTAATTTGTGCAAAAAAATGAATTGGGTTCAAAATTGGCAGGGAATCCGCATTGTTTGTATCATCCCAAAAATCTTCGTAGAACTTTCTGATTGCGCAGTTCCGTCTCTTTGAATCTGATATGAATCCCTGCACTCCACTAATCAGAGGGAAATTTTTCAAATGCTATTATATTGGGTCAATCTGATTTGAATCCATGCACTCCATTAATCAGAGACGCAAAATTTTCAAATGCTTTAATATTTGGTCAAAGAAGAGCATTTTGATATTATCTACGAGCTGTTATTTTGCTACCCACAAAAATGAGAGAACATCATCAATGGCCATGAGTTGGCACTGCCCAGAATGGACTACCAATAGAACCTTCTCTTGTAGAAGAATTTTCATCCGACCTACTATAAGTAGAAAGGTAAGGTGAAAGGATGCTACCAGAAAAATATGAGAGTCTTGTTTCTTTGGTTGTTTCTTTTGTTTCTGCAATCCTAAAAGCTTTTAATGCTTTAAATGTTGCCAAGCCTACCTTCTGCAATAGCCTCTGGGATCTTGCACGTTTTGCTGCAGCAATCTCCTCTGCATTACATGTGGCTCTTTTAGCTTCCTGAACTCTGGCTGCTTCATCTGAAACCAGGACTGCACACAACTCATAAGGGAAATTTAGCCTTCATGCATGCAGTATCATCAAATAACAGATCATTACTATCACTAATCAATGTATAAGTATATATGTATATAGCCTATTATGATACATCTTTAATTTCTTGTTACATGCATGTTTATTTTCAATAGAGGGATCTATCTAACTGCGTATAGTAAGTGAGCATTTCAGAGCTAAACGTCACTTTACATAACTGATAATGTAGCGCATAATTTACATCATACCTAATTCATGAGATGAACACTCAATGCCAGAAGGTACTCCGTTAACTTGCTGCTGCTGTAGTTCCACCCAACATCAAAAAATAAGAGAATTAAACAGAGCTCTATTTAACTGCAGACAAGAACTTCAGATTCAACAATTCAACCTCACTTAAAACAACTGATAATGCAGGACATCAACTTAATGCATGAGATGAAAACCCACTGCCAAAATATACTCCGTTAAGTTCTAATCAACGTCAAAAAAGAAGAGAATAAGTAACTCTTCATGCAGACTTTATGAGAAAACCAATCTTCCATTGAAAGAGATCTCATTAATCTTACCTTACATTTCCTTCTAGAGAAGGAAATTTTATGGATCTTTTGCTAAAGCCTTCAATTAAAGTGGATTCCATATAGAAGCTATACAGCAAGATTGCTTCACGGTAATCATCCCTTCAGTTTGTATATAGTTACACTACAATCTCGCAGGGCAAAGTATCTGTTTGAAAAACTGTACCATTTAGATACTTGACCCAGTCGATGACCGTTATTGAAATATTTTGCACTTGTTCTAAGGATTCCAATTTCATTATAGACAAGTTACAACCATGATGAATATGAGACAATTATTGAATAAACCATACCAAATATGCAGACGTAGCAAAACAGTGTCCATTTCCATCTTAATTTAGACATTTTTGAGCCCTCGGGAGATGAATACAAATCTTTGTAGAGTTATTAACACATTTCAGACAACTCAAATACCTTGAGAACTTTTTTTCCTTCTAAAAGGACAAGCAGTTTTATCGTCTACAGAATCAATCCATTCCTCAGCGTTACTTGGGATCAACTGCGAAGAACTCTGTTGGCATCCAGTCATTTCAGATTCCACAATTTCTCTTAATTTTTCCAATGCTGAGTTTGTAATCCAACAAAAAAAAAATTATGGTCAATCTCAAGAAATTGAAACGTATAAGACCATGATTGTCAATGCATTTTGTTATCAGAACAAATTATACATCTCTAAGAACTAACTATGGATAGCACTTAGAAAATACACCCAAATAGAGCGAAACCTACTAGAAAAGATACCAGTTATTAAATGCAGTTCCTATCACTCAACATTCTATTTGCTAATCTGGAACCTCTGGTACATATTTGTATCTAACGAAAATGAGTATACCTGTAAAATAAAAGGAACGAAATTCTTTTATTGATTCTGCCAGTAGGTTGTAATTGCCGTAATTATTCTTATCAGTTTTATTTAGAAGCTTTTGGAAGCGTTTGACCTGCACACAAATCGACATTTAGAATTATCTCAAGACAAGGTGAAGGAAAAGATTAAAAAGTTAAGGCATTTTGTTTCTTAGATTGTGGAAAGTTAAGATACGTGCAGAACAAAATAAATAACACAGAAGCAAATCACAACCCAACATCACGGAAAAAACTTGTAGCAATGCTGTATAAACTTTTTAATGCATTTCATGAAGAGCCTGCACATGCTGCTTGAGTGCTTATCTATTACAAACAAAAAGAACTGATGTGGCCACTACATAAAATATATGTTAGGTGGTTTTATTAGCCTAAAGATAAACTAATTTACAGGCACTCCAAAAAAAAGTTCAGTGTCCCTTTACAAAGAATATGGTACCTCTCAGGGAAACCATAATTAGGACGTTGGAGGTGGGGCCCCTTTATTTCTTCCTTTTGATCATTAAGTCGCCATGCGTCCGGTGCTCGGGGCCTTATGTTCCTTTTGACTTTTCCTCCTACGCCTCGCACCATTGGATCAAATCCAGCGAGCGAGCGATTGTCATTGATCTTTGCAGGGGCCCGGACATTTAAGCCAAAGCCTTTTGGTTATGACGCTCCGTCTGATCAAATCCAGCGAGCAAGCGTTGATCGTAATATCCTGCAAAGAACGATGGAGATAAACTAGCGTGTGCGTATGAGAAGCCATGGTCGGTCAAGAAGAATTCACCTTTCAAAAGGTGAAACCATTCACAGGGTTAACCCCTGTTGGATGACAACAACTTGGAAAGACTCTCATCCATGAGGATGTGGAAAGTTTTAATCGGAGGCTCAATCTCAACAGGCTAGGGCCGCTGTCCAGGGATTAGTGCAAAGAATCAAGAACCTAAAGGAAAAAGAGAATTTGCAAACTCAAGCAATTCTCTCAGTGCCAAATTCCATGATAATGATGCTTGAGGAGTCATTCCATGACATGTTCAAAGCACTAAAGTCTATGAAATTAAGGCAAGATGCACTGGAAAACCAGGCCACCTTAGCCAAGGAGCTAGTTACTCAATGGCAAACCTCTGCAGATGAGATTGCCCAACTTCTTAATATCCAAGTTAGGAAGCAAATACCAAATTTTAAAGCCATCAGCATGGGGCACCTAAGTGCCATTTTGGGGATTGTTGTAAACAAGGTCCAAGCCTTGAGCGCTTGGCATACCAAAGTGGAGGAATTTATTGAAGAGGAGAAAGAGCTCATGGGCAGAATTGAGAAGCTCCTAGGAACTATGCTCGAGGATCCTGCACAGCCCACTGTCCTGGGGATTATTAGTGATGAAAAATTCCAGCACAGAGCCACTTTAGTGACTCAAAAAATCAAAGGCAAAAGTCAAAGACAATCAAGTCAAGATAATAACAGAATATTGGACATGATATTTAATGCAAGGGAGCGGATCAATGAACCCAGAAGAATTAAGGAAGCTTTGGCTAGGAATGACAAAGATCTTAATGAGTTCGTTAATCAAGAAGAGGAGCATATCACAAGGCCTGACATAGACTTAGGCCTAGTGGATGAACAACATGAACAAGCTATGAGCATCCTTCAACGGCAAGGGGCCCCACCTCCAACATCCTAATTATGGTTTACTTGAGAGGTAGCATATTCTTTGTAAAGGCACATGCTAGTTTGTTAGCATGATTGCCTCTAGGTCAGCATGATTGTAAAAGACATGTATCATAGTTTGTTACAAAGACAATTGTCTTTATCTTTGTACACCTGTATTTTTAGACTGACCGGTATACTGCTTAGCTCTTCTATAAAGGCATATATTACCATTTGTAAAAGAGACTTCGAGCTATTTTTGTACCACTTCTAAGCAATTAATACAAAAGATCAAGGAATTCAGCAGGAATTATCTGGGTTGATGTGTTTGAATTGCTAAGTTTCTCAATCGCTTGTCTAAGTTTGAATATGAATAATTTCTGTAAATACTGAGTCAGATCATTAATTATAGGGTTGCTAGGTCAGTTGAATGAAATTGAGTTTACTTCGTTTTATTTGCTCTACAACAAAGATGTGCATTACCTATCTAGATGTGGTGTAAAACTTTAAAAGTAAATCCAATTCTTACTTGTATTGTCATCCTATCTTCAAAATTAGACCTGGTTTGTAGTGAAACGTGAGCTTAGGCTACTTTACACTAGATGTTGGTTACAATCATGCTTGGTAATTCTTGAAAGTCTGTCAATATGTTCACAATCAAAGACCAGCAATCACCATTTCTTTCTTACTCTACCCTTTCCTTTTGCTCTTTCTTTAAAGAATTCACTTTAGTTTAGTTAATAGTTCAGATCTAGACCGATTTGTTAAAATTAGCATCAAGATTCATAAAAGAAGGCACCAAGATGGCTCCCAACCATCAAACTTTATAGATCTTGTGGAACAGTCTACGTTGCTCTATTGAGATTTCACCACAAGCATCCTAATTGCCAAATACCTACAACTCATCCCCTGAATCCTTTGGATCTTAAAATGAGAAGTGTTCTTTAAACACTAAGAGCACCTGTAATACATTTAAAAGCATCAACAGGAGAAGCTTTGTTGGCACTAGAAGGGTTCCGGTTATTCACAAGGTTAACCCCTCCCAAAAAGAGCAAACCCTGGGCACACACCATAATTAAAAAACACCACAGGAATAGAAAGCAAATACCAAATTTTAAAGCCATCAACATGGGGCACCTAAGTGCCATTTTGGGAATTGTTGTAGACAAGGTCCAAGCCTTGAGTGTTTGGCATACCAAAGTGGAAGAATTTATTGAAGAGGAGAAAGAGCTCATGGGCAGAATTGAGAAGCTCCTAGGAACTATGCTCGAGGATCCTGCACAGCCCACTGCCCTAGGGATTATCAGTGATGAAGAATTCCAACACAGAGCCACTTTAGTGACTCAAAAAAACAAAGGCAAAAGTCAAGGACAATCAGGGCAAGATAATAGCAGAATATTAGACATATATTTAATGCAAGGGAGAGGATCAATGAACCCAGAGGCATTAAGGAAGGTTTGGCTAGGAATGACAAATTTTGATGAGTTGGCTGATCAAGAAAAAGAGTGTATCACAAGGCCTGTCGTAGACTTGGGCCTAGTGGATGAACATGAACGAGCTATGAGCATCCTTCAACGACAAGGGGCCCCACCTCCAACATCCTAATTATGGTTTACCTGAGAGGTAGCATATTCTTTGTAAACACACACGCTAGTTTGTTAGCATGATTGTAAAAGACACGTGTATCATAGTTTGTTACAAAGATAATTGTCTTTATCTTTGTACACCTGTATTTTAAACGGACCGGTATACTGCCTAGCTCTTCTATAAAGGCATGTATTACCACTTGTAAAAGCGAGAGACTTCGAGCTATTTTTGTACCACTTCTAAGCAATTAATACAAAAGATCAAGGAATTCAGCAAGAATTATCTAGGTTGATGTGTTTGAATTGCCAAGTTTCTCAATTGCTTGTCTAAGTTTGAATATAAATAGTTTCTGGAAACACTGAGTTAGATCATTAATTATAGGGTTGTTAACTTGTGTAATGCTAGGTTAGTTGAATGAAAGTGAGTTTACTTTGTTTTATTTGCTCTGCAACAAAGATGTGTATTAGCTATCTAGATGTGGTGTAAAACTTTAAAAGTAAATCCAATTCTTACTTGTATTGTCACTCTATCTTCAGAATTAGGTCTAGTTTGTAGTGAAATGTGAGCTTTAGTGAAATGTGAGCTTAGGCTACTTTACACCATATGTTGGTTAAGATCATGCTTGGTAATTCTTGAAACTATGTCAATATGTTCACAATAAAGGATCAACAATCACCATTTCTTTCTTACTCTACCCTTTCCTTTTGCTCTTTCTTTAAACAATTCACTTTAGTTTAAAACATTGTTCATGACCATTTGGTTTAGTCAATAGTTCAGAGCTACACTGATTTGTCAAAATTAGCATCAAGATTCATAAAAGGCACCAAGATGGCTCCCAACCATCAAACTTTATAAATATTGTGGAACACTCTACGTTACTCTACTGCTATTTCACCACAGGTATCCTAATTGTCAAATACCTACAACTCATGTCTTGAATCCTTTGGATCCTAAAATGAGAAGTGTTCTTTAAACACTAAGAGCACCTATGGTACATTTAGAAGCATCAACAAGAGAAGCTCCGTTGGCGCTAGGAGGGCCGTTAATTAGCTTAGCCCAGGATTTGTGACGTCTTTGCATCTTTGAATAGATCTTTGATCCCAAGTGTAAAGGTTGGAGGTCTTGGGGGTCTTTGACACGTCTTTTGTGCTTTCTTAAGGCAAATACCATAAGTTCTTTGATAAATGATTGCTTGCTCTGGTAAATATAGCTTTGAATTTGTGGATCTGCAATATTTGAAATTGGAACGGCTTATTCTGATCAAAGATCAATTGATCCCTTGCAAATTGTGGTCCATCTCGAGCTCAAACTTGCAAAGATCAGTTATCTTTGCACAATAGGATACATCCTCAAGCTACCTTTGTAGAAATTTGATGTCCTTTGTCACTTCTTACGTAAATCTTTACAAAATTAGCATAGGATGCATGTTTGGTCCTTGCTTGTAAAAATTAACTTGACGTATCGTGTTTTAAACAGGGTTCCACATCTTCAAGCTGGAATTGCCTAGGATTCACACCAGATCACGCTCAGAAACAAGAGAGCCTTTACTAGAGCTACAAAGTCATCGGAGAACCAGGGGTGACAAAGGTAGACAAAGACTTTCCAAGTCTTTACCCACTTCTCCTGTTCAAGGGACCTTTGCATTCAGACCACATCCAGGTATGGCTTGGCTAGGGAGTTCGCCCATTAATGTACAAGGGTTAGTCCATGATTTACCACGTAACCCTGAGAAATATTTGCCCATATTTAGTCCTACTGGTGTTGTAACTATGGAAGAACATGTTAAGTCTTTTAAAGCTGCTTTGAGGTTATTAAATGTCATACATGAGGATGTAGCGTGTAGACTATTTCCCTTTACTTTCAAAGATGCAGCGTATTAATGGTTCCTCAATTTCCATGATGACTGCATTACCACTTGGAATGATTTCAACACCATTTTCATTGATCAATTTGGGAAGATTATCAGTCCTTGTGTCATTTATCATCAATTTACAACCATCGAAAGAGATGCTAGTGAACCTATAAGGTCTTTCAATCCCAGATTCCAAAAAATATATAGCATGTCTATGGAACCTTACAAACCTAATGACGTTCTAGCCTTGGAGATCTACAAAGACATAGTAGATCCAATGACTTCTGTATTTCTAAAGAGATCTATCCCGGTTATAGCTTCATTAGCCCAAGCCTATTCTGAGACAGTGGTTATCAATGATCAGATGCAACCACAAGGCCACATGGCGTACTCCATCCCCAATGTTAACCCACAAATGTTTGCTCTAAACATTTTTCCAAATAACCAAAATACCCCAGCTCTTAATCAAATCCCAACCCTGAACATTCTGCCTACTGGTTATGCTGCTCCTAATCAAAATCTAGGGTTCCTAAACCACCAAGCTACTAATGGCTCTTCTACTAATGATCAAAAGGCCTTAATACCTTCCCCTGGTTCAAACAATAATCAAGGCCATAATTTTGAGACCCCTAAAAGCGAGAATGAATTTATATTAAAAATGGTTCAAAAACTTAGCACCGATTTTCTCCAATTGCAAAAGCAAGTTGGTAACACTGGTGAAAGTTCTAGAAGGAACTTTACTTTCCAAAAGTTCAACAAACCAAGAAATAGGTTTCACAAAGATAGCTTCTACAACAGCAACAAAGACCAGTAAACCCCATGTTAGAACCTATGATCTTCAAAGAGGTCAAAAGATTGTTGGATGCTAGGATAGCCTTTCCTATCAGACATTCAACTTGGGTAGCCAATTTAGTGCCAGTCAAGAAGAATGGTGAGATTAGGTTCTGCATTGATTTCAAAAATTTAAACATAGCATCAAATAAGGACAATTATCCCCTCCCTTCTCTCGATCAAGTAATTCAAATTGTTTCAGGGTCAACTATGATCTCCTTCTTAGATCATTTTTCAAGCTATAACCAAGCCCTAGTTGATAGAGAAGACAGAATGAAGACAACCTTCACAACAAAGTGAGGAATCTTTGCTTACAAAAGGATGCCCTTTGGACTAATCAACACAAGAGCTACCTTCCAAAGAGCCATGTACCACGCCTTTCAAGATTTAATTGGTAGGTGCATTATCATTTATATGGATGATCTAACAGTTTTCTCTAAAAATGGGGAAGATCACTTCATGCACTTGCAACAAGTTTTCAAAAGATGTAGAAGGTATGGCATTTCCTTGAACCCTAATAAAAGCAAATTTTGTGTGACTGAAAGAAAACTATTAGGACATGTTATAACCAAAGATGGCATCTCCATAAACCCTGAACGAGTGGAGGCCATATCCAAAATTGAGCTCCCAAACAGTAGGAAGGAACTAAAGTCATTCTTTGGCAAAATAAACTTTATAAAAAAGTTTATTTCGGGTTTTGCAAAAATTGTCAAGCCATTAAATGACATGCTCAAGAAAGATACCAAGGTAATCTGGAATGAAGAATCCAAGAAGGCATTCAATGACATCAAAGAGGCCATTGGCCAAGCGTCGGTGCTTATAAGTCAAGATTTCTCAAAAGATTTCTACCTTTACTCTTTTGCATCTGACCATACTATGGTTGCGATATTGACTCAGAAAGTTGAAGGGTGTGACCACCCAATAGCCTTCATAAGCACTAATTTTATGAATGTTGAACTAAACTATTTCATGATTGATAAGCAAACATGCACTAGTAAAGGCAGTAAAGAAGTTTAGGCACTACATCCTCAAAAATAAGGTGCATGTTATTCTACCTGACCCTGCCACTAAGTTTATGTTGAATCAAAATGCGCTGGGGGAATGTAGAGGTAAGTGGATGTCAGTTTCGCAAGAATGACTTGGAAATGAAGGTAGCAAAACTAATAAGGTGCCAAGGTTTGATTTAGATGATTGCCAATACTAGCCCTAGAATAAGTATCATGCAAGTAGGGAAGCATAGTTTTCAAAACAATGAATGGTATGATTCAATCATACATTTGCTAATCAATGGTACTTGTCCTTCAGGTCTATCCAAGGAGCAAAAGAGAGCCTTGAGACTCAAGGCAGCCCACTCCCTGACAAGGATGGAATCTTGTATAGAAGGATCTTTGAAGGAATCTCCATAAGATGTGTTCACAAGAAGAAGCTACCCAAATTATGGCCACCTTTCATGAAAATTTGGGCGGTGGACATCCCTCTGGAAGAACGACAGTTCACAAAATCCTAAGCGCTGGTTACCATTGGCCTATTGTCTTCAAGGATGCTCACAAGCATGTGAGAGAATGCCACTCGTGTCAAATATTCAGCCCCAAAGAGCCAAAGGCGGCAATGCCTCTACAACTAGTCATGATTGACAAACCGTTTGCACAATGGGGTCTGGACTTTGTTGGAGTGATCAACCCCAACTCATCTAAAGGTCTCACAAATACATCTTGACTGCCACAGAGTATTGCAATAGATGGACTGAGGCAATGGCCACCAAGCAATGTAGAACGGAAGAAGTAATCAGTTTTTTAGGGAATAATTTATGTACTAGATTTGGGACCCCGGTTTCTCTAGTATGTGATAATGGGTTTGCATTCATCTCAATTGAGATCACTGAATGGGCTTATGACAATGGTATTACACTTAAGTTTTCCTCCAATCACTATCCCCAAGGGAATGGTGTTTCTAAATCTACAAATAAAAATCTATGAAAGCAATCAAAAAGTCTACAAAAGACAAACCTAGAACTTAGCATAAACTGCTCAAATTTGCACCTTGAGATGATAGAACAAGGATCAAGCAAGCCTTGAAGGCTTCGTCTTTTCTGATGGTGTATGGGTAGGAGCCCATCTTTCCCATCACTCTAAAATTGCCTACATACAAATTTATGCAAGAATACATGGAAGAAAGTCAAGAACATGCCACTTCCAAGCTATTAGACATCATTCAAATGGAAGATGACAAAGAAAAAGCTTTTACTGACTTTAGCAAACCCCAGGCCACGGTGAAAAGATGGTTTGACAAAAGGTCTAATGTCAAAGTGTTTAGGCAGGGAGACTTAGTCTTCCTTTGGGACAAAGCATCTGAACCCAAAGGTAAGCATGGGAAATTCACACCCCTATGGATTGGCCCATACCAGATTGAAGAGACATTGGGGAACAATGCCTTCAAGCTCAAAGATTTACAACGGGCAGAGTTCATATTGCCTACTAATGGGCAATACATCAAGCACTACTTCTCTGCCACCCCACCTGGGGTCTTCATGGAGTAAGAAGTAAGGTGATTAGATTAGAGTAGGTAGGCTAGTTTGCTTTGAGCATCTTTCCTCTTCTGTCCCTGGTTTGTATATATGTTTGTCCAAATTTGTTTGATTTCCTTGTTTTGATTTCTTCCTTCTATTGTGTGTTGCTTGCTTGTGGTTTTCCTTGAATTCAAGATGTCTTTGGAGACATCCTTGAGCCTAGAAGTTGTGAAACATGCTCAAGATGTGCCCCAATTCTAAAAGAAGGTATGAAGCCCATACAAAGGCAACGATGGTCCTAGAACCTAGCATTATGATATAGCTTAGAGAAACTAAATATAGACAGGTGGAGAGAAAATCATTCCATGAGACCTAAGTCATGACCTTGGATCCACACTAGTTTTAAGAAGATTTGCACTCAAGGGTTGGAGACTTAAATTATCAAGAGTATGCCATTAGCTAGCACTTAATCAACATCCTTGCCTAAGACAAGGGTTGCAGCCCTAAGTGATCCTCCCAAAATCAAATATTTGACCAGACCCTAAACCTGGCTATCTTGGTTCCCAACCTTATTGAAAGCATAAAGATCTAAAAAATACAAACAAAAAAAAAGAATAAGAATACAACGCAAAAAATGAAGCTTTCATACAAAGGTGATTCAGGGAACCTCCATCGGGGCTATAGACGCCTGGCTGGCAATGGAGCAAGGCCATGAGTGGAGCCAAAGGTATCTCTGTCGGGGCTATGGATGCCTGGATGGCACCAGAGCAATGCCCAAGCCCTCCCTAAACAAAACCATGATTCATAATGACTGTTCAGTGCACCCTAAGTCAGTGTAACTGATTGAAACCAGGAAGCTAAGCACTGCTTCTTGAACCCTATGGCAAACAGTAAGTAGAATCAAAGCACACACAGCTCAGGGATGCCCTGATGTTTGACCTCAAATCCGCAAGTGCAAGGTTTCTTTCAACCCCAATTGGATCTAGATGGTAGTTTCTTTGATCAAGTGGAATAATGACCTCAATGTTTGTCTAAACTCAGAGTCTGGAAGTTCTAACATATTGCTATGTTTCCCCTTAAAAGTCACCATTTGTTGGGACCAACATACCCCCCCTTTTTATTTAAAAATTGGGGACCCTTGAAAAGTCTTTGTGCCCAAGTTTTGAAGCATTTGAACATTAAAGTCTTTAACAAAATTTGAAGATCATCCACTCTATTAAGGAACATACTTGTGTGATTTAATCCTCTTGTTTCAGAGTAACCCTCCTAACAAGATTACGTGAGTCATTTTGTAGCTTCCATGGAGGATATAGTGTTTTGTGTTCAGAAACCCTGGGTGGCCCTTGATTCAAATTCAAATATTTGAGGGAACCAAGTTGGCGGGAACCAATTAAAAAGAAGCTATAGACAAGGGGTTTGTGTGGGTTTAAGTCATATTTTCATAACATAACTCGAACTTTTCTTTGTTTCTTTCCCTTTTCTTTCCTAAGTTCCTCGAGTCTAATTTAACATGGTTCCACGATGTCCCTTTTTACATTACCTAACTTAGCCTAGGTCATTAATACTACGGTCCCGATAATTATCTCGACTTTAGCATTAATACCTTATGCTAAGTGCTTTTATTCATGTCTTCGGGTCTAACAATTATCTCCCTCGCTCTTTGCAAGATCCTATGATCGACGCTTGCTCGCTGGATTTGATCGGACAGAACGTCCTAACCAAAAGGCTTTGGCCGAAATGACCGGGCCCCAGCAAAGATCAACGGCAATCGCTCGCTCACTAGATTTGATCCAATGGCGCGAGGCGTATGAGGAAAAGTCAAAAGGAACATAAGGCCCCGAGCACCGGACGCATGGTGACTTAATGATCAAAAGGAAGAAATAAAGGGGCCCACCTAATAAAGACATCCAATCAAAGGACCAAGCCCCCGCAAATATCAACGGCAATCGCACGCTTGTTGGATTCAATCTAACGACACGAAAGGCCCGTTGACTTTTCAAAGCTCTGCGAGCTCGACACGTGTCCAGTGCTCAACCAAGGTGACAACATACAAGAGATACGCAGAAGGGGAAAAATCTCTGAGGATGCCAAGTGTCACGACCGCAAGCCTAGAAATCACTAAACCAATACAATGCGAGGATTTGGATTTAGATCGACGGATCGCGCTTGCTCACCGGATTTGATCCAACGACGTGAAATAAAAGGAAGCTTTTAAAAGCCAACAGCTAGTATCCAAATGACACTTATGAAAATTGTCGCGAAAAGCCCAGAATGATGCCACATGGACTCCACGTAAACATAAAAGGTCAAAATCAAAGATCCTCTTAACTCGAAAACGCAAGGGTATAAAGCAAAAGGGTCTCCATCAAATACAAAACACGTATGAATTTAAAGTCCGAATATCTCCTGCCATTAAAGCTCCGAACCCTAAACCCTATATAAAAAAAGACCTAAATCGGTTCAATCGGTTATAATTCAATCAAGATAGCATAATTGTGCTCTTGAGAACAAGTGGTATAGCAACAACCCTTGGCAATCTAGTGTGGACAATTCAGTAACATCAAAAATGGACGCTAGCAAGCAATAATTGAAGATGGAAGTCGAGTTTTATCTGACCTCTGACAATGAAGGATTTTCAAGGATACAGAGTTGGACGTGGCGGCCTTGAACATCCATGGAGTGAGAAATTGGTCCAAATTGTTCTTCCCAATAGACGCGTTGCAGCCTATCTCCCAGGAGGAAAAGAGGAATGCCACAACGAATCGAAGGTACGCCCTGGTTGCAATTCAAATCGCTGGTCTTCGTTGTGCCACGATGAAACTAGAGGTAATGCACTACATTGATGTCCTTGCACCCATCTTTATTGATTGTAAGATAGAAGGGGAATGGATCATTCTGGAGGGTAGTTCCAAAAGGGTGGCATACGTCTCTCCTATGGCCTTTAAAACCTATTAAAAGCTCCCTTTACCCCATCTCAACCTACCTGACATGAAGAACTGGGCTAACACCCAAGACCTTGATTCCGTTCTCGCACCTTGGTTAATCCAAGGACCCCATGTCTTCAGAACCCTAGATGGCATGATCCCCATTGTCCAATTCAGGGAAGGCATTAGAGTAGCCATGACCCTGCTGAATCGAGCCTTTGATGCCCCTTCCACCACATATGTAAACAAATTCTGGGTATCCTATATCCACTTCATGATAGAAGAGAAATTGACCCCTCCAGTAGGAGACCTCATTAGCTTCTTCTTGGCTAAGCAATTCATAGCCATCAAAAGACGGACCTCTTAAGCAATTCTATATGATGTCCTATTTGTTGGATTCCCTTTTGGGCTCTATATCCTTCCCTAGCATTAGGAACTAGTCCCTTGAAGGTAGAACCACAATTTCTCACCACTATTCCAAATTGTACATATTTAAGTACAAGAACCACATGCAATTCATCTGTGATTGTGTTTTCCCAGCTATATATGAAGCCATCACAAGAATTCCTATGCCAAGATTGCATCCCCTTATCAAGAGACAGATAGAAACCATGGGGGATGTATGGTATTATCCAAACTGCACTGTTATTAGGATAGAGGGGATCCTTACCCAACCTTACAGGCTACCAATCCATGTCCCCAACAAGCTTGCCAAGCAAGAGATTGCCTCCCAAATCACCCAGGTTGTGGACAGGGTATGCAAAGAGAAGAGGAAAGGCCAAATCCACCCCCTCCCATTGGATATTTGGAAGATTATAATCAAAGATTGGAAGCAATTGGAAATCATGGTAACACATAGGAATTCTTTTGATTTTCAATTAGATGACCTTAAAATGTGGGACCCTAGGGGCAAGGTGGTTAACCACATTAAGGATAGAAAGGTCCCTAAGATTGAATATTAGCATAAGCTAGGTGTCGGTGATGACATCTATATTAGAGCAAAGAATTTTGAAGTGCTCTCCAGAATCAAAAGCTACAATATCAAGTTGGAAAGCAGATTGATCAAAGACAACAGGCCCATAAGGGAGATATGGCAGTTGCATCCCTTGCAATATCATTTGTTGCCATGACCATCTGGGACCACTCATGAGGAGCCACTTGTTCAAGGGCAGCCATCTGAACCTCAACCCCACTAACAAGAGCCTCAAGCTGGGCAGCCTCAGGCTGAACAGCGTCAAGATGTAAAGGATAAAGTCAAGGAGAAAGTTGGAGAACAAAGATTGGAACATAGACCCGAGGAAGGTCACTCACTTGCAGAACTCCCACAAAGGCCACCTTCTCCCGTGGAATTTGTTGACATGATAGCTCTTGAACCAAAAGAGACATTGGAGGGTGCTCTCATTGATATAGCAACAGCATATGGCTCAGATAGAGAAGGTGATCCCTCTGAAGAAGCAAGAAAGGCGTTGGTTCCCATGGAAAACGAGAAAAGGAAAGCAGGGTTAGCCTTGGTTCCTATGACTCCAAGGAAGAAGCCTAGGTTGACCTTTACTCACCCTACCAATGAAGTCAACCTCTTCAATGATGAGAACCCAATCCATGGACCACTCATCCCTGACCGGTTCATCTATGGGAAGTTGCAAAAAATCCCGTCCCTCTCTTCTTCATGGGCCTTGACACAGGTTACCCTGACTGAGCATGATAACATCAAACCATGGATCAAGGACATAGTAAAAAAGCAAGAGAGAAGAATACAAGTTCATCATATACAAGGAGGACAAAAAATTGACACCCCAGGAGCCTCTGGTAGTGCAAGTGTGGAGGTGCCTGAGCCCCAAACGTTCAAGGAACCAGAGGTTAAAGTCCAATTTAAACCAGACACGGCAGGATTGGAAAGATCACCACAAGGACAGCCATGGTCGATCAAGAAGAATTCACCTTTCAAAAGTGGAACCATTCACAAGGTTAACCCCTATTGGAGGACAGCTTGGAGAGACTCCCATCCATGACGATGTGGAAAGTTTAATCGAGGCTCAATCTCAACAGGCTAGGACTGGTGTCCAGGGATTAGTGCAAAGAATTAAGAACCTAAATAAGGAAAAAGAGAATTTGCAAACTCAAGCAATTCTTGCAGTCCCATATTCCATCACAAAGATGCTTGAGGAGTCATTCCATGACATGTTCAAAGCACTAAAGTCTATGAAATTAAGGCAGGATGCACTAGAAAATCAAGCCACCTTAGCCAAGGAGTTGGTTGCTCAATGGCAAACTTCTGAAGATAAGATTGCCCAACTTCTTAATACTCAGGTTAGGAAGCGAATACCAAATTTTAAAGCCATCAGCATGGGGCACCTAAGTGCCATTTTGGGAATTGTTGTAGACAAGGTCCAAGCCTTGACTGCTTGGCATACCAAAGTGGAGGAATTTAATGAAGAGGAGAAAGAGCTCATGGGCAGAATTGAGAAGCTCCTAAGAACTATGCTCGAGGATCTTGCAGGTGTAATGTCCCCTTCTTAGCCAGTATCAAATGCAGAGGGGTTAGCCTATCATTTCGACCCTCGTAGGCTAATGGACTTGATTTCAGGGTCTATTGGTAGTTGTTGCCTGGTCATATGGGACATTACTTCTCATCAGTGCTTCATTGGGTTCAGGTTCAGGGCATTGCAGATGTTATTTGGCTCAGTTTGACATCTATTTATAGTAAGTCGTCTTTCCTAAGATACTATTTTTGGCAGGGCACCTGGACTTGTGGTATTTGCAGTGTTGATCCTGATATTCAGTTGACTTAGTGAAATAAGTCTTTTTGAGCAAGCCATTATTATTTAATTATTAATAAAGCTAACTTTATTAATAATTAATTATTAGAGGTCAATTATAAAGTGTTTTAAATGAATGGGGCCAAGACACATCAATTAAAGTGCTTTAAGTGATTATTTTATTGGGGCGCCCATACGAAGGTATTTCCTAACTCAACATTAAAAACAAATAATTTAAATGATTATAATCCAAGAAGGATTGACCCATTCTTTGAGAAGTATAAAAGGCATCAAGAGGCAAATCGATTTCATTCATTCATGAGCATTTGACTTTGCAAATTGGTGTCTTTGAAATTTTTGCATTTGAGACAAGGGTTTCAGCTGTACCAGGCATTGGAGAACATGAAATCTTCAGTGTTTATAAATTCTGAGGTGGTGAGAGATCCATTGAAGATTGCTATTAATTGGAAGCTTCACATCAAGAGTTTCATTTGTGCATCATTGGAAAAATTCACATCATTTATCACAAGGGTTTACAAGGGGTTTGGAGATTATTGTTTAGAAGAAAATCGTATCCCACATTTGGAGTCATAGGCGCAGCTTGAAGGGACGTTTTGGGTCAGCCCTGGGTGCTACTCCTTGGTGGCAGTGATTCCATCATTTGAGGCAGCGATCTCATCAGTTGAGGCAACGATTCCAACTTGGGAAGGAGGCAATTCATTTTGGAGTTGCATACAATATTGTCTAGGTGTTTGAAGGTGGAAATCATGGCATTCTTCCATGCTAGAGGCGCTGCAATCAAATTTGCATTTCCAGGTTCATTTACATTATTTAACATTGTATGGTCTCTATTCTCAAGAGCAAACTGCTGTAATAATTGTAAACAAATATTGTAATAAGTTTGGAAGCATATTGAAGATATACCATTGAGTTGGAGGTTGCATATGATTTGTTTGACAAAATGTCAGTTTGTTGTAGGTGCATATTTGTTTAGTTTTCAGTCGTCAATTGCATTTGAAAATGTCAAAAGAACATTTGCATCTCATTCTAGATACATTAGCAAGCATTTGCCATTGACTAGTTAGTTCTTTTATTCATAACATCATCAAATCGAGAAGGGAAACCTACATCAGCTTAGAAGCAGTTTACACACCAACTGTTTGACAAAATTCCAATCAAGCAAAATCAGACATTTAAGGACAGATTTGTCAAGGGATACTATAGTGGTATCAGAGCCTTGATCGTGCCATCCTGGAGGGTTAAAGTGTCTTATGCAGCCACCAAAAGTTGGGCCACATAGGTATTATACCCGCAGAAAGGCAAAACAACAAAGAAATCAAATCACAAGTACACAACAGGCCACAATGGGGGACAGAGGAAATGGTAGCCCACCTAGAGATGAAGAGAGGCAAGAGATATTTTGAGGGGTATTGCAGCAGGAGCGTACAACAGCTATTCAACAAATGCATATCCCCAAGAGACAAAATTATGAACAAGAAGAACATGGGAGTATTGTTGGAACTCCAAGGGCAAAAAGAGCACCTACACGCACCATTGATAGGCCTACACGTCCTACATTCTTGAGGAATGAACCAGAAGAAGGGAATGTAGAAGAGGAAGAAGTAGCATTTGCAGATAATGTCATGACAATGCATGATGAGTGAGATTTATTACCACGAAAAGTTAAGGATCATTTGTCTTTTGACCGATTCATTAGTCAAAAGAGAGAGCATAGCAGGCCAAGGCAAGATAGAAGGCCAAGGAACCAAAATAATGATCTTAAAAATGCCACTAACAAGCTCACACTTCCTACTTTTGATGGCAGTGGTAAGGTTACAGCAAGAGCTTGGATTAGTAAATTGGATACTTTCTTGACTCTTCCTCCTATGGTAGAAGAGGATGCAATTAAGTTCGCAGCATTACATTTGGATAGGGTAGCCCATGATTGGTGGCATCGTGGGATGGTCACTTTGCAACATGACCTCATCACTACTTATCAGGAATTCACTGACAGGTTAGTTGAGCGCTTTGATAGAAAGGATCCAGAACTGTATTTCAGAGATCTTGCTCAGCGTAGACAAGTGGGCAGTTTGGAATCCTACATAAGTGAATATCAGAAACTTTCAGACATGGTAACACGTATTTCAGAGAGGAGACTTGTTTTATTATTTATTGAAGGTCTTTATGAGCCCATGAGAGGTTGGATCAAGGCATTTGATCCCCCTACATTGCAGGAGGCCATGAGGAAAGCTCGTAGCATGGAACTTTTAGCTCCTCGCAGCAAGTGCAATTTCAGACCATCCCCTTCATCTAGTGACAGCAAAACAGTCCCTAAGAAAACAGAAAATTTTGATCAAAAGAAGAAATTTGCAGCACCTTTGGATAAAGAAACGCTTAATGATTTGCGAAGGAGAAAGTTGTGTTTTTACTGCAAGGGTCCCTACGATGATAAACATGATTGTCCTCTAAGGCCTAAAGGTAAAAATAGACAAATGAAGTGGTTTTATGAAGATGAATCCCTGACTGACATAACAGACCAGCAAGCTGCTCAACAGGAATTAGGGGCAGAAAATGAAGAAAATGAAGGAGAAACAAGTTTGGAAGAAGCCTACCTTTCTAGCATGCAAAGAGAAGGTTCTTTTAGAATGCGTGGGCTCTTGGCAGGTCAAAAGGTTATCTCCTTACTTGACATGGGTGCAACTCATAACTTCATAGATGCACGGTTAGTGGCAAAGCGTGGAATTCAAACTCAAGTTTGAAGGCATACGGGATAAGGTTGCTGATGGCTACACTCTCAAGTGTGAGAGGATGATTCCTGATCTTCCCATGCATCTAAATAACTATGAGTTTAAGGCAGATTTTTATGTGGTTAACATGGGAGACACGGATGTGGTACTTGGCATGAAGTGGCTTCATGCAATTGGAGAGTTTACTCTCAACCTTAGAGACATGGAAATGAAATTCTTGGTTGATGGGAAGACTCATGTGTTAAAGGCCAACAAGGACAGCAATTTGAAGGTGATCTCCCTTAGGAGAATGGAGAGACTTATTAGACATGACATGGTGGAGTGGGCTGCAAAATGTAGATTGATGCCTTCTCATGATGAGCAGCAAAAACCAGCCTATCATCCGGATGTTCAAGAGCTCAGGACTAAACACTCTAAAGTGTTTAGTGATATACCCCCTCGTAGACCTCCGAATAGAGGTATAGAACACATCATAGAGTTGGAGGGCGCCAAGCCTGTTATGATTACACCTTACCGGCACCCCAACCAAAGAATTGTTAGCCATGGGACACATAAGGCCGAGTAAGTCTCCTTTCGCTTTACCAGTTGTTTTGGTGAAGAAGAAAGATGGTTCACTCAGGGTGTGTATAGATTACCGGGTGTTAAACAAGAAGACAATTAAGAACAGGTATCCCATCCCTCGCATCGATGAGCTAATAGATGAGCTTCATGGAGCTTGTTATTTCTCCAAAATAGATTTGAGGTCAAGATACCACCAGATCAGAGGTAAAGAGCAATATATTGAGAAGACTGCTTTCAGATGTCATTGTGGGCATTTCGAGTTTTTGGTTATGCCATTTGGCTTAACCAACGCACCAGCCATGTTTCAATCCACTATGAACAAAGTCTTCCAGTCTCAGTTGAGGAGATATGTTTTCGTGTTCTTTGATGACATATTGGTATACAGTAGATCTTGGGAGGAGCACATGGCTCATCCGGATACAGTTTTGGGCATACTTGACAGGGAGTCCTTGTACACCTAGAGTCCAAGTGTGCATTGGGCATGTCGGAGCTTTTGTATTTGGGCCACATCATCAGCGCAGAGGGAGTTTGCATGGACCCTGATAAGGTTCGTGCTATTATTGATTGGCCTACTCCTAAGAATTTAACTCAGCTCAGGGGATTTGTTCATTTATGTGCCTTCTACGTCAATTTGTTAGTGGTTTCTCACAACATGCTGCACCACTCACAGATCTGTCGAAGAAAGGTGCATTTGTGTGGACTCCTCAGTGACAGGAGTGCTTTGAGAATTTCAAGCAATTGATGACATCATGCCCAATCCTAGCTTTACCGGATTTCACCAGGCCCTTTGAGCTTTATTGCGATGCCTCTGGAAAAGGCATTGATGCTGTACTTATGCAGGATCGTCATCCGATAGCTTTCGAGAGCAGGAAGCTAAGGGGTCCTGAGAGGGGCTATAGTATTTATGACAAGGAAATGTTGGCCATCATGCATGCATTGGCCAAGTTCAAGTAGTACCTTGTTGGTAGTAAGTTTTGTATTAGAACTGATCATAACAACCTGCGACATTTCCTAGGGCAGCGAGACTTGAATGAGCGCCAACAAAAATGGGTCAACAAGTTGCAGTCTTATGACTGACATTTCCTATGTCAAAGGTACTCAAAACATTGTAGCTGACGTTTTAACTCGCCATCCCCATTTGAGCTCCATGGCAGAGATTTCAGAAGATTGGAGGCACATGATCATTATTGAATATGCCAAGAACCCGTGGGCTTCTGGCATTATTGATGGGACAGTTCAGGACGACAGGTACTCTCTTGTGAATGATCTTATCATTTACGAAGGGAGGATATTTTTAGTCCCAGGATCAAATGTGAAGAACATGGTGTTGAGGACCTTCCACGATTCACCCCTGGCTGGTCATCCCAAATACTTCAAGACCTACAAGCAAGTTCGGGAAAGATTTACTTGGAAAGGTCTGAAGGCAGATGTTCTTCGGTATGTCAGAGAGTGCTCTGTTTGTCAGCAGAACAAACAAGAGCACACATTTGCTTCAGACACTTCCTATTCCTGAGAGGAAGTGGGAATGCTTATCGATGGATTTTATTGTGGGCTTGCCAAAAGCCCAGGGCAGAGATTGTATATATGTAGTAGTTGATCGGCTAACGAAGTATATGCACTTCTTCCCGATTACGACTACATACTCAGCTACACAAGTAGCAGATTTATTCTTCCGTGAGGTATTCAAGCTGCATGGCTTGCCTCGGAGCATTGTTAGTGACAAAGATAGTCGGTTCATGAGTCATTTCTGGCAGGAGCTTTTCAGATTATGTGGAACCGAGCTAACTCCGAGCACGAGCTACCACCCTCAGACAAATAGACAAACAGAGATAGTGAACAAATGGGTGGAGGGATACCTACGAAATTACATTGCAAGGCAGCAGCGAACTTGGGTGAGGTGGATACATTTATGTGAGTACTGCTATAATTCTACCCACCATATGACCAATCAGATGACACCATTCAGGGTATTATATGGTTATGATGCGCCTAGCTTCCTTGATTTGTTGCTTAGTGACAACAGAGTGCCTAGTGCTGGTGATTTGTTACAGGAGAACCAAGATATTATGAGAGCTCTTCGTGAAAACATACAGAAGGCATAGAATCAGCAGAAGCAATACGTTGATCAGAGGGTTGGACGATCGTTTGAGGTCGGTGACATGGTGTATCTTATGTTGCAGCCCTACAGGCAGTCTACTCTTAGGAAGAGTGGAGCGGAGAAGCTCAAGCCACGCTATTATGGGTCGTTCAGGGTTATCCGACGAGTTGGCGAAGTGGCTTACAAGCTAGATTTACCGGCAGACAGTAGAGTGCACAATCTCTTTCATGTGTCGCACCTCAAAAAGGCGTTAGGATGACTTATAGTTCCCTCTCCTATATTACCACCCCTAGATGATGAGGGGAAATTGGTGTTAGTCCCTGAGGTTATTCTGGATTCTAGAGAGAGACATCTTCGGAGACGAGTCATCAGGGAATATCTCATTAAGTGGAGGGACTTGCCGGTGAGGATGCTTCTTGGGAGCAAAAGGATATCTTACAGCATCCAGCGTTGCGATTGCTTGGGGATAAGCAATCTCAAGGAGGGCGGACTATAATGTCCCCTTCTTAGTCAGTATCAGTTGCAGAGGGGTTAGCCTGTCATTTCAACCCTCGTAAGCTAATGGACTTGATTTGAGGGTCTATTGATAGTTGTTCCCTGGTCATATGGGACATT
The DNA here is from genome assembly GCA_037957365.1 of Torreya grandis. Taxonomy (NCBI): domain Eukaryota; kingdom Viridiplantae; phylum Streptophyta; class Pinopsida; order Cupressales; family Taxaceae; genus Torreya; species Torreya grandis. The sequence goes on from JARHVA010003078.1 coordinate 1,225,853, forward strand.
ACTTCTCATCAATGCTTCATTGGTTTCATGTTCAGGCCATTGCAGATGTTATTTGGCTCAGTTTGACATACTATTTATACTCAGTCATATTTCCTGAGATACTATTTTTCGCAGGGTCCTTGGGCTTATGGTATTTGCAGTGCTAACCCTGATATTTAGTTGACTTAGTGAAATAAGTCTTTTTGAGCAAGTCATTATTATTTAATTATTAATAAAGGTAACTTTAATAATAATTAATTATTAAAGGTCAATTATAAAGTGTTTTAAATGAATGGGGCCAAGACACATCAATTAAAGTGCTTTAAGTGATTATTTTATTGGGGTGCCCATATCAAGGTATTTCCTAAGTCAACATTAAAAACAAATAATTTAAATGATTATAATCCAAGAAGGATCGACCCATTCTTTGAGAAGTATAAAAGGCACCAAGAGGCAAATCAGTTTCATTCATTCATGAGCATGACTTTGCAAATTGGTTTCTTTGAAATTTGTGCATTTGAGACAAGGGTTTCAGCTGTACTAGGTATTGTAGAACGTGAACTCTTCAGTGTTTATGCATTCTGAGGTGGTGAGAGATCCATTGAAGATTGCTATTAATTGGAAGCTTCACATCAAGAGTTTCATTTGTGCATCATTGGAAAAATTCACATCATTTATCACAAGGGTTTACAAGGGGTTTGGAGATTATTGTTTAGAAGAAAATTGTGGCCTACATTTGGAGTCATAGGCGCAGCTTGAAGGGATGTTTTGGGTCAGACCTGGGTGCTACTCCTTGGTGGCAGTGATTCCATCATTTGAGGCAGCGATCTCATCATTTGAGGCAGCGATTCCAACTTGGGAAGGAGACGATTCATTTTGGAGTTGCATACAATATTTTCCAGGTGTTTGAAGGTGGAAATCGTGGCATTCTTCCATGCTAGAGGCGCTGCAATCAGATTTGCATTTCCAAGTTCATTTACATTATTTGATATTGTATGGTCTCTATTCTCAAGAGCAAACTGCTGTAATAATTGTAAACAAAGATTGTAATCAGTTTGGAAGCATATTGAAGATATACCATTGAGTTGGAGGTTGCATATGATTTGTTTGACAAAATGTCAGTTTGCTATAGGTGCATATTTGTTTAGTTTTCAGTCATCAATTGCATTTGAAAATGTCAAAAGAACACTTGCATCTCATTCTAGATACATTAGCAAGCATTTGCCATTGACTAGTTAGTTCTTTTACTCATAACATCATCAAATTGAGAAGGGAAACAAAATCAGAAACCTACATCATCTTGGGAGCAGTTGACACGCCAACTGTTTGACAAAATTCCAATCAAGCAAAATCAGACATTTAAGGGCAGAGTTGTCAAGGGATACTACACAGCCCACTGCCCTGGGTAATATTACTGATGAAGAATTCCAGCATAGAGCCACTTTGGTGACTCAAGAAATCAAAGGTAAAAGTCAAGGACAATCAGGGCAAGATAATAGCAGAATATTAGACATGATATTTAATGCAAGGGAGAGGATCAATGAAGCCAGAAGCATTAATCAAATCCCAAACCTGAGCATTCTGCTTACTGGTTATGTTGCTCCTAATCAAAATCTGGGGTCCCTGATCCACCAAGCTACTAATGGATCTTCTACTAATGATCAAAAGGCCTTAATACCTTCCCCCGATTCAAACAATAATCAAGTCCATAATTCTGAGACCCCTACAAGCGAGAATGAGTTTGTATTAAAGATGGTTCAAAAACTTGGCACTGATTTTCTCCAATTGCAAAAGCAAGTTGGTAACACTAGTGAAATTCTGGAAGGAACTTTACTTTCCAAAAGTTCAACAGACCAGGAAATAGGTTCACAATGATAGCTTCTACAACAACGACAAGACTAATGAACCCTCTACTAGTAACAAAACCATGGACATTAATCTCATACACATTGCTTTCCCTGACTATTGCACAGTACATGCTACTGCTAAACATGGTGAGATTGATTGCATTGAGTTCTGCAAAGCTTTTGAAGCTTTTCAAGAAGAACTAGATACATTTGAAGTAGTCCCTAATAAGTATAGCAATGCAAATACATCTGGCCCTAAGCCTTTTGACCATATTCACATAGTAGAGACCTTTTATTTCCCCTTTTAAGAGGAAAAGATGATATCTTTGAGGAAATCCTTGCATTTCAAGAGTTCTTGAAAAAGACTTACACATTAAAGAACAGAGAGCAGAAACAACCTTTGACCACTTCAACTCCTAATAACTATGGGACCCCTCCTGACACTACTTCAAGGAATGACCCTGAGCCACCCAAAGGAAGTTCCTCCAAGCCTAGTGCTGATTCACCGAGCAAGACTGGCTATAATATTTTTGAAGACATGAAAAAAATCAAGGCCAACATCACCTTGCATGAGTTAACGCAGATCACAAAGCAAAGAGTTACGCTGTTGGAGTCCTTGAAATTCAGCAAAACTCCTAAGACTGTTCATGCTAATGTAACAATACATAAGGCCAAAGTTGGATCCCCCCTTGCTCATAGTTAGGATGTTTGGTAAGAACTTGCACAATTGCTTGTTAGACTCAGGTGCCTCTACAAATATAATGCCTACTGGTATATGTAAACAACTTGGCTTAACCCCCATCAAATCTGATAGGATTGTCACCCAGTTAGACAAGTCAAGGGTAAAGGTAATCGGAGAACTTCGGAATGTTCACATACAAATAGCTTCTGAACCTAGAATTCAACAATTCATTGGCATTCAGGTGGTTGACATGCCAGATGCCTATGGGATCTTGTTGAGCAAGGAATGGACCAAGGCCTTAAACAGATATATGTCCACTGACTGCTCCCACTTATGGCTACCTTGGAAAGGAGTCCCAAATCAAATTAGAGTTGAGAGTGAACCAAGAATGAAACATATGATAACAGAGTATAATGCTGCAAATGAAAGGGTCAACATAATTGACTCAGACTTGGGGGTTTTCACCCTAGAAGCTGATAGGATAGATGATCCGAAGGATAGGGAACCTCCTCTTGGGTTATGGAAATTGCATTTTGATGGTGCTAGATGCAAGGCTGGATCAAGTTTTGGCATTGTCTTAACCGATCCTACCAATAAAAGGTACCATGCCTCCTATAGACTCCAATTCCCCTGCACCAATAATCTTGCTGAATATGAAGCTCTGACCCTTGGTTTGCAATTTGCTATCAAAAATAAAGCTAAGGAACTACTAGTTTTTGATGACTTTGAACTAGTGGTCAATCAAGTCAGGTGCAGGTACCAATGTAAACTCTCATACCTCAAGAAGTATAAGTTTAGAGTTTGGGCCCTGATTGAATCTTTTGATGCTTTCAACATCACCTCCATTCCAAGGGAAGAAAACCAAGCTGCAGATGAGTTGGCATCCGCTACAGCAAATCTTATGCCTAATCCGGACTCCCATGATTTCAGTATTGAATTAGTCCCATGTCCATCAGTGACTGATAATGTTAATCATTTTCAAGTCTTTAATGATGACCAACATATATTGAATTTCTTGACCAAATCTGAGGCATTTGAAACCCATGTCATTGATAAAGTTGATGAAAATGCAATTGGAGGGAACAAGTCTGATAGCAAGGTCATTCAGCAGAATGACAACAAAATCCCTAAAGGGATGATTGCTCTAGAAAGACGTTTTGATCAAGACAAACTAGTTGAGGTGTCCAAAATCCCCAAGGTGAGTGGAAAGGATTACAATACTATGGATCTTGGCCTCCAAGAGCAACCCCAACGAGTGAATGTTGGAAAGGCTTGTACAACTTTTGAAAATGAGAAAGCCAAAGAACTCCTTACCAAGTACAAGGATGTTATAGCATGGTCATATGATGACCTAAAGATCTTTGATCCAAGGGTCATTACTCATACAATACCCCTCAAAGAAAGGTGTAAACCTTTCAGACAAAAACAAAGACCAGTAAACCCCATGTTGGAACCTATGATCTTCAAGGATTTTCTCAGGGATCTCATCTGGTTCATTTTCCTCTTAAAAGGGGAAATAAAAGGTCTCTACTATGTGGATCTAGTCAAAAGGCTTAGGCCCAGATGTATTTGCATTGTTGTCCTTATTAGGGACTACTTCAAATGTATCTAGTTCTTCCCGAAAAGCTTCAAAAGCTTTGCAGAACTCAATGCAATCAATCTCACCATGTTTAGCAATAGCATGTACTCTAAAATAGTTAGGGAAAGCAATGTCTGTGAGAGTAATGTCCATGGTTTTCTTACTAGCAGAGGGTTCATTAGTCTTGTTGTTGTAGAAGCTATCATTGTGAAACTTATTTCCTGCTCTATTGAACTTTTGGAAAGTAAAGTTCCTTCCAGAACTTTCACCAGTGTTACCAACTTGCTTTTGCAATTGGAGAAAATCGGTGCTAAGTTTTTGAACCATCTTTAATATAGACTCATTCTCACTTTTAGGGGTCTTAGAATTATGACCTGATTATTGTTTGAACCAGGAGAAGGTGTTAAGGCCTTTTGATCATTAGTAGAAGATCCCTTAGTAGCTTGGTGGCTCAGGAACCCCAAATTTTGATTAGGAGTAGCATAACCAGTAGGCAGAATGTTCAGGGTTGGGATTTGATTAATGCTTCTGGGTTCACTGATCCTCTCCCCTGCATTAAATGTCATGTCTAATATTCTGCTATCTTGCCCTGATTGTCCTTGACTTTTGCCTTTGATTTCTTGAGTGACTAAAGTGGCTCTATGCTGCAAATCTTCATCACTAATAATCCACAGGGCAGTGGGTTGTGCAGGATCCTCGAGCATAGTTCCTAGGAGCTTCTCAATTCTGCCCATGAGATCTTTCTCCTCTTCAATAAATTCCTCCACTTTGGTATGCCAAGCACTCAAGGCTTGGACCTTCTCTACAACAATTCTCAAAATGGCACTTAGGTGCCCCATGCTGATGGCTTTAAAATTTGGTATTCGCTTCCTAACCTGGGTATTAAGAAGTTGGGCAATCTTATCTTCAGAAGTTTGCCATTGAGTAACCAGCTCCTTGACTAAGGTGGCCTGGTTTTCCAGTGCATCCAGCCTTAATTTCATAGACTTTAGTGATTTGAACATGTCATGGAATGACTCCTCAAGCATCTTTGTCATGGAATTTGGCACTGCGAGAATTGCTTAAGTTCGCTAATTCTCTTTTTCGTTCTTTAGGTTCTTAATTCTTTGCACTAATCCCTGGACACTGGCCCTACCCTGTTGAGATTGAGCCTCAATTAAACTTTCCACATCCTCCTCATGGATGGGAGTCTCTCCAAGTTGTCCTCCAATAGGGGTTAACCCTGTGAATGGTTCCACCTTTTGAAAGGTGAATTCTTCTTGACCGACCATGGCTGTCCTTGTGGTGATCCATTCCAACCCTGTCGTGTCTGGGTTAAATTGGACTTTAACCTCTAGTTCCTTGAACTTTGGGGGCTCAGGCACCTCCACACTTGCACTACCAAAGGCTCTTGGGGTGTCAATTTTTTGTCCTCCCTGAATATGATGAACTTGTATTCTTCTCTCTTCTTGCATTTTTACTATGTCCTTGATCCATGGTTTGATGTTATCATGCTCAGTCAGGCCAACCTGTGTCAAGGCCCATGGACGAAGGGATGGGATCTTCTGCAACTTCCCATAGATGAACCAGTCAGGGATGAGTGGTCCATAAATTGGGTTCTCATCACTGAAGAGGTTGACTTCACTGGTAGGGTGAGTAAAGGTCAACCTAGGCTTATTCCTTGGAGTCATAGGAACCAAGGCCAGGTCTACTTTCCTTTTCTCTTTTTTCATGGGAACCAGCTCCTTTCCTGCTTCTTCAAAGGGATCCCCTTCTCTATCTAAGCCATATGTTGTTGCTATATCAATGAAAACACCCTCCAATGTCTCTTTTGGCTCAAGAGCTATCATGTCAAGAAATTCCATGGGAGGTGGCCTTTGTGGGAGTTCTACAGGTGAGGGACCTTCCCCAGGTCTATGTTCCAATCTTGGTTCTCCAACTTTCTCCTTGCCTTTATCCTTTCCATCTTGAGGTTGTTCAACCTAAGGCTACTCAGCTTGAGGCTCCTGCTAGTGGGGTTGAAATTCAGAGCGCTGCCCTTCAACAAGTGGCTCCTCATGAGTGGTCCCAGATGATCCTGGCAACAAATGATATTGCAAGGGATGCAACTACCATATCTCGTCTGTACGCTTGTTGTCCTTGATCAATCTGCGTTCCAACTTGATATTGTAGCTTTTGATTCTGGAGAGCACTTCTTCAAAATTCTTTGCTCTAATATAGATGTCATCACCGACACCTAGCTTATGTTCATATTCAATCTTAGGGACCTTTCTATCCTTAATGTGGTTAACCACCCTGCCCCTAAGGTCCCACATTTTAAAGTCATCTAATTGAAAATCAAAAGAATTCCTATGTGTTACCATGATTTCCAACTGCTTCCAATCTTTGATTATAATCTTCCCAATATCCAATGGGAGGGGGTGGATTTGGCCTTTCCTCTTCTCTTTGCATACCCTATCCGCACCCTGGGTGATTTGGGAGGCAATCTCTTGCTCGACAAGCTTGTTGGGGACATAGACTGGTAGCCTGTAAGGTTGGGTAAGGATCCCCTCTATCCTAATGACAGTGCAATCTGGATAATACCATACATCCCCCATGGTTTCTATCTGTCTCTTGATAAGGGGATGCAATCTTGGCATAAGAATTCCTGTGATGACTTCATATATGGCTAGGAAAACACAATCACAGATGAATTGCATGTGGTACCTGTACTTGAATATGTACAATTTGGAATAGTGGTGAGAAATTGTGGTTCTACCATCTGGGGACCAGTTCCTAATGCCAGGGAAGGATATAGAGGCCAGAAGGGAATCCAACAGATAGGACATCATATAGAATTGCTTAGAGGTCTGTCTTTTGATGGCTATGAATTGTTTAGCCAAGAAGAAGCTAATTAGGTTTCCTACTGGAGGGGTCAATTTCTCTTCTATCATGAAGTGGATATAGGACACCCAGACTTTGTTTACATATGTGGTGGAAGGGCACCAAAGGCTCGATTTAGCAGGGTCATGGCTACTCTAATGCCTTCCCTGAATTGGACAATGGGGATCATGCCATCTAGGATTCTGAAGACATGGGGTCCTTGGATTAACCAAGGTGCGAGCACTGATTCAAGGTCTTGGGTGTTATCCCAGTTTCTCATGTCAAGGAGGTTGAGATGGGGTAAAGGGAGCTTGTAATAGGTTTCAAAGGCCATAGGAGAGATGTATGCCACCCTTTTAGAACTACCATCCTGAATGATCCATTTCCCACCTATCCTACAATCAATAAAGATGGGTGCAAGGACATCAATGCAGTGCATTACCTCTGGTTTCGTCATGGCATGGTGGAGACCAACCATTTGAATTGCAACCAAGTCGTTGTACCTTCGATTCATTGTGGCGTTCCTCTTTTCCTCCTGGGACATAGGCTGCAACTCATCTATCAGGAAGAACAATTCAAACCAATTTCTCACTCCATGGATGTTCAGGGCCGCCAGGTCCAGCTCTGTATCCTTGAAAATTCTTCCTTCATTGTCGGAGGTCAGATAAAGCTTGGCTTCCATCTTCAATTGTTGCTTGCTAGTGGCCATTTATGATGTTACTGAATTGCCCACACTGGATTGCCAAGGGTTCTTGCTATAGCACTTGTTCTCAGGAGCACAATTATGCTATCTTGATTGAACTATATCCAATTGAACCGATTTAGGTCTTTTTTTATAGAGGGTTTAGGGTTCGGAGCTTTCATGGCAGGGGATATTTAGACTTTAAATTCATACGTGTTTTGGATTTGATGGAGACCTTTTTGCTTTATACCCTTGCGTTTTTGAGTTCAGAAGATCTTTGATATTGACCTTTTATGCTTATGTGGAGTCCATGTGGCATCATTTTGGGTTTTTTGCGGCAATTTTCGTGTCATTCGGATACCAGCGGTTGGCTTTTAAAAGCTTCCTTTTATTTCGCACCGTTGGATCAAATCCGGTGAGCAAGCACAATCCGTCGATCTAAATCCAAGTCCTCGCCTTTTATTGTTCCAATGATCTCTAGGCTTGCGATCGTGACACTTGGCATCTTCACAAATTTTTCCCATGCTACATATCTCTTGTCAATTGTCACCTTGGTCGAGCACTGGCCACGTGTCGAGCTTGCAGAGCTTTGAAAAGTCATCAAGCCTTTCGTGTCGTTGGATCGAATCCAGCGAGCGAGCGATTGCCGTTGATCTTTGCAGGGGCCCGGTCCTTTAATTGGATGTCTTTATTAGGTGGGCCCCTTTATTTCTTCCTTTCGATCATTAAGTTGCCACACATCCGGTGCAAGGGGCCTTATGTTCCTTTTGACTTTTCCTCCTACACCTCGTGTCGTTGGATCAAATCTAGCGAGCAAGCGATTGCCGTTTATCTTTGCGGTGGCCCGGCCATTTAAGCCAAAGCCATTTGGTTAAGACACTCCATCCGATCAAATCCAATGAGCAAGCGTCGATCGTAGGATCCTGCAAAGAGCAAGCGAGATAATTGTTAGCCCCGAGGACACAAATAAAAGCACTTAGCATAAGGTATTAATGCTAAGGTCGAGATAATTATAGGGGCCTTAGTATTAATGACCTAAACTAAGTTAGGTAATGTAAAAAGGGACATTGTGGAACCATGTTAAATTAGACTCGAGGAACTTAGGAAAGAAAGGGGGAAAAAACAAAGAAAAGTTCGAGTTATGTTATGAAAACATGACTTAAACCCACGCAAACCCCTTGTATATAGCTTCTTTTTAATTGGTTCCCGCCAACTTGGCTCCCTCCAATATTTGAATTTGAATCAAGGACCACCCAAGGTTTCTGAACATAGAACCCTAAATCCTCCATGGAAGCTGCAAAATGACTCACGTAACCTTGTTAGCAGAGTTAGTCTAAAACAAGAGGATTAAATCACACAAGTATGTTCCTTAATAGAGTGGATGATCTTCAAATTATGTTAAAGACTTCAATGTTCAGATACTATTCCATGATTGATAAGCACGGATATGCACTAGTAAAGGCAGTAAAGAAGTTTAGGCAGTACATCCTCAGAAATAAGGTGCATGCTATTCTACTTGACCCTGCCACTAAGCTTATGTTGAGTCAAAATGAGTTGGGCGAACGTAGAGGTAAGTGGATGTTAGTTTTGCAGGAATATGACTTGGAAATGAAGGTAACAAAGCTGGTAAGATGCCAAGGTTTGATTCAGATGATTGCCAATACTAGCCCTAGACTAAGTATCATGCAAGCATGCCAGCATAGTTTTCAAAACAATGAATGGTATGATTCAATTATACATTTGCTAATCAATGGTACTTGTCCCGCAGGTCTATCCAGGGAGCACTTGTTCTTTAAATGACATGCTCAAGAAAGATGCCACGGTAATCTGGAATGAAGAATCCAAGAAGGCATTCAGTGACATCAAAGAGGCCATTGGCCAAGCCCGGGTGCTTATAAGTCCAGATTTCTACCTTTACTCTTTTGCATCTGACCATACTATGGCTGCAGTAATGACTCAGAAAGTTGAAAGGTGCGACCACCCAATAGCCTTCATGAGTACTAATTTTAAGAATGTTGAACTAAACTGTTCCATGATTGATAAACAGGTATATGCACTAGTAAAGGCAGTAAAGAAGTTTAGGCAGTACATCCTCAGAAATAAGGTGCATGCTATTCTACCTGACCCTACCACTAAGCTTATGTTGTGTCAAAATGAGCTGGGAGAACGTAGAGGTAAGTGGATGTCAGTTTTGCAGGAATATGACTTGGAAATGAAGGTAGCAACACTGGTAAAGTGCCACGGTTTGATTCAGATGATTGTCAATACTAGCCCTAGAGTAAGTGTCGTGCAAGTAGGCCCTGGAGATATTATTACGTTGGAACAGAAATGAAATATGCAGTACCTCCTCCCTTTGCAATAAGGTGAAACAGCATCCCGATTGCCCTGCCCTTGCAGTACGACCAGCACGGTGAACATGTCTTTGGATATGAAGGCATGTCAAAATTGACAACATTTATCACACCTTCAACATCCATCCCATGGGTCATGGCATCGGAAGCAATTAGCACTTGCACATCTCCTGCTCTGAATGAGCTCAACGTTTTACTGCATCAATGCAACAAATCTAATAATCATTGGATTGAATTGCAACTCTGGATATAACAATGCCAACCTTGTTCACCAAAAATCAATCATTCTCCACAAAACACAGTCTGGAAAAACAAAACATTTCAACCAAGCCCACCAAAATAAATTTGTAAATATAAACTGGCGCACACATAAATATGTATATATATACATGTGCATGCATGTACACACACGTATATACAGATTCCATTCGACTAATTCCAATTGAATGGTTAAAATGCAAAAGTTAATGATCATCCAAACATATAAATGAACAAACTTGATATGTCATGTTTGAAAAGAAAACATTACTTAAATATCATACCACACAATAGTTAGCAATACTCTTATCACCTAATAAATAGATTTACCTTCGTGAGCATTGAGGTTGTTGGCCTGAAAACTCAGCTATCCTAAATGCCACGCCCTTAAAACAGTTAACTAGCATGCATAACCTATGTGTAGAATCAACAGAAGATGTGAAAACAATTGTCTTCTCCCCTTTCAAGCGTTGTCGCAGTGCTACTAAATACAGTGGTTTCAGCTTTGACTCGCAAGCCTGGCAGGAAACAAGAAGCAATCAATTATGAGATTTTCTTCCAGTTATAGTATTCATGAAATATAAATCCACAAATTGGTGCTATTAACTTGTTAAATACAGCTCCGTTGGAAAAAAAAACAATCAAAAGAAAGTTTGATGTGGCTAGTGGTACCCAAGAATGGAGATCCACAATTGAAATTCATTCATTTTTGTATGTTTCCAAATAGCTACTTCAAAGAGAAGAAATTTGCAAATTATAGTGCACAAGTAGAAAGAAAATACACCATACAACTGCGTAAATTTTCAGTTGTTCAGAAAACTTGTAACATTTTTGTGCACCACTTAAAGCCAAGAACAAGGGCTGATGGAGAGCAAGCTGAGCGAGTTTGCTAGGATCTCTAGTCAGTATGGCAGATAAAATCAACTTCAAAACTCTAGGATAAATTTTATCTTTGAATCGTCTTTCTATGCCACTACAATAAAGAAAATGATACCAACAAGCAGAATTATAATCTTAAAACATCAACGAGGTTTCTCTAATGAATGAGAAATGAAATCATATTCCTAATAACAATAAACAAATAGATGTTAAATGCACGAAAACAGTCCAACTTGATGATTAGTTCTTACGCTCTCCTGAGTGTTGTTATGAGACCTAGCCTTGCTCCAATATTTCCATGGCCATTTGTTTGTTCTGCATGATGTACATTAAGAAGCCAATTTTGGTATGCTTCCCTAAGTAGCCTATCAGTTTCATCAACAACCTGCAGATGTTACAAGTACATATAATGTTACTTCCAAATTTATAGATCATGCAATATAGTCTGTGAATCTTATTAGCTGATAAAAGAATGGCACAAATTTTGTGAACTGTTAAAAGTGTCGTGCAAAGAAAATTTGTAACAGGATGATGCAATGGAAAAAAAAGTAAACTTAAGAATCAGTTCAAATTGTGAAGAACGTGTTATGGAATTGCATTGGCTTTTGTAATAATCTTTCTTGAAACTATCTTTCATCACTTTGAAGATGTACCAAATAAATTTGTGGTTAAAGTGAAGGATTGTTCCCGAATCTAACAATTCTTCTAGCAAAACTTCTAAAAATCCTTTGGTGTACTCCCACGAAACCCCTAAGAGCCTCCATGAATGGTTAAACAGAAGGGAATTAAATCAGATTTGTATTTATTACAAGTCTTTCTTTTAATACTATACTAGTGGAGACTAGAATATTTATTTAAATGAGAATCATATTTAGGCAACCATTATTATTAATAGTGCAAGCAGCCAACAACGTCAAAAGAACAAGGCAAACAAGGAATTATTACAAAAAAACTACCTATAACATATACCTCGGTGTTTCTATTTCATCTGCAAACAGATTTTTGAACCCTTCCCACTTGAATAAGATTAAGATATTCTCAAAAATATGAATTAGATTGTCCAACATGAATTCCCATGTTTTTGACAGAAGTTCCTTATTCTCTCATCTAAAACCACTGTTCCACGGGGACGTGCCCCCCCCCCCCAAAAAAAACAGCCGTTTCCCAGACAGTGATGTCCCCCAGCCGCTCTGCCAAGCTCCGTAGGGACGTTAAATTGTTAAGGTTCATTGTTCAATGGATCAAACTTGAAACTTAAATGATTAAATCACAATGTTAAATTGTTGATGTTCAATGCAATATACTTAATCCTTATACATCTTTTTATAACTAATTTTTTCAAGTACTATATGTATTTCAGCACGGTTCCCTCGGTGCCCCCCTCTCTTCTCCCCCCCCACCCAACCGTCCCCAAACTTATGCCCCCTGTCCCCCGTCCCGAAACGCCGTGGAACTATGTCTAAAACACACTTTTCCTGATTCTATCATACTTTACATATGTTTTTATTTGAAATCTCGAAACCTTTGATAGGGATTCATGTATTTATTTATGCTTTTATCCTTAGAATTTTTTTATTCCAAACCTTTGATAGGGATTCACATATTTATGCTCTAAAACTTTGAATTTTGATAGGGCTTCTTGTACTTATGATCTTATTCTTAGAATTTTTTAATTTCAAACCTTTGATAGGGATTCATGTATTTATGCATCCTCTGTCAATTCCACATGGTTTCTTCTAACATGTCAAGCTTTTGTATTTTGATGCAATTCCCCTTTGCTAATCCCTTCATGTCTATGACCCAATGACAATAACTTTTCATCATCATTCTTGAACAACAGCCTATGACTTCCATAATTGCATTCAGTTCAATCAATCATTGTTCCTACCATCATCAAGGCCCGTTCATTCTTCCATTTCATTGAAGGCGATTCTTTTGAAAAATAACTAATGATCTTAAAATTATGGACTACTAATACATTATACAATCCTTCGTTTGGGTTGTAATTGTTTGTCACTTCCCCTTCCACCTAACAAGCTTCCAATGCACTGAAATTTCAATGACCAGCTTTCCACTGATCTTAGATCTCCCTCAATAATGTTGGAAAATACGAATACATTAAACGTGATAATGTAAAGCCTGATTATTGAGGAATTCATGAACTCCCATGGAATTGATATATCAAAATTGTCAGTTATCATTTGTGCTGTTCCTTTTTCTATGTGATGTGAGTTACCTTTTTCTATGTGGTGTAAGTTAGAAAAATATATGTGTGTTTAGATTGTGTTTCTTGTTGGTTTGGTCAAGGTATATGCATCATGTAGCATAGATATACCCCATATAATCAAGTCACTTCGGTGTGTATGCAATACACCTGTGTAAATGGTGTTTTTAGCTTAGCTCTACTCTGGCCATTACTTTCCATAGACAAAGGATTATGGTATTTTTACAAAAATCTTATCTTTCCATTTTTCTCTAGTTAATTATTATGGCAAATATTTAGCTCTCTCTCAGTTTCTTTGGCTCAAGTTTCGAGTTTTTACAATGACCCAAATTTGTGTCCACTTCGCCTCATGCTTGTGCAACCACAAAGTGGCATTTGTACTTTAGCACTAGTTACAACAAGAAATTCCACTTAGCCTCGTTCTTGCATAACTACGAAAGAGCATTTGCATTCTAGCACAGGTTACACCAAATTAACTGTTTATTAAGCCAAATTGATCGACCTCCATATCACTCCATATTTGGTACAATGTCAAAGCCCTCGTCTTCATATGAAAACTACATGGATTGACATTCAGCCCATGCTATTGTAAAAGCAATCCCTAGCAGTTACATACACTAGATAGAAAAACTTGCAACTGTGGCATCCTCCATCTAAAGAGAATTGACGCATTCAAACTTGGCCTGCTCAAAGTTCATATTCACCATAGAGAATGGAAAAATAGGCATAAGAAAAGTGATTTATAATTCAAATAAATAGGAGAGCAGGTCTAATGATTTTATCATCAAAGATTTCTCATCAAGAACTATACTGTCTAGACAAACCAGAAAGTCCAAAAAATGACAAATGACAGCGCTTGAACTAATGGAATGACCTTTGACATGAGATTATATAACTAACAAAAGCACGGTAGCTTAATCAATCCAGTTATAATACAAAAACATTATTCTACAAAGCACTGGAATCCTTAAAAAATTGCATAATTGATATGCATCATTCTAGGAGACATTGATACCAAACACGTGATTTTAGGCTCTACTTCCAGCATCTAAAGCTGCTTAGTGTTTGATTTGAAGGAGCAAAGACCAACATTCAACATAATATATCTGATATAGGTCTAATACAAATGTTGGTATAGAGGTCATTAAATGACCCATACACTTTAGACTTGGGCTTAGTTCATTTTCCTAAGTTTATTTTACATGCACATGCAAATCATAGTTGCAAGAATCGTGAAAAAATCGCGATTAATCACAATTACTCTTGAATCGCTGAGTAAAATGCTTTTTTCAGTCATTTAACCACAGGTTTTGCCAGTCAACACGTTAACCCTGCAAAAGCATTGAAAATCGTGAAAAAAATGCGAGTAAAATGAAAAAATCGGGAAAAAATCGCGATTTAAACGGGTGTTAAACAAGTTTATTTGTGATTTCTGCAATTTTTTCATTTATAAGTGCAAGAAACGGCGAAATAACACCACAGTTTTGGAGATTTTTGATAATTTTTATGAGCAGAATTTGATCAACTTTCTTTAGGGAGATTTTTAGCATTTGATCGAGATTTTCAAAGACTTTCAGAGATTTTTGGAAGATTTTTTTCAGGTCTTCAAGTTCGGTCTTCACCCTTCAATTTCCAAATTCCAAGTTAATTTTTTTGTTAATTTATATCTTCATTTGTAATATGTAAATAAAAATTATACAATTTAAAAAAATCCCTAACCCTAACCCTAATCTAAATTCTTTTTTTTTAATACATTTTTTAAATTGTAAATAAAAATTATAAAAATAAAAAAATATCTTACCCTAACCCTAATAATTCCGTTTTTTTTATATATTTTTTAAAATATAAAATTAAATAACTAAAAAAATAAAAAAATACCTAACCCTAAAGGCTAACGTTACCTAACCCTACTAACCCTAATCTAAGTTCATTTTTTTTTTATATTTTTAAATTGTAAATAAAAATTATTAAAAATATATATCTTAACCTAACCCTAGCCCTAACTCTAATAATTCATTTTTTTTTAATTTTTTTTTTTAAATGTAAAATTAAATAACTAAAAAAATTTAAAAAATACCTAACCCTAAAGGCTAACCCTAACCCTACTAACCCTAATCTAAGTTCATTTTTTTAATATATTTTTTAAATTGTAAATAAAAATTATAAAAAAATATCTTACCCTAGCCCAGCCCTAACCCTAATAATTCATTTTTTTAATATATTTTTTAAAATGTAAAATTAAATAACTAAAAAAATAAAAAAAATACCTAACCCTAAAAGCTAACCCTAACCCTAATCTAAGTTCCTTTTTTTTTTTTAATTGTAGATAAAAATTATAAACAAAAAAATCTAACACTAACCCTAACCCTAACAATTCACTTTTTATTTGATATATTTTTAAAATGTAAATTAAAAATTAAAAAAATACCTAACCCTAACCCTAACCGTATGGTTAGGGTTAGGGTTAGGGTTTTTTAAATTATAAATTAAAATTTGAAACTAACCCTAAATATTAATTTTGTTAATATGATTATTTTTATGGTTAGGAATTTTTTTTTTTAAATATTAATTTTTTTAATAAAACTTTTTAGCTTATAATCAATAAATATATATATATATATAAAATAATAAAAATTATTAAAAAACAATTATTTATTCCAAAAAATTTTTGTAATTTGTTAATAAATTTCGATATAATATTTTTATATGATTTTATTGTGTATGATTTTATTGTGTATATATTTATTACTAACGATTGCAAGAATGCAAAACAATAATAAAAAAATAAAACCAAACAAAGCATCTCTAAAACACATTCTTTTCTATTCTTCTCTTTTTGTTCTTCTGGAATTTATCATTCCACTGTAAATCTAACGTAGGGGGTCGCAGTGTCAGACAGGGATCGTACCTACGGGCTATGACCTGCCCCCTGTGAGTAGGTATTCCATTAGAACCGAGACTTTTCACATACCATTTCTTTCAGTGCCACTCTACTCTCACATATCACTCTGGTCTCACGTACATCTCTTTTTCGCATACTATCACTCTTCAACGTACCTTTGGGTATATAGGAAGTTGAGGTATATAAGAAGGTTTGGTATATCGAGAGGAGTGGTATATCGAGAGAATTGCTCCTCTCGAGGGGCGGTTTGACTATTGGATATTTAGGTATATCGAAAGATAAGAGTGATAAGGATTTCTTCTGAGAATGATAAAGAAAAACTAAAGACCTTCAAAATATTTTAGCACCTAAACAAACAATTTTATACCACACTGCAGATTTGATCATCATGCCACGTGTTAAAGATTTTGTATGGAACTACTACACCGAAGTCAAGCCAAGCAACGCAAACAAGGTGAAATTCAACTTTTGTAGACATATATACAATGGAGGCATATACCATTTTAAGTGGCATTTGACGAAAAAACGAGGGCACAAAGTTACCCTTGCACTAATGCATTCCTTATAGATATCACCAATCAAGCTATAGCAGCATTCGAAAGATAATCAAAAGCAAAGGCAAAAAGAGAGAGAACAGGTACAAAAGTACGTTCTAACTCTTTAGATGCAAGAGCTGATGAAGAATATGATGACATCCCTGGGCCATCAACAGAACGTGAAAAAGGGAAGGAGAGGTCTCATGTAGCATCTCCATCAGTATCTCGTAGGCCAAACAAATGTGGGGGAAACATTCATGCCTTCTTTAGCCCCCACACTACACCTGGAGCGCAAACCACACTAGAGAGTACAAGTTGAAAAAAAATTGTACACGAGCAAGCAAAAAAAGCAATCTCTAACTTTTGATATTGTTCTAACTTGCAATTTAATGCGGACAGATCTCCATACTGGCAAAGTATGGTGGCTGCAATTGCAAGTCCAAGGTTCTCAGCGCCATCATACGACGCTTTGCAAACAAATTTGTTGAAAGATGTACAAAATGTGAGTGATGTCCTTGCAAAACATTGCAAGGAATGGGCACAGTCGAGATGCACTATCATGTCAGATGGATGGACAGATAGAAGGAATCGCAAGATTATCAACTTCCTTGTGTCATGTAACATTGGCACTGTGTTTCTGTAGAGTGTCAACGCATCTGATCAGATAAAATTGGGTGAGGCACTATTTCATCTATTTGATGAAGTTGTGATTGAGATGGGGCTAGAAAATGTGGTCCAAATCATTATTAATAATGTTACTGTTTGTGTGGACGTTGAAAGGCTTCTTATTGAGAAATATGCAACTCTCTTTTGCAATCCATGTGCAGCACATTGTCTTGATTTGATCTTGGAAGACATAGGCAAAATTCCATGGGTGAAAGAAGTTTTGCAAAAGACTCACACAATCACGAAATTCATATATAATCACACAAGGGTTCTTAGTATGATGCGGTTATTCATAGATGGCAAAGAATTTCTTCGACCAGGGGTGACAAGGTTTGCAGACTCTCCCAACAACAAATAAATTTGAAACAAATATTCATTTCAAGTGAATGGGTGGAATGTTTTTTTGCAAAACATATGGATGGCAAAATGGTGAATGACTATGTTTTCTCACCGTCTTTTTCGGAAGAGATAGAGCAAATTGTGTTATACTCCGAGCCTCTAGTTCGAGTTTTGAGACTTGTCGATGGGAATAAACCCCCAATGGGTTATTTGTATGAAGCCATGGATAGGGCAAAAGAAGCTATTAGAAGCAGATTGGAGAATAACGAGACAAAATACATACCATTATGGGAGATAGTTAATAACAGATGGAATCGACAAATGCATTCTCCCCTCCATGCAGCTGAATACTTCTTCAATCCAACATTGTTCTACAATGTCTCATTTCGAGACGATGCAGAGGTCATAGAGGGCCGGCCTATTTAAATGCATGGAAAGAATGTTTCATATTGATCAGGAGTTTGAAGAAGCCATGGGAGAGTTGCCAGTGTAAAAGCAGGCAAAAAAAAAATCTGTAGTAAAGCAGTCGTTATAGAAAGGAAGACCTTCCAACCAGGTAGATTTTTTTTCATACGTACAATTAAAGTGTTAAATTTTGACTGGATTGTGCAACAGATAAAATATTTTTTTGCAGCACAATGGTGGGATTTCTTTGGCAAAGAAACCAAACATCTTTGAAAGATGGCGATGCGTATTTTGAGCCAGCCATGTTGTTCATCCGCTTGCGAGCACAATTGAAGTGTGTTCGAACATATACACTCAAAAAAGCACAATCAACTCACTCAAAAACGGATGAATGATTTGGCATTTGTCCACCACAATCTTCACCTGAAGATGAAGAAAGCTCAAAGTTAATAAATGTTGCATTTTTTATTCTCAACTCATTTGATAAGCCAATTTATATTCTTGTTACTTGTAAAATATCATTCGCATAAGTCATTAACATATGCATTGTTTTGTATAATGTCAAGTACCATCGAGGAAGATCGTCTGATATAAACAACTTAGAATCCATTTTCTAAGCAGGTTTGCAATTAATGAGACTGCATAGACCATATCTTTCTCAATTTGGATGATTTTTTTAAAAAGTGCATAATTTTTGTAAGATACATAAATGTGCACTTTAGTTTTGAAAATTGTCTCTCCTAGTTATTATAAAAAAGCTGATTTATAAAAAACCATTTTTCTGGAAAATATTGTAGCTGCAAACAGAATGGAAATTGGAGGTTTCTAATGCAGTATTCAGTGCCAACTTGTACACATTTTGGGGTTTGTGTGAAACCATTTATCCTAAAGCATTATTTTCTTAGTGTGCATTGTTATAAGTACACTTGAAATGACAGAACTACTTCTTGCGGTTACCTTAATTGATTCAAACTACCACTCATGGCGAGTGTAGATGGAGAAAATTCTCACTCAAAAAGGCCTTCATCCCTATCTTTTGGACAAGTTCCTAAAGCAACAAACTGTGATAAGCACAATAAATGAGACATGGTCTTTGGTCAGATTTGTAATTCTGTCTCTAGGGAATTGCAACATCACATTGCACACATCGAATGCCTTTTTGTTGCTTAAATGATACTTCAATTGTTTGAAAACACATCACACATACCTTCCTCCTATAATGCTTCCAGATGACATTTTTTCAAATGATGCCTCCTAAAATTTTGATGATGATAGAGGTAGCAATGCATCGCATGATACTCCACTTAGTCTCAGTGCCTTCGTAAAGATTTCATTAGATCATGTTGTTTATGTAGCTTGTGATGCAAGTTTTGATGATTCATTTTTGCAAAATCTTACTCTCCTCTTCCAAGAGCCGCCTCTTTGGGATGCTTATCTGTAGAACATTGATTGTCGATTTGCATAGCCATCTCATCATGATGATTGTATAGATTTCTTGGAGGATATTGCCTTCTTAGGTGGGAGTTCCCATATAAATGTTATTGGGAGATCTCCATTAATTTATTTCACTGATGATCCATCTATGTCAAGAAGGTGGCTGCCTTCTTCTAGAATGTTGGAAGTGTGGTGTATACTTTTCATGATTTACACTCTACACGATTTACACTCGTTTATATTGTAAATGGGGAATGGATCCAGGGGGTCTGTGGGCAGGCCCCCAATGGGGGTTTGGGAGTAGCATCCCCCAATTTCTTTTGGGGAACCATATGGGTGTTTTTTGGGTGGTTGTAACCCATGTTTTATTTAGGCCGTGGTTTTGGTACCCATTGTATTGTGATATAGTTTGGGCGGTTATGTGCCTATAAATACTCGCACATGCAAAACAACAAAGTATGTCATTGTCATGTCCTTTTCATGGAGACATGAGGGAAGACCCTTAGCGTTAAAACCCTTCCCGAGGGATAAGAGACAAATATAAAGGGAAGTAAGAATTGAAATGTTTTTAAGTGAATGTGTAAAAGTACTTTATGTTTTCACATTCACTTAAACGGGGGACCTTTAAAGGTTTTGGATGACTTAAGTGATTTTATAAAAATAAATAAAAAAAGGAAAGAAGGAAAAGATCATAAGGGAGGACCTATTAAGATCCTTAAAGTTACCCTCCCTTTCCAATTTTGGGTACTACACTTGGGAGGACTATTAAATTGATTCATTCATGACTAATTTTGATAACTATTTTCCTGGAGCCTAAGCACGAAAAGCAAGGACTTGCACTTAGAAGACAAAAACCCTTCAAGAGAACTGAATCAAGGACAAAAACCCTTCGATTCAAACCTAGAGCAACTCATCACGGAGTTGTATTGAACGAATAGTGACAAGACAAGGGTGTTTTCAACACCAAAAATCATTTGCAGGAGGAGCGAACCAGTAGAGGAGCTGGACGCATGCATACAAGGGCTGTCCTAAGGTAACGAATGTCTTTTGGAGGGCTGCATACTTCACCAAAGGGCAGCGATTGAGTTTGGGGGTCGGGCGACCCAGTTTAGGGTCATCTTGAGGCCTTTGGAGGGTGTGGATCAGCCACACATGTTTTTTTGTTATTTTATCTTAATTTTCCAGCTATTTATTTGTCCAAAAATCAAGCTTTTAGCTGGTTATTTGGCCTATAGTTTTGATATAATTTATACTCATTTTTGGAGAGCTGAAATATTATTTTGGAGTTGATTTCAAGTCATTTGCAATAATATTTGTTATTTTCAGATTGCTAGGGTTTGAGGAAAAATTCTAAAAATTAATATTTTATTATTGGAGTGGTTGAATAATTTTTTATTTAACTAATATCCCTTGGAAGGGACATTACAATGGCATTAGAGCCAAATCTTGGCTAGTTGTGGGTTTTGCAGTGATACATGCAGGATGGTGAAGGAGAAGTAAGATATTACTTGAGGAGCAAGAAGAGAGTGGGGGAGCTTCCACACATGGAAGACATGTCTCACCAAGATCAATCAAAGGAAGAGGTAGAAAATAAAGAAAAATAAATGCTTGACAAGTACACACAAGCCCAAGAACAAATGACGGCCATAATAGTAGAATTTGTGCAAACAATGAAGGAGTTGAAGGGTGACAAACCATCCAATGAGGATGGTAGTGCTTCTGGGAGTCACCATGTCTTTGATCAACCTTCTAAGGGTTTGGGAGGATCTTCACGTAGGCCTAACAAACCTACCTTTTTGCAGGATGAGGTGGCCATTCTCGAGGGGGGAGCACAACCCTCATTAAGGGACACCTTATTGAAAGATTATGATGAATACATGACATATCCAACCCCTTTTAGGGAGCAAATGTATTTTTCAGCTTTCACTTCTTGGAAGCACGGTCAAATAGGAGACACTAGTGCTGGCCACAAGCACAAGGGCAGCCAAAGACTCCACCATGCTTTAGGTAAGCTTGCACTTTTTAAATTTTAATGGTTCTCCTAAAAGTTCAGCTAGGGCTTGGATCCAAAAAGTAGATACTTATTTTTCACTAAGACCTATGTTGGAAAAAGAGGCCATTCAGTTTGCTACTTGCACTTGGAAGGGGTTGCCCATAAATGGTGGTATCATGGTTTGGTTACTCAAAGTCACCAACTCATTTCATCTTATGAGGAATTCAATAAAAGGCTTACTGAGTGATTTGATAGCGCTGATCCAGAATTGCATTTTAGAGAATTGGCTCAACTAAAACAAAAAGACACAATGGAAGGGTATGTAACTGAATTTCAAAAGCTTTCGGTTATAGTGACGGATGTTTCAAAAAGGAGGTTAGTGGTTCTTTTCATGGAAGGTTTGATGGATTCGATTAGAGAGTTTGTCAAAGTTTTTTATCCTTCCAATCTCTAAGGAGCCACTTAAAAGGCTCTTGATCTTGAATCCTCAACGCCACGGTAAAATTATGCCCTTCAATTTTCAAAAAACTAATATTTTTTAACCCTATGGACAGCCAAAAAACAATAATTAGGGGTAGCCAAGGGGCAACAATTTTGGGCCACCTAGATCAGCGCCTTTAGGGCAATTGGACAAGCATAATCAACATGGTATAGGGTAGTTTGATAGGCCACACCTGCAGGGTTTGGGGCAACAAAAAGAGCTGCCAAGAGGGAGTTTTGAAACAAGAAATGAATTAAGAAGGAAGAAATTATATTTTGATTGCAAAGACCCTTGGTCACCAGGTCCTCATTGCCATGGAAAAAGTCAAGTACACTACATTGAAGTGCATTCGGATGGAGAAGATGAGGATGTTGAAGATGGGGCAGCCACCTATGAAGAGGAGCACTTGGAAGTTTTTGGAGGAGAAGATTTGGAAGGCACCTTTGCTTCTCTATCTGGTACACCTAAGTACTATCCCTTTCGTGTGAATGGTAGTTTAAAAGGTATGGAAGTCACTATTCTTATTGATAGTGGAGCCACACATAATTTTATTGATAAAAAGTTAGTGGCTTTATGTGGTTTGCAATCTATTAAATTCAAAAAATTGTAGCAGATGGCTTCACCATCCCTTGTACCACAAAAATTCCCAAGCCAAACATAATGATGGGAACACACCTCATTGAAGATGACTTTTATGTGGTTGGTATTGGAGAGACTAACTTTGTGCTTGGTATACAATGGTTGCACTCTCTTGGGGAGTACACCCAAAACTACCAAACCATAGAGCTCAAATTTGATGCCAATGGGAAGGAAGTGGTTTTGCATGGGTTGCAAGATAGGGCACCCAAGGGGGTAATGTCCAAAAAAATGGAAAGCATGATAAATGAAGAAAACCAGATTGGAGCAGCTAGGCAAACGAGATTTTCTGAGTTGGAACAGCCAACTATCATAAAAGAAAAAGATTTCATTGATGACACATGGAGTGAAGGAATGATGGGAAAGAGTTCCCAATGTGAAAAATACAATATGAGAAGTCTCAGGCAGCCTCTAAGGTATGAAAAAAGTTTCCAAAATTCTATTTGCATCAGCTGGTTTTTTAAGCACTCCATAGTATGTATTCTAATGCATGGTAATGTAAGAGGTTTGTTGGGAAAAACTAAAAATATTGAGTTTCCAAGGTATGGAATGATTCATTCAACTACCCCTTTCCTTACCAATGTTGGAAAATTGTGCTTAATTTGGATATTTGGGAAGCTTAAAAATATATGCTTGGGGAAAAACAAGGAATCTAAAAATGAATTGGGAAAGGATTTTCTAACACATTCAGAAAACTCTGAGTATTTTGGGCCATTCCAGCCTATCATACGATTTGAAAACATGTTGCATAAAGTGCCAATCCAGTTGAGAGAACATGCTCAAAAATCTTAAATCAAAAGGGCACTTGGTAAGGACATGAAGGCGGGAACGAGTGATCCACTTCAGCTGGGTATGTATGTTTGAAAAAAGGTTGAAAGGGGCAATAAACAGCGCACTACAAGGTCTGGTTTTGCAAAACAAGGTAAGTTTTTCTTGAAAGACAAGGGACCAAGTACTACTCCACTTTGTCAAGGCAAGCAACATCCAGACTTGGGGAAACCAATTTGTGTTTCCAAAACCCTCAAGGTACATATGAAGGGCAGCTATTTGATATCTTGCAAATCTGATTTCTTTTTTATGACCATAATGTCTCTTGAATGTGGCATAAGCATTAAGAAGTTGAATGGTTTTACTCTAACCAAGAATTGCAAGGTTATAAAGAAACGGGATAGTTGTGTGACAAAGGAGTTGGTTCACTCCAAGGCCAAGGTACAAGTAACATGGTGGGGTGAAAAAAGATTTAACATTCCTACACACAAATTTTCAATTTGTGGGGTACATCATGGGAGGAATTTGACAGAGTTTTTTCAGCTGTTATGAGTTGCATACAACAGGGTACACTTGGGCCAACGACATGGAAAAAAGAAAAATCAATGAATGTAAGGTTAAGAATGTTGATAAGGGCTGCATACTTGGTGACATTCAGAAATCGGCAGCCATGTTTCACAACCTAATCTTAGTCAACAACCCTCAAGAGGAAGAAAAAAAAATTGTTTTGACTAACATGTTTGTTTCATGTGCAGATAAGAACACAAGGGCAATCAAAGCCCTCAAAAACGAAGACTACCTAGCTGGAAACCCGATTTCCAGCCACCCATATGATGACAAATCCCAAGATTCTCTTGCTTCTCACATCTTAGAAGCATCTTTTGAATTTATGGGGTCAAAATGGAGAAGTGGCAATAGGAGGTACTGTTGGTTTTACATTTTCAGTTTGCTTAAGTCACACAAGAGCTTCATATGCAGCTATAGCAAACATCACCAAGAGGGGCCTCTTCTTTGGAAAGGGCCTAGGTTCGAATTTGGCACAAGACCAACCATGGAGATAGCTTTTTGGTTGCTTATATTGCTTGAGGACAAGCAATTTTGGACAGGGAGAATTGTCGTGTCCCTTTTTTGATGGGGACATGAGGGAAGACCCTTAGCCTTAAAACCCTTCTCGAGGGCTATGGGACAAATATAAAGGGAAGTAAAGATTAAAATGTTTTTAAGTGAATATGTGTAAAAATATTTTTTTAAAGTACTTTATGTTTTCAAATTCACTTAAAAGGGGGACCTTTAAAGGTTTTGAATGACTTGAGATTTTATAAAAATAAAATTAAAAAAAGAAATAAGGAAAAGATCATAAGGACCTATTAAGATCCTTAAAGTTACCCTCCCTTCCCAATTTTGGGTGCCACACTTGGGAGGACTACATAAAGCAAAGAAAGGGTCAATTGATTCATTTATGACTAATTTTGATAACTATTTTCTTGGAGTCTAAGCACGAAAAGCAAGTGCTTGCACTTGGAGGACGAAAACCCTTCAAGAGAGTTGAATAAAAGACGGAAACCCTTGGATTCAGACCTAGAGCAACTCATCATGGAGTTGTATTGAGCAGAAAATTGACAAGACAAGGGTGTTTTCAACACCAAAGATCATTTGCAAGAGGAGCGATCCAGTGCAGGAGCTAGATGCATGCATACAGGGGCTGCCCTAGGGCAGTGAATGTATTTTGGAGGGATGCATACTTCACTAATGGGCAGCGATTGAGTTTGGAGGTTAGATGACCCACTTTGGGGTCATCTTAAGGCCTTTGGAGGGTGTGGATCAGCCACATGTAATTTTCTGTTATTTTATCTTAATTTTCCATCTATTTATTTGTCCAAAAATCAGGGTTTTAACTGGTTATTTGGCCTATAATTTTGATATAATTTCTGCCCATTTTTGGAGAACTGGAATATTATTTTTGGAGCTGCTTTCAAGTCATTTGCAGCAATATTTGTTATTTTCAGATTGCTAGGGTTTGAGGAAAAGATCTGAAAATTAATATTTTATTATTGGAGTGGTTGAATAAATTTTTGCTTAACTAATATCCCTTGGAAGGGACATTGCAGTTGTATTACAAATGGTTGAGTTCATACAATAAGGAAGAAGGTTACTTTGTTTGATTTTTTCTCAAAAAGTTTTTCCCAAGTGAAAATATTGTGTATTGTGTGTCATTTTTCCTTTCTATTATAACTTTAGATTTTCTAAGCACTACTTCTACTACATTAGTTTATCAATCTATTTACTCGTCAATTGGTATACTCGTCAATTGGTATCAGAGCTAGGTTTTAATGTCATGCCCCACCCTGTAATACAAGGCTTTTGTGGGATATCGTCATTGCCCTCGCTTTGTTTGCCTTTGCACATATATGCATATTGAAGAATCTATCATGTAGACTTGAGTAAGGCATAGCTAAAGGGCTAGTGTGGTTGAGATGGTGATGACGATAGCATGTTTAGTCACTCATGCTTTGCGTAGTATTTACTAAAAACTAAGAATTAATGTGGCAGCTATCGATAGAATACTGGTGGAGGATGAATGTTGCCCTTATGAGGAATATATGCAATTAGGATGGACATTATTGACCCTAAGTTGTCCACGTAATAAGGGGCACGTTGTAACCACCTGCTAATTGTATGCTGGTGAGAATAAGAGTGCGAATGGGAAATAAAATATGCCTTTGACTACTAGGGAAGCATTAAGAATCCATGGCATTATAAGGGGCATGTTGTAACAACCTGCTAATTTTATGCTAGTGAGAATAAGAGTGTGAATGGGAAATAAATAGGCTTTTGACTAGTAGGGCAGCGTTAAGAATCCATGGGATTATTGGTATGCTACAGCGAACACTGGTTGATATATATTCAGGTTAAATTAATTTTCCTCTCAATAGGGAGGCAGCGTATTTATTGTGACAATTGAGTATTTTCGCCTTACTATAGTGTAGTGGGTGCACCTCAGCTATATGTATTCTATAGTGTGCCATGATAAAGCTGAAAAAAAGGGAAACCTAGGGTTAATGTGTTACATGGATCCTTTAGTAATTTCCATTACAATTTAATACTCTCCAAGTAAGACAAAGGGGAGGGGCCAACGCTTATGGGTGATATAAATGAAATATTTTTAATTGTCATTATGCATGAATTGGAATTTGAACACATTTTTTTATTAATGTTGGGAACAATGATTCTTCTTTGGGATTGTAGGAGATCTTGCCTTGAGAAGATAAATAAAAAGGGGTAATCCAAAGCATAAGGTGGTCCAGAGAAGTTAAAAGGGGGAATCCAATGCATAAGGTGGTCTGGAGAAATTAAAACCTGTTTTATTCCTATTAAATACACCTTTGAAAAAGCAAAAATTGTGCCTTACAAGGCTAGACAATTATATTGGCGTACAAATGTAGTCCTCCAGGTTGTCAGGTTGGATGGACGCCTTGGGTAGAGAATGTCAATTTTATTCCTTCTAATTCCATGCATAGCAAGTTGACAGATGAAGGGAAACACATCAGAAGTGTGCAGCCAGAAGAACGCAACAGAAGGATATGCCAAGGCAGAGAATCCTTCAACTATTTCACCATTCCTCCATGGCAAGTAAATCTTCGTTCCCTCGTTCTCTTGTGAAATGTCTGGAGAAATCTGTGTTTGCACAATGGATTGTTGAATGAAATGATCTAGGCACTATATTTTCTTCTGATTTCCTGCGGATTATAATAGATAACATTTAGATTTTAAAAAAAGGTCACTGAGTTCCTGAAACAGAGAATGAAAACTATATTTCTGGGTTAGTTTACATAATTATGTTCTTATAGAGGCTTTCTTCTGTTTTAGAAGAAGCATTCAGGATCTGGGGTTATAAAAAGCTTGCTACAACATATACAATCATTGATATTCTGTGTTTTATGGTTAATAAGTCTTTTAAACGAGGGGTATTTTTTCTTCCTTCTTTTAGCATGACTGAGGACTTGGTGGATAATGTTCAAACATTGGTCAACATTATACATCTACTCTTTAACCATTTACAATGCTTCTTGTTTATTGCGATGTTCCCAAATCGATAAACAATTTAAAGAGTCTGAAATGTGTTTTTTAAACTCCCTCTGTGGGACAGTCACAGCTATCTACAGCCTGCTGTAACAATGCAAATGCCCTTTTCGATGTGCAAAATGGTGATGGCTCATATTTCTTTTTGGTACATGATGTACCATTTTTACCTGTTGATTTTATATGCAGGACTGAATATACAGCTACCTAATTGAGCTACATGTTTTTCTAATTACCTAAAGTTTTATGTTGATGCTAGTATGTGTTTGTGATGTCAGCTGCCAATCATAGTTTCAAAAGTAGGTCAATATGGTAAAATCTATTTTTCCTGCTTAAATGTGGATTTAGGTAACAGGCTGAGAGCTTCCATACCGCCCCCAAATTAAGGATGTGGCTGTATATTTTACTCCTTTTAATAAATTTCAGAATAAAGCTTCGCTGAAAATATAGTTGGAAATGCTCTTATCCTGGGAAAACATATTTTTATAATTAATGGGTGCGATCACTTCGCTGTAAAAATATAAAGGATTTACAAATACATTAATTTTTAATGGGAAGGATATTGTGGCAGTATAAAACACAGGTTTTACTCTTTCAATTCTTTCTTCCTCATTTTGTGGGTGGAACTCTTTGTATTTTATAGTAACTCTATATTCAAATTTCTTGACCAGTGACATGATTGCAATCAGAATTTGAAGCTGTTATATTTATGTTTTGTCCTCTCCGCTGATCATACACCTGTACGTTCTTCAAGTCTTAACCTACGTTGGTGCTGAAACAAAACATACATAGTGGTGCACTTCTTGCAATTGCAGCACTCCTGCTGTAAGATCACGAATATAAACCACCAGAAAGTGACACCTGTACCTCAGGAGTTTGTTTTCATTTATTTCACTAAGATAGGTGTCTTTCAATTACAAGCATTATTTTGATATAGGGAGCCAATTG
This sequence comes from Torreya grandis, assembly GCA_037957365.1. Taxonomy (NCBI): domain Eukaryota; kingdom Viridiplantae; phylum Streptophyta; class Pinopsida; order Cupressales; family Taxaceae; genus Torreya; species Torreya grandis. The sequence goes on from JARHVA010003078.1 coordinate 1,254,363, forward strand.
ATATCTTTAGTTGATTAAAGATAAACGTGTGAAATTCTTTTATTGTTTTGGCCAAGAAAGCAAAAACATCTTTGGTGAAAATATTTAAGGAGATTTACATGTAAATTAGAAATTAACAAGTGGTAATAATTTCTTATAATATCTGTTTGCCTTAGACACACAGAGTTAGCCCTTGATATTGTTCTTTTGGTATAATGTTTACTGTCCATGTATAAAAGGAGGAGATTAACTTTCTAATGAGGATTTTGTTTTGCTTAGTATGTAACCATGGAGGAGATTCCTTGCCAGCATTACACTGATTAAACTTGTATGTTGATTATAGTGCAGGTCTATTGACAAACGAAATTAGTATGGATTCAAGGAATGTAACTCTTGGATGTCAAAACCTTGCTTGAAAAAGTGTACCTGAATTGTTTATTTTCTTGTATGAAAATGAAAATAGTCTCACACCCATTGGATGTAACCAACAGTGGGCTTGTCTTATCTTTGTCAAAATACATTTGAACTAGGAGATAAAGTTTATGATGATATCATTGATGATTATTGAATGCTTGCTCATATTATATCTTAATAGAGTGTAATGTTCAGGAGCATGTTTTAAATAAAAAGAAATATTGTTTTTAATACATTCTGTTGCAAGTGGGGAAGAATTTTGTGAGAAGTGAGATCACTTAAGATTTTATGTATCTTAAATAAGTACAGAAGTAAATGATCATGAAATTCTATGGAAGCCAAAGTTATCCTCTTAGCCTCTAAATCTAAGTGGTCCATTCCCTTGCAAAATCTTGTATTCCTTTATCCATGATCAAGGACCCGAACTTATTGGTCAAATGTCTATTTCTTGCTATTTTGTTGTTATGAGGATCATGTGATTTCCCATGATTGATCAATGAACCATGTATGGTGTGATTATAGAACCTAATTCTTACTATAAACAAGTGGCCTTATTAAGCTACATCATTATCCCATGTAGTAGGTAGGTTAGGTTGTCTTAGTCTCTCTGCATGAGAGCTCCCACCTTGACAATCGAAGGACACCCATTATCCTAATTGGATCAATTAATGTTGAATAATTAAATTCAAAATTATGTTAAATAACAAAGCTTCGATTGATATAAATTATGTCTTATCATCCTCCTTGTAAATATCACTACTTTAGAGGAAGCCTCATCATTCAATGTTAAGGGCAAAGAAATCTTCTTCCTGTTGAGCAGGGTATAATTTGTGTCATTCAGAGTTAGCGTTTGATTAATGCCTTACTTGATAATCCCTTGTTATAGGCTTACGTGAAAAAAGGTTAGCGGTGTTGGGATTGTACATTGGTTGTGAGTCGTAGTGGTGGCAGCCATTACCTCCTCACTAAGATAATTCATCATTCTATCAAATGTTGTGATTATGAGCATGCCACGTATAGAATAATTGGGTCCTTATGAAACCAATCCTTCAGATATCATCTTCTTCATGTTTTAAAATAAGATAGAAATATTTTAATATTCTCTCCATAAAGTCCTTTGACTAATTTGCAATCTATTGCTTGGTTTATGCTTGGAAATAAGCCCTTGAGAAGGGGAATAGAATGATAAACATGGCTCAGATTGTTAACCTCTTATTCTTCCTTGATTTGATTGGACTCTTATACTTAATTAATTAAAGACCTTCAATATTTATGTTATAAAATAATATAAGTCTTCCTAGCATTTAATGAACATACTGCTAAATAGAGGATAATTGGTGTTAGAGGGTGCCATCCTCAAATGAAGTAGAATGTTATGGAAAATCCCTTATGGTCCACCTCTTAATGCTTTCATTAAATGTGATAGAATTGTATCAATTGATTGATATGCATAGTTATTTGAAAAATAATTTGTCCTTATAACTAAAAGTTGCATGCTCTAGCTCTATGACTAGACTTGTAGTTCATGCTTCTCTTAGATTAAACATGAGCATACTTAGAGACATACTATGAATGATACAGGTTGGGAAATCTTCATCTTTATGATTCTTCCGTCTTTAGACCATTCTTAGACTATGACATTGATGGGTATTAACCTTGTAGAAACTCACATAACCTTGAGCTATTACTATTCATTATTGATAAGGAATATGAAATTATAAAATTTAGTTATCTGCAGACTTGCCTTTTTTTGAACTTTATAAGTACAAGCGCCGCCATGATCAACACAACAATTCAAGGTTGATGATAGAATATGGATTCATTTGCAAAAAGAAAGACTCGCAATAACTTAACATAAGATCTACCCTCTTCGGTATGGCACATGCCTACCACTAAGAACCTTGGAGATAATGCCTTTGTGTTTAAACCTTCCAGCTTACTATGGTCTTCATCCAATCTCCAATGCATAACTATTGTGCCATAACATTCCACAATTATTGGATACACCCAATACAGTTCAAGCACTCAAGACACAAATCAATCCTAACAGCGACATGATAGCAAAAGTGGATCATATAATCGATACACGGGTCAAATGCACAAGGAATTAAGAAATTCCAATCTACTACATTCTCGAGCTTGTTCAAGTTCATCATCAAAACAAATGGTACACACTAAATCACAAGCTCCAAAACACTTTTCACATCTACTCCATCAACTTGTGGCAATAGAGACCACTACTCCTCAAGGAGAGTAGTGTAATCTTTGTACATATCTATCTACCCCTTCTAGGCACTCTCGCCTCCCGTTGTTGACCTTTCATTTTAGAATGGGCCATGCGCATTACCGACACATATTTTTGAGAAATCTGCAGCATTTCCTTAGGGCATATCACACCTGTTTTTAAAACCTACAGCCCCTTTGCTTGTGACTAAATTTTTGGTCTCAAGGGACTGTCAATAGCTAGTTTCCTTAACCTTCACCTAATGTGGTCCTATAATTTAGGTTTTTCCTACCCTTTCTAAACTTTAGGTTAATCGTACCCTTGTAGAGTTTAGATCCATTCTACCCTTCATAGAGTTTAGGACCATCCTACCCTTTAGGTTCCATATATATAGGCATCAAGGAAACTCTTATTACACTAAGTTATTAGATTTACATCAGAGTTATTAGATCTACGTTGGTTTTAGGGGACTTTTGCCTTGCTCTAGCTAATGCCATCATACTACTTCACAACATTTGCACAGGCATTCCACAGGTATTCCAGTCGGTAACACAAGCAGTCGCCATCCATCCGCTTCATATTGCTGACACAATCTTTGCTACCACAACATTGTCACACATTGTTGATACATAGTTAAGTTTGGTTGATACAATCTTGCGTTACAGTTCTATCATGTAGTTCTCTTGCTTATCTCTTCCTTCCACTCTGTCATCCTACTTTGATTATCAGCCTGCAAACAATACAAACTGTCTCTACTTGTAACATATTATCATTTGTTTAAGTATGTTGTTCCCCCAATCACCCTTGGGCCCTGGATCATTGAGTTTACTATGTTATTCGCACATAAACACATAAATTTGTTGTATCCTAATCCTAGATATTTTTTTATAAGTTTTTTAGCACACACACTTATTGAATTCTTTCTCTATTTTTATATTAGGTTTCTTAAAATCTACAATATTCATACAACTTTTGTAATTCTGCATCGTTGCAGCAACTCCAGCAACTCGGTCTGCAATAAACAGAAAAGCTAATAGAACTGAATGGCACAAAGGAGTCTGATTTTTATTAGAGCTTGAAACCCACCCATACCGTAGCTGTAGCAATTTCCTAGAGCCCAATCATGACTAATTTTTATATTTGAAACAACTCAGCCTTCCCCAAACAACTCAACCATCATTTGCAGTGGAAAAAACAAACTATATAGAGACTAATTTTCAATTCGATTCAGAAAATTTACAAATTTAAAAGATATAAAAATAATAATTATAAAATTATACCTATAATAACTTAAAAAAATAAAACAATATAAACTTTAAGCTTAGTAAAAAAAATTATAATAAAATAAATACAAACTATTAACTAATTACTAAATAGCAACACAAAGTCAAACAAAAATAATTATAATATTAAACTAATAAATAAATTAAGTTATCAACTACTAATAATAATAGAATATTAATTTTTTTAAGTTGTATACTAAATATAAATTTTTAAAAAATTATCTGATATAGAATTATGTGTCACGCTCTAATGATTTAAAGCATGGCACATAATTTTACATCGGATAAGTTTTTTTAAACTTATATATATTCATACTTTTTGTTTTTGTAAACTCTTCGTATATATATTTTACTACTAATATATAATATTAATAGATATTAATGCTCAATATTTTCAAATACTAATATTTAATATAATTATAAATATATTATTATATTATATTTAGTATATTACAATGATATTCTAAAAACTATTATATATCACAAAAATCTATTATGTAATATCATACTAAAAATGAGTAATTCCCATATTGAATGGGTATAGGGGGAAAATATTAATGCCAGATAATGGGGAGGCACACCCGCATTATTGAACGTGGTAAAAGGAGAAACATAAGTATTTGAATTTAATGCCGATGACACAAGAAAATTTACCAGTGGGCAATGATTCACATGGCAAGTTTGACAGGAGGGCAAGCGCAGTTTCATGGACAACATTAAAGCACCACTAAGTTTAGCAATTGGCAGCTTAATTCGACCTGACACAGCTTCAAACAACGAGCAGTTGAAGACGACAAACCTGACTCATTTTAGGGTTTGTCTTCTTCATCTTAAAGTTTTTTTCATTCTTACTTTTAAAAAAAAATAGAGTCATAAAATTGGGCCAAGACCCCAAATCGAATTGGACAGGTTCGGCCGGCCCGAAAAGTTCAGTCTGAACCAAACCTAGTCCAGGTTCGGCCGAAACTGGTAACCATGGCTTGCATACTTGGTGTAGACAGAGGCTAACACTGTGAAAAAGCATAAAATAATTTTTATTCAGTACATTAAATTCTTTCAGAAAATAGATATGTGGATTTTGTTAATAAACCATCACTAGAACCTTCCAATGAGATAGCAACATGTCATCCTGATATCATGTTGAAGCGCACATAAAATTACCTAATGGTAAATGCATGAAGATCAAATTGTTGAATACATGATCATACCGAGGGTCCAAGCAAGGGACTAGCTCCAAAGGTGACTGTTCAAATAAATCCACCTCCCGTGGCCGTCGCATCCATGGTAGCACTGGCTCTTCCTTTTGTTCCAGCTCCTTTGTTGTAGTTTCCTGTAACCACTATGTCAGTAGTTGTTTTTTTCTATTAGAAAGTTAGGTCCAGGAGTTTCTTCTTTTGTTTTTGAGAACTTGCACTTACAAATAACTTTAATATTAAAATATACCTAGATTTATCGATTTTATAAAAACACAATAAAAATCATGAGTACAGAAACCCGTGCAACCCTCTCCTAATCTTGTTTCTCATCACGCTTCCATTTCTGGAGCATTTCTTCATTTCTCGTTTCTTGCAACATATTCCTATATCATAGTAACAAAAGCAGTCATATTCTTTTCCACATTTTTGGGTGTATGCAGAAAAGAGGATTTCTCAAGCAACCTAATGTTGACCGTCCAGAATATTCTTAATTTGTTCCCCGTCCATGTTTGGTCTTCTATAACAGCAGCCATGAAAAGCAGTGAAGATCATGTTGAGTAATTTGGGGGCAGTTTCTCACTGAAATTCTCCAAATATGTTAGTTAAAAAAAAGGCCTCGTTATTTTTTTGCATGTTTTTTCTGCTTCGTTATATTTTTCCATATTTGAGGTCCACCATGTTGAACATTTAGTACAAAAATTGTAACTTATAACTATGATCTGAATACAAATAGAAAATTCAAAACAGAAATTCCTCAGTCAAAAACCATCAAAATGAGCGCTACACAATCACTGGGAATAGAATTTTTACCTCTTTTTACAATAAGTAATGTTTTCCTTTGTTTCCATTTTATTTTATTCTTTCAAAAAATTTGAAGGATACATGGGTATATTATATGGCTTTTGGTATGCTCCTTATATCTGACGGGTTTCACAACTGTACTCAATATGTAAGCTATGTCATAGTAACAAAATGCGGTCATATGAGCACTTTTTTCCATATTTTTGGGTGTCCGCAGAAAAACAGATTATTCAGGCAGCTTAATGTTGGTCGTCCAGAATATTCTTAATTTGTTCGGTCCAAGTTTGGTCTTCCATAATATTGGTCATCAAGAGCAGTGGAGATTGTGCTGGGTAATTTGGGGGGGCAGTTTCTCTATCTACAAATCTCCAATGTATGTTAATTAAAAAATTGGGTTCATCCTATTTTTGCATACATTTCTGTTTTACTATACTTTCAATATTTGAGGTGCAACATGATTTAAATAATAACACATATCTATATATCTGAGTTGGATCCCGTGTATCTTATATATGTTGAAACATGTGTTTGGGTGGGGTAGATGAATCCTATAACATAGTTGGAAACCCAAGCCATGAGGAATAATTTTAATAAAGAAACACATAAGATAAGATTAAAAAATATAGAATTCTGGTAAATTTGAATTTCCAAGCATTTGGGCTGCTAAAATAAGGGGTGTGTGCTGTATTAGTTCACAATTGAATGAATTGAACATTTAAAAAAAATCTCTAAAACACACAAAAAAAATCTAGTGCCAAGAAATGACATACACCCAATGATTTAGTTCGATTCATTTTTAGAATTACTTAATAAACAAGACACAATTACACATCTCTTATTGGGACGACACCTATATATGTTGAAACGTGTATTTGGGAGGGGTAAATAAATCCTATAACATAGTTGGAAACACAACCCATGAGGAAAAAACAAACATATAAGACAACAGCAAAAAATACAGAATTGTGGTAGATATTCAACTTCCAAACACTTGGGTGGCTAAAATAAGAAGCATGTGCTTTATTAGTTCACATTTGAATGCATTGAACATTTAAACAAAAGATCTAAATCACAGACAAAAATACAATGCCAAAAAATAACATACACCCAATAATTTAACTAGATTCATTTTTTAAATTACTTACTAAACAAGACATAATGACATCTCAAGACTCACAATTGTTAGCTTTAAAAGCTCCCTCTATCTGTAAAGCCAAAAAGAAGGGTCCAATAAAATGAGCTCAAGTGGTAAAATATTGAAATTAGATAAAATTAATTATCACATCCAATTTTCCCAGTCTGACAAAGTATTGAAATTGGGTAAACATCACATCCAATTTGCCAGGTAAGGCGTACCTCAAGGAAAAAGGCCAGGTGCAAGTCCAGAAGACATACACCTCAGGCATGGCATCTCAGAAGAAAGGTTAGGTTATCCCATTAAGGAAAATTTGCCAAATCCAAAAAAAAATTAAGGTGAAATAGAAGTGCTTTCGCAAGTGAATAATTGAGGTTGAGTGGAATGAGTTTAAGTGGCAAATGCATATGGTCTTTCTATAAAAGAGCCCCAAGTTCAAATTCCCCGTGACATAACAAAGTGTTAAAATTGGGTAAAATACTGCATTCAACTCGTTGGATTTAATGTAACGGACAATTCCCAATAAAATATGGCAAGGTGTAAAATACCTTATCGAACACACTGGTGAGCGCAAATCTTTAAAGCCTCCACCCGGATGACCTAATATGGTAAAAGGTAGCCACGACCCATTTCAAATCCCCAGAAGACATGATATAAGTGTTGCTATTCGGCAAAATACAGAACCTCATTTCCAATCCTCCGAAAACATGATCAAAATGCTACACGACAAGGAAACTTTACCAAATCCAAAAAAAATAAGCTGAAATATAAGTTTTTAAAAAGTGGGTGGTGAAGAATACCTTTTCACAAGTCAAGGGCGATGCCAAAAACTGGACACAGTCTGTGTTTCTCTTCTGGGTCTCCTCGTCCATGTCTACAAAACGATAAAATATAGCCTCCTTCACCTAAACCACATACATGGACAAAACGCAGAAGGTGAGGTTATTACTGCTACTTTATTCTTGCAATGTCCAGATGCCCGGATTTCAGCTAGCAATCCTCCCTCTGCCAAACCCCCACACAACCCGAAATTCGAACCCGCGACCTGGCAAATACGAAAAAGTTGAACCAAATCCAAATCTAAGCTGCAAAACCCTGATCCAAGCATGACCCATATCAGTGATCAAACATTTATCCAATGCCCTGGAAAGCCCTCGTCGAAAATATATTAAAAACTTCTACCAATCGATCGAGACCCTAAACTGTTGTGAACATCGCGGTCCGAAAAGGAAGAAAGGGCATAAGCAGGGCAGACGATAGGACCTGTGGCCTTAACAACTATCCAATGAATCTGTATGATAGTAGCTGTAATGATGAAGGGAAGAAAAGTTGAGGTAAATCTTTTTAGTGGGTATTTACAGTGCGTCTATTTTAATGAAGTGCACATGTTGGTGTCATTGTAAGTGTTGTTTGTAGGTTGATGGTGAGCCTCGTATGCTGTTCACATGTAATGAAATATGTGGTGACGGGAGGCCGCCCAGTAAAGTATGAAAATAAAAAATGAAAGTGCATCTCTTGTACGGAAAAAATCGTTACATTATTTATATAATTTTTTTCAACTTCTCTTGCACGGAGAAAATCAGTACATTATTTATATTGTTTTTTTTTAAACCGTTCTTGAGCGTGCTGAGCACATGAAGGATGTGACAATATTTATGTGCCGGATAAAAATGAACTCACAGATATCTGATAGATATTTGTAGAACAGTGTTGAGCATCGGAAGGGCTTAGGCAGCAGGTCTACTTTGGAGCTTAATATGCTCCGACCCAAGATGTCCCTGACCATGTTCGAGGATGTTTTTGGTCATCATGTGTCTAGCACTTGAGGTTGTCCAAAAACTTCCGCATATTTAATATGTTTATGGTGTTATTTTAGGTTTATAATTAAACTTAATTCATGTATTTTTGGTTTTTTTAATTTTTTGGGTAATGAAAAAATTGTACTGAATTTATTGAGGTTATAAGTTTAAATTTTAAAAGGTAAGTATATTAAAGTGTCTTTTATATAGTAAGCGATTTTTATTTTACAAAGAAAAAAATACTCAAAATAAGTGCAATTAAAATAATAGAATGATGTTTGTAACTTGCATTGAAAACTAACTTGCAATTAAAATAATAGAATGATGTTTGTAACTTGCATTGAAAACTAACTTATTATTTTAAAGATAATTATATGAATAAGTGCAAGAAATTGGTAAAAAAAAAATAGTCAAATACTACATCATGAACAATTTTTCAAAAGATGTGTACCCTTTACAAAACAATACCTATTTTTTTATAGATTCTACACACACCATCCTAAAAGCGCACACCATTTTAAAAAGGATGCATTCCCTTTTGAAAAGGGTGTGCACCCTTTTAAAAAATTAAAAAAGAAATAAACTCTTTTCAAAAATTCATGCATCCTTAGTATATATATATATATATATATATATATATATATATAAGCAAATGAATTTTTTTTTCCAAAGTAAATCATTTTTCCATCCAAATTAATAATGGTTTCAGATTTGGTGGATTTAAAGTTAACTTATAATCTTTAGCAATCACTCAAATAAAATTTATGATATTTTTTTGTCTTCGCAAATATATTTTAATGAGTGATTTAATTTAATTTTTAAAAAATGGTTTTATAGAGGGAAGAAGACAATTTTTTAAAATATAATATTTTTGACAAAAAATCTAACTCTGCTAGGGTTTGAATCTTTCTTCATATCTCTTTCAGCATTCTTCAGGTTATTCAGACTAATAAAGACATAGATTGTTTGGGAGACCACAAGATGTATTCTCTAGGGAGTTTTCTTCCCCCCAAAAAACTATATTTCAAGCAAATGGTGACCAGAACTACAAATACAATTTTAGAAAGAGAAATTAACGTTCTCATGAGGGCGACTAGTAAGAATAAGATTGGAGAGACAGAAAATAAAGGCAAAAGAACATGCATGCAAGTCGTAGAAGAGAACCCTATTACCATGCTAGATCTAGACGAAATCAAAAAGAATATAACAACTTTGTATGGGATAAGCTTGATCTATAAAATCATGGGAGCTTGACTAACACTAGAAGAATTACATGCATGGACTAGAAGAAACCAGAGGACGAATGGAGAATACAAACTGAAAACATGCACGAAAGGGTATTTCATAGGAATCTTTCCCAATGAATCTGACAGGGATAAAGTGTTTGGAGAAGGGTTGTACTTCTTTAAAAATGTGGGTCTCTTCATGAAGCATTGGCATACAACTTTCAAGACAACAGAGAAACTCCCCACCATGACCCCTATATGGATCTGATTGTATGCCCTACCATAATAATTTTGGTCCACATATGTCTTTGAAACCACTACAAATATTATTGGTAGACCAATAGACTTATCTAAACCATATCATGGTAAAGGGCTATCCAACTATGCTAGAAGCTATGTTGAGTTGGATCTCACACAACCCCTTCCCAAGAATATTACTCTAAAAGTAGGAGAAATGGAATGGGTTTAAGAGATAGATTATGAGGGCATATCTTTTAAGTATAGAAGTTGTCACGAATATGGACATCTCATCAAGTCCTACTTTATAGAAAAATAGTGTCATGGAGAAAGCACCTGAAACAATAGAGAAAGACTCAGAGGGATTTGTCAAGTCAAAAAGAAAACATATTATCAAGGCTAAAAATATAACAGTGAAAAAGTATGTGCCAAAGGAAAGCAAAAAAGGTGCCAATGAAAAACCTACCTCAATTGAAAGGGTGGATTTTGTTAAGGAAACCCAACCTTAAGAGAATCAAGTTAACACATAAATGGAGGATATCATGGCAGACTATTGATTCAAAGAAGACCTGGAAAACTTGTTAGAAGAATCAACCAGAAGGAAGTTAGACCAACAAAAGATAAATAGTCATCAAGGAAAACAAACGAAATGAGAAGGCATAAAGGAAGAGCAAAAATACCAAGAAAATTAGACAAATATGGATGAGGAAGATGAGTTAGATTCAATAACCAAGGAGGATAATTTGAGTATTACGCAAACCCAAAACCTCAACTCCAATGGAAATTGTGGAAAGAGAAGGAGAGGGAGACCTAACAAGAAGAAAAAGAGGCATGACAAGGTAATGGAGTCCATTGGTGTAGGGATCCAATCTCAAGTAGATATACTCTTAATGACAACCAAGCAGAATAACCTCCCCTAATGTAAATCATCTCTTAGAATATAAAGGGTCTCAATGCCCCGTCCAAAAGGAGAACATTGAAACAACTAATTGCATAATATTACCCTAACATAGTGATGTTACAAGAAACTAAATTAGAAAAGTTAGTCGAGCATGGTAAGAGTATGTCAAGGTATCTAAGAAGAGAGATAGTAGGGAAAGATGCCATAAGAACGACAAGAGGATTGGCAATGATATGGGATCCTAGTTCCGTGAGGATGGAGATTACCCATGCCTAAAGTCAATACCTTGTGTGCAAAGTGGCTTTTGTAAGGATAGGACTCAACTTCTTTTTGATAAGCATATATGGTTCCCATAACAAAAAGGAAATGGAATAAGTCTGGCAACAGATAGAGGCTATAATCAAAGCTGACCAGTAGGCCTATTGGGTCTTAAGAGGACTTCAAGGCAATACTAGACACCTCAGAAAAGAAGGGAGGAAACATGGGCAATAAGTATTGCTCGAGCTTTTATAACTTTGTGGAGAAGGCAAAATTATGGGATATTAAAATGAAACAAGGATGGTTCACTTGGAGAAATAGAAGAACAAGGAAGGACCTTATTCAGGAAAGATTGGATAGATTCTTGGCCTCAAGAAACTAGGTGGAAGACCGGTCCATCTTGGAAATTGAGGTTCTCAAAACCCATGATCAAATCACTGGCCAATAGTGTTACATATCATACAAGATGAATAACTAGTGAGAGTTCCCTTTAGGTTTGAGAAAATGTGGCTTGAACACTTGACATCAAGGATTTTTTCACCCAACAATGGAAAACCCCAAATAACAAATTTGGGACAAAAAAATACTCATTCTCCCAGATTTTTAGAGATCTAAAAATGGCCTTGAAGAAATGGAATCATCGCATTTTTAGAAATACATTTCAAGTTAAAAAAGAACTAGTTAAGAGAAGTGGTGAGATTCAAGGGAAGAGAATGGAAGACAAAAATTCCATAGACCTTTTAGAGGAAGAGGAAGAAGTAACAATGAACCTAGAGGAAGTGTACAAAAAAGAGGAAATTTATTGGGAACAAAAATGTAGAGTAAGATGGTTGAAGGAGGGAGACTAAAATATAAATTTCTTTCATCTCTCATGTAGAATCAAAAGACATAAAAATTTTATCCGGAAACTAGAAACTCTAGAAGGGACCAACTTGGAGGAACCTAAGGATATTGAAGAAAACATGGTGAGGTTTTGGGAGGATACGTTGTAATAGGATAAAGAAGAGAACCAGGTAGATCAGGAAGTCTTCTGGAGACAAATTCCACAACTAGTTATCCAGTCTGATAATAAAAACTTGATGGAGGACATACGCTAGAAGAAGTTAAGAGATAACTCTTTGAGATGGCATGAGATCGATCTCCAGGCCCAGACAGATTCTTGACCCTTTTCTATCTGCACTTCTTGGATGTTTTGGGAGAGGAGCATAGAGAACTAGTTCAAGAATCAAAGGAATCACAAGGGATGCTAAAATTTTTCAATTCTACATTCTTAATTCTCATTTCAAAAACTTTAGAGATTAGAACGTTGGAGGATTTTCATCTTATCTCTCTCTATAACACTATCTACAAAATCATATCCAAAACCATTGGTAATCATCTCTAAAGCATTCCACCTGAGCTAATTAAGGAGGAACGAGGAGTTTTTGTCATAGGAAGAAAAATTACAGATGGGATAGTCATTACCCATGAAGTTATTCACTCTATTTATGCAAGCAAGAGGCAAGGAATGCTGATAAAATTGGATATCTCTAAGGCATGTGATAAATTTAAATGGTCCTTTCTTGATGAAACACTCTGAAAGTTTGGGTTTAGTCAAGAATGGAAAAGATGGGTAGTGATTTGTTATGTTTCCCCGAAGTTTTTAGTTATGGTCAATGAATCTCTAAAAGGGTAATTTACCTCTTCAAGGAGCCTCAAACAAGGGGAACCACTTCCCCCATATTTCTTAATCCTCGTGGTGGAGGCCCTAGGGAGACACATTACATTCCTAAAAGAAGCAAACAAAATAAATGGAATTTAAGCTATAAGTGATGGTAGTGCCCACTCTTATTTGCAATTTGTGGACAATACTATGCTCTTCACTTTACCATCACTTCAAGAAATTAGAGAAATAAAATATTTACTGGCTACTATGAAAAAACATCAGGACAATCAATAGATATAGGTAAATCCAAGATTTTTTTCATCAATGTCTCTCCTAGTATTCAATCTTTCTTGTGCAAAATTTTTGGGTTTGAAAAGGCATCTCTTCCTAAGAATTACCTAGTCTCTCCTCTCTTTAAAAGAAACAAAGAGAAGAATCAATGGGACAAAATTATGGATAAGATCAGGAGGAAACTTAGGAGCTAGAAAGGTAAATATATGATGTACACAGGAAAGATAACCCTTATTAAGATTGTCTTGATTTCCACAATTTTATATTAGTTTTCTCTTCTAATGGCTCCTTTGAGTACTTTGTCTGATATAAATAGAATATTAAGGAATTTTTTGTGGCAAGGCACAAGGGAAAAGGCAAAATTTCCTCTTCCTGCTTGGGATAAAGTCTTTAAACCAACCTATTAGGGAGGGGTGAGTATAATATACCTCTCCAAGGTAAATTGAGCCTTAGTAGCTAAACTTATCTGGAGAATCAGAGCTAATCCCTCTTAAAGATGGAGAAAATTGATGAGAGATAAATATATCGATGACAGAAATCCAAAAAGAATATATATGGCTAAGGAACTTCCAATGGGATTGGCTATTTGGAATAACATAAGGGAGGCCATATATTTTCTCCTCAAAGGACTAATCTGACAAGTTAAAAATGGGGAAAGTATGTACTTTTGGGAAGATGGATGGATTACACATAAACCCCTAAAAATAAAACTGAACTCTGATAAAATATGAGAATAAAGTATTATATTTTGGAGCACAAAGTGAGAGATTACTGGGACGGAGTAGAGCTAGGCCACAAAACCCTTTCCTGGAAAACCTTTCAAAGTCTAGGTGGCACACAAAATGAATCCTAGAAGATTCTAAACAGTTCTTAGATTCCATCGAGTGCAGATGAAGACACTTGGAATATGAATAGGAAAGGCACACACTACACATTTAAAGAAGGATACATAACTCTGATGGAAGGTTCTCTCAGACAACTCAAAGTCTCATTATGGGATAATATATGGAGCTCTAAAGCATGTTTGAAGCTGAAATCATTATTGTGGTTGTCTACGCATGGGAAGATTCTAATAGGGGAAAACCTAAAAAAAAATGTTTTTAGGGACCATCTATATGCATCTTATGTTATTGTAATGAGGAAAACATAGATCACCTCCTCCTTCACTGCAAGTTTACCTTAGGAATATGGAATCATTTTATTAATAGGTTTAACATGAGTTGGACCATGAATAAGAACTTTCCATGTCATCTCAAAGGGTGTAAGTGTAATAATAAATTTAATATTCTTAAGGACATATGGGAAATGGGGTCATGACTGATTACCTGGAAAGTGTGGCTATAACGGAACACAAGAATATTCAAAAATAATGAATGGCATAAATCCTATGATAAAGTCTAGATGGAAATAAAAGCTAGTATTAATGAGATAGTCTTATCCTCGAAACAACTAAATAACAAGGAAGTTGATCTGGAGGAAATCAAAATTATCCAAAATTGGGGAAATATTATAAAGTTTTTTGATACTTTGAAACCTAACAATAAGAAAAAAAAAGAGGAGATAATAAGAAAAGGCATAAAGTGGGCTCCCCTAGAACAAGGATGGTACAAGGTCAACTTTGATGATGCGCCAAAACAAAACCCATATAAGTCTAGCATGGGGGTCATTTTAAGATATCATAAGGGGCAGGTGATAGCCTACAATGCAATCTCTATTGGAATCAATTCCAACAATATAGAAAACATAGAGTGATTAATACTAGGAAAGAAAATATTATGAAAGTTGAAATATAAGGAGACTTGCTCTTAATTATTAAAGCAACAAAGGACAATAAAAATATCGATTGGAGACTAAAAAGGATCATAAAACAAGGGCAAAAGTTGTGAAACCATTTTGAGAAAGTAAAGTGGAACCATGCATTAAGAGAAGGAAACTGAACTACGGACTGGTTAGTGAAGTTTGGGGTTCAATCTGACTCAAAATACAAAATAGGAAATATGATCAAGATCTATGGAAACATGGAGATGGAGGAATTTAAGGAAATCATAAAAAAGGAATACATTTAGTAAGAAAAATGCAAGGGAAGAAGAGATGCTAGAAAATTATCCCCCTAAAATTACTAAGGATGAAAATAGTGGGGATTTAATGCATCATGCATTCAAGTCCTTATTATAAAGCTGGCTTAAAGGATAGACTTGCATGCAAATTCCTTGAACTTGCTAAAAGAACACTTGTTTCTTTTTAGAGAGTTTAATTGGGATAAATTCTCAAGGTGGAATTTAGAAAGTTTTTTTTATAAAAGCTACATTTTGTAGTATTTGTAAGTTATCTTCTTGATTTTTTTATATCAACAAGTACCGTGAAGTGACTTTAGTACCTGCTGCTAGGATCAAAATTCAAACTTGTCAGTAAATAAAATGATAATGACTTTATTTTTGTCCATAAGACCATATCAATGTATAGGACCAATAATAAATTGATATTGATTTTTTTTTTGTGCATGATGATGAGAGCACGTCAATTTATGAAACCATAAAGATTAGTCACATTTTGGTCAGATTGAAGGTGGGGCTATGAACAATTTCAAGGCATGTATTTTATTTTTTTCATTCAATTTGATAAAATGTAGACCAGTTCTTTATCCCATAATCTATTTTTATGTTCTGAGCAATAGTTTTAGTAGTAAATGAAATATGAATTGAGTAAATGGTCAACCTACATTCCATAAATGAGAAAAATGTAACGGTAACGACAATAAAAATGTGATGAGAAACCACCATGAAAAGTTGCAAGTAAGAAATTTGTATATATGCGAGAGAGAGAGAGAGGGAGAGAGATTATTTTGTATAATTATACATATTATTAATAATATAGAATATAATACTATAATACTAACAATATACTAATGAAAAGTGTGAAAATAAGTAACTACATTGATCAAGTGCTCATTTACAATACAATTTTTGTTGTTACTTTAGTCTTATAACATTTAATTTAAAATATGGTTCAATCATCTTTGAGTGTTGGGTAATAATCACCACACTATCTCACCAGATTGTATGAGTATCAAGTAATGGTCCTCACACCATCTCACTAAATTGCATGAGCATCGACCAATGGTCATCATACCAACTTAGCAGATTACATGGGTAACAAACCTTTGCAACCACTAATGGTACTTAATATTGGCTTAAATCTATAATTTATTATCTTAAAGTCTTCAATGAATTGAACTGTGCAACTAGTTCAATATATATGAAAATTATTATATCAAGCTAATAATATAAACTTATTTCAAACATAATAACATAATTACACTCTAGGACCTACTTGTACAGACCTGCCACTATGCCATATGGCATTTCTAGATTCATACCTAGGTCTCCTAGGTTCTATCATGACTGAGACCCTGGGACTGACAATCACGACTATGTGTCACTCCATAGTTTGATGGATATTTGCCACCCCATTCCCTATCATCTCTCAAATTGACACCAACACTCTATCATCATGACACTATGGTAAAAAATGATTAGTTCTTAGACTGACAACTTTTCAGTCTAGATCTGCTAGCATCAATCCTCCTTCAGGTGTCGACATGCAATTGGTTCAGGGTTCAAATGGGGTGACACCCTACAAAATTCTTAGGGCTGATATTAATTGATCCAGATTGGTTCTAGGGAACCTTAGACCCTACCATGACTGACAGGTCAAGGAGTTTAAGGCTCTTCCCATTGGCCACAGCTCTAGAAAAACTAGCATGCAGGGGAGTAAAGTCAATTGTTGAATAACCTCTCATGGGCCTATGATGACTACGATGAGGTTGACAATGTAGATAATGAAGATAATGCCAATCATCATTTTGGGCATTCTGAGGTTGTTGTATCCTTGGCAGTTTTTCTCATGGAAAATGATGATACATCTTTGTGCTTGTTGATAAAAAGTGCAATCATATGCCTCAAGAGGACTATCTACATAGATTCTAGACTCAAACTTTAGACCTCTCTATTCATTAGGATGCTCTAAGATGGATTCTCAAGGTAAGAAACATTATATATATCAAGTTAGATTTTAATTGTTCCTTAAATCTAATAAGTTGTTTTGGTTACAACCCATAGGTGTATGGACACTATAATTTTGGGCCTCTAATGACTATTCGGGCATCAATTACCTAAATCATTTTCTTTCCATTTATCAATTACCTATAAGACTATATACCTATTTCTTAGATGATTAATGCTTTGCATTTTTGTTTTCTGCTATCAACACTTGTAACTTGCAGTTAAACATTTAACATTAACATTATCTCTCTTGCGAATGTATGCAGCAAGGTAAGGTGTGGATGCTACAACTTTTGTTTGTTGCCTGCTTGTCCTTAGTAGTCAAAATAGAAGAGACCCATAGTCCCTTGCTACATATAATCATTACCCCTCAATGCTACTTTGCCTAGGAAAAAAACAACAATACTTACAAGTCCTAGTGTGATTGTTTTTTATTCTTGAAAAAATATTTTACAGCTAAAAAAATGTCCTCTAAGGTTGTTTTGTTGTCTAATTTACTTTCCAACGATTTGTGGGTAAGATGGGCCGTTTGTGACTTGGTTTACTTTGAATTTAATTTATCTTTGCTTTCTACAAATGAAGCTTTCTAAATATCTAGATTTGAGCCCATGGCCTCCACATCAAAGTGTTGTGATTTAATTTTGATAATCTCCTTATGCTAGGCTGGAACAATGATTTCTCATGAGGAGGTCCAACCTATGGACACAGTTAGCCTGAAATGGCTCAAACACAAGCTGCATATGAAGTCCCTAAAATCTATATTGAAAACCTTAGTCGCAACCTTTAAAAGCTTCCAAATACCAATGCACCCATTTTTATATAAATATTTTGGAATTCAATGTTGGAAAAATGTGAAGGAAGGAAAACATTAGAAACATTACATACAATTGTAGGTTGAAAATTTTCTATTTTAACTAATCAATAAATATGCAAATTAATTGTCACATCCTCAAAATTTATCCAATAGAAAATAAATAAATTAATTTTCTTTGTATTTGTTATTTCATGTATATGTTCAAACTAATGTTCAGATTTAAAAATATTTTATTTTTATTAGTTGCATGTTTTCCAAAATAAAATAATAACAAAAAATGATTATAATAAATACGTACTATACAGGGACTAATAAAAATTTATTTATCAAAAAAAATTTATAACATTTTAGTATTAAATTATATTTATAAATTATTACTCTAACGCACATATATCAATCATTTATTTTTCTTTCATAATTAATATAGTAATAATAATTTATATTTGATCAATCTACACAACATTGGGTATCTTATAAAGAGAAAAAAATAAATTTTGATAAGGTTGAAGAATTATGTTGTACACTTTAGGTTATATTTTTTCAAATTTCTAAATTTATTAAAAATATATTAATTCACAAATTAGAAAAAAAAATGACCAATATATTTTGATATATTTAATTTTATATTAAAATACTTTTATTTGCTTAAAAAATGTGTATATATATATTTATTGTTTTTTTCCAAAACAATATTATTTTATTATAAAAAAATCATTGATTTCACATAACTTTTTATTTTAAGTATTAAGATTAATTATATTTTTAAAAACTAAATTTAAAATTGTAAAATCCATCCTATTAATGAAATGTTTTGTATAAATATTTTTAAGAATCCCTTCAATTTTAATTTTAAATATTCATGTATTTTAGGATTTTGGTGGCCACTTAAAACCTCTTTTGATTTTCATTATCGTGTACTTACATCTATATATAAATGAAATATATTAGTAGTTGCTTCAAAGGTGCATGGGTTTTCATTGTATTTTTTTTTTTTTTTTTAATTGTTTATGTTTAAAAAGGACATAGTATACTAATAGTTATATCTTTATTAAGTAGTACAAGTTTAAAGGTGAGAGTCACCCTCTATTATCATGGATCAAGAATATGCTATGAAACAAAACATTTCTATATATTGAAGAAGTATGATGTGAGACCATATACTATATTTAAGATAGGAGAAATGTAAAATAATATTAGTGAAATATATGTTGAATTTAAATTATAGATAATATAAACAATTTCTCTAATAGTAATGTGATGTTTAAAGAGGAGATACTAGGTTTCTAGGGAGGTGCTTAAATTATTATGTTTTTTAATTTTATTTATTATACTACCATAAAAACTTCAATTCTGCTATCACAATTTGACAATTGTATCCATATTATACAAAAAAAATAAAACAATTCTATAAACCCTTCCCTTTTCGATTATTATGTTATAATTAAATTTAATTTTATAATTTTACATTTAATAACAATTAATAACAATGTATATAAAAGTATGTAATGCAATTGAATTTAGATTCATTTATTTTTATCACAACAGTAAAAATGACGCAAGAAAAATATTTTGACATTTTATATGTATAAATTATTCATATATATATTTTATTTAAAAACAATACTTATATATCATCCATATTAACAATATTTATAATATCAATTATTTTAATTGAACTCTCTATAAACATAATATTACAATGTTTATGATTTATTTTTTTAAGATACATAACACACATTAATAGTGTTTTTTTTTAAATACTAACATTATTTTCTCCATTGCCCCTCCGTTTACATCATTACCATTGAAAGCCATTACTTTCACCAAGGTGAGAGCAATGTTTAGAGAGCCAAATAGGTATCCATTGATCTCAATTTCAATGTTTAAAAATAACAAATCAAATTATCTCATCCTACATACTAAAATTAATATCTATATTGCTCATGCGTTTAGTATCATTGTCAAGGTTGGAAATATTTTTTGAAAACTCTTCAGAGCAAACCTTGTTGACATCAAGCAACAAGTCTTGTTGCAGACCAAATTATCTCATACCAAAATCACAACTCAATGATGGTGACAAATAGTGAATCTTCTAGAGGAACATTACATATATTTAATGGATGACCATGTACTTTTGTCACACATGTCAAAAAAGTAGATCGCTTAAACTAAATAACAAAACAGGTCTGGAAATTGATTATTTGTAATAGGGGTTAAATTTGATGGTCACCTTTATTTGTCAAGAAAAAAAATTGTGACAATTTTTAGACTATTGTCACCTTGCATGTGCCATTCATTTCTTATTTTTAACTTTCATAATTTTCATATAGAAACAAGTTAAAATTTGCCATATAAAAGAATATTCACTATTACTACACACATTTTGTCAAACAATTAAAGTACACTTATCCACAAAGATTAAATCTATTTATATCAAAAAAGTGAAAAACATCCACAATTCTGCCACTAATAAGCTCTCTACAAAGATGAAATCCATTAATACTTCTTTTGTATTCATTCTCATAAAACCCCAACTTTCCTTATAACCCTTTACTATCATTTCCTATTCATGTCATAAACTACAAAAAAATTATAGCTAAATAAAAATCAAAATAAAAACTAAAATTATCATATACATTGTGTTGCAAGCACCTACAATAGAGAAGTTTTTTGGTAAAAAATCATCATAAACTTACAAAGCATGTATACAATTATATATAGTATTGAAAAAAATATCCTAAACTTCAGAGTCCATAATCATTAAAGTTGTTTTTTTATTTATTTATTTTTATTATATTAATATCTATTATAGTTATTAATTATTTTTTTGTCGTAAAAAATATGAATAAACACCTTAAATTATTAAATTCCTTCACCACTCGGATTCTACATTTTATATATCTTATAATTAAAATATTTAATTATTAAAATTAAACTTAAAATTTTATTAAAAACTTTATTATTTTATTTGTTTAGGGATGTTTATATTTGGTAGATGAATAAATATGGAAGGCATAATGCTTATAATAAATGGTTAAGGTTGATAATGTGTAGCTATTTACACAAACAAAATGATTTGGTTGTAGGTAAGGATAGTCGGTAAAGAAACATGAACCTTAAACAAATTTGATTGCACCAAAATTACAAAATAATAAACGATCAACAAGATAAAATAAAATTTAAAATGCTATTAAATTTTTTATTATTTTATTTTATTAAAAAAAATTATTTTATTAAAAAAATTATTATTTTATTTTATTAAATTTTTTATTACTTTATCTATTTTGACAGGCAGACTATTTGGTGGATGAATAAATATGGAAGGCAGAATGCTTATAATAAATGGTTAAAGTTGATAATGTGTGGCTCTATTAACAAATAAAATGAGCTAGCTGCAGGTGAGGATAGTTGGCAAAGAAACATGTACCTTAAACAGCTTGGATATGACAAAATTATAGTATAATAAACTACCAACAAGATAAAATATATTTTTTAACTGTTTTCTACCATATACCAAAAGAGCTAATAACAGAAGGCTACATAGAGGGCATATAAAAACCTAGCCAATGGATTATAAAATAAAGTAACTTGTAGTTGTGGCACTATTTTGTATACTCACGACTCACGAGTCACACTACTCAAGGATTTATGGCTACATTGCAGATTCTCCCATATAAAATTTATGGAGGGCATTGGTTTTTTTCATCGATCCATCCTTGTTATCTCTATTTGTAAGAGTATATTCTTTATATATCTCTATTTGTGAGAGTATATTTTTTATACATCTGCTTTACTAAGTATTGATGGGTGCCCTCGCTCTTATACAAAGCTTAATCAAAACAATAACTATTCGCCAGACCAAGCTGAAATGGAAGCAATAGGGATCTCATTTTTCATTTTCATTTTTCATTATACACGAGATGTGATGCATAAATTAAATTAATTTCATTATTTATTGCAATTACAAATGGTAGAGTTGAGACTTTGGATGGACTATGAGGGGTGCTAGAGAAAAGTAAACAACTCCCTAACAAATATGAATGGTGAAGTAAATTATACGCTTCATTAAAATCTATTTGGTTATATAATATATTGATGATATAGAGCTAATGGATAATGGATAATGAATTGCAGGCGTGAGAAGCATGAAGGTGGATAGAAAGCAAAACAAAGTAATAGTGAGGGGGTACGTGGAGGCAATTTGCATAGTGTAGAGATAAGACACGACTTGGAGTTGGGATTGTGGGAACTTGGAAGTGGGAACAAGATTAAAAAAAATAAAAAATTTAACTATACAAAATAAAAGAAGCTACAACAACATTAAAATGAGAATATATGAGACATACCTCTATGGAATTAGATTCCTTTCCTCCCAAATTTGCAGCAACATGTATCACAAACTTACTTCTTTTTATTATGGTCCCATATTTTAATTTCTAAATACTGCAAGTGTAGTCTATTGAGAAAGATACAAAGCCAAAATTGAACAAACCCAACTGCAAGTGCACTATGCAATGCCCAATTTCTCACCATCCAAGGAAATCAGTGCTAATAAATTTAGAGAGTGTGAAGTTATTCATTGATGTCCAACTTTCCAAATAACATAAAGGCAGAAGAAGATTTGGCAATTTGATGAAGGATTTGGCATGTTTCATGTACCACAATATCAATACCAAGTGGGATAAATCTTAAATAATAAATTTAAAATATTTAATGTCATGGGGACTTGAACAAAGCCTATAGACTGACAAGGTGGCAACCCAATGTTAGGTTGTGGAGCTAAAAGCTTCAACCTTTGCAAACTGAGGAACAGATGGTTGCTGAGTTCTACAGTAACCGGCGTCGGCATCAGGACCGACGTCGGCTGGGACCAGAGCAGAAGGCCACCGGCGACGGCAGGAAGTCGGCCGACGTCGGTCGCCTGTGTGTTCCAGAACTGCTCGTTTCACGGACAGTTAGTTAAGTGAACGAAGAGTTTGCATGTTGAGACCAGTTAGAGTCTTGTGCTGCGAGGACCATTGTCTAAATTAAGAGTCTAAGTTATTGTTTGAGTTAGGGATCTATTTATAGACCCATTGGCATGTATTGTATAAGGCATGAGATAGAAAGGAAGAGTTCCTTCTAGTTGTAAGATCTGTGAGTTGCAGGTTGTTGCAAGCTCATTGGGGATCTACATGTAAGTTTGGTCTTTGAATTGCAGGTTGCAGGTTCATGAGAGATCAGCTTGAAGTGCTATAGAGTGCTTGATGTACCGGCAGGGTTATTACTGACTGGTTGGTGAGGTGAACACCAATTCTGTGTGTGAGTTGGTTGTTGGGACCGTTTTTGTGTAGGAGAGTGTGTGTGAGAAGAATTACTGAACACTTGAGGTGTGGCGAATCTCTGTAAGGTGAAAGAGTGTGGCGGCTCTTTGTTGTATTCTTTTCTGTTAGTGTTAATACAAGATAGTGTATTGTCTCTCATATTCTGTGTTATTGGTGAATTCTAGTTACTTGTGTTTCTGGTTATTTTCGCATATTCAATTGCTTATACTTGGTAATCATACTGTGCTTTTTCTGAGGAGCAAGATCCCAACTAGTGGCATCAGAGCATGTTTGTTGTTCTAGATTCCTGACAACTGGTATCAGAGCCTTGGTTGTAAGTTCTTAAGCTTGATACCATCAATCGGTATCAGAGCTTTTGGTTGGGATACTAACAGATTGGTGTAGATCTGGGTAGTGTGTTTTGATTACAGGTTACTCACAGGGTTTCTGTTTGAGTGGGAGTTGAGCAATGACAGAAAGCAGTCAACTACGAATGGAAAAGTTCAATGGCAAGAACTACCAATTATGGAGGATGCAGATTGAGGACTATCTGTATCAGAAAGATTTGTACTTACCGTTGGGTGGGGTTGCTAGCAAACCCTTGGATATGAAAGATGAAGAATGGGAGGTTCTTGATCGGAAGGCTCTGGGATCTGTTAGATTGAGTCTTGCATCATCTGTGATTTCCAGCTTATCACAGTGTAAGACAACGGTGGAGTTGATGGAATCTTTGGCAAATTTATATGAAAAACCCTCAGCTTCGAATAAGGTATTTCTTATGAAGCGTTTATTTAATTTGCAAATGTTGGAAGGTGGATCTGTTCATAGCCATCTTAGTGATTTCCATGGTTTAGTAAACCAGTTAAGTTCAGTCAATATTGTATTTGATGATGAAATAAGAGCTCTCTTAATCTTGTGTTCATTACCTGAAAGTTGGGAAGGTATGGTAATGGCAGTTTCTAATACTGTGTCTCCTTCAAAAGTCTTAAAAGTGGATGATATTGTGAGTGTAATCTTGAACGAAGAGATACGCAGGAAAAGCACAGGTGAATCATCTGGAGATGCTTTGAGTGTTGAAGGAAGAGGAAGGCCAAGAGAGAAGATAGAGCGTGGGAGATCAAGGTCGAAGACGGGCAAGAGATCCAAGTCCAGGTATGGCAGAATAACCTGCTGGAAATGTGGAAAGCAAGGGCACTTAAAGAGAGATTGCAGATCGGGTACAGATCAGCATGAAGAACATGAAGAAGAAGCAGATGCTGCAGGTTACATTGCACAGGATGCTCTGGTATGTTCTTTGGATAAAGTAGAATCTTGGGTATTAGATTCTGGTGCCTCTTTTCATGCATCCCCACATAGGGAATTTTTTCATGAGTATGTCCAGGGAGATTTTGGAGAAATTTGTGTAGGGGACGGTAAGTCTTGTCAGATTGTTGGCAAAGGCAAAGTGAAGCTGAAACTGCAGACAGGTAACACATGGGTGTTAAAGGAGGTCATGCACGTCCCAGTTTTGAAGCGGAATCTGATTTCTGTTAGAAGTTTGGGTGAAGAGGGTTGCACAGTAACTCTCACAGCGGACTCTTGGAAGGTTACCAAGGGTACACTTGTTGTAGCTAGAGGTAAGAAAGTAGGTACGCTTTATCTATCTACTTGTTTTACTGATTCTTCTTCTGGGTTATCTACTTCAGTTGTAGATTCGGAGATGTGGCTTGATAGGCTTGGTCACATAGATATGAAGGAGATGCTGGTTCTTGAGTCAAAGGATATGCTTTCGGATTTGGAAGGCATGGATCGTGGTTTCTGTATGCAGAAGAAAAAGGTGAGATTTCTTGAGGAATCCGATGTTAGTGACAAGAACAGGAAAGCCTTGGTTTTCAAGGAGAAGGTGACGGACAGAGTTCAGCACAAGGTGCAGAGGAATTCTGAGCAGAGCAAGGGTGTTTTGGACAAGGGTTTGATCCAAAAGGAGCTCGCGGGAAAAAGTCAGGTCTCACAAGAAAAACACAGAGACCGACGTCGGCAGGAAAACTGGCGTCGGTGTCTAGACAGGGATCGATGTCGGCTATGTGCAGCCCGACGTCGGTGACTCGGGGCAGACAGAGACCGGCGTCGGCCAGGGGAAAACGACGTCGGCGGAGAGGTAGTCGCAGGGAACCGACATCGGTCGGCTGTAGACTGAGATGTGACCGGCATCGGTCACTGAGACGAATTTTGGGTGGACAGCAAGCTGTCATGGAGTCTCAAGCGCCCATATGGAGGACTGAAGGTGTAAGTAAGTTCTTAAATTTGTCATTTCCCTTCTTTACACTACTTGTTGCTCACTTATGGCATAGGACCAGGAAGTTATTGAAGAAGCAGAACAGGTAGATCCAGGAAACAGTGGGAGCTAGGCTTGAATGAGGATGTGATTCCTTGGAGGAGAACCAAACAGGGGTTTTGGGTAGTGTGGCCAGCTGGAAGTAAGCACTGAAAGATGAATGGATGTTAAGGATGAAGAAGAGCAGAAATAGATACGTGAGATGGAAGATCAGGGTATTTGATCTTATATTAGCTGCAGGGCAATGGAGGTTTGTTCATTGTGTTTCTCTTTACCAGGTTGGATAGTATTAGCTACACTATCCTATTTTCTGTATGATGTGCTTGTTGCAGGGTTACATATACAGGTATTGCTGAACTAAAGGTAAAGCTAGTTCAGGTGTTTGTCATGGAGGATCTGGGAGCAGCAAGATTCTTTGGCAAGAGTGTGTTCTAGAGACATGGAAGGTCATGTGTTGACTTTGTTTCAGGATGATTGTGTGAAACCGGTTAGCACGCCGATGGTTGGACAGTTCTATGAACAGGGGTCTTGATTCACATAATGAGGTTGAGTGCATGGTATGTACTAAACCTGAGTTTTTCCCAAGCAGTGGGAGTTGTCACAAGTTAGGAGCCAATCCGGGAGAGAACCATTGGAGGTCAGCTCAGTGGATTCTTACAGGGACTAGTAGCAAGTGCACATGCTATGCAAGTTCAGGTTTATTTCTACATGGTTGTAGATGTGGATGTGGCAGGTAATTTGGATGACAGGTTTTGCACCACGGATTTTGTGGTGGTTGGTCTTCAAGGGTGATTTTGAAGATGGATACATAGCCAAGGTAACAAACTAGACGGTGTACAGGTACATGTACAGGTTGCAGCTGTTTATCTCCAATTGGTAGCCTAGGTAAATATGCCAAATGCCAAGATAATGTTAAGGGCATATAACTATAACTTGTATTACGTAGGGCCTAGGCAAAACTTGAAATGACTATTTTTTCACAAACATCAATATGATAGGTCAAAAAAAAAAAATCATGTCTATGATTACGTTTAAAAATAAATTTTGGTGGTATTTTACATTTAAAAATGTAAAAAATGTTTAATCAGGCGTCAAATTTAACCCTTAATTTGTAGCATGTTTTTTAGGCTTTATATCATATATTACAATTATAAGCTCCAACAGGTCGTAGAGGTTTACAACTTAAAAAAAAATTATACTCAAAATATAGATTAATCTAATATTATTATTTTTTGATTGAATAAATTCAATATCATTTTTTGTTTTTGTTGGTTTGGTTATTATTATATGTTCAGGTATATAATATTTACAAAATATAATATTATTGGTAATAATATATTATATATTTAATTATATATATAATATAATATAATATAATATAATATAATAATAATTTAATATATATGATTATAATATTATATGAGATTAGTAGTTATATTGATTTACACTTCTTCAGTTTATATAATTTCATTTTACAAAAATAAATTATTATATTCCTTTTTTTATTACATTGTGATATAGTTTTGTCATTGATGTTGCAACAAGACATTGATGTCTCAAAATTTATCTAGTAGATTTTATTCATCCATATTGCCAATATATTGACACTTAGACCCATATAATTCAAAAGATATCATACACCAAGGGGCCCATATAACAATATGATATTATATATAATATAATAATATAATATAATATTAGTTTCAATGAACATGTTACCATTTGGAAGACAAGCATATTTTTTTGCAGTGACATACGGATAACACTTATCCTGTATAAATTACACCTACACACATGGCTACATTTAATTTTTAATTTGATAGGTTAATGTGATAGTAGTGCAAAGTGATATGTGTCAGTTATTTCAAAGCAAGGTGGCAACATATTTGATTGAATGTTTTATTTTGTCAAGCATGGATGAGGATGTCATGAGAATTGTTTTGATTGTGGTAGGGCTACATGTATCATGTGTAGCTTGAATAAAAAATATAATGTTGTTGATGTTGGAACAATATATTGACGTCAAAGACTTTATAATGCAACTTGTATTCATCCATGATGTAAACGAGGGCCATTGACTGGGTATTTTGAGTGATACCAAGGTGAGTGGGGCAGCAATGGTGAGGGCTAGTGATAGGGATTTCAGGTGTAAGGATTTATTTTGGTAAAGTGGGGATTTGTAAAGAAAATGAGTGTAAATTGACAGTCATATCACAATCGAAACCCATGACCGTTGACCCCATTTCACATTTTGTTCACAAAGAAATAAGAAACAAAAATTTGATAGTCTAAGATTGTTAACTATATAAAAGTTAATTAGATGACTCTAAAACCAATTAGACATAAAATGGAAAAGACTTATTCAATTAACATTTCCTCAACTTAAAAGAGGTCATATAATATACTAATAATATAATAATTAACATGTATAAATTACACACACATTTGTCATTTGATAGATTAAAAAAAAAGGGTTGATCCCATATATTAAAAATATTTACCAAAAACCCTGATAATTTAGGGGAATACAACTGAAAGATCTAGTTTAAAGAGCTTGAAAAGCTTAGAAACTAAGCAAAATTACATAGAAAGAGATAAAAAATACAGAAAAACTAATCTTACTCAGATCTAGAGATGACCACTTCTTTATCGATATTACGAGCATCATCTTCGATGATGAGAGAAACCAGGGAATCCACCACTCTGATTTCATCTTTATTGTGCAGAATACTCAACCTTTCACAAATGGCCTTCAACTTGTGGTGTTGCATGATACTATCCTCAGTAATAGCCTTCAAAAGGACCTAAAATTGATCCAAGTGAGTATCCATCAGGTGACCAAAATGCTCGATGTCTTCATGGATGACCAGTGAGTTATTGGCACTAAAAAGAATTATTTGAATTCCAATTAACTATGCCACTTTGAGGGTATCCAGCCTCACATTTGATTTCCTAAGGTCCTCCATAGCTTGGATTTCTAAGTCAAGAAAAGCCATCATAGAACCACCACCAAGCTGAGCAGAAAGCTAAGCGTGCAACAAATTAGTAGCCATCTATTTAAGCAACTTTCCCTCTTTAACACCATCCACTAGAGTTCTTTGCCAAAAATGAAGGGCCTCCTTAGCAGAAAACACATTTTCTTATTCAAAAAATTCCTCATCTTTAACAAATGATGCAACTTCAAATCATCCACAAGACCAAGGAAAGAAGTGTGGACATCCTCCAAAGAAAAATTGTTAGAAAAAATGTCATTCATTTCCTTGACAATATTAACCACAGTCTCCTTACCTTTACTTTATTTGGTGTGCTTGTGGCTCGGAGCGCTAGAGGGATCCATGATGCCAAGATCACTATCACTGGAAGTCTGATGTTGCTTATAACTAGACACAATAGCTAAGAATGAAAGGAAATGAAAAGGGGAGAGGTAAATGACACATGTCGAGCAACATGTGGGATCAAAGCCATTCTAGCTCATATTTGCCTTGAGCCACCAACTAGAATTAATTAAGCCTCAAGAGAACCCACTCTTAATGCCACCAAAGTTAATGATTTATGTCATTTATTTCACAATGATAAAGATCATACTCTATAATCTGCCATGATTTAGAGCTCATCAGAAAGGATAGGGCCACCTTCAATTCATGATCATTAACATTGTGTGTCACCCCTTCATTAATAAACAAGTCTGCTAATTGATTACCCTCATGATATATGTGGCCTAGGTGAAAAAGCTCCAATCTATCCTAATGGTTCTAGACTCTCAGATTATTAGTATGTCCTATATCCATGGCTTCAACTATGATCTGAGAGTCTCCTTCATTGACAAGGTTGAGTAAGTTTTTTTAAAAATTGATGGTAAGACCTCTCCAAAGAGCTTTGGATTCTGCAAATTTTTCGGTACATTTTCCAAGATCCTCACTGTATCCAAGAAAGAAGTTGCCTTCAAAACCTCTGAAAACACTGCCAACACTAGCCCATCTAGGATTACCTTTTGTAGCACTGTCAAAATTAAGCTTTATCCCATGACTCTTGGGAGGGGTCCAATTGGATTTTCTACTTTTTTAAGATTTGTTGCTAACCTTATTCTTAGGGAGATCAACAAGAGTGTCTTTACAATTTAGAAGGAGATGATGCTCTTCTAAAACAATATTGCGTTGCTAAGGAGGCCAACTGATCGATAATTATTTGAGAGTTTTTGTGATTTTAGCAATGATAAAGTCCTCATTTTTATCAACATTTATGAAAATTCATTTGTTTCTTTCAAGCTAAATATTCCATCAAATGATAATGGGGAGAGTATCTTGAATTTGTTGTATAGGAGAGGATCTGAACATGTGGGTCCACTTTAGTAAAGTTTCCTAGAGAGAGAAAGGGAAAGCAAGGTTGAGATGGAAATGTTATAGAAAATAGTGCCATATATTTAGAGAGAACTGACAATGGATGAGGAAATGGCTTGCATTTTCCTCATGAGAGCAACACAAATAACATCTAGAGGGACCTTGGAAGCCTTTTTTTCTAAGGTTGTCAAAAGTGAGAATTATATCTCAGCAAGCAGTCCACAGGAAGGCATTAGCCTTGGGGAGGCCATGTTTGAACTAGATTTGAGAGAAGGGAAAGGAATCAACAATTTGATTATTCTAGACTAAAGAAGTTATGTAACCATCCTTCATTGTGTACTTACCAATATTTGAGCCCCTCTAAATAAGGGTGTCCTCCTTTTTTGACAATATTGAGGTATTCAAGAACTTACAAATCGATCCAATCATATTTTTATCTATTAAAATATTCATGAACAAAGACTTCCACATGTTTTGTACACTAGTTGTAGATATTTTGAAGATTAGGTATGCTAATAAGGGGTTTCAAATAAATCCAAGCATTTGTCCAGAACTTAGCTTTATTTCCTTTACCGACATTTCATCTGAGCAATAATTTGATAATATGACTAGCTTTGATCATCAAGTTCCAAGCATGAGAGCCTTTATGAAGATTGCTGACAGTGAAAATCCTTTCTAGAATCATTTTTTCAAGATATTTGTGTCTGAGGATGATGCTCCAATGGGAAGATTTTTCCAAATGTAATCTCTAAACCAATTTGGATCCCAAGGCCCATTTCATTTTTTGGTGATTCTCAAGCCAAGACCTCCTCAATCATGAGGAAGGCAAGCAGTTTCCCATTTTACCAAAGGAAAATTTATGATTTCATCTATGCCTCCCAAGAGGAATATGATTTGAATAGATTTAAGATATTTCTCAACTTTAGCTGGCATGGGTAGAACAAACATCATGCACATGGGCATGGCTTGCAGGCAAGACTTGATGAGCTGAATGCAACCAACAAAGGAGAGCCATTTGCCTTTCCAATCTTCCAATTTGTGCATGGTTCTATCAACCAAAGACTTCCACAGGTTTCAGGAGTTCTTGCCTAAGAAAAGGGGAATGCCAAGATAAGATCATGGGAGGACTCCCAAATTGATGTTGAGAATTTTGTAAAAAGCCATTTGAACAAAAAAATTAGTATTAAAGAAAAAAAATTGGATTTTTTTGTGTTGACTTGCTGACCAGTAACTTTTTCATAAAGATTGAGATCTTTTTTGAAATAAGTTGCCTCTTTAATGGAAGTATACCCAACAAGACCAGTATCATCAATAAATTGAAGGTGGGTGATTTTGGGCACATTATTTGTGACCAAAAACACATTTCAAAGCATTAGTCGATTTAAGATGAGAGAGCCATCTGCTCAAATCTTCAACAACAATGATGAACACATAAGGAGACAAGGGGTCACCTTATCAAAGACTTCTAAAAGAAGCAAAAAAGCTAGCTGACTCACAATTGACAAGAATAAATAACTTAGGGGAGCTAATACAACTGAAGATCCAATCTTGGTTGAATCTAATTTTTTTTAGGATGGAGAGGATAAAATCTCAATTGACTCTATCAAAAGATTTATTCATATCTATTTTTATAACCATATTGCTTTGATTTTGAGAAGAAATAGAATGAATTAACTCATGCACAATGATTATGCCATAAAAAATTTATCTGCCAACAACAAACCCTCCTTGTTCTTTGGAAATAATGGTGGGAAGCACACTTTTGAGCCTATTAATCATAACCTTGGTAATGAATTTGTAACAAACATTGCAAAGAGAAATGGGTCTATAAGAATCAAAATACCTAGCCTTTAATTTCTTAGGAATGAGAGCAATGAAAATAGAATTCATCTGCTTGAGAATTTGATTGGGTTTACCTGATTCTTGAACCACAATTATGATATATAAACCAACAATGTCAAATAAGATTGGTAAAAACTAGCAGGGAAACTAGTAGGACTAGGAGCTTTGTCAATATTGAAAGAAAACACTACTTTTTTTAATTTCATATTCAGTTATGGGGGTCATTAGGGAGGCATTGGTAGCCTCAATTACCATAGAAGGAATCTGACTAAGGATTTATTCTTTGGCAGCAAATCTATCCAACTCAAACTTAAAGAGGATATTTTTGAATTATCTCTCAACTTATTTTTTGATTTGATCATTTTTAGAAAGAGTGACCCCTTCAGGGGTAACAACATTGGAAATTCTATTATAATTTCTTCTCATAATGGCAGTTTTATGAAAAAAACATATGTTTTTATCTCCTTATTTGATCCATTTGATTTGATATTGTTGCTTCTAGTGGATTTATTCTTGAAGGAGCAATTTATTCCAATCATCCAAAGTTTTTGTCTCTTCAACTTTGAGTTCATTTGTTAGGCTAGATAGAAGAATGTTATTTTCCAAATCAAAGAGTTTGGATTTTAGTAAAGGTTTTTGATCAGAGAGAGAGCTAAAAGAGAGTTTATTCCAAGCTTTGAGTTGGAGATTAACAATTTTTATCTTTTAAACAAGTTTGAATTGGCTAGAACAAGAAACCAGAGAAGTCTGCCAGGTTTTGATTTTGTCCTTCAAGGATTGCTCTTTGATCCACATAATCTCAAACTTGAAGGCTCTGAGTTTAGGAGAGAAAGCTTCAAAAATTATCAAACTAATGGGCCAGTGGACCGAGTCTAATTTCAAGAGAATGTTAGATTCAATAAGGCAGTCTTGTTGAATTCAATTAGAACTGAGAAGGAATCTATCAAGTCTTTCTGCTATAAAGGTATCACATGTTCTTATATTAGACCAAGTGTATGATCCAATCTTGTGTTTCATGTCAAAAACATAGATGTCTTCAATATAAATAATCAAATTTTGAGCTGAGGGGGAGAGGGAACCAGACCCTCCAATTTTATCCAAAGGGGAGGAGATAGTGTTGAGATATCCTCTAAGAATCCATTTTTCAACAGAGTATTGTGCTTTTATGTTTTTGAGAGACATCTAGTAAAGAGATCTTACCCAATAAGAACTGTGGCCATAGATGTTTGCATAGATGAAATCTTGGTTAGATCAAAGAATCTTGAATCTTGACACTTGTCAATGAGCACAGTCATCTAAAAGAGTGCGAGAGTGAGTCAAGGGGGTCCAAGCCATGGCAAGACCACTAGAGGAATTAAAGGAACTTTTGGTAAAACTATTGTAATTTCTCCAAATTCTTTTGAAGACTTCAGATTAAAGATTGTCACCCATTTTAATTTCTTGAATAAGAATCAAGTCCAAATGTTTTGAAGAGATGAGCTGCTTCAATAGTTTATACTTATGTAGAGCATTCATCCCAAACAAATTCCAAGAGATGATGATCATTGAGAACATTTTTGCCCGTCACTGCTATGGGTGTGGGGTTTTCCCCTCATAAGAGAAGATTTGATTTTTAACCAATTTGGAGACAGTTTTTCCCCCTTTTTCTTCCTTTTCAAACAAATTTAGATTTAGATTTTTTTTACAAACATTTCAAAAATTTGTTTTTGACTTCCTTTTATAATATTGATTTGAGCTTCAAGCTTTTTGGAATTAGAAAGAGGGGGCCTACCTACTTTATTTTTTCCACTTTGGATTGATTTTCTGTAAAGATTAGAGACATTGAGCATACATGGATTGTCAAGAAGATGTTTTAATTACACCTAAGAAGATTTTCCACTCCTTCTAGAACTTGCTTATCCTCCTCTAAGTCTTCCTTAGAACCGTAAATTTCACCATCTTCAAAGCTTGGAGGGGATTCTATAAGAGGGGAGGTATTTTTACCTTTGACAATATATTCAAGGGTTTGAATGTTGGAGAGAGTAGGAGTTGAGTCTTTCTTTATGGCAAAGTCATCAACCTCTAAACTACCTGAAGAATCCAGATCTACTTCATCCGCTTGAAGAGGAGCAAATTTATTTAAAACTAGCATCTCTAGGATAGCTTGAGCCACTGACATCTTTTTTCCTTGTTTTTGGATACTCTTTTTTTTTTGCACATTGAAACCCTCATCATTTTCCCCATCTAGATGTTCTTGAGGAGGACAATTCCAAACAAAATGACTGTGAGAGTGATAGTTACAGCATCTAAAGGACACATTTTCATAATCTAATTCTTGAATCCATTCTCTTGATTTTGATTTAATTTGAATGGATAGGGGGAGCAGATTTGAGAGATCAATATTAACACAAAATCTGGCATAAACAACCATGAGATCTTCCTCAGAGGGTTTTGCCATGCAAATGAAATCCCTAAGTTGATTCCTAACCAAATTGGAGATGTCTTCCTTCCAACACTCAAAGGGGAGACCATAAATTCTAGTCCAAATAGGAACTTTATTCAAATCTATAGATTTTGGATCAAAACCTTCTTCCCAAGGTTTCATAAATAGACCAACATGACCAAAGAAATACGGGTTGCCTCTGAATATGTTATCCAAATGCTTCACATCATAAAAAAGAAATTGGAAAAAACCTTGGGGAAACAACTTACCCTTGGAAACCTTATAGTGTTTTGCAAGCCAATTTTGTAAAATAGGAACCCTAGGCCAATAAATAATAAATTTATAGATCAAAGTGCACTTTTTGAGGTGCCCAATCTTTGCTTCTAAATCACTATCTTTGAGGAGAGCCATGGGAATAACTTCAGAGGCAAGAAAGACCGATCTGCCCCTTGATTTCTTAGGAGGAACGTACCTAGTCCTGGTGTTCCTAGCCTCACCTGAATTCACAACGGTCTCCACCTGAATTCTTCTACTTTCACCACCACCTGCCTGCTTCTACTTACACTCGCCATTTTCATTTTAATATATTAAGATATATTATTATTATCATATATATAAAATAATATATTCATATTCTTATATGATATAATATATTATATAATAAATTATTAATATTTATAAAAATATGTATTATAAATTATTATATTAAATATAAAATAATACTATATTAATAATATAATAATTAACACATGAAAACACACATCCATATTTAGTTATCTCAAATAAAATTTTAAGAATCTTTTAACTAACATATCTTTAAAAAAAATCTTTGCGTGTTATTTACACTAAAGAAGAAAACTCATTGTTTTTATAACAGGTTAATATTCTTTCATAGGTCTAAAATGAAAGTTCCATGTTTTCCCCTCTATTGAGGCCTTACTATGTGTTGTTTAGGAGGCACTTTGAAATTATTTTCAGCCCATAATGTTTGTATTTTACTATGTTTAAAGAATATAAATAACAACATGTACACCATGTAGTTGTCAATAAGTATAACCCAAAATATACACACGATGACCTAGGATTTGAACCAGAGGCCTTCGACTTTATGTTTTGATCACTAGATGAACTACATCTTTCGAGTTTTAACCCATTCAATGTAATTTCATAAATGAGGGAAACATATGATTTATCTTCTCTCTGCTATCTTTAAAATTTAATGATAGAAGAAGAATTATGTGACATAATCAATTTTTCTGAGGAGAAATCAGGTGCATGGAGATTTTGGGTACTTGAATATATGAAAATGTTGCTTAATCTGTGATTAGTGCTAATTATGGATTAAATGAAAGGAGATATACCCAATGAAATTGATGTTTTTTCATTAATTTCTATATCAAATTGATGCTTATTAATATTTCTTTTGTGAAAATTGAACTATTCACAGTTTTGAAGCTCCAAAGTTTTAGAGTATATATATGATAAACATTTTTTTTGTTGTTTCAGAAAATAGATCAAAATAATTATAAATAGGCTAAATAAGTGATAGATTAAACAAAGATATTGGCCCTCTGAGGGTGAATAAGGGGTAGGTTATACATAGATCCTGTCCATTTGAGCTGATAGACATAGGTTTTGTTTCTTCACAATAATTTGATAAGTAAGAAGGCTTAAATAGGTATATAACTCCTTCAACATCTCTTTCTTTCGATTATTTTTTATGGTTTTATTGATTTTATGTTAATTCATCCGTGTTTTTTTGTAGCACTATGGCACTATGGCTTAAATGCAAATTATCTTAAGTTGAAGGTTTTTAAAGTCATTTTACACATGTACTATGATAGAGAATGGTAAGCAATGAATTGCTCTAAATGTAAAATTAAGCTGGTTGAAAGAAACATTATTATAAAGACCATGCAGTTAGAGGCTTTTTCAGTTTTACATTAAAATCATAGGGATGACTTAGGATTTGAAGCTTATTTGGTTTTCAAGATGCATAGATTTACTTATCACTAATGGCATTAGTTTGCTTAACATGAAATAATACATACATTGTGGAGAGGTGTTTTCTTTCTCAACATAATACTTTGTGCTGATTTATTATTTTTTGGAAAATTAGATGTTTAATTCCTAAATAATAAATGGGTTTAAGATTAATAACTCAATAAATAATATGCAATAATTAATCCACTGATTTGTGTAAATAAATTGTATTTTTACTTTTTCTAAAAATAGTAATAAGTGAGAAAAAATATGACTTAGCTTATTCTACGTTGTTACGGCTGAGACAAAGTCTGATACTACTGGAATATGACTGGGACACTATCACAAACTGAGATATGGACTTCATTTTGGGATTGGATAAGACTATCAAAAATAGGATGGTATGTGTTTGGTGATATAGTCTTGGTATTGTCATTGTTATCCAAACTAGTCACAAAGATCTACTTTTTTTGGGTTTTATTCATCACATCTGTGTGAGCTCGTGTACCAAATTTTAGATCCTCACTATCAATTAAACTCCATATATATTTGATTATTCATGTGCTTGTATCTTTTATGCAATTAAATGGAACTTTGGAAAATAAGGAAAAGGGGTTAGTGTGTAAAGGATACACTAGATACACTTCACAGCCTGTGTGTGGGCATGCTGCCTACATACCAATACTCCGATGAGGGATAAAGTTATATGTAGTTCTCCCATTGAAGTGCTTTGTGCAATAGTGTGATGAAAATGCAAGTAAATACAAAACTAGGTGTACTTGGAATGACTAGGGACTAGTGTAAAGGTTTGAATAAGCTTGAAATACTATTGGATGGTTGTATGCAGAGAATAGAGAAAAGTGCTTGAGTAGTCTTTCTTGTATTTTTGTTTCTCTCTTCTAAATGAGTGCCAACCCTTCTAAATGGACTTTGAATGGCCTTTTATAGGGGATTTAATGATTGTGGGTTAAATGAATTCATGTTAGGCTGACTTAATTAGGATAAGGATTCAGAAGAATATGATTATTAGAAGCCAAAATGCACTTGGACAACAACGTTAGAAATTGAACACCTTGGGTTTCAACATTGTAGTCCTATTTGGGCACTATTGTCTAGAGGGTTTGAGACCTAGGGGGATGGATTAAGTATGAAAAGAGCAGTTTGGGTCTTCAAATGTTTAGTTTGGAAGGCTACGGATGACTGAGAATCAGTAAAAACATGCCTATGAGGGTCATGAGAGCAAACAAGGTGGACCTATGGATTAGGTGTCATTAGCCATACTCAAGTTACTAAATTTTGCATTTATATGATTACATTTACCTCCCTTTATTCTAGTGATGCAACAAAGTGAAATACTGTGATAAAGGAAAAATAGAAAACATACATGAACTTACTTGTAAAGGTGAATCTCATGAAGTTGTGTGATGCTGAATGTGCATAGAGAGAGCATGGTGTGAAGTGTGAATCTGCAATGAAAAACATAGAGTAGATAAGTCCTTACTAGATATGCTATATCTAAAATAAAAATGTTCAAAAGTTGGGTAATGTTAGCATATTATTGTATTTACCTTAGGTTATTTACTAAGGTAATTTATGTTGGTTAGTTGCCTTAACCACTTTGGTTAAGAGGTTAGTTGTTTGTTCGATCTTTGCTATTTCATGCAAGCTGACGTAGGTTAGTTTTCTTATACCCATCTCATGCTTCATAGGTATTTCATTTGTTTACCTATTTAATAGGCCTTCATGCTTGGTTGGATACGTTGAATATGTGCTCTGCTATTCCCAATCTCATTTTCTCTCTGTGTTTTATTTAATCTAATATGGTATCAGAGCCCATGGTTTTTAGAACCTGAGTGGAGGTCTGTGGAAGCTAGAGAGAGGTTGGTTTCTTGCTAGGGAGGAGCTTCAGGTGCCTAGTGGAGAGTTGAGGAGAGAGAAAGCATCACGTGATTCGAAAAACTCAACCAGAAGGTCTAAAAATTGCCAAAAAGCATCAGAAGGCTAAATAAGACCAAAAGGAAGTGAAAATAGGTTGTTTTAGAGGCTCAAAATCCTCTGTTGAATTTCTCTATGCAAGGGCACCGTACGGATCCCAAAAAATAAAAAAAATCATTTCTTCATCTTTTTCAGTGAAACAAAAGCCTAAATCGTGAGTTAAATCAAAACTAAGACACTGGTGAAAACATTTTGCAATTTGGTTGAGAAACGGGCTTAGAATCTTTGCCTGAAGTTTCAGAGGTAGGCCAATTTTCTAATTGGCTGAATTTTTTATAAAAATTCTAGCCTAAAGTTTTAAATTTTCAATTATTTTTGATTTTTTTAATTGAAATAAATCAAAACTTTAGCCAATAAGGGTTATTGGGGACCTACCGCTGACTAATAATCACAGAAGCATTTGGGAAGCTTAAAATTTCACCATTTTCTGGGTTTTTTATCTGGATGTCAACAGAGAAAGAATTTTTTAAATTGGAATTGTAGTTTTCCCAATTTAATTGTTTTAGTGGTAGAATTTTTGTGATCTTGCAAATGGTATTGAGTTTGTTGCTGAAAATGGATAGGGTTGTTCAGTGTCAATATAGAATCAGTGTGTAGAAGGAATTTTAAAAAAAAAATCATTATAGTTTTTTTGATTTTATCATTTTCGTGAAAAACTAGGTAAAATGGCTAGTATTCAACACCTGTTACTACTAGATTTTCAGAAACTGACTAGCAAGAACTTTAGTTTGTGGAGTCACAAGGTTTTGACAATATGTGA
Source organism: Torreya grandis (assembly GCA_037957365.1). Classification (NCBI taxonomy): domain Eukaryota; kingdom Viridiplantae; phylum Streptophyta; class Pinopsida; order Cupressales; family Taxaceae; genus Torreya; species Torreya grandis. The sequence goes on from JARHVA010003078.1 coordinate 1,293,583, forward strand.
ATATATGAATATTGATCAAATAGTGCTCGGTAAAGAGCAAAGGCCTACCACTGCTACCAATGACTATGATAAACATCATCATGAGGCTCTCATGTTGTTAAAATTGTCAATAGCAGATAATCTAATCTCAGAGGTCAAAAATGTGACTATAGCATCTGATTTATGGAAAACTTTATCTTTAAAATATCAGGCTTCTGAAGCTGATAGAGTGTTGTATTTGAAGAATTTGTTGTTTTCCACTATGATGCAGGAAGGTGGCTCCGTTTTTGAGTTTTTGTTGCAGATCAAGGACATCAGTGACTAGTTGGAAGCAGCGCAAAAACCTATTGATGAGCAAGATTTGATTGCTCTTGCTATGCAAAATCTTCCACCATCATTTGAGTCATTTTTGGAGTCCTTGCACATGATTGTTGAGATGCAGACTTTGGATTTTGAAACATTGTCTACATTGCTATTGCAAAACGAGAGATGACAGGAGCAGGCAGTGTTGTCTACATCCACTTCCATAGAGAGTGCATTCTTTATCAAGGAAAAGGGTAAGCAGTCTGGTAAAAATAGCTATCCATCAGAATATTCACAAGTAAGTGGTAATAAGAGATCTAAATGGAAATGTTTTTACTGTAAGAAACCTAGTCACCTTAAGAAAGATTGCGGGAAAAGACAACAGGATATGGCTAACCCCAGAAAGAAAGCTCATCATGCAAATGTAGCTGAAGGTGAAGGTGAGGAATCGCCAGATTTTGATTTCATGGCTTTCAGTGGTAATTCTGTGGTGGATCAAGCTTGGTACTTTGATTCAGGGGCATCTCGCCATTACACATGCCATAAGGACTGGTATGTGGATTTTGTTGAAGATAACAATAGTAATGAATCTGTATCTTTGGGAGATGGTACAACATATTTTGTGAAAGGATTTGGTAATGTTCGTATAAGTTTTGATGGCATAGTAAATTATACATTCAAGAATGTTAGGTATGTACCAGATATGAGCAAAAATCTTCTTTCAATCAATGAGATCACCTCAAAATCTGATTTTGTTGTAAAATTTCAAGAACAACAATGTTTAGTCACCACTAAAGATAACAACATTATTGTTGTTGGGATCGGTGAGAAAGGCTTGTATAAGCTTGCAAATTGAATCAAAGCAAAGGAAAGTGCACTTGTAGCGGTTGATAGCACAAGTTCACTATGGCATGAAAGGTATGGGCATTTGAATTTTCAGTATTTGACTACATTGAGTAAGACTAAGATGGTTAAGGGGATTCCTTCTATTCAGCATAGTCATCATGTATGTACTGGATGTCAGTTGGGGAAGCAAGTTAGACATTCATTTGATGTTGGTAAAGCTTCGAGAGCAAAGGGAGTATTGGATCTGGTACATGTAGATTTGCATGGTCTAATGCAAACACCTACCCTTTCTGGTGCCCATTATTTCCTATTACTGGTTGATGATTTCTCTAGGAAAAAGTGGGTATACTTTCTAGTGAAGAAATCTGATTGTTTTTCTAACTTTCTTACTTGGAAAGCTATGGTTAAAAAATAGGCAAGACGGCCAGTGAAATCTCTTAGAACAGATAATGGGGGTGAGTTCATCTCAAAACAGTTCAAGGAGTTTTGTGCCACTGAAGGTATACATAGACAATACACTACACCTTACACTCCGCGGCAAAATGGAGTTGTGGAAAGGCGTAATAGGACGGTGATGGACATGGCTCGCTGTATGGTCCAAAGCAAAAATGTCCCATACAGGTATTGGGTAGAAGCAGTATACATCCTCAATAGAAGTCCTACAAAAGCTTTGGAGAATATGACTCCAGAGGAGGCTTGGTCAGGTCAAACTCCAAATGTAAGTGATTTCAAAATTTTTGGTTGTGTAGCTTTTACAGTTATTCCTAGTCAAAAGAGAAGAAATTTGGATGCAAAAAGCAAAGCATACATGCTTGTTGGATACAGTGATCAGTCAAAGGCCTACAGATTACTTGATGTTTCTACTAACAAAGTTGTGGTAAAGAGAGATGTCATAGTAAATGAACAAATGCCATATTTCACAGCAACTGGTCAAGTTTTAGATATTGAGTCATTGTTATCTAATGATTCAATTATTCATTATAATGTGAAAAGTGAGCATAATTCTTGTTCATCAGTGGAATCACATTCTAGGGAGGGAATTGATACAGGTCATTGTCAGGTTCCAGTAGAACAACCAAAGAAGCCAAAGTGGTATACTGCCACAATTGAAGCACTAAAAGAAGGAGACTTGCCACAAGGTGTGGAAGGTAGAAGACTGAGATCGAGAAAGCAGTTTGGTAATAGACGTGAGCATGTCAATCTTGCTCTAACAACTGTTGTTTCACAAGTATTTGAGCCTACTTCTTTTTTAGAGGCCAAAGGGAAGTCTGAGTGGGAATCAACTATGCAATTGGAATATGATTCCTTGATGAAAAATAGGACTTGGAAATTGATGGAACTACCACCAGGAAAGAAATCCATTGGTTGTAAGTGGATTTATAAGGCAAAACACAAAGTAGATGGTTCCTTGGACAAACACAAAGCTAGACTTGTTGCAAAAGGTTATGCACAAGAGGAAGGGGTTAATTATGAGGAGACTTTTGGTCCAACCACCAAGATGGTAAATTTTCATTTGATTATTGCTATTGCTGCTCAGTTTGGATGGCAGGTTCACCAAATGGATGTAAAGAGTGCTTTCTTGAATGGAGATTTGGAGGAGGAAGTCTACATGGTTCAACCATAGGGTTTTCAAGTTCCTGGTAAGGAACATCTTGTTTACAAGTTGATCAAGTCCTTGTATGGACTTAAGCAGGCTCCTCGAGCCTGGTATACAAAAATAGACTCATATCTTAGGGAGTTAGGTTTCAAAAGGTGTAACTCGAAACCAACTCTCTATGTAAAGGTGTCTGGTGATGATATCTTGATTCTCATTATATATGTTGATGATATAGCCATCACTGGGAGTAGTATTAGTCTCATTCAACAAATGAAAGCTGATGTTTGTTATAATTTTGACATGAAAAACTTAGGACTATTGAAATAATGTTTAGGTGTTGAGTTTTGGCAAAGTGGTAATACTGTATTCATGTCACAAAATAAGTATGCCAATTCATTTCTAGAAAGGTTCAAAATGATGGATTGTAATCCAACTCACACACCTATGGAAGCAGGAGCTAAAATTTCAATAGACACTGATTCACCTCTGGTCAATGAAATAGTGTATCAGTAGCTAGTGGGTAGTCTCATTTACCTCACTACCACCAGACCGGATATTTGTTTTGCAGTGAGTTTTCTATCTCGCTTCATGTCTAAACCATAGGAAGTCCATTGGTTAGCTGCAAAACAAGTATTAAGATATGTCAAAGGTACTCTTGACTTTGGCATACTGTATAAGAAGTTTGTAGATTTTGAACTTCAGGATATTTTGATTCTGATTTGGCAGGTTCAGTTGATTCAAGAAAATCTACAACAGGGTATGTTTTCACTTATGGTTCAGGAGTTTTCTCATGGTAGAGCAAACTACAAACTATAGGGGCATTATCTTCAACAGAAGCAGAGTATAAAGCTGTGGTCAGTGCAAGTTGTGAAACCATGTGGATAAAGAAAATTTTGGAGGATCTTCAGTTTGGGTCATCAAAGCCTACTCCAATTTTCTGTGACTACCAAATTGTTTTGAAGATGGTGAAGAATCCAATATTTCATGCCAAGACCAAACACATTGAGGTTCACCATCATTACATCCAACAATTGGTTACAAATGAAGACATCAGTCTCTTCTACTGCCCCATTGCAGAGCAGCCAGTTGATATACTGACCAAACCACTTGGTACATACAAGTTCATAAAATTCAGAGATAAATTTGGTCTTGTTTCTGGTTTAGTCATTAAGGGAGGGTGTTAGCATATTATTGTATTTACCTTAGGTTATTTACTAAGGTAATTTATGTTGGTTAGTTGCCTTAACCACTTTGGTTAAGAGGTTAGTTGTTTGTTTGGTCTTTGCTATTTCATGCAAGCCAACGTAGGTTAGTTTTCTTATAACCGTCTCATGCTTCACGAGTATTTCATTTGTTTGCCTATTTAATAGGCCTTCATGCTTGGTTGAATACGTTGAATATGTGCTCTGTTATCCCCAATCTCATTTTCTCTCTGTGTTTTGTTTAATCTAATAGGTAAGAGAGAGAGGAAGAGAAAGGAATGAATACACCTCATTGGGCATGAGAACCAATACAAAACCTATTGTGATGTTGGATTGCATTGGGTGTGTGTTGTACCAAAATTAATATCATGAACGAAGATGAATGCTTAATTCCTTGAAAGTGGATTAAGAACCTAAAGGCAAGACCTTTGGCTCCATCGTTGCCTACTAAGTGAAATTAATGAATCGTGCATGTGTCAATCTATGTTTGGACTATGTGTCCAATCCCTCTTAATAAGTGGCTCAAGAATACAAATGCTATATAGTCCTTTGGCTTCATCATTGCCCCATGAAGTGAAGCTATGAAGTAATACCAATATGGAATAGATGTCATATGAGATGGATCTTGAAGCCCATGAATGTATTGTGATCTAATAATGTTGGCATGGATAGCCAAATGTATGCTAAAAACTAGGCCAATCTAGGCCATTTCGAATGATGGAGATTAGGCTTGTATGAAAGCCACTCCGAAACTAGTGCAATAGGCTAAGCCACTCTGAAACTAGTGCAATAGGCTTATGTGGAAGCCAAATCGGGAACTTGAGTACTCAGGAAGTTAAGCTTGAATGAAAGCCAAACTTTAAAAAGGATGCCAACCACCTGTAGATGGAGTAAGGCACGTAACTGCTAAAAAATGCTTGGGAAATAAACTAAACTCAAAAAAGGGGGAGGATCAATGTGATGCACACATTGTCCCCAATCATGGGTTTCTAGAACATGGATTATGATTTGGAAGTTATATCAACTACCTAATCTGAAACTAGAAGTGAGAGCCATAATGCCCCTAATATTTGGATTCTCTGAGAAAAACTACACTAAAACATGCTGAATCTAGACTATACTAAGATGATAAACCTATGACTAAACTCATTTTTTTTCTGGAAAAACTATTTTTTATGCTATTTGGATAGGAGTGCTAAAAATAGGACACCATACTATCTAGTGCATAGTCCAACTTTGGTGCTATTGTCTAAGGCCAAATCTGGTAACTATTATAGATTCTCTACTGTTTGCTTGGTCTATTTTGCCTAGTATGATGTCTAGATTTTATTTTGAGTGTTCTAAAAACTAATTTTTCATCCATTAGGAGCTTTGATCTCCATGACAAAACTCCTATTTGTTAACCCCTCTTCTGAGGGTAGGAATGAAGACGTTACAATGACTACCCTCAGAAGAAAGAGCCCTACAAGTGTGTTATGTTGCATAGATATATGATATAACAATGATAATCAACAAGATATCTCAAGATATATCATAGTTTGTATTGAGAGATTATTAGATCAATAGGGTTATGCCTAGATAGATATAATAATGTAATAACATGTACAATGTACTGAATTGGAATCAAAAATATTAGTTGTTAGTTGTCTGCAAGGAGGGATGAAGCATGATATCCATCATGGCATCTAAGAAAATAAGATAAATACATGATATGGATTATGACATTGCAAACAAGGACCAACAATCAAGCAATAAACATATAAATCAATAAGTAAGAATCATACAAAGGTGGCCAAGGGGCCAAACAAATAAGATGTCACTCATACTAGAAAGAAAACATACAAGGCATGTTCAAATGTCGCATACACATACCATAAAAACAAACAAGTTAGAATTGAAACCATAATCACATAGAGGAGTATAGGCAAAGGACATTGGTAAATGTTCTAAGGCACACACATGAATAAAAGAGAAGGATATTGGCAAATGTCTTAAAACACATACAAGGCATGAAATAAAATTTGAGAAAATGCAAACACATCAAGCTACACAAAGCTAGAATGCAAAGCATGTATATAATGGAAGTACAATCGTATCTAACTAATCAAATCAAGAAGTGAAAGTATGCAACACATGTTAGTATAAGACTAGGTATATGCTAGGAAATACATAAGTGCAAGATACTAGTGAGTGTCGATGTGGTAATTTATGTAAGCTAGTAAGTAATGTATGTCAACATGATAACTAGAGTGTGTGGTGTAGGAATGACATAACCTGAATGGTGTCGTTATGTAGAAGATGCCCTCAGTGAGAAGATGTAGCGATGTGCATTTTGAATGTATAAGTAGGATGCCCCCTCAATGGGTAGAGTGAAGCAATCACGAAGTTAGAAGTCACTATGCACACTCAAAGAAGATCAAGTAAAGCATGGTAATGTAGATAAATTGGCATACAATAGCATGAAAAAACAAATGTAAGTCATAGCATAGTGGTAGCAATGTAAAGCATGGATGATGCATACAATTGAAATGTTTTTGGTGTTTTATAGTTTATTTGAATGTTTTTGGATGAAGCAATCATGAAGTTAGAAGTCACTATGCACACTCAAAGAAGATCAAGTAAAGCATGGTAATGTAGATAAATTGACATACAATAGCATGAAACAACAAATGTAAGTCATAGCATAGTGGTAGCAATGTAAAGCATGGATGATGCATACAATTGAAATGTTTTTGGTGTTTTATAGTTTATTTGAATGTTTTTGGATTTTTTTTTGATATTTTATATTGTTTTTATATTTTTGAAATAAGTTATGTACAAGAAAGACTAAGAAGAAATGATATGAATTGATGAGTCTCAAATGACACTACCTGCCATGGTGTCTTGTATCAAACAAAGGTATCATGCGTGATCGTGAAGGACGATGGAAAGGTTAAGACTATGATTCTAAAAGCTGTGTGAATTATAAATATTCTAAAATCTCTAAAGTAGAAATTGATTGTGGGGTCCCTCTGTAACTCTAAGAAGTGGATGTAACTATAGGGATATTAGGGACCCATTTGGAAGTAGGAGAAGTTCTCTGAACATGTGCTCTATGTGTAGATGCATGAGATCTCAATGAAACTACTATGGGTGTGAATATTGTAGTTGGAATCTGTCTAAAAAACCAAATCTATGGAGGTGTATGAACCCTATGACTGGTGATGGATGCCTCAATTATGTCTGAATCTATACCAGAGGAAGAACTATAATTGGTGGGGAAATTGAAACTGGTGGAGAAACTAGAACTGGTGACTACAAAGGAAATGGCTCTGAAGTGGATAGTGGTAACTCATATGGAACTCCACCAACTATAATAACCTAATTAGCATGAATGAATTTCATGCATCTGCGAACTGTAGATGGTACTGCTCAAATTTTCTGAATCCATGGGTGACCAAGTAATGTATCAAAAAATCATGCACTGGGATGTATGGTGAAATGTGTGGTCACATGTGTTGGCCCAGTCTGTAAAGGAAGTACAATCTCACTTAATGAAATTTGTATGTGTCCACTAAATTTATTAATAACTATATTTATTAGAGTGATATCTTGCTCTGAATAGTCCAAATGCTACAATAATGTAATGGCACACATGTTGACATTAGAACCATTATTAATGGGAACATTATGAATGGGTTGATTATAATATGTGCTCTGATAAAGAGTGCATTATAATATGAATTATCCTCAACAATCTCCTGATCTAAGAAGGATATCGAAGGTTTAGTTAAAACCATGGACTCATACACACCTATTGTACTGCTCAAAGGATGTGACTCAATTGAAGGTGCTTGGTATGTAGCTAGTGGAGAATGTGCACAGTATGTGTGGTGAACACCTGATGTGTCCCTTTTCTCTTGTTTAGAATGTTGTGGAAATGGGTCTGAAAATATTTTCAAAGCTTTATTATGTGTTGGCTTTATGTATGGAGGCTCAACTGAAATGCCAAGATCAAGTAGGTTGTCATCTATCAAGTCTTGTATCTTATGTCTCAAACTGATGCATCTATTGTAGTATGGCTTGGTGCCCTATGAAAATCACAAAATGCATGTTGATCATATCCCCATGAAAGAGGCTTTGCTAGGTCAACTTCCTAAATAGGAGGGAGAGTGATGATGTTACATTCCAATAACTACTATAAGACTTTGGCTAGAGAAACTAATAGATTCATAAATACACGTTGAGGAGGTGCTGATAAAACCACACACTGAGGGGGATCTAAGGCCACATTGATCATCAGTTGATTTTGATTCTTGTTATCACTGACTTTGACCTTGTATGGGAATTTTTTATTACTCTTGTTTTTTGTGTTTGGGATGCTTGTATACTTGAGTTTGCCCATTGAATTAAGTTTTACTTCTCTTTCTTTTAGTGTATAAAATGATTCAGTGAAGGAAGATAATCTTTTCAACATAATAGATTTATGCAATATTAGTAGAAGGCTATATTTGAAGAGATCCTATAACTCTTGATCTGCTATGGGGCTAGTCATCTTAGCCAAGATGGTCTTATATCGAAGCACATAGTCTGTGAGATGCTCATTTGATTTATGTTTCTATTGTACAATTTGTGCATAAGAGACTTCATCACCAATGTTGATATTAAAATGTGCTAGGAACATGTCAGCTAAAGGATTGAATGCATTGACCGACTAATTCAGTAGACTATAGAACCATTGTAAAGCATAATCCTTTATGTGCTATGGAAATAACTTGGTAAGTAGCCAGTCATTTGGTACATAATCCAAGCATTCTACGTGAAAAGCTCTCAAATGTGTCTATAGATCACCCTTACCATCATAAATAGTAAGCTTAGGTTGAACAAAACCTTGTGGCAGGGGTGTAGAAGCAATGTAATGTGCCAATGGTGTATACAGAAGAGCAAAAGAATCTAAAGCCTACGTAAGTCTAGTGGCACCTTGCTTAAGATGTAGCACCTTGGATTAAAGAGATTTTATCTCTTACACAAGGGATGCCACATCAAGAGATAGGGATGTACTGGCTATAATTGGTGGCATAGAGGCAGGTTGGACTACTACAGGGGGTTGTTGAGACATAGTTGCCTCGTACTGTCATTTTCAACTGGTTGCTCTATAGGAATGGAAAACTCAACTTGTTTAGCCTTTTTGATTTCTATGAGAGATTGTAATATAAGAGTATGATCTTGAGGCTATTCCTTGAGTCATTCTCTAAAACTTTGGAGGGTCAAATCTTTGTTGAGTGCAACTTCATTATCAACAATGAGTGGAAGTGGATTAGTAGTCCATTGTGGTGGAGCATGAGCATCAACGTGTACATCATCATTGGTATTTTTATATTTCTCATTGTTTGAATCATTCTAATTAAAATTAGTGTAATTTGGATGTGGAGAATCAATAGATGGAGTATGAACTGGTTGTTTATCCATAGTATATGGTCAAGTTGAAGGAATCTAGGTGAATTTAAGAGGATTTTCACTAAGTCTTGCACTTTGTCTTGAAGGAAGAGATGCAAGGAACTTAGGTGGCATAAGGAAAATAATTTGAATAATAGTTGAAAAGATTAAACTAAGATAATCTAAACAAAGAACTAGACTATGCATAGAAAGGATATAGAGCTCCCAAATATGTAAGGTGATACTTCAATAAGCAAAATAGGAGCTAGTATATGCATCTAGGGATTTTTCAAAAATATTTATTCAAAACACTATGAATTTTTGAAATTGAAATTTGAATTTCTGAGCTAAGTATGTAAGATAAAATTTAGAAATTTATGAGAAAGTGCTTGATTTAGTGGGACCTAGTAGATGCAACTAGGGTTTTTAGATTTTTTTTTTAAAATTTACTATTGAATTTGAGAATTTGAATTAAATTTCTAATTTATATATGCAAGCAAAAAATCATGAAATTAGTGGATTAATACTGGAAAATTACTAGGACCTAGTGTATGCAACTAGGGTTTGAAATAAATTTATTTTAAAATTTACTATAAAATTTTAAAATTTAAGAGGAATTTTTTATTTTAATATTTAAGAAAAAATTCAAAAATTAATGATAAAAATCAGCTAGGAATTTACCCTAAGGTTTCTAGGGTTTTTATGCAAAATTTCAAGTTCACTAAATGATTTATTATTTTTTGAAAAATTAGATGTTTAATTCCTAAATAATAAACAGGTCTGAGATTAATAAATCAGTAAATAATATGCAATAATTAAGCCACTGATTTGTGTAAACAAATTATATTTTTGGCTTTTCTAAAAATAGTAATAAGTGAGAGAAAATATGTCTTAGTTTATTATGGGCTATTACGGCTGAGATAGAGTCTGATACTGGAGGAACATAACTGGGACACTATCACAAACTGAGATCTGGACTTTGTTTTGTGATTAGACAGGACCACCAAAAATAAGATGGTATGTGTTTAGTGTTATAGTCCTGGTCTTACCACTATTATCCAAACTACTCATAGAGATCTAATTTTTTGGGTTTTATTCATCATGTCTGTGTGAGCCTATGTATCAAATTTTAGATCATCATTATCAATGGAAATCCCTATCGAGTTAATTCTTATTGTGATTGTATCTTTAATACAATTAAATGGAACTTTAGTAAATAGGGAAAAGAGGTTAGTGTGTAAAGGATACGCTAGACACACTTCACATCCCATGTGTGGACACGCTATCTACATACCAATACTTTGAGGAGGGATCAAGCTATATGTAGTTCTCCCATTGAAGTGCTTAGTGTAATAATGTGATGAAAATGCAAGTAAATTAAAACTAGGTATACTTGGAATGACTAAGGACTAGTGTAAAGGTTTGAATAAGCTTGAAATACTGTTGGATGGTTGTATGGAGAGAATAGGGAAAAGTGTTTGAGTAGTCTTACTTGTATTGTTGCTTCTCTCTTGTAAATGAGTGCCAACCCTTATAAATAGATTTTGAATGGCCTTTTATAGGGGATTTAATGATCGTGGGTTAAATGAATTCACATTAGGCCAACATGAATTAGGATAAGGATTCAAAAGAATACGACCATTAAAGGCCAAAATGCACTTGGATAACAATGCCAAAAATTAGACACCTTGGATTTCAACATTATAGTCTTATTTGGCATTGTTGTTCAAAGGGTCTGGGACCTGGGGGGTGGATTAAGCATGGTAAGAGTAGTCTAGGTCTACAAGGGTTTAGTTTGAAAGGCTATGGATGACTGAGAATCAGTGAAAACATGCCTATAAGGGTCATGAGAGCAAGCAAGATAGACAAATGGATTGGGTGTCATTAGCCATACTCAAGTTAACAAATTTTGCATTTTATATGACTACATATGCAAAGGTATCCACAATTTCAATTATAAAATGGGTTTTAATTATCTACATGTAGGAATTTTATCCATCAAAACATAATAGAAACAAGGTTTATCCTAGCTACTATCAATACAGGAAAATCAAGCACACATGTTCTCATATCTATGGCACTTGCTTTAGAGGTTATTCAACTATGCAAAATTATAGTATTAGATTGGACCATGGTCATCTAGATAAAACCTTATCTGCCCACATGTGTCATTATATGATCAAGCAAATTAGTAAAATGGGGCGTATTTATGTGGGTTGACATGTGGCAGTTTTTTAGTTGGCTTAAAAAGTATATGGGGGTTTAGCTGTTAGTATCAGATTGGACCATGGTTGTCTAGATAAAACCTTATCTACCCACATGCCATTACCTAATTAAGGATTTAAAAAAAAAGTAAAATAGGGAGTATCTATGGAGGTAGACATGTGGTAGTGTTTTAGCTGGCTTAAAAAGCATCTGGGTTTTTTTGTCTTGTGTGAGATGAATCTATTGGGTTCACCCCAATAGAAATGGTTCAAGATTTAAAACATTAAGGGTTCACCCTAATAGAAATGCCTCCAGCATAAAAACTAATGTTTTGATTATTCTAAGTCAAATTTGGGGCTTGTTGGTACAATGAAACAATAATTATTAGTATTTGTGTAATGGGTATCTATTGTAATCTTTTCGAACAATTAATTTGTATTGAAAAATGTGTAATATATATTAGTAGAGTATTTTATTGTATTATTAAAATTCGACATTATTGTTGTTATATATATTTTATCAAAAATGAAAAATAAAATACTCTATTTTTTTGTCTATTGCTTGAAGTTAAAATGACATAATTATTTTTTTGAGGAAACCCATCATTTATTGATTAGTAAAAATAAATATTTTTCATCCTATAATTGTTTCTAATGTTAAAAATGTATACAATGAGTCATAGGGCCTTAGAATTAATGACCATGTGTTTCAAAGGTGATAGATGCATTGAATATCTTTAGTAACCCACCATGTGCATTCATAACATGTCAAATAAATATTAAGGTTCATTGGCCACATCACATAGTTGGAAGTTGACCCACATTGATGAAAAAGTGTAGAAATATGAAACAACAATCTAATCTAGAGATTTTGTAGTTGAAGTTGCAAGGCACCAAGTTGATATTTGATTCAATAATTAATTAAATTCTTATATGGGTTTAGAGCATTAACATTCAATATTGAAGGATGTTGTACAAGGGTACCATTCAGGCCTCTCAACAGTTGTGCAACACTTGCTAATATGAAAATGTATCTCTTTATATAGAGCATGGCTCTTACTTGTAAAATGATAAAATTTCTACTCAAAATACTTTTTTCAATTAAGAAAATCAATAGGGTTTTATTGAATTGAGAACATTGCATCAATTAGAACCTTAATTTTTTGCTCTAATATTATATATTAGAGTATAAATATATACCCAAATTCAAAGTAGGTAATAAAATCACCCAAATTCAAAATAGGAGACAAAATCTAGCAGGGCAATCAAAAATATAAATCATGGGATAATAGATAAACGAAGACATGTGACCATCAATGGATCATTGAGCTATTTATAAAATATATTTAATTCAAACATTTTCTGGAAAAACTATGCATTATGAAAATCTAATTCCAATTGCTCACCACGAATATGAAGAAGTCATTGATGAGTTGTATGGCAAATTGACCAATATGGTCGATAAAGGCTACTATAGACAACAACACTAAACCATACCTATTTATTTTCTAACATTTGTGGTGGGCTTAGGGAGCCATTTCATAGACATGAATGCTTCTTTGTGAAAACTATTTTGGATGTAGAAAGTGATGTCAATAAAAGTAGGTCGAATTTATTTTCATTCGACACTACTTTCTCCTCCTTCGATTGAGTCCCCTCTTCTTTCCTTCTCTCATTTTAAAGATAATTATAATGTTTATATGTTGGTTTCAACTCTTTATTTTTGGAAATATGGGGGCATCTCAATGGGAAGTGCCCTAGAGATGTCCAAAATGCTTGCAGGTATGATAATAAAATGTCATATACTTATAGTCAAACCTCGAATATATTGTTGTTTTTTGCAACTAAAAATCACTTTATCAGACATATCTTTGTTAATGTCTATCTCTACATATATACGAGTGTAGGTGGATAAACTACATTTATCTCTCTCAATATCTACTTTTATGTAAGTTCTCAATGAATTCCCAATTTCAAGAAAAGCGAGCTAGAAATGAAGAGGGAGGTTGGGTAAACAAACCCAAATTGGCATTTTGGTTACCGAATGAGAGTTTATGTCAAAATTAGGAACCCAAATGGAGGTGTAAATCCTCACATCCCCCAAAATCAGGGACATCCTCAAAAACTTGTTGATAGTCTTCCTCATAAAAAAATTAAGAAATGAAAATGCCCTTGGAACAAAGATAAACCTTATAGTCCTTTTTCCATGTTGAGTGAATCCATCATGTCAAAATTATTGTAATTGGCCATAATCCATTAAATCTATAGATAATTGCCCATTGTTCTAAGATGGTCTTTTTGTTGATCACCTCATTTCCTTAGATGTACATAGTCAGAACTTATTTTGCATGCTCCACAATATATTCATTAATAGTGGAGAGGGGCTTCGACCCATTAGGTTTGGTAGCATTATTCTTCACTACCTCTTTGAATGACCCGGGTTTGGACTTATATGGCAACCCAAATCTCTTTTCTCCTCCTTGTAATCTCAAAACTAAATCAAGAGTAGAATCCTTCCCTATATTATATCTCATCAAGTAGGATTGATCCTCCAATTATTTACCTTAATTCCTACTAAAATTAGATTTTTTTGCCCTATTCACCCTAGTGGTGGAACCCAAACCATGTTTGAGAATTCTTTAGAGTCCACCTCATGTTGGTTCATATCTAGGGTTCAACTGCTTCTTATGACACTTATAGGGAAAGAGCCTCCATCCGCACAACTTGCTATTCTCCAACAATGTCAATTGTACCCTCGTGTCTTCAATTGATGCATACCTAGCTGCCTAAATCTGAACATGTCATTATAACCCCTAGATCTTGAAAGGAGGAAGGCCAACAAGAGGAAATATATAGATATGTTCAGGAAGGGTGGAGTTATTCTAATGAAGCACTAAACTAACCAAGTCTATGGCCACAACCATTGTTGTTAGCCACATTTCTCCCATTCCCTTTGATCACCACAATGACATTTTTTCCACATTTCCTTTGAGATCCCGTGCTAGGGAAAATATAGGTTTCATAGCAACCAAGGTCTTCCACCTACCGTCTCTATTCATTATACTTGTCTACATCCAATCCCTCAGTCAAGCGAGCCAAAAACCCTAATGTATCTACCATGTTTTTTCTCCCCAAGCTCCTCTTTTATCAAGTTAAAATCTTCGTATCTCAACATGTTATTATGTATCATATTCTTATGTATATATTATTAATTATACATATGTAAACATAATAATATTGTATAATATCTAATCATATTATATATTATATAATTTTATAAGTTTTAAAAGGAGTCATTGGATATCTAATACCTATTTTTATTGAGATAATATCTTTTTCAATTATGTATTGGGTATCTGAAACAATTTAGTGAGAACTATAGATGTGATAGATCACTAAACTTTGCATGTGTATTTCTTGGGCTTCATTGAGCCCATCACCTCATTTACCCTCACCATCACCATCCAATTTACTTAGAAATATTTCACTGCTTTCATATTTAGTTTGGCTTTACCCTTCCCCACCACTTTGCCATTTCTCAAGAATAACATGAAACATAATTCCTCCCCTTAAAATATGCATTTTGATCTTCTCATCTTTAGATATCATTATTTGCAACTAGAATGACTTCATGCCATATGCATGCTATGTAATGATTGGAACAAGGTGCAAGTGGATATCTTGAAAATGTGAAATGTTCATTTCATCCTCCAACTATTTCCAACACACTATGTGAGGCTAAAATTGCATATAGAATTATTCACCATTTTAATTTAAGTGGAAAGTGTGGAATAAGACACAAGTGTGATATAAATTAATATAATACTATACTATTACATATACAATTAATATATTAATATTATTAATTATATATTATTAGATAGTATAAAATATATATTACATGTAAAATATTATATTCATTTAATAATTAAATTATATTAAATATAATATATTATGCAATTAATATAATTTATGTTTAATTTATCATATTATCTCATTTTCCACCATCACCTCTACCAAAAATATCAAATTATTGTTGTTTAATACTTTGTGAATTAAAGATGAAATGCGATTAGTGTTCATGGATTTCGAGTGAGGTATATCTATGGATTTACATTTTTTTGGTTTAGAAAATTTCCTTTCACCAAAACAAATAATAACACCCCTCTTGGTATAACTTGCACCTTTGGTAAAACTACTAGTTTTTTTGTTGCGGATCGAACACACTTTCCCTTCCCTAAATCATTATTCATTATTCATATTTTACATCCTTTTTCATTTTAAGTTTTATCAACTAATATAATTTCCATTTAGTTTTGATGTTGTGGTCGAACACATCACCTTTAACGTTTAGTCAATCCTTTAAAAATATAGTTAATGTTAATTTGCACATTAAACATGCTTTTCACATACTTTCCCATATGTTCCAACTAGCAATTGCTACAAGGATGTAAAGTATGTTTGGAGGGATGAGAATGAGTTTTTTCATAAATGTAAATTGAATGTCAATATAACGCTCATGATGGAGACAAAACTTAAGAAAGGGGTTGTTAGATTTTTTAACTATGGTTTTAAGACAACATTGTTATTTTTTTTCCATTTTAAAATTATTGGGGTTGTTAATTATAATATTTATTTTATAAATGTCAAATACTTGTTGATGATAAATATATAAACACCTTAACACAATATAGTTTTAGAACTAAAAACTATTCTTATATTAAAAATAATTGTTTACAAATCTCAAACAATATAATCCTTAAGCAATTTTTAATTTAATTTCATAAAAATTCTATGTTTAACTCCATTTTAATTTAATTTTGTTGAAGATACATTTTTTTTAATAAGAATTTAACAATTAGATTTTGATGTGCCAGATTACATCATATAACAAAGTCTTTGCATAAACTATGCCTTTCGTTCATGTTCACAAAACCATCATATGCTAAACAATTATTACCATATGTCATTAAGGTCAACAATTGATGCAGATCTCAATTAATTTAGACCATTATTTAAAAACTCATTGGTTTGTGGAGGACACAAATTTAATGTGGTCCATTCAAGGTTTAATACCACGTTCAAGTTGACCTATCTAAAGGGAGATTAGTTCGACTGAGTGAACCCAGGCTGTGATGTAGGGATGAGTGGCATGTGGTCTCATCATAGACTATATACAGTCACACATATTATTAGAATATTTAATTGATGTCAAGGAATTGTAATTGATGTCGATAGAAATGTCAACAAAATTGTCAACGAAAATATTAACAGAATTGCCAATGGAAATGTCAATAGAAATGTTAAGGGAATTACCAACATAATTGTCAATGGAAATGTCAACAAACACATCTTTTGGTGAAGAGGTGCCTCTTTAATAGGATGCCTCTTTTTTGAAGAGCCTTTGAATGATATATAAGGCATATAGAAGGTTGAGAAAGATATGGAATTAATTATTTCTATCATTCAAGCATAAGCAGATTTTTGTGGAGAAGAAGAATAGGATATTGAATTTACCATGATTCATTGATGAAGTAACAATAGTAAGAAGGAATATTGTTTCAATATAGGTTGGTGCCTTAAAAATAAGAGATTGGTGTCTCGTGCTAAGTTGGTGCTTAGCAGTGGGGATTGGTGTCTCTAGTAGGTTGGTACCTACAAATTGTTTAGCAGTGGGAATTGGTGTCTCTAGTAGATTCATGCCTAAAAATTATTTAGTAGTGGGGATTGGTGTCTCCAGTAAGTTGGTGCCTAAAAATTATTTATAAATGGGGATTGGCATCTCCTGTAGGTTGGTGCTTACAAATTTTGTAAGAAGAATTTTATTTGTGGCTGGATTTGGACAATAGATCCAAGTAGTCCTTTTCTCCATGGTTTTCTCCTAAAATGGTTTCCACATTAATCTTGTGTTCTTAATTGTTGATGTTGTGTGATTGATATTATTATGATTATCAATTTAAAAACATAAAATATTACCTTATATTGATTCACCCCCCTCTCAGTATAAGCGTGTGGTCAATAATTAGTATCAGAGTTGGCTCCTTCAAGTATTGTCTAACCATTAGAAGGTAGATCTCAAGGACACACATGGCCTATCAAAAAGCATTATTCTCAAAAAAGGCTCCATTGTGCATGGTGTTCACTGACATAAAAATTCATCTCTTTGCAGAAACCATTACTCTACTTGTAGAAAAATAGATTTCTACTTAGACAAGCTTTTTTTAATTTTAAAAATCAAAAGGGTTTTATTGAATCGAGAACATTGCATCAAATAGATCCTTAATTTTTTTATTGTAGTATTATATAATATAATATAAATATATACCCAAATTCAAAGTGGGTAACAAAATCACCCAAATTCAAAATAGGAGATAAAATCTAGCAGGGGCAATGAAAAATTTAAATCATGGGACAATAGAGAAACCAAGCCATGTGACCATCAATGGATCATTGAGCTTATATATTTAAAATATGTTTAATCCAAATATTTTTTGGAAACACTATGTATTATGATAATCTAATACCAATTAGTCAACACGAACATGAAGAAGAAGTTGATGAGTTGTATGCCAAATTAACCAATATGGTCGATAAAGGCTACCATAAATTGGTATCCAAGCTACTATTGACAACAACACTGAAACCATACCTATTTATATTTTTGGTGTTTGTGGCAACCTTAGGGAGCCATTTCATGGACATAAATAAGTCTTTTTGAAAATGAGGTGCAGGTATTTCCTAAAAGGTGGAACCCATGACGTGTGAGGAACTCAATTGAAAATAGGTCAAATTAATTTTTGTTTGACACTACCTTGCTTCCATTTTCTTCAAGATGTCAACTTTGAGAAATCTAAACTTCTATATGGTAATGACAATGGTGTTTTATTTATTGTGTGCCATTTCTTATAGATTCAAATACTATTATCAACCTCCTCTAAGCTATCTGCACCTTGCTAACCTATCTGCACCTTCAACAACCATCTTCAACTTGTCTTTCTCATTAAGGCATCCTTCTAAGTGTGAATTTCTTCGACATCCGTTTCTCATCAAGAGAGTTGGTTTAGTGTTATTAGATGGTAAGGGGGTTCTAATACTTACATTCATAATTAATTGTCCAAGTAATTATATGTATTAATATATATTATAATATAATAAATATTATATAAATTTATTTTATTTATATAATATTATAATATAATTTTAATTATCATATATTTATT
This sequence comes from Torreya grandis, assembly GCA_037957365.1. Taxonomy (NCBI): domain Eukaryota; kingdom Viridiplantae; phylum Streptophyta; class Pinopsida; order Cupressales; family Taxaceae; genus Torreya; species Torreya grandis. Next base: position 1,312,349 of record JARHVA010003078.1, read on the forward strand.
ATTAATACATATTTTTTCATGGAAAAAATTTGTATCTTCATATTAATAAAAAATAAAATACATGTACGCATGCTTTTCAGTATTCCTAAAGGAAAAATTCTAAATAAAGTAAAGTGAAACACTCCAAAAATAAGCACTCCTATAGGGGAAAGATGATAAACCCAATCAAGTGTTGATAAAAACTAAAAGTTACCCACAAAGAACTATAGCTAAATATATACATTTAATGGGAACTATAACTCATGGGCCCCTTTACTCTGACCTTTTTTACCTCTCTTCTTTTTTACCCCCTTACACTTTCCTTGAGTGGCCTCCACTGAGACTATCTGGAGATCGAAAACTTGATAGTTGAGAGGAGTACTTGAATTCAATAGTTCCATAAATGAAGAAGTCATCAATACCTTGTTTGAGTCTAAATTCTTTGATTCGTGTGCTCTCTTCAATCCCCCTATTTGATTTTTATTTGACACAAACCTCTCATTGAAATTATGTTATTCTCCTACCTTTGGTTTAAGGGGAACTTCCTCAACCTAGTTATCTTGGTCTCTAATATTAATATCTTCTTTGTTTGGTTTAGGGCCAATCTCTGACTAAGTCCCATCTTCCTCCCTTCCCTCATTTTTTAGATAAATCCAATGTTTAGATGTTGGTTTCAACCTTTTAATTTGGAAGGATGGGGGCATCCCAATAGGTAGTGGCTTGAAGATGTCCAAGAAGCTTGCAAGTACGATAATAAAATGTCATATTATTATATTCCAAGGCCTAAATATGTTATTGTTTCCTGTAACTAATAATCACTTTATCTGACAAACCCTTATTAAGGTCTATCTCTACATATATACGAGTGTATGTGGATAAACCAGTGATAGCTCTCTTAATATCTACTTTTATGAAAGTTCTCAATGACTTTCCAATTTCAGCAAAAGAGAGATAGAAATGAAGAGGGAGGTTGGGTAAACAGACCCAAATTGGCATTTTTGTTATAGAACGAGAGTTTGCATCAAAATTAGGAACCCAAAGAGAGGTGTAAAGCCTTGCATTCCCCCAAAATCAGGGACATCCTAAAAAACTTGTTGATCATCTTCCTCATAAAAAAATCAAGCAATGAAAAATCCCTTAGAACAAAGATAAACCTCACAGTCCTTTGTCCATGTCAAGTGAATCTGTTGTGTCAAAGCCATTGTAGTTAGCCACAATCCATTAAATCTACAGATAATTACCCATTATTTGAAGATGATATTTTACTTGATCACCTCATTCCCTTGGATTTACATAATTAGAACCTCTTCCATGTGCTCCACAATATATGTATTAGTAGTGAAGAGGGGTTTCAACCCATTAGGTTCGGTAGCATTATTCTTCACTACCTCTTTGAATGACCCAGGTTTAAAAGTAGATGGCAACCTAAATCCCGCTCCTCCTCATAATCTTAGAACTAATTCAAGTGTAGAATCCTTCCCTATATTATATCCTATCAAGTATGATTGATCCTCAAGTTTTTTGCCTTCATAAAAAAATTGTTATAAATCTACGAGGATCCCTTGAGTTCATGTTAATTCCTCTTTAAGGTCATCCACCTAATATATCAACTTAACCCCAAAATAAATAGTTTTTTTTTAAAGAAGAGTAAACCATAATTTGATGATCCACAAACATAAAACCACTTATTAACCTTCCCATTCAAAAGAAGGACTTAAAATCAGGTCCTATGCTCATCATCATTGAAAGCATGGCCTTGGATGGGATTGGATAAAATCCCACTAACTTTTCCTATATTGACTTCTAAGTATTTAGCAATTTCCTCATCTTTTTTTCATTAACATGCTTCCAAATTCCATAGAAAATTATTGTTATCCCTTGCCGAGATTTTAAGAGGGTGATAATATAATTTTCACCCCCCCATCAAAGGTTAAGGCATCTTTGAACCATCCTTGGATTTCGATCCCTACTTCTACATCGCTCAAACTCCACTGTCATTTCCCAAACTCATTAGAATTTAGATCCCAACCAAACAAGATGTTAATTCATACTAAAATTGGATTTTTTCCCCTATTTACCCCAATGGTGGAACCCAAATCATGTTTGATCACTCATCAGAGTCCGCCTCATGTTGGTGCATGTCTAGGGTTCCACTTTTTTTTATAGCACTTATAGGGAAATAACCTCCATCTACACAACCTATTATTTTCCAATGATGTCGATTTCACCCTCAGTCTTTGATCGATGCATAACTAGCTGCCCAAATTTGAACATGTCATTGTAACCCCTAGATCCCAAAAGGAGGAAGGCCAAAAGGAGGAATAAATTCATGTCATATGCATGCTATGTAGTGACTGGAACAAGGTGCAAGTGGATATCTTGAAAATGTGAAATGTTCATTTCATCTTCCAACTATTTCCAACACATTATGCGAGGCTAAAATTATATATATAATTATTCTACCATTGTAATTTAAGTGGGAAAAGTTTGGAATAAGACACAAGGGTGATATAAATTAATGTAATATTATACTATTATATTATATATACTATTAATATGTTAATATTATTAGTTATATATTATTAAATAGTATAAAATATATATTAAATTTAAAATGTTATATTTATTTAATAATCTATTAAATTAGATTAAATATAATATATTATGTCATTAATACAATTTATTTTTCATTTATCATATTATTTCATTTTCCATCATCGCCTCTACCAAAAATATCAAATTATTGTTGTTTAATGTTTTGTGAACAAAAGATGAAATGGGATTAGCAATCATGGATTTCGAGTACATTTTTTTGGTTTACAAAACTTCTTTTCACCAAAAAAGTATTAACACCCTTCTTGATATAACGTGTACCTTTAGCGAGACTACTAGTTTTTATGTTGCGAATCAGACACACTTTCCCTTCCCTAACTCATTATTCATTATTAATTTTTCACATCCTTTTTCATTTTAAGTTTTATCAACTAATATAATTTCCATTTAGTTTTGATGTTGTGGTCGAACACACAACCTTTAACCTTTAGTCAATCCAAAAAAAATGTAGTTAATATTAATTTGCACGTTAAACATGCTTTTCACATACTTTCCCATTTGTTCCAACTACCAATTGCCACAAGGATGCAAAGTATGTTTGGAGGTATGAGAATGGGGTTTTCATAAATTTAAAGTGAATTTTAATATAACACTCATGATGGAGACAAAATTTAAGAAATGGGTCGTTAGATTTTTTTCACTATGTTTTTAAGACGACATTGTTCTTTTTTTTTTCATTTAATAATTATTGGGCTTGTCAATTATAATATTTATTTTATAAATGTGAAATACTTGTTGATTATAAATATATAAACACCTTAACACAATACAATTTTAGAACTAAAAATTATTCTTGTATTAAAAATAATTGTCTACAAATCTCAAACAATACAATCCTTAAGCAGATTTTAATTTAGTTTCGTTAAAATTCTATGTTTAACTCCATTCTACTTTGATTTTGTTGAAGATACATTTTTTATTATAAGCATTTAACATTTTTAACTAATTATATAAATTTATTTAAAATTAATTTATCATATTCCAGTTGAATATAATATATAAAATTGTGGTACAAGAACATGTCACCATATTATTGTTGGTGTTGTAAGAAAATATAAATGCATAACTTCAAGCAAATTTTTTTGGAATCACTAAACATCATTAGAGCACAAGAATAGAGATGCATATATCATGTCCTTTTCATGACAAAATATGATTGTCATTCATAATAACATGATATCATAATATAATATTTGGTTTTAATATTATAATTTTTAGTATTTTGGATATTATCTCAAAATTTTCATAGAGATAAATACAATTATATGAGAATAGAATTGAGTACAAATATTAATTTTGGCTTAAAAAAACTTGACTTGTATATGCTTCACTAAATATATATGCAACCAAAAACCTAAGGTGATAGACACCACTCATGTTGAAAATGTAGGGTCTTAGGTTTACAAACTGAAATGATTAATGAGACTCACTAAGGAGTTTAATTCCACATTCGTTGTAATATGTGTTCAAAAAATAATTAACTCTATTCACATTATAAATTCAATATAATTGGCCATACCATTATATTTTGATGTGCCACATTACATCATATAACAAAGTCTTTGCCCAAACTATGCCTTTCGCTCATGTTCACAAAATCACCGTATGGTAAACAATTATTACCATATGTCATTAAGGTCAAAAACTGATGCATATCTCAATTGATTTAGACCATGATTTAAAATCTCAATGGTCCATGAAGTATGTAATTTTCATACGATCCATTCAATGTTCAATACCATGTTCAAAGTTGACCTATCTAAAGGGAGATTTATTTGATCGAGTGAACCCAGACTGTGATGTAGGGACGAGTGGCATGTGGTCTCATCATAGGATATCTACAATCACACATATTGTTGGAATATTATCATTAATGTCAAAAGAATTGTAATTGATGTCAATAAAAATGTCAACAGACTTGCCAATGGAATTATCAACGAAAATGTCAACAAACACATCTTTTGGTGAAAAGGTGCCTCTTTGATGGGATGCCCCCTTTATGAAGATCCTTTGAAGGATATATAAGGTAGATAGAAGCTTGAGAAAGATATGGAATTAATTATGTCTATCTTTCAAGCATAATTATATTTTTGTGGAGAAGAATAAGAGGAAATTAAACTTGCCATCATTCATTGATGAAGAAATAATAATAAGGTGGAAGATTGTTTCAGTAGAGGTCAGTACCTCAAAAAGAAGAGATTGGTGTTTCTTTCTAAGTTGGTGCTTATTAGTGGGGATTGGTGTCTCCATTAGGTTGGTGCCTACAAATTTTTTAGTAGTGGGGTTTGGTGTCTCGAGTAGGTTGGTGCCTACAAATTATTTAGTGACAAGGATTTACATTTTTAATAGGTTGGAGCCTACAAATTTTGTAAGAATAATTTTATTTATGGGTGGATTTGGATAGTATATCCAAGTAGTTGTTTTCTCCTAAAAGGGTTTCTACATAAATCTTATGTTCTTAATTGTTGATGTTGTGTGATTGATATTATTGTGATTATAAATTTGAAAAATTAAAAGATTACCTTATACTTATTCACCCCTCCCCTCCTCTCAATATAAGTGTGTGATCAATAATTTGTATCAGAGTCTGTTCCTTCAAGTATAGTCTAACTGCTAGAAGGTAGATATCAATATCACACATGGCTTATCAAGAAGGATTCTCCTCAAATAGGGATCCATTATTCAATGGAATGAACTATGCCTTCTGGAGCATAAGGGTGCACTTGCCCAATGAATCTTGGCTTTGATATTTGGCAATCAACTCTGAACAGATATGTAGATCCATCATCTGTATGAACAAATCCAGTGGGAAAAAAGGCGAGTGAAAATAATGCAAAAGCTATAAATGGAATTTTGTGTGGTTTATCAAAATTGGAGTTTGTCAAAGTAATGTACTGTGAATCGGAAAAATAGATTTGGGATAAACTAAAAAATATATATGAAGGAGATGACAAGGTAAAGAAAGCTAAGATTCAAACACATAGAAGACAATTTGAAAGTTTGAAAATGAAGGACAAAGAAAACATTGTACCCTATCTTCTTCATGTGGATGAAATTATAAATAACATCAAAGGACTTGTTAAAAAAGTTAAAGAGTGAATGATCGTGCAAAAGGTGCTAAGGTCACTTCCTTTAAGATTTGATTCAAAAGTTTTATCTATTGAAAAAATGAAGGACTTGGATAAACTAACTATGGATGAATTACATGGGATCCTCACAACATATGAAATGAGGACTAAAAAGGAGAAATCATCTAAATGAGAGGCAACCTTCAAAGCCTCAAAGAAAATGAACAATAAAGATCCTAAGCCAAGCAATAATTCTAATAATGAATTAGACAAAGAATAAGCTCATTTTGTGAGGAAGCTGAAGAAGGGATTTGGAAAGTACAATGGTAAGTTACCTTTTCAATACTTTAATTATGGAAAGATAGGACATATTGTGGTCAAATGCCCATATTAAAAAAATGTAAATAGTGATGAGGAGGAAGAGCATAATATAAAGAAAGGCCACAAACAAGGCAAGCTTGAGAAAAAGAAAAGCTTTCACAAGCAAAAGAAAAGCCTCTATTCCAAAGAGGAAAGTAGTTCATCCGAAGAGAGTTTCTTCACTAGTGATAGAGAAGAGATCTTATTCATGGAAATAGAAGCAAAAGATGATATCTTAGAAAGTGAAGATAAATAAATAAAATAAAAGGAGTTATAAGGGTAAGGGATTGCCAAAATAGATGGAAAATTAAATTTGTAAGAACTCATTTGTGCCCTAAGTGAAATCAAGAAACTTAAGAAGAAGAACTTGAAACAAAAATTACAGCTTCAAGAGGACTATGAATCTAAGGTAAAAATGTCACAAAATCTTGAGGAATTAGAAAATATGGTCATAAACCTCAAGATTCAACTTTAATAAGCAAAAGGGATTGAAGAGGAGGTGAGAATCTAATTAAACAAAAATGAAGAAAATTTTGAGAGGCTAGAGTCTGAAATTATTTCCTTGAGGAAGGAACTCGAGATAACAACCACTAAACTAAACATAAGCCTCATATTTGAGAAGAATATCGAGATATTAGATGATATCATAAATGGGAAAAGGCCACCATTTATAAAAACTAGTCTTGGATATAAAGAAAATCAGATGGCCAATAAATAAAATCATAAAGAGCCACCAAAGAAGACAAATGAGGAAAAGACAAAAAGATATGAAGATGTTCTCAAAATTAATATTAGCAAGAAGAAAGAGAATAAAGCCCCACAAAAAAAAAGCATTCCTCCAAAAGATAACAAGGGTAAATTTATAAATTCCTTTCCTCTAAGGCAGGCACACATGACCATGTTTCAAAAAACTTTCTTTTGGTATTGCTTTTCATGTAATGACTTTGGTCATAAAGCAATAGACTATAGTACTCGTGCAAGAATTTTTTTTAGAACAGGAATACAAGTCCTTATGGGTTCTCAAATAGGAACCATAATTCATTTGATTCTTTAGTAAATTATAATTTCATATGATATAAGTGCAACAACTATGGACATACAACATGATTTTGTAGAAGTGGTTTTATAAAACTTCCTAGGTAGAATAAGAAAGTGGAAACCATCAGTAGACAAAAAGAAGAAACTTCAAAAGTATGGAAAGAGAAGCAGGAGTAAGAAAAAGAGAGACCTATGCTTGTGCAAATTATATTTCATGCACAAGACGTATCACTAAGCTAATAAGAAAATGTACAAATGTAGGGGGAGTTAATCATTTCATTATCTTTTATCTCTAGTGAAAAGACAAATTAAAGGATGAAGTCTCATAGAATATTAGAGAGAGAGAAGATATGGTTGGAGAGAAGAATGAGAAATATGATTAGGACAAAGTTGATGTTCCAAGATAGGATCATTAAAACAAAAAAAAAACTTGGAGAGACTTGGATGTCAATTGAAGAACCACTTTTTTAGGCTGTGATCAAAATGTATGATCAATTGTGTGATCTAATAATATTGTATAATATTTTGAAATGCTTAGACCTTAGATAATGAGAGGTTTCATGCCTTTACTCTTGTATTTGAATCTAGCAATAAGTTTATTGAAGGATTTGGATAGTCATTGCTTGCAATATTGGATGATAACATATTATCAGGCCATTTGTTACATTTATGGTTGGCTCACTAGAAAATTTCATAATCACTCTCTGGGAGGGTTTTGAAGATGATTTAAATTGGGTGTTTACATAATCTCCAAGTAATAAGACTTGATCATAAAGAGAAGCAATTTGCCTTAAGACTTGAGGGAAGTGAAAAAGAGGAGTTACCACTTGAGCAACTAGAGATAATCCAGATGGATGTAGATGATGTCAAAAAGACCATATTTGATCAAATTCAAGGAAAACAAATGAGAAAATAAGAAGTCATTATACAAAAGGATAGGGAATAGTAGAAAGACAATAATTTAGTTTTGGTGATGTTGAAAAAGATGACATGGATGTTTCCCATGATTTATTTATGGATGGAAGTATAATGAACATCCCTTTGCCATTGATGTCAAAGGGGGAGCATTAATGAAAGGGGGAGAAAAGGAGGAGAAATACAACAAAGGGGAGTTTCTCTAAAGATTTACCATCAATGATAAAGGGGGAGATTATTGGAATATTTTCATTGATGTCAAAGGAATTGTAATTGATGTCAACATAATTACCGTCAAAAATATCAATGAAAATGTCAACAAAATTACCAACAAAATTATCAACGAAAATGTTAATAGACACATATTTTAGTGAAGAGGCACCTCTTTGATGGGATGCCCCCTTTATGAAGAGGCTTTGAAGGCTATATAAGGTGGATATAAGGTTGAGAAACATATGGAATTAATTCTTTCTATCATTCAAGCATAAGCAATTTTTTGTGGATAATAAGAAGAGGAGATTGAATTTGCCATCATTCATTAATGAAGAAACAATAGTAAGGTTGAAGATTGTTTTAGTTGAGGTCAGTGCCTCAGAAAGAAGAGATTGGTGTATCCAATAGATTGGTGCCTACAAATTATTTAGCAATGAGGATTGGTGTCTCTAGTAGGTTGGTGCCTAAAAATTTTGTAAGAATAATTTTATTTGTGGCTAGATTTGGACAATAGATCCAAGAAATCCTTTTCTCTATGGTTTTATCTTGAAAGGGTTTCCACATATATATTGTGTTCTTAATTGTTGATGTTGTGTGAATGATATTATTGTGATTATCAATTTTGAAAAATTAAAAGATTACCTTATACTAATTCACCCCCCTCTTAGTATAAGCATGTACTCAACATATATAATAAGCACCACTTCCATTTTATAAGACATTCACACTTTTATGTATCCCCCATGACCAACGCCTCATCAACAATTTCAATAATGCAGATAAGGTCTAAATTATATGTAAAAACCTTATCCATTGAGATAGTGACATTTGTCACCATTGTGCCTCCATGGGATCTTGAAATTCATGCAGTCCCTAAAGTGATGGGTAGTCACTTTATGCTCAATGATTATGGGATTATGCTAAGTCACACAATCTTGGCCATGCGATTCACATAGAGGAATTTGTGTGAAAATTTTTATACCCAATATGAGATATTGAGTTCATAACACTAATCACCATTATGATCCATGGGATCAAAGATTATACATAGTCACTTTAACTATGTCCTTGTGATCTCACAAGATCTATTACTCTTCGTGACTACAATCAAAATCTTAAACCTAATAAACTTTAAATATCCCTCTTAGTAGCAAGTACTAAAACTACAACATGACACTTATTATTCAAAGCAATAGTGTGATGGGAGAGGTGCATTACTTGATGACATTATTAATATAATATGGCATTTTATATAAAATAAGTATGATTTTGTTCAACAATATGAAAGTAAATGTTTAACCCTGTAATCTAGAAATGGATCTAGAGTTAAAAAAATATTAGATTAGCTAATAATTAGGAAAATAATCTAATCTAATTAAGATTAGGCCAATTAATCAAAAATTAGACTAAAATTACTCTAACTTATATAGGTTTGTAATAATGGCTAAAAATAATAAATGATAGCTATTGCAAGATAGTATAATGATAATGAAAACAATATTTTTAGTTGGATCTGATGCTATCACTAGTTTAGATCTTGAATAGGTATAAAATAGGCTATAAAATACTACTAGCACAATTTTTAGATTCTAGAAATATGCTTTTTGTAGTTTTAGATGCTACTGCCAATTTTTAGACTGGTGCATTGATGTAAGAATCTAGGTGTGACTAGTACTGTCAAGTATGAAATAATGATCCTTTTCAAATGAAATCACCTATGTTGTTTTAGGTTTTATGTCACCTTGATTTAGACATATTTGTTTTATGCACACAAAAATTTACTCTTAAGTTATACCTCAAACCCTAGTTCTTCATCATTTATCACCCTTGAACGAATACTTGCCTATACTATATGAGATGCAAGAGTGATCTCTCATACATCTAAACCTAATATTTATCCTTCATAGCTAGTTTTGGACTCGTGCTTACTTTCTAGCTCCCTGGACAGTTTCATCCCTTCGTAGACTTCTACCAAATTTATATCATTTAAATACCAAATATACCATATTTTTTCCAAAATGAATATCCAACATAGGAGCAATCCCCCTATAGGATGAAGTTCCACAAGAGTAGCCTCGAGCTATATTTATCAAGTTGTATGAGAGATGACTCTTGCATCTCATATAATATAACTTAAGAGTGATTTTGATTTTGAATGATAGGATCACCTTATATATATATATATATATATACACACACACACACACACACACACACACACACACACACACACACACACACACACACACACACACACACACATCAATCCATAGTGATGTGTATACCACAATACAAAACTTAGGTTAACCTTAAGATAAGGGTCACTTTTTGATTTGGATGACTTGGGGTATTGGACACTTCCTAGGCTCTTGGACATTACCATCGACATAAGAGTCTACGAAGGGATGAAACTGTCTAGGGAACTAGAAAGAATGAGTCCAAAACTAGCTATGAAAGATAAATATCAAGTTTAGATTAATTTTCATAGTTCAGAAATCCCATGTCATCTAAATAACTAGGATTAGACTAAAGATAAATAGTTAAACACATATGGATAACATATGCAAAGAGTGGGTAGGTTTGATAAAGAATGATAGAGCCTTTGAGCTATACTTGTCAAATTGTAGTATTGAGATGCTAGATATTTAGATTTAGTATCTACATTTGCCCCCCTTAATATAGTAATGTAAGAAAAACTAAGCTTACTATTTAAAAGAGAACTATACCTGGGTGTGTAAACACACCTTGCCTTTCCTTAAGTGAGCCCACTTTTGTGTACTTTGCTAGAAAAAATGACCTTTAACCAAGAGCATGTTACAACATAAAATGTATGCATATAGTCCAAAATTAGGACAAATTGAAATTTATTGAATTTAAAGAGATCAAGGTTAGGATTACACATGAGGGGTGATGTATCCACCTTGCCTTTTGGGAATTGGATTTTTCAAGGTGCTTCCTTATGAGAATTGAAATTGAGATTAGGAAAATTTTGAAACTTACAAGTACAATTATATATATATATATATATTAAAGATAAATTCCACCAACTAAAACCTGATGGTGAGTTATAACACAATCATTGAGCTTGATTCATCTCATTCATATAACCCAATTAAGATTAGAATCTGGTGTTTGAAATTTTGAAAATTTTTATGGAGGCCATGCCCATATGAAATGTCCCATCATGAAATCTGAAACTATGAAATTATGGAGGACATGTCATGCCCCCACCATGTAATATAGAAAATTTGAGTATTGTGAAATTTGTGGACATGTTCATCTAACATGCCCCTACTGAAATGTTCCCCTTTTAAGGTGAGGGGATGAAATAACTGGTAGTCACCTTACCAAAAAAGGATAAGATGATTGTCTAATCTAGGTGTATAACATGTAGCATAATGTATAATAGTATCAAAAATATGTGATCATTAAAGCACATAGAAATGTGAGCATATTAAGTTCTAAGATGCCCATGCAAAATTGTATTATAAATAGGATAAAAAATGTAACCAATATTGATAGGTATAATCAAGCTCTTAGCTTTTTATTGAACATATGGTTTATCATTTTGAGTATCTAGGTATGCAAAACCAACTGCATGGTAAATTGGAGTTTCTTTCTTGGATATTTATTTTCTTTGATTGTGTTCATCATTGGCAACTTATGGTAGTTTAGAAGGAACTGGTGAAAGATTATGTACCTTCTCTTGCACACTAGTAAAAGATGCATTTTGATCATTTTGTAACACTACCATTTGGGATTGTTCTTGTAGCATTATTTGATTTGGATATTTCTTTTGAATATTTAATAATTACATACCATTTTAAGGTTCATCTACCTTTGTTAATGATATAACATTTGAATCTTGAGGTAGATTTAGTAAAGGTGCATCCTTTTGTGTTTGAGAATCTTTTGGTACACATTTTTATTCTTTTTGCACCTTTGCTTTAGGAGAAGTTATCTTGGGTATCTTTCTCTTCAATGTAAAACAAAAATTTATATGATGACCATGCATTATATGATATGAACAATAATATTTGGATCTTCGTAAGGGATGTAAAGGAGGCTAAATTGGTCAAATTATTTCTAAGGATGTCCCTTGGAATCTTACTTGACCTCTTAGTAGGATTTTTTACACTTTTAGAAACATTGGTATTAGGTGAATTTTGTAATGGATTCCAATATGGATATGGATTCTTATTAAACACATAGTTGTTATGTGAGGATGCAAACACATGGTTCACACTAGCATAATGTGTATTTTTTGCATATAGAATATGATTTTTCCATGATGTGATCTTTGAACTGAGATATTGATTTTGATTTTGTAACTCTTGTATTAACTTGATCATAATATTGATTTTCTCTTTGAGGGTTTCATAAACACAAACCTTAGGTACTTCATATTTAATATGCATATATGTACCATCTAGGGATTTAGGAAGGGTTTGTTGGTTACCTTCCTACGGCATAATAATATGATCCACGTTTTCCTTTAAAGGGGTGATAACATGGACCTAGTTATAGGGATAATAACTATCACCCTTTGTACGTTTAGGAGAAATAAATTCATTTTTAGCCATTTTAAATGTTCTAAAAATTGAGATTATAATATGATAAAAAAGACATGCAAATTCTAAAGAATAATAAATCATTATAATGAAATTTAGAACTACATAATCACAGTAACCAGAAAGCTAGAAAAAAGAAACCTTAAGTTAACTAGTGGTTGGTAATCAAGGATCAGGTTTATCAAATGGTTAACCCTAAAATCTAGAAAAGGGTTATAGAGTTAAACAAATATTAGATTAGCCAATAATTGTGAAAGGAAGTTAATCTAATTAAGAGTAAACTAATTGATCAAAACTCAGACTAGAATTCCTTTGAGTGATGCAAGTTTGTAACAATGGATAAAAATAGTAAATGATGGTTATTGTAAGATAGTATAATTATATTAAAATAATATACTTAGCTAGATCTGATGTAATCACTAGTATAAATCTAGGATAGGTAGAAACCAGGAAAGAAAATATTACTTACACAATTGTCAATTTTTGGAAATATACTTTTGTTGGTTATGGACACTACTATCAGCTTCTAGACTATTGCATCGATGCAGGAGTCTGGGCATGGTTGGTACTATTTAATACAAAATAATGATCCTTTTCAGATGTGATTACCTATGATGTTCTAGGTTTTCTATCTCCTTGTTTTAGATGTATTCAATTTGTGCACACAATAATTCACTCTCAAGTTATATCTCAAACCATATTTCTTCACCCTTAATCGTCTTTGAATGAATACTTATCAAAAATGGGTTAATGGGCTCACAGTGTCAAACTAACCCCGTTGAACCCTCTATCAAAAAACATTGCCTACATAGCTAATAATCAAAGGAGGGCCTCATAAATATGTAGTTTTCTCTTAGGTGTGGGAAGTGTGTGCATCAATCAGTATAATATATTATATGAGATGTAAGACTGATCTCTCATACAACTTGAAAAATATAGCTTGAGGCTACTCGTAGGGCCCTCTAGACCTATAGGGGACTATTCTTATGTTGGATATTCTTTTTGGAAAGAATATGACAAATTTTTTATTCTAATTATATAGCTTTGGTAGCATTGTATTCTTGTATGTATGTTTGATATATGTGGTAGATCCTTGGTAGATGATTTTGAATGATAGGGAAACCTTATATATAACAATTCCTATCAACACGTATCTCACATTACAATACTTAGGTCGATCACAAGGTAACAATCACTTTTTGATTTGGATGACTTTGGGGCACTGGAAACTTTTTAGGCTCTTGGACACTACCATTGATGCATCAGTCTGTGGAGGGATGAAACTATCCAAGAAGCTAAAAGTAGGTATGATTTCAAAATTGGTTATGAAGGATAAGTATTGGGTTTAGAGTACTTTACACAATTCAAAAATCTTGGGTCATTAGAATAATTGGGATTGGACTAAGAGATAAGAAGTCAAGCACAAATGGATAACATATGCAAATAATAGGCTAGTCTGAGAAGGAAGGATAATTCCTTTGAGCTATACTTGTCAAATTGTATTTTTGAGATACTAGATATCCATATTTAGTATCTACAGTACATGGGAATAATTTTTATAGCTCAAACCTTAGTTATTCACCCTTTATCACTCTTTAATGAATACTTGCCAAAAATGGGTTAGTGGGCTCATAGTGTCAAATTAATTCTTTTAACCCCTCTATCAAATAACACTAGCCAATTCTCTAATGAGGGCCTTAAAAATATGTAGTTTTCCCCTAGGTGTGAGAAGTGTGTGTATCAATTAATATAATATACTATACGAGATGCAAGAGTGATCTCTCATATAACTTGACAAACTTCAGACTTGTAGGTGGACTGATCCTATGCTAGATATTCTTTTTAGAAAGAATATGATAGATTTTGTATTCTAATGGTATAGCTTTGGTATCTTTATATGCTAATATATATGTTTGATAGATGTGGTAGATCCTTGGTAGATGATTTCGAATTATAAGATAACCTTGTGTATATAGCAATCCCTACTGACACGTATCTCACATTACAACACTTAGGCCAAACATGAGGTAATAATCACTTTTTTTGATTTAGATGACTTTGAGGCACTAGAAAATTCTTAGGCTCTTAGACACTACCATTGATGCATGAGTTTATAGAGGGACAAAACAGTCTAGGGAGCTATAAAGTAGGCATGAGTCCAAAATTGGCTATGAAGGATAAGTATTAGGTTTAGAGTACTTTTCACAATTCAAAAGTCTTGTGTCATTAGAATAACTAGGATTGGATTAAGAGATAAGTAGTTAAACATAGATGGATAGGGTATGTAAAGAGTGGGCTGGTTTGATATTGAAGGATAGAGCCTTTGAGCTATACTTGTCAAATTATAGTTTTAAGATATTAGATATCCATATTCAGTATCTACAGTAAATGGGAATAATTTAAAGGCCAAACAATCATTAATGTGATGGTGGGTTACTTTTGTTTATCACTCTTTAAAGTTCACTTACAATAATTTAAGAGACACATCCTTTACTAAAATAATTAGGTGGGATCGATGTTTTAAAAATCACAAATAAAATGACATAAGATAAATATAAATCAAATAAATAAATTATGTATAATACTATTGTTTTTCATTTTGATATGGAAAACACTAATGTAATTGCTCATATAAAAACTATGAAGCCATTTGATGAAATATATTTAAGTCTAAGTGTAATTTTATTGTGTTCTTGGTATCTTAATATGATAAAAGATTAATGATGATTAATTATGGTTTTAGAGAGTAGGAAAGACCTTGTTATAACTTTGCTCTCAAAAATATTTATCCAAAATAAAATTTAATTATACAATTTGAAGGATGTATTGATGTCCTTTGATTATTTTCAGTTTAAAATGTATATAATAACATTTTTGTATGCATGTATTATTAAATCAAAGAAATATACAAAGATACAATAATAAGATACTGAAGCTTAAGTCACAATTACATATATGATTGAATTTAAGATTTATCTTTAACATTTTATTAAAAATGAAATAAATTTGAAAAACCATGAAATTGTAGATGTAAAAATTAGATATTCAGTACTTGACAATGATAATCTTGATACACATCTAATATGCATGACTTGAGCACTCAAACAAGGTCTTAATCCACCATTCTCTCACACTTGCATGTTATCTTATGAGTCAACCCTTTTATTCTATTGTTATACATCTACAAGAACCTCAATATTTGTTTCAAACATGTTAAATATCATGTACATATATTTCTAGACTCTTAATTTAGTCTTCTTGTACAAGGGTCAATTCCACTAGATATGGTCAACATCGACAGTCACTACTACCCTGATCTGATCGATACTAACTGTCTCCCAATAAAAACTTAATTATAAAATCAAACCCATCCTTAGGGTCAGCCCATCAACCTAGTGTGTCAATGGAATAATAAATTATTCATTTGGATTCATATATAGGTAAGTCAAGGTCTCATTCAAAAAGGACTTGGCACTTATTTGATATACATCTATACACTATTGCACACTAAGAAGATTTACCCTAGTCTTCTCGATTTTCAAACCTATCAATAAGTGCAATCACAAACTAAGTCTAAATCTCTTCAAAATCAAGTCAGATTGATCATTGTCAAGTATTAAAGCCACATCATTAGTTGCATACACTAGGTGGGAGAACTACACATGGTTTGATTTCCCTCCTTGGAGTATTGGATACACTGATAATAGTTAATTTTCAAATAGGGGTGATTGAGGCCATATCAACTCATTATACTTCCCCTTTTTTGTATATTTTTAACCCTCATATGCACACACAAGGTTTTAAGGCAAAAGAGATTGAAATTTGGAGTTACGTGCATCATTAGGGTTCAATAACATAAACACATAGTAAGCAAAGATAGTTACAAGTGATCATATAATCATTGTTGCCTACTTACAATCATGTTAGTATCGACTAGCCGATACCAACCTGATCTTATGGAACCAAGCCAAAGTAGATGATAAATCAATTTTAGGACCAAATGAACCATATGCCTACTTATATTTGATTTTCACATATAAAATATAATCACAGTTAGATAGTCACCAATTTCTATATTTAGCATATGCCCTTGTCAAATTAGAAGAATCAATCTCAATGTTTTACATTTAGATGTATGCTTGAATTTCTTATTTATTGATATGAAATACATTTCAAAGTTCTATTTTAGTTAGATTAATATCACCCATTAATCCAAATTAGGTTAAAACATATTGGTGAACCTGTAAACATATTGAATAGTGCAAATCCCTAGGTTTTCCCTTAGGGTTTTATCCCTTTAGGGTTTCATATTTTTGTCTTAAGTTTCAAATATATTTTTGGATATTCCCATAAAAAAGACAAATAAATATTTTCACATTTGTCCTTATCCTACTACATTATTTCATGATCCCTTCTCATTTCATCTAAGAAGATTGGTCCCTTGTACTTCTAAGATGAAGTGCTAGATTAAGTGGGATACATATGGAACATAATCAAATTCTTATTACTTCAGATAAAATGGATATAATGATGTTTCTTCTCTTATCAATGATGTAATTATTTATAGATGTGTGAAAAAATATGATTATGTTGATATGCTTCCATTTAAACATGATAATAAATATAATCAAAATGAACATAATGATCAAGATAATTATAAGGGCTAATTGATCCCAATGAACGCAATGGGGTAGATCGTCACTAAATTAAAATCTTATAAAGGACTTAGTCAATGTTTTAAAGACATCATAAGAGTTATCCAGTTGATCTTAATATCTAAGGTTGTACATCAAGCTAAGTTTTCTACATCTCAAGTACCTCAATAAGATCCCTTTACCATTATTAGACAATATTTTTGAGCTAGTACTTATAAATCATGTATTTAGATCACTAATATTGATACTATTCCTAGGCCTACACTTTTAGTGACCTATGTGTCATCTACCCAAAATTTAGGGGCAATATGAGGCCTTCAATATATTATGATGCCTATTCATATGCATCCAACCTTCACCCCTACCATTATGGATTGATATGTTCCATTACTAAACCACCTACTACACATTCCCTTTAGTAGAATGTTACAAATGTGCATACCAAAGTGTTGTAGCTAGGGCAAAGTGTATCAAGAGCTAGTAGAGACATGGATTTGCACACTTTGCTCCATAACCCATGAGCCCTTGAGATATAAACCTACCCTTTACCCAAAAAATTTGTAGCTCCAAATCTTCTGCTATATGAAGGTAAAGGTGATCCTAAGCAAAATCTTAGATTATGCCATCCAACATGCTTGGACTATGCATACGATGACAAAATTTTGACCAAATTATTTCAAGGTCTTAAGGATTAAGCATTATGATGGTTTTATGATCTCCATCTTCAATCCATTAGAGTATTTGACCCCTTGGAAAACCAATTCCTAGTGAACATTTCCATCAATATTGATGAGAAGCTATCCTATTCATAAATTATCAGGCTAAAGCAAAGGTCTAACGAACCAAGTAGTGACTATGTAATTCAAAACAAGACCATGCTAGCCAAGATAACCAATGTTATGGATGACAATGAATTACAAAATATATTCAAACAAAGTTTGATAGCATGATTCCATAAATCAACTATATTCAAGATATTTGAAGTATTTGATGAGGTATGTCATACAATGAGGGGTAGATAAGTCAAGTTAATTGCTTTGAACAAACTTAAGTATACATCAACTCCTATGAATAATTCAATAATGAAGTTTCAAATCAAACCAAATTATAAAATCAAACTAAATTATTAAAAGAATGAGGTAAAGATTATAGTCAATGAAGTGTTGCAACCTAGAAACCAATTACAATTGATAATTCCATAAAATAGGTAGTTTTCATGATTACCATCACCTCCTCCTCATGTGCTACTAAATAATTTGTTTGAGTGTGACCTTATCACACTCCTTCCTCCATAAAATATCAATTTAAGTATACCTAGACTAAGGAAATATAATGGTGATGCATATTATGAGTATCATCAGACATAAGATACAAGATCACATAAATGACAATATTATCTATTTGGGCTCTCCTACAAAGGAATCTATATCACAACATAATGGAAACAAAAAATTAAAGATATTTAGTGATCTTTTGCCTAAATATGAAACATCATAAACTCAACACTCTTTAGAGATACATTATGCATATAACATGCATCCTCCATTGATGGCATGCAATCATCCACTAGATACTATCATTAGTACATTTAACAATATTCCACCTCAGTAACCCATGATCATATTCAATGACAAGGAGATAGTTGATGATAATTTATATTTTCATGCATTATTCACACGAGATTACATCAATGAACAACCTATACATGATGTTATGATTGATAATGGTTTAGGTGAGAATGTTTGCTCCACTCCCTTGGGTGTATATGATAAGATTTAAAATACTCATTAAAAAAATTTAAGGGATTATAAAGACATAAAAAAAATACCTTGGGACACATAATATTACTTCTCTAAGAGGTTACAACCATATTATCCATAACATTCTTGGTTTTATAGAGTAATGGTGTCTTTGACATGTTATTAGGATGCCCTTGGATGAAAAGTCTTCATTCAATTCCCTCTACAATACAAAAATGCTTAAAGTAAATATACTACAACAAAGTGGTCATAGTTCTAGGTGTATGGTAAGAGCATCCTCTATAGTTAATGATATCTCCTCATCCACTCCCACCACCACCATGATTAGTTGATACAAATATTCAAGATTTATGTTCAAAGATGGCTGACACTCTTATTTAGGATCATTATTCAGATATGGTTGATACACATGTCTAGGATAAACATACAAAGTCAATTAATACACATTTACATGATCTATCTATACATCTAACTATTCAATGTTGATCATGTCAAAGAGGATTTGAAGACTAAAAAGGCTGCCATATCCTATAATACATCCTCAGTTATCACTATAACTATGGTAGTTTGTTTCATAATGAACACAAGCATCGAGTTATCCTCTTACTATATAATGAACAACATATATTCCTCACCCATTTAGAGTTACTCATCATATTCTAAGTTCCATGAGTAATGACCATGATAGATATGGTATACCACATGATTACTCATTAGATCCCAACTTACACAAAGTTGATATTTACCATTAACAATAGGGGACTACTCCACCATTTGATATAGGCACTTCTCATGATCTTTCCATTAATAGGATCGTTGGTTAGCTTATCCACATCCTAAATATTCAAAAAAGATAAAAAAATAAATAATAAAAATATTCAAATATTGAAAAAATATAAAATTAGGAACTGAACATGACATGATTGCTATTTTACACTATTTACATATGTTATTTAGCTCATGTTTGGTAGATGGCACATTCTTTACATACATACATGCATTTCATAGTGTTTGAGTGTTATGCATGACATATAAGTTACACATGACATATAGATGTTGGTTTCCATTTACCTAATGGCCATGCTGATATTGGGGGCTTCTTGTTCAAAAAATTTCACTATTATAGGTTATATTTTTATATGATATTTGTACCATGTTGAGCTACTTATATTGCTTACACACGACTTATTAGTTTCTCATTTCTTATACAATGATACATGATATTCCATTATACTATGATGTGACACTGACATATATGAATGATGTAGACTAGTTTATTTTTCTATGCTCCATTATTGTTGTTACTCTTTTACATGATATTCTACCTTGTGTTTGACTATTATGTGTGGCTCATGGCCTTGCTTTAAGAAACATCCTTGATGTCCTTTATATTTTACATAAAATGGGTTTAATACATAAACACATTAAGTAAACAAAATGTTTGAATGCAGTATTGTAATATTCAAATTTAAGCAATATATGACAAAATATTGGAATTTAACCTATCCAAGTATGTGCACTAAATATAATAAATACTATATAACTAAGGGGTAAAGAAAGCATATTTTTTATATATTATATTCTAGACTATAATAGTGATCTAGATTCATCTGAAGCTTGTAATGAAGCTCTATATTATGTTCATTTTGCATTTTGACTATTCTTACCACTTGGACACTATTGTTGCCTTAGGACACTATCATTGACGTAGGTGTCCAAATTTGATGCAGGTTTATAGCCCTAAATATGTGCAAGAATAGATCCAAACTTCTTTTGGAGTTATGCTATTACCTATAACTCTATTTTATCCATCAAAATAGGTTGGATTATGTGCACAAAATATTTAATAATCAAAACCCTAGTTCATTTTCCTTTGACCTCATGTAACTCAATAAAAAGGTTGGCACTTGATTCGAGCTAACCCTAACAACCCATATGTTGCAAAGTGTTGCCTACATAACCATATACTTTGAAGAGGGTCTCAGACTCACATGTATTTTTCCCTCCTAGGTATGTGTTTGTAATGGTTATCATGTAACTATATGTTGTTTATCTTATTGGAACCCTTAGAACTTGCATTGACTTTTAGACTTTCAGTTCTAGCAATTTGATATGTAATGTAGTTCAATAGCTTTCGAATAAGACAAATTACATGCTAATTGAGGAGCTTACTTGATAAATGGACTAATGTCATGTGAAATCCAAAAATATAATATACATATAGGGCTAAACAAATGGTTACAAGGTGAAAAGTATAGAAAAGGATCAAAATATAAGGCTAGACACTATCATGGGGTTTGGACACTAGTGCCAACGTTAGTGTCTTGAGCCTGTCGATGGTGTCCAAGGGATAAAAAATAGAGATGATCAAGATACAGATAGGGATCCTTAAATCATATTGGATAAATACATTTTAGATAACAAAAAGGCATGAAGGATCAAATAAAAGTAATGAAAGAACATGGAATCAAAGAGGCCCATGTGAGAATGCACCACCATGTGTCTACCTCTCTATCAAAAAGGTATCTACATGCAAAATTATAAAAAACATACTATGAAACCATGCATGTGCCAAATATGGGTATCTACATTCCCCCCTTTAATCTATTAATCAATAAAGAATAAAATTACTAGTTTAAAGGAAAGAAAATGCATACCTCAGTCTGTACAACATACCTTGTCTTTGCTTGAGCTCTCTTCAAACCTGATGTTTGAATGATAATTGTAACCAAAATCATGTCATAATGTAATTAGCATATACGATCTCAAGATGAGAGGTAAAATAAAGTATCTCAATAAATAATGAACATAGATGTAGTATGCCTTTATATGTGTTACATGGTGACGATTATAAAATATCGGCTTTGTTGTGGAGGTTAGAGAAGTAGAAGGGGACTTGAGACCTCATCCATTTTTTGGTCAGGAAAATAAATGAATACATAAATAGTCAAATGGGTTACAATTTGGAGGTTTTATATCTAAAACAAGTAGAGTTGGGAGGTGATCATGCTCCCAACTTGGTATAAAGAGAGTGGTGTTACGATCATCAAAAGTACTACATCTTAACCAACACAACTCAAGTGTAAACATATATATGTGATCATCTAAAAATGACACTTGAGTCCTAAGAGTGTTACTTGAGACCACCCATCCCCAACTTAGCACTAGACTTATCTTAAGGCCTATTTAGATACTTATCTAGTCTTTGTGTGGGCCACTGGCATCCCTATATATCACTAAAATAGTCTAGACCCTCAATTTAACATCTTGTCCCCTAGTGCCTTAGGTTATGCCACCTAGACACTAGCACCATAATTTGGATAGTATCACCAATGGAGTTAGTGTCCCAATTTGGGTGCTATTCTCCTTTTCTCACATTTGGTCACCAACGAATATCTTTTTAAATCAACAACCACCTAGGGTTGGCCTAGACCTCTTTTAAGACCTATATAAGAACTAGAATAATACATATGCGTGAATTTTACCCATTATTCATGAGATGGAAATTAGATTTAAATAACACAAAAAAACTCAAAATAAGTTGTGCAAAATCAAGGTTATTAATCCATATTAATAACTTTGATTTTGCATACAACCATATAAAATCATCCCAAGCTCAAAATACTTAGATTTTTAGTCTCAAGCTCCACTCAAAATCACTCAAATTAACATTCATACTAGCTTCACTTGCAATTACACCAAAACTTAGGTGGGAAGAAGTACATTGGGATTGATCCTAAATCAGAGTATTAGTATGTAGGCAACTCTCATCGCAACAGGGCATTGATGATGTCTAATCTACTCCACTAACATTACACTTTGCTACTTATGCCAACGAGATGTTCTATCAACATGGAGGTTTAGGGTTTGTATAAAAAATAAATCAAAATGGGTCTCCAATAGGGAATTAAAATTCATGTGCATAGGAATAGGCTTGGTAGACTTAGACATAAGTGCACCTAGAAGCTCAAAATACAGGACATTAGCACCAAAAAGACACTAGCACCATTAGTGCTATTGTTCAATTAGGGCATTATTATGTAGGAAGGGTTTTGACACCTACATCTTGTTGGGTTAAATACAAAAATTTTCAAGATTTTATTACATACAGTATTACTCAATTGCCCAGATCAAAATAATTGAGTTTACAAATTTGTATCAAAATCTACTTTGTAACCCACAGATTAAAAATAGTCTAAACATGTACTTTCAAGTTAACCAAACAAATATGGA
Source organism: Torreya grandis (assembly GCA_037957365.1). Classification (NCBI taxonomy): domain Eukaryota; kingdom Viridiplantae; phylum Streptophyta; class Pinopsida; order Cupressales; family Taxaceae; genus Torreya; species Torreya grandis. The sequence goes on from JARHVA010003078.1 coordinate 1,335,754, forward strand.
ATAATAAATACATGTAGAAAATAGAGAAATAAGAGATGATAAAAAACAACATACAAAAATAATGACATAATATTTAACATGGTTCACCCAAATGTTGGGCTACGTCCACCAAGAAACTCAACAATTCTTCTATTCAAACTTCTAAAGAAATTTATACAAGTGCCTAGCACTTCCTACCCCTCAGTCCCTGTTTAAGAGCACTCTGGTAACACCTTTATTTGAAGATAATTTTCTCTTTCTGTCAATTACTTGCAGCTACATTCTCACTTTTTTTTTAATCTACAATTCACAACTATATCATTGTTCTGCCTCTTTTCCCACTTTTAAAGAGATGATCACTAAAAAATAAGTAAAAAATTTGTTCTAACTTCCTACAATTACAATCTGTTACAACTTCCTTGCAAAATAAGGAAGTACAAATTTATTCTAACTTCCTGTAGTGACAATCTATTACAACTTCTTTGAAAAATAAGGAAGTACAAATTATTCTAACTTCTTGCAGTTACAATCTGTTACAACTTCCTTACAAAATAAGGAAGTACAAATTTGTTCTAGCTTCTTATAGTTACAATCTGTTACAACTTCCTTAAAAAATAAGGAAGTACAAATTTGTTACAACTTTCTTACAAAATAAGGAAGTTCAAATCTGAAATGATATGCAAATATGGAATATCCAATGCTTATCTGAAACAATAATTCTACAACAGGATCTAATTACGTATAGACCAAAAATAAACCTTTATACAAATTATAACTTTCAAAATTATATAAATCATTAATTCTTTTGTAAATTGATAATAACACTTATATAGAGAAGCCCATAGCATCGGTCACGCGGTCGACTTTCTACTTATAAGTTGCTCGCAATAATTGCAATCTTCACCTATAGGTTGCTCACAACAACTATAGGTTTTCACCTACAGTTTGCTCATAGCCACTGCAAGTTTCATCTATAGGCTGCCCATAGAAACTACAGTCTTCACCTATAGGTTGCCCAAAACAACTACAAGTTTTCACCTATAGGTTGCCCACAACCACTATAGGTTTCATTTACATGCTACCTATAACAACTGCAGTCTTCACCTACAGGTTGCCCATAACAAATGCAGGTTTTCACCTATAGGTTACCCGCAACCACTGTAGGGTTTTTATACAAGATGTCCATAAAAATTGAAGGTTTCAATATTTTCCATTAAATTAAAATGAGGCATTATGTTTCCACATCTTCAACAATCTCCCACTTGGAGATATAAGGCCACAACACCAACTGCTACAACCTCCCACTTAAACTCAGAACTACTGATTTATTCATCTTCAAGCCCATGCTTGAAGACTCACAGAAGTTGAGGGTGCCCTCAAATTCATTGCTGCAATTACCTTAGTAAGCATATCTACATGATTCTCCTCTGAGTGAATCTTCTCGAGCTTGAACTGTCCACTTTCCAAAACTGTACGTATGAAGTGGTAATGAAGCTCTATATGCTTTGTCTTACTATGAAAAGTAGAGTTTTTAGCTAGGTGAATAACACTTTGCCTATCAGAATATAGAGTGTACACATCTTGCTTCACTTCTAACTCCTCCAAAAATCTTCTTAACCATAACAACTCTTTACTTGCTTTAGTGCAAGCAATGTATTCAGCCTTAGTGGTAGAAAGTGTAATAACTTTTTACGGCTTAGAAACCCACGAGACTGCAGTTACCCTAACTGTGAAAATATATCCAATGGTAGACCTTCTACCATCCAAATCACCTACCATGTCACTATCCACAAAACCTTGCAACCCACTATTAGAACCTTCAAAACATAAACACATACTAGAGGTTCCACACAAATATTTTAAAATCCACTGAACTACTAACTAGTGTTGCTTACCAGGGTTACTCATGAAACTACTCACTACTCCCACTACTTGGGATATGTCTAGATGAGTACAAATCATAGCATAAATTAAAATACCCATAGCTAAATCATATGGCACCTTTTCCATATAATCTTTCTCCTCTTGTGACTTAGGAGAGTGTGTTTTACTCAAATTGAAGTGGCCAACTAAAGGTCTAGAAATAAATTTACAGTTCTGCATACCAAATCTTAACAACACCTTTTCAATATATTTAGATTGATTTAAAGTTAGTTTCTTATCCAATCTATCTCTGTCAATTCTCATTTTGAGAATTTTCTTAGCTGATCCAAGATCCTTCATGGCAAACTCTGAAGAAAGCAATTTCTTCAATTCACTTATTATTTGCATGTTAGCTCCACACAACAACATGTCATCAACATAAAGTATAAGAATAATGAATTCACCATTTTCAAGTTTCTTACTATAAACACAATGATCACTATGAGTATGAGCATATCCATGCTCCAACATGAAAGTATCAAATCTTAGGTACCAATGCCTAGGTGACTATTTCAAACCATATAAACTTTTCAATAATTTACAAACCTTTCTTTCTTTCCCCTTTACCTCAAAACCTTCTGGTTGCTTCATGTAGATTTCCTCTTCTAAATATCAATGTAAGAATGTTGTTTTCACATCCATATATTCTAAGTGAAGATCATTAGAAGCAACAATACTTAATATAGTTTTATTGAGGTAATTTTGACAATAGGAGAAAATACCTCTGAGTAATCTTTTCTAGCCTTCTGTGCAAAGCCTTTAAAAACAAGCCTTGTTTTGTATGTTTTCTTCCCACTCTCATCATATTTTAAATGGAAAACCCATGTATTTTGTAGTGATTTATTATTAGGTGGAAAATCCACCAATTCCCATGTTTTATTGTGTTTCAAGACATCCAATTCTACTTTCATGCCCTTTTCCCATTGCACACAATCTTTGTCCTACTTAGCTTCTTCAAATGATTCAGGTTCCCCACTGTCAGTAAGTAACAAATAAAATAAAGATGGAGAATATCTATCAGGATATTTACTTACTCTTATTGACCTCCATACCACAAGTGTGATCAGTTCACCTTGAGTTTCTCTTGGCCGAATATTCTCAAAAGACTCCATTAGGTCATTAATGACCCTATTCCCATTCTCTGATTTTGTAGAGGTAAATGAATTATTCTATAAGTTCTCTTTTCTTTCTCCAAATACACTTGGAGGTATGATAAGATTTTCTTTACCAAGTGGACTTTCAACTTTTTTTCTACAAGTTGGTCCCTATACATCACACTTTCATTAAAGATCACATCACGTGATATCATAATCTTTCTATCATCTAAACACCACAAATGATAACCAAATGAGATATCACCATTTCCAATGAAAGTACATCTCATCAATTTAGCATCCAACTTATTTCTATTTTATTTATCAATGTGCACAAATACTTCACAACCAAAAACTTTTAAATGAGAGTAGGAAACACTTTTACCTATCCAAGCTTCCTCAGGAATCTTACCATCTAAAGCACTAGATGGTCCTCTGTTAATCAAGTAAAAAATAGTATGAATCGTATGTACCCAAAAAGTAGGGAGTAAACTAGCATGGAGTCTCATTCTTCTAGATCTCTCCATAATTATTTGGTTCATTCTCTCACTTACTCCATTCTGTTGAGGAGTCCAAGGCACTGTTACTTCTTTTTGGATTCCTTCTTATGCACAATAGTTTCAAAATTATTTTGAGGTCTATTCACCTCCATTATCAGATCTTAAGCATTTTAGATTCATGCCTGACTCATTTTACACAAGGGCTTTCCAAAATTTAAAGGTTCTAAATACATCAGACTTATTTTGAATACAATAAACCCACAACTTACAAGTTGCATCATCCACAAACGTAACATAATACTTTGAGCCTCCTAATGATTGTATAGGGGCTGGTCCACAAACATCAGAATGTACTAATTATAATTTATTTTATTTATTTTAGACCCAAACTTTAAAAAAGAAACTTTCTTTTGTTTATCAAAACTGCAATGTTCACATAAATCTAAATTAATAGACTTTAAGTTTGATAACTTCCCTTTCTTATGTAAAATTCTCATACCCTTTTGACTCATATGACCCAATATTGAATGCCATAAAATAGTTTCTAGATCAAAATTAGAAACTAATGTATTATTAGAGTCAATAATGCAATTACTTAGATACAATGTGCCTTCCTTTTTCCCTCTAGCTACAACAAGATTACCTTTTGTTACCTTCCAGGATTCTGCATTGAAATTAATAGTACATCCATCTTCAACCAATTGATCTATATAAATAAGATTTTTGGTAAGACTTGGCACATATCTTACTTCTTTGAGTATCCATTCATTTCCATTATGTATCTTGATCTTTACTAACCCTTTACCAACAATATCACAGGGTTCATTGTCTCCCAAGAAAACTTGGCCAAACTTGCCACTTACATAGTTTGTAAAATACTTAGGACTAAAAGTAGCATGAAAAGATGCCCTCGAGTCAATCACCCATGACTCAACCTTTGTATCACATGACAAAACTTAAGCATCTTGGTACACAGTAGTAATATCACTCGGGGCAATATTTGCCTCCTGGTTATTATCATTATTTAGTTGCTCCTTGTGATTCTTTCTAGGAGACCAACACTTATTTCTCATAAGGCTAGACTTTCCACAGTTCTAACATACAACACTTCTTATTTTTGACTTGGATCTATGTTTGGAAGATAAAGATATTCCCTTTGATCCATGACTCTTGCTCCTCTATCTATTCTTTTGTCTCCCTCTAGATTCAACATTTAGTGCATTGCTTGTTGAAGTTTCACCAGATGTCTTCTCATTTATTTAGAGATTATGACACTAACAACATCCTCTATTTTAAGAGTATTTCTCCTGGACATGCTATTACTCACAACCATCACAAAATTATTCTAGGATTCAAGTAGGGAACATAGTAACAACAAGACCTTGACTTCTTCATCTAGTTTCACTTTCAAAGAAGTCAACTGATTTGTAATAGTATTGTAATCATTCAAATGTTTAGCTACACTTAAATTCTCATTCATTTTTAGGTTGAATAACCTTTTCATTAGATACACCTTGTTTTCTACTGAAGGTGTCTCATACAACTTGTATAAGGTGGTCATAGGTTCTTCTGTAGTCTTTTCTTTAGATATATTGGAGGCAACACTTCCTCCTAAGCAGAGCCTTATGGATCCCAAAGATTTTCTATCCAAGACATTCCATTCCTCATATGTTCTCTTTCCATGTCCTTTTGACTTTCCATCAAGTGGTAGATAGAGGTCCTTTTGATACAGATACTCAATCGTCTACATCTTCCACAGAATAAAATTCTATTCATTAAAATTATCAACCACTCTTCTTCCATCATCTTCCATTGTTCAAGATCTCCCACTTAAAAAGATATTAATCTAAGTTTGATATCCTATAGAGATTTACAAATTGCAAAATAGTAAACAAAACTACACAAAGATGGCTCTGATACCACTTGTTGGGTTAAATATAAAAAGTTTCAAGATTTTATTACATACAATATTACTCAATTGCCTAGATCATAATAATTAAGTTTACAAATCTGTATCAAAATCTACTTTGTAAACTATAGATTAAAATAATCTACACGTGTACTTGCAAGTTAAATAAATAAATATGGAATAATAAATACATGCAAAAGATAGAGAAATAAGAGATGCTGAAAAATAACATACAAAAATACTGACACAGTATTTAACGTGGTTCAACCAAATGTTGGGCTACATCCATAAAGAAACTCAACAATTCTTCTATTCAAACTTTCAAAGGAATTTATGCAAGTGCCTAGCACTTCCTACCCCTCAGTCTCTGTATCAGAGCACTCTGGCAACACCTTTATCTGAAGATAATTTTCTCTTTCTATCAATTACTATGCAACTATATTCGCATTTTTTTTAATCTAAAATTGACAACTACATCATTATTCTACCTCTTTTCCCACTTTTAAAGGGATGATCACTAAAAGATAAGGAAGTACAAAATCTGTTCTATCTTCTTGTAGTTACAATCTGTTACAACTTCCTTGCAAAATAAGGAAGTACAAATTTGTTCTAACTTCCTACAATTATAATCTATTACATCTTCCTTACAAAATAAGGAAGTACAAATTTGTTATAACTTCCTATAGTTACAATCTATTACAACTTCCTTGAAAAATAAGGAAGTATAAATTTGTTCTAACTCCCTGCAATTATAATCTATTACAATTTCCTTACAAAATAAGGAAGTATAAATTTGTTATAATTTCCTTAAAAAATAAGGAAGTTTAGATCTAAAATGATACACAAATATAGAATATCCAATGCTTATTTGAAATAATAATTCTACAACAAGATATAATTACTTATAGACCAAAAATAAACCTTTATACAAATCAATACTTTTACACTTCTATAGAGCATTAATTCTTCTGTCAATTGATAAAATCACTTATATATAGAAGCCCATAAAATTAGCCATGTTGCATAATTTCTAGTTATAGGTTACCCACAATAACTATAGTCTTCACCTACAGGTTACCCATAGCAACTATAGATTTTCACCTACAGGTTACCCACAACCACTACAGGTTTCATCTATAGGCTGCCTGTAGCAACTACAATCTTCACCTATAGGTTGCCCATATCAACTATAGGTTTTCACCTATAGGTTGCTCGCAGCCACTGCAGGTTTCATCTATAAGCTGTCCATAGTCACTACAGTCTTCACCTACAAGTTACCCTCAACAACTATAGGTTTTCACCTATAGGTTGCTTGCAACCATTATAGGTTTCTTCTATAGGTTGCCCATAGAAAATACAGGTTTCAAGGTTTTATATTAAAATAAAATAAGGCATAATGTTTTCAAATCTCTAATAGATCCTATCCGTAACACTCATATCAGTTCATGTCCTAGTTTGTAGCCTCTAAATCTCTCATCTTAGTCAATTTCTAGCTAAGTATTTATTATAAATCATTTACTGTTATTTTTAGAAAGGTCAAACTAGATTAATTCTATTACAAATTAGTGGTTGTATTTATTACATATTTATAACCTAATTTACTATAATCAAACCCTTTAATAACCTAGGTATTACACTCCATAAACCCTAAAAATTTAAAACATTTTGTGAACCCTTCCCTTCCCATATCTTCTCTATAGGGTGTGTGCCTACTTGTTCAATCAGAATAAACTAGAGTTTGCACTTGTGAGACTCTATGTGATCAAATTATTAGTATGAGTAAGTTAATTGTAAAATTACAAAATTAAAATCAACTATTACATGAAAATATTACAACATTGGAAAATTAATTTACAAGATAAAAGTCTCTAGGACACACTAGTGTCAATCATGTATATGCATGTTCACTTAGTCAATTTATGGAAATCAATGTTACATGTCAAAATAAGAACTCACAACAAAGTGCATCTACAACTAGTCACTCAAAAAGTATTCAGATATCAAATAGAACTTAAATTGAGATTTTAAGGTAAATGATTAAACCTAAGTTGATCAACCTACCTCTTCTACATCCAATAAGTAAATCCAAATATTATTGTGCATATCATATAATGCATAGTTATCACATAAATTCATATTTAGTATTGAAAAAACATATACAAAACATCATTGCTAATGAGGAACCTATACAAGATAAATCAGTTAAGCAATCCAAAATGATACATGAACATATTAAAAAAGGGTCAAATTCAAAAATAAAATAAAAGTGGTTACCAAAACATAACTTGGAACAACAAAAGGTTCAAAAAGCAAAATTAGAGAAAGAAACAATACAACAAACATAGATAAAGTAAGTGAAGGATATAAATATACCTCTCTAAAATGAGGTCCCACTTTTAAAAGAGTATGGGTTTGGTCAAAAGCATCTATAATAGTTTTACTATTATGGTCAAGGGTTGGGCAAGCATGCCCAAGGCATCATTAATCATATTCTAGTAGTTGATAATGTTGGCCAATAAGGTTTGGGATTTATGTAATATACTAAGGCAAATTATTCACAAATATAGTTTATCAAGGCAAAATATCTAGATATACAAGAAATGTTACAAAAAGAGTAAGAACTTAAGTTACAAAGTCAAAATCATGTTAAGCTAACAAACATTCTAAAAAGAGGCTTTCTAGCAAAAGAACCTCCAAATCACCACATGCCTACAATAAGCACAAATTTAAAGGTCACAATAAAAATAAATATTGTAAATCAAAATTTAGAAAGGTCAACTCCACAGTTTGAGGTAATTCCCTAAGCTCATCCATATATAACATAAGTCAACACTAGAATTCTAGGTTATTATGATTATTATGATGCTGACAATGAATAATACTCAGAGTCATACTAGAACTCAATTTAACTACAACATATTAATCACACTACATGAGAGATTACCATTCCTATTTTTGACAGAAGCCACATTGATAGTGAGTCTCCCATGAGACTCATCGATTAATATGTTCTTCCTTACTTGTACATAGTTTTCTTCTTTCTTGCTCCTTGTATACATTTTCGTTTCCATGATTGCTTATACATATCTTATATCTAGAAACTAAAAAAATAATATAATATGCCTAAACATAAAAGCATTCAAATATTTACTCATAAAATATAAATTATAGACTGTATGACTTGCCATATTTATACTTCTTATATTTTCTAGACACTACAAATGTTAGCTATCTTAGTATCATTAGTTTTTATCATACATACTACATACATACTTCAATTATTCTTTTCGTGTGTTTTTAGATACTTACAGGAGCTAGGTCCACTACATAGATCCAAATTTTCTATTATCTAACCACTAGGGGCATACATATAGATACACAGGTTTACCATTTGATACATCCACCCATTTGGGGGCATCCTATACATAGTTTTGATTGCCAGGTTACATCTTTCCAAACTTTACATCATAGATTTAACATTGTTATATCTTGATATTGATCAACCTATACTACTCATATTCATTACTGACTACTACTACTTAGACTCATTTTATGTACATCTTTGCTCTTATAGAGATTTGTGCCACATGTTTATGCATACTTTCATTGATAGATTTATTAGTTTAGACTTGATTGTGTCTCTATGCTTTTGCATATATTTGAGGGCATTTGAATTTTCCTTTACTCTACGACTCTACACCACTTATTTTCATTATATGTATGCTTTGGACATGTGCCCATGTCCTTATGTGTGCTTTCCTGATTGTGTATACAGATTTTTGAACATGTCCTTCCATGTGGATCTAAGCCAACTTGTTTGTTGTTCATTTACGTAGACATTTGAACATATCTTTGTATGTCTTTATTTCTCCAATTTAGTGACATGTGCCCATGCCCCTTGTATTGTGGTCCCTTGTCTTATTTTGTGTGCCTCATGTGTTTTATATGTATGCTTTCATGTATACATCATGAACATGAAACTTGCCTCTTGTTTATTGCACACTCTAGTTTTAGATGCTATGAGGGACTTCATATATCTCCCTTTCCTACTTGGGTGCCATGATGGACATCATGCCCAATCCCCATAGGTAGTTACTTAATTATTACTCAAATTTACTATTCATATACATTGATATATCTATCTTTATAGCCTTATAAATGCTAGATCTAACATACATAGTACATGACAAACTTATGCTTAGGTCATATTACGTTATGATGTCATGTATGCACATTATATTAGTATATTATGTAGATATCATATATGCTCTTTCTAATACACATTTTGTAAAGATTTTTCTTTTGAGGATAGTTCTTGCACATGTTTAATAACTACCCTCAAAAGAGGGGGAATTCACAAAGGTTTTCATACAAATTAGGCTATCTGAATGCAATCAGGGTATATTTTTTAGCACACATGCATAAAATACATAAATTAGTTTTAGTAAAACACACTGGGAAATAATCACACAAAGACTAGTTTTAATTGCACAAAAATTAGTACAATTTAGCACCCAAATTAGGACACTGGTGCCACCAGTAATACTATCTAAGATATATCACTACTGTCTAGTATCCTCAATTTCAATAAATTCTAGATTGGCTAGAAAAGTATAGTAGATACAATCTAGGTTTACACATGTTCGGTTACAAATTACCAATTTTGGCTTAGTTTAGCACATATTCATACCATCTTGCTTAGATTGGAGGCATCATGTACAACATGATCATTCCCATTTCAGTTTAGATACTTAGATACAAATTATTATAACTCAATCCATAATCTATATACTCAAATATTAGATTTGGGGGTATGTGCATAGCACATTATTTATGTATGCTCAGTTATGCACCAATTAATTAGATGGAATGACAAAATCCATGTCATTCTCTATGTTTTACACACTAGACACCATGTTCTAAGTTACACACTAGATGGATGCCTTACTTCATCTACAATGGTTGGAATTCTAGAGTGGCCTATAGCTACCTAATATTCCCATGTGGCCTAGAGCCATTATACATTTCATAGTTTTTGAGTGGCCCAGAGCCATCTTATATAATTTAGTTACATCACACAATTTTAATTTAGATGCATCTACTACACATGGGTAGGAAGTGATGGATTCATAGTCTACTTGAGTTCTTGAGCCACCTACATGATAGGGTTGAACATACCATCACTCTAATCTAAACTATTCATAGGTCATGATCCATCAAGTAAGGGTGGGCAGTGATGGAGTCAAAATTAGATTGAGCTCTTGAGCCACCCACACATGGGGATTGAGTAAACTATGAACTCAATCTAAGATATTCACTGATTAAAAACTATTTACAAGCACAAGTATATTTTCACCAAGTTTATGCATTGGTTCACATACTTAGTGAGGTTTATTCATTCCTTTCCTCTCTTATCTCTTTACTCAATTTTGTATTTACTTTTGATATCTCTTAAGTAAGGACTGATCTATGCACATTTCATTTTTAGGACATGCAATAGAGCATGATTCACATACTCAGCTCCACATTCATGGGATTCACCTCTTAGGTAAGACTAGGTATACTTATTTTTCATTTATACTAGTCATTTCCCTTTGCTGCATTTCTATAATAAAGGAGGGTGAGGGGGAATGCAATCATCTAAAAATGACACTTGAGTGTTAAGAGTGTTACATAAGACCAATCATCCCTAGTTTAGCTAAAAACATATCTTAGGGCCTATTTAGGTAATTTTACAAATTTATTGTAGGCCACACATGTCCCTAAACATCCCTAAAACACTCCTAAATATTCACTTTAGCATCCAGGCCCCTAGTGCCTCAGGTCCTACCACCTGAACACTTATGCCATAATTTGGATAGTATCACCAATGGTGATAGTGTATTAGTTTAGGCACTATTATCATTATTAGAAGCACATCCAATTAGAGAGGCGGGGGTATGAATTAGTGTCTTCAAAACATACATTCAATTCCACTTATCATTGATGAATCATTCATTCAAACATATAGATCAACCAATGCATAAACAATCATACACAAGAGCATGAATCACAAAACACATCACATATATGGGAAACCCTCAAGGGGAATGAAACCAATTGAAACACCACTTGGAAAACTTGTCCTATAATACCATGAATTATATTTAGCTGAGCACTAACCCAACAAGGAGAATCAACCCCTAAATTTATCAAGCAACAACTTGACTTTAGTAAGCACCAACTTACTAAGAGGCTACAACCACCTTGATGATCAAAAACCCACTCAATACACACTCTAAAGTATTCTACCTTGCTCTTATTTACCTCTCACAATTAATGATGGTATTTTTTTTCTCTATCACACTCAAGTTTGCTTCTCACACAAGCACAAACTATCCTTTACCTTCTTCTCTAAATTAACCCTCTTCTTGATTGGGTTAGGTCATATGACCTTTTCTTCATGAATATAACATTAGTTATATCTTCATACCTATTTATTCTACACATATCTTATATCCAATCAAACCTTCTTGAGTTCTTGAATCTTCTATTTTATTCGCTCATACTCCCCATTTTATAACTTGCCCATATAGGCCTATTAGGCCTTATTCTTATACCAATCACTAAATCACTCACACTCTTGGTCAACCAAGATGTTAATCCATTAGGGTCAATAAAAAAACATGTCCTAGGACACATTATACATATGAATCAATCATAATAAGATCACTATTATGTCATCTAAACACATTTAGACCTCATTCCTCTTTTACGCCTAATAGAGACCTAATGCATTAGGTCTATCCTCTACATAGAATAACTTGAACCTCTACAACCCAAATGGGCCTCACCAATAAATTCAAACCTTTTAAACACTTATATATAAACCTCAATGATCTACTCTATTCTCAAGAAGTCTTAAATCCTTCATTCACACCCTGAAATCATAATTAGGCCTTAAAGACCTATTAGGCCGAATTACCTAAAAAACACTGTCTTCAAAGATGAAGCTCATATAATATGTAAAAAAACATTAGAGGCAAAAAAAATATGTATATAAACTTCATGACTTTAGGTTCATCAAAAATTCTATTAGACAACTTCTATTAGGCTCTAAAGACTCAAGAACATGTCATCAAAAAGCTCACTTAGAATTGCCAATTTGCTCAAAACCCAATCATTAGTAATTTGACCTCAAACATCAATATAGGCATTTTACAACACTCCAAATTAAATTATAATATCCCATGGTATATATATAACATCACCACATGATTTCTATATCTCTTATCAGGATATAATGATTCAGGAACAACTCTTCACTCAGCTTACTCAAGTCTGTCAAAACACCTTAGAAACCAATCACGTATACTTGGACCTCCAAAAATTTAGATAACACTTCCCATGAATAATAAATCATCAACATGATATTATCATATATGTATAACACCATAATTTTTTTGATTCACTTCCAAATTGGGCATAATGACTCAAGAACATCAATCTTGCTAACACACAAAAAATTGTCATAATCCCTAAAAACATAGTCCTAATGAATGTTGTTTTAAAATACTATAAAGACACTTCTAAGACTTATAATTCACATTAATAGTTCCTATGTGACCTCTAGAACATACTCTAATAGATACATCACAAGTTCTAGTGTCAATTATTGGTCTTGTAGACTAATTTGTTGACCTTTTCTCTCACAGTCCTTATATAGTCAGATAAGACATTTTGGATTTCATATTTTAACTCCTTAAACCAACTCTCAACATTATATAAATCATGTATAAGTCATATATATCCAAAAAACATCAACATGTGAACTAGATACATTAACTCATGATATAACATCTCAAAATCATCACTCTATCTTGCATACCCAGAACTACCATTCTGCCTTGAGGACCAGTCATAATGATTATGACTTTAAGCACCTATGTGGAAACTTTTATTAAATCTTGATACATGTTTATGATTCTATTATATCATTAGGTAACTATCATATATATAGATATCATGGTCAAGTGATAATATTGATATTGTTGACCAATTTTACAATATTACCTAATCACTATCTTATCTGAACAAGAGAGGTTAACTTATAGGCAGCATTATCAACATATCCAATAACCATAAAAAAATATAAACAACATGAATGTGTACTATAGGTATTGAGAAACAAATCCATGCATTTGTATCCATTCCTAATTGGTGATGCCCAAAAATTTCACCCAAATAAACCCATAAAAACACTACTATTTTTTTTTGTTTAAAATCTTGTGTGACGTTAATTTTGCACAAATCCAACACACTCAACTAAACACTTCATAAAATTAACATGATTGAACCAATGTGCATTATGTTTATACACATTTAATATTTCATGTCCACAAGTAAGAAATATGGAGGAACAACTAAACCCTTGATTTATTCCACCTCAATTCTAACTCTACCCTAGACATGAACATGCTAAATGAGGTAAAATACTCATGTTGAGGTAGAATTTCACAATTCATGAGAAACTAGGTTTGACTTGTTTGCCTCATAACCAAGTCACTCTTTTGTTAATTTGCCTACCAAATGGCAATGGGTAAAATATCCATACTGAGGGATAATTAATTATGACACCACTTCCCAAATCTATTAGCTATAGGATACCATTATGAACACATAGAACTAAACCCTAGAATATAGTCACTAAAATATCTATGTTCCAAAGTTATTTTAGCACAAAAAATTGTTCTGCCTAGCAGATTTTAGAATAAAGGAGTTTTAGAATCGAGCTACTAAAAATAGTAAAACCATTCAGAATAGATTAATAAAAGTTCTGTATAAATTTAAAATTTAAAATAAATCACTATTAACTTTTGGTTTTGGGTAGTGACTCCATTTACTATTTTTAACATTTTGATTTTGAAATGACCTTGTAAGTTGGACAACAAAACTTGGTATAAAAAACATTAATTTCCCCTGGAAGAGGGCTCACCAAAAATACTAAATGACAATATAGATGAAATGAAAAAGTTTCTATATTGATATGAAGCTCAAATATATAGGCTAAAGCTTTCATTTTCTATATATATCAAATTGGGTAATTTATACAACCCCATTTCTAGAATGACTTCGAAGAACCTAATTCAAAAAATTGAAAAAGAACAACATCAAACAAGGTTCTAGATGTCCTTGTCAAAAATATAAAATGACACTTTAAATCAAATATTAATGTTCATACACAAATATAAAAAACAATATTACATGCTCCAACCTTTAGTTTCTCAAAATGCTAGACTAGATTATAAATTAAATACTCTTTCCCGAGCAACTGTGTAGACAGAAAACAAAATCAACAAGAAATTTTTGAATAAATTACATTCAAAATTTAGTTATTAAAATACCAAACAACATTTTATTAGATATTTAGAGTTACCAGTGACCATTTTAATATAAAATAACTCTCTATCCACCTCCAAAACTAAGATTATGTCACCCTAACTTTTTTAGGAAGAGTGATTCCGAAGGCACTTTGAAAACTATAAGAAGCCATTGAGTGATGGATTTCAACAAATGCCTCTAGAAATGGTTTCACTAAAAATAAACCAGGTGAGACAAGATGATTCAAGTCCAAAGTTTAAATTAATTTAATACAGTGAAAGAGATTTAAAGACTTTGTTTAAGCAACTTAGCAAGCATAATTGTTTATTCGAGTCAAAACCCAATTGACTTAAGTCCATTTCTAAATTAAATAAGCTTAGTTTATTAATTATAATTTCTCATGCCAATGAAGCTAATAAATGTTTTAGTGCATAAGGATAATTATATATCAATGTTTTAGACTAATATTGACTCATCACTTATTCTATGTTTAAGATGGACTTGGTTTTATAAGTTATGAATTAACCTAGTTTCATTTATCAAAGTTGCATTCTTAGATACAAGGTTTGTCTTGTCAAATTTAAATTCACTATAGATCTATAACAATACTAAATCAATTTCACTCATCAAAAACTATGTTCCTTTGGGTTACGAATGCTTGATTTAAAATTATTATTTGGTTGCATTTATAAGGCACATTCAAATCATTTTGAGTGTTTAAATTCTCATCTTACAAATTCCAATATAAGATAATTTTTTTTGGTATTCATTAAACCATCAAAATGGAATAGAGATTAAACAAAGACTTTTTACGCTTTAATATAATAGACCCTTCTTTATTCCAAAGTTAGAACATTGGTATCCCAAGGTTATATAATTTATCTATTCACTTATAAAATTACATACACAACTTCAAAAGAAGAACCAATAATTACAGTACAATCCAAGGTTTACATCCTCTCTATGAAAATGAGGACAAACTACTTCCTTATCACAAAATAAACTAGAGCCCTACAACAAATTTTATATTAATTAAGAACATAAGTCATAATATGGTTCTTTTAACAACAAGCTAACTCAAGACTAGAGACAATCCTCATGAAAAACCTTTCAAATGTTCCAGATTGACAATACCATATAATCAACATCAATTACAACACACAAAAAAAATTGCATTTAAATGCTACAAATGTCAATCATAACAAGTATAATATCTCTAAACTGTGTCTATCATTGGTAAATCTCCCCCCTACACTAAGATATAGGCAACAATAGGTCAGCTTATGCTGAGCAAGTAAACAGATCCTCACAAAGATTTTTTTAATTTTTTCACAGTCATAAACAAGATAACAATGAGATCAACATTCTTATTAAACATGGTAATGTAAATATAGACATATAGTTCTTTCTACACAAATCACATTAAGAGGGTAATAGAAAAAAATCCACCTAACAATAAAATGAAACTATCTTCAACACAATATTAATTTTAACATAATCTGTTATCATCTACTTAAAGAAATTAGGCAAGATATTCTTGTTTAGTCATTAGCATTAGTTTTATAAAATAGGGGACGTAAACATCTCAACATTTCAAAAACATTTCACATCAATCATTATCTCTACCAAT
This sequence comes from Torreya grandis, assembly GCA_037957365.1. Lineage (NCBI taxonomy): Eukaryota > Viridiplantae > Streptophyta > Pinopsida > Cupressales > Taxaceae > Torreya > Torreya grandis. The sequence continues at coordinate 1,352,149 of JARHVA010003078.1, forward strand.
TGTCATACTCGTGTTTGTGTCTTCATCAGAAGAGTCTAACTCAAAACTTATAGGATTACACATGTTTACAAATATATACACATGACATTGTACAATTTTATATATATATATATATATATATGATAACATCAGAATAAATCCAAGTATTAAGCTAACTCATTATAAATAAAAATAAATAATATAAAATATAAAATATACAAATTAACTAAATATGAATTATAAAGTATATTATAACAAATAAGAATTGAAGTACCCTTTTTTTATTTATAACATAAAATATAAAATTTAAGTGTATAATAAAATTAAACTAATTTAGGGGCCAGAAGGGTGTTCTTTTGAGTTATGCTAGAAAACATGTGAGAACAAAGGAAACACTATATTCCCCCCTTCATCTGCAATCAATGGTGGAATGCTTTGTATAATCCAATTGGGAAAGAAATAGTCAATGTATGAAAGAAACTATGTTTCCTCTCTTTGATTCAAGGTCGAATATTGTGTGGAACATTATTTTTGCCTCAAATTTATGTATTATGGTTTGAACTCAACTGCACTCCGAATCTGAGTTGCATTGCCAACCCAAGTTACATTTGATAAAAAAGAAAATTAAACTATTTTTTCATTTATTTATGATATATAACATACATACATACATACATACATATGTGTGTGTGTGTGTGTGGAACATTATTTTTGCCTCAGATTTATGTATTATGGTTTGAACTCAACCACACTCCGAATTTGAGTTGCATTGCCAACCCAAGTTACATCTGATAAAAAAGAAAATTAAACTATTTATTTATTTATGATATTATATATATATATATAATATAAATTTTTTTTTAATATATATTATTTAAAACAAATAAAACTACACAGTCCTGTATATGCACATAACGACTTGAACAATCATTCTTTTTATTTTATTATATTTTATTTAAGTATACAAATATTTTTATGGGTATATATATGCATATATATAATCAGAATAAATGGTAGAAAATGTATGTGTACAATATATATATATATATATTTCAATAACTTGATCATACAAGGAGAATATATACAATAAATATATACCATAGTACCAAATCCCTAGCCAATCAATAACCCAGAATAAAGGGTTTTTCTTATAAATCTAGAATTCAAACAACCCATCAAATAAAATCCCTGATTCAATAATCTAAGAGAAGCTAACATACATTGTTTGACCCATTTACAAAATTGAGAAAAAGGGCAGATAGATCTATGAGGGAGATTTTACTTGCCTGTTTAAAGCTTCATAGATGTTTTTTTTGCTCTACCAAGCTCTCCAAGCTCTCTTTCCTCCCCCATCTTCCTCTTCTTCTTTCTTAATTTCATCAAGCTCCTTCCAAGAGAGAGTAACTACCACCAAAACCAAGATGCATAAATAACACAACTTCAAATCCCTAATTAGGTTTTTACCAAATTGCACATTCAAAATTCAAAACCTCGATTTTTATTTTTATATTTATTTTTTTTGCTTCCCAACACCCTCAAATGACCCATCACTTTCCTTGGTCAGAGAGAGTACCTTCTCTTACAAGACCACATGCACTCTTACAACTAAATTAATTTTAAAATTTCCCTACTCCCAAGACACTCAACCAAATGGGTTGAGTACCTACATTAGGCTAGGGTCTAAGTAGGCTTTCTAGAAAAATGATAGGGGGGTAGAGCTTGTAGGCTCCTTATGATCCCTATGACTCTCCTAAAAATAATAAAATCCATTTTATAAATTTGTAAATTCATATAATAAATATGAGAGGCTTAACTCTAATTAATCATTTTTAACTTTTAATTAATCTTTATTCATTAATAAATCAAGAGAGAATTATACTTCAAAACCTTAATAAACACGTAAAAGCATTGGCAAGTATCTCAATTGGGATGTGAAGATGATCCTTCACGTAGGGTATTACATACTCCCCCTCTTATAAAAGCATCATCCTTGATGTAATAATCATAAAAAATGATAGAATATTAATTACTCACTCTCAACAACTCTAGAATACTAATACGATTAACGATACTCAAGGTTTCACAAGAACACAACTAAACCCAAGTAATTACTGATACACGCATATGAATATAAATGTCAACCCAAGGCCAAAAATACTAAGCATAACTAAACAATGCTAAACAATACTAACCAATATTGATAACAACTATCTTCCATAACCCAATTGATATCACAAAAATACGTCTAGTAAAACTCTAAAATTACATGTACACCATGTGTCACTCTCTTTTATACTCACACAAAACACTCAATGTCCTCCCAAGGTGAACATGCCATGTGAAAGAAAGTGCACTGTGCTAAGATTAATGCCAATCAGGAAACCATACACTACAATACCCTAAATGCTAGATCATGCTGAACCAAAGTCCCACACTAAGTGATACTTCCAAACTATGCTATACTTATCAATATCATAAGGTGCCAACTCAAACACAAATAGCCTCTAAAATGAGCAAGTGAGAATAAATTTCATTTTAATATAAGTCATGTTGTTATTTTCATATATCACTAACCAACTAAAGCACACAATCATGAAAGCTCAAGTATCCATCCAATGTCTAAATCATACTGAGAGAAGAATAATGAGTGTCAATCATGGTGAGGGTACACTACTAAGATATGTATCCATCCATGGCAATGTTGTCTAGAGATAACTAAATAATATTGAACCAATTGGACCATGCTAAAATAACCAATCAAAATATATGCCAAAAAAGAAGTAGTCATTGCATATCAAATCATCTACTTAGGCCTCCCATCATCAACATATAATGATACCACTATTGAAATGACTGATAAACACTATGCTTTATCATATAAACTCCTTAGACATCCCAAAAGAGTCATAACCCCATGAAATAACCCCCGAAACACCGACCCTCCCACCTCCCCCCCTCCCCCCCCACACACACACACATAACCACCACGTCTGATGGGGGTGAGAATGGTGCTATCATGAATTGGTACGATTGGTTCCCATCATGACCCACTAACTATATTTTAAGATACTTCTTTTCCCCCATACCATGCCATAGGTGTACCAATTATGCACATTCAAATACATAGGAAACCAACACCAACAATCATCAAGATAAATATACAATAGAATCAATTGATAATGTAAGGCCAAAACTAATATAAGTGAGACTAAGTAGTCTCAAAGGAAAAAGATAAACTCAAAAATCCAAAATAAAAATTTCAACAACACTGTCCATGATCAACCATTTGACAAAAAAATGAGAATTCAAAGACAATAACATAGAATGTTGGTTTCCAATCAACTTAAAAATAAAATTCAATCAAATATATATAATTTTAGTAAAACATAATTGAAAATAAATCACATCATGAACACTATGTGACTTCCAAAAAGCATTGAAAGTCACCCAAGGGGAGAAGGGATAAGGTAAGAGGGCATTGAGTGGTCAACTAGCCTTAACAAAGAATTAAACTACATCATTGGGCATAGTGGATTGATCCACCTACCATTACTAATAATAAAAATAGTCCACTTGTCGTCTACATAATCAAACTACATCATTGACTAGGGTGTGGTCCATCATAACAAGCAACTAATATAAATAATAACTCCCAAACATAACATCCTAATGATATAAAAGTATTAAGGTAATAATACTATCTCACATCCATGACTATCATGTAACCAACCTGTTGTCAAATAACATTACTTATAGATAGTAACCATGTCAAACATATTAAAAAATAAATCACATTAGTCCAACCGATGCCATAATGTCATCTCGGATGACATTTTCAATATATATCTATAACTTCAGTTAAAATATCATGAGGAATATCTGAGTCTCTTTGTGTATAGTAATACAATGTCCCAAGGTAACATGTGGAGATTTTATTTGTTATCCATCACTAATAAGGTTCTATAGATCCTGACTCATGCATCAAATATGGTATCATATGCTATTAGATTTTGCATGTGTTAGCATAACATAAACTATTAAAAGGATGCAATTGTCAATGAAAAAGATAAGGGTCACCTAAAAGGGTCATCCTTCACTAAAGTTTGGAACCCACAACCAATGCTAACTACATCTTGTAGGCTACTAGCATATATACTACGAAATCAAGGTGTACCTGTATCACAATCTTGTTGAACAAAGGGGAGGAACAACCATTTAGGGTTACTATTACCTAAAGCTCTAAAATAATTTATCTTATGTTCATGTTATTAACATTCATAGGCCATCTATCACTATTAAAGGATTAGACTACTCTTAAACAAGTATTCCTTCATCTATAAAAAAAGTGTAATGGGCCTATCATTACCACCTTTATTTTGAAATTGGTTAAGTTGTATATATATCCAAGTTTGGATCTAAGAAAGAATCATTTTATCACGTCTGCTATAACTTCAAGATTCATCTATGTAATATACATGTAGTAAAAATCTTGTAAATCTCATTAGTTTACTTCTACATACAATCAATCACTATAATTATTAAAGGTATATAGCATTTCTTCACAACTAAGTAACATTATCATCACCAAACCACTTGGGCAATATCATAGTTTTATACCTAAAATCAACAACATATCATATCATTATTCAATAAGTATATGTAAAATCAAGTCAATGAAAAGTAAATGTAACAAATCTAACCTTAACATCAAGGGGAATTAATAAGTCTAAGCTAACATGCACATAATTAATTCTTAACTGAAGGTAAACAAGGTGCTTGGATGTTGAAAACCAAAGTAAGATACATCAAGGTAGGTTTTACATTCTTAATTATATCCAAATCATAGTATATATGAACATAATTTCTTATGAAATTGTATTCAAACCCTAACAAGAGATTATCAAAAATAAATCTTCTAAACCACCTCTATAATGGTAACAGTCAAAATACTAAGACATAAAGAAGTGTATTAAGATAAAATACCACTTAAGTACATATAGAAGAAATATATAATTTATATGCAACATTAAAACTTAATAATTTATAAATAAATATATAACACACAATAAATATTATACAAAATGCTAATTTGAAATATATACATGCCAACGAAGTTGTCAATTCAGAATTGAAGCAAACTTCATCTAAGCACAATAACATGGTCACACATTTAAATTTATGATCTTAATTATTTTTGAATAAAAATGACATAAATATATAAACTTATCATCACAAATACCAAAAATAATTCCCCAAAGCTCCTGGTATCAAATTTAGGCTCTGATACCAAAATGTGATGCCCAAAAAATTCATCAAAAAACCCCCATAAAAACACTACTATTTTTTATTATTTTTTTATTATTTTCATTTTGCTTCCCAACACCTTGAAATGACCCATCACTATCTTTGGTCAAAGATAGTACCTTCTCTTACAAGCCCACATGGGCTCTTACAACTAAATTAATTATAAAATTGCCCTACTCCCAAGACACTCAATCGAGTGGGTTGAGTACCTACACTAGGCTAGGGTTTAAGTAGGATTTATAGAAAACCTATAGGGGGTAGATCTCATAAGTTCCATAGGATCCCTATGACTCTCCTCAAAATAATAAAAGTCATTTTATAAATTTATAAGTTCATCTAATAAATATGAGAGGTTTAACTCTAATTAATCATTTTTAACTTTTAATTAATATTTATTCATTAATAAATCAAGAGAGAATTATAATTCAAAACCTTAATAAACATGTAAAACCATTGTAAAGTATCTCAATTGGGATGGGAAGATGATCCCTCATGAGGGGTATTACATACTCAGAGTCTACTTGCCTGTTTGAATCTCCATGGATGTTCTTTTAACTCTACCAAGCTTTCCAAGCCATCCTTTCCAAACTCTTCTTCCTCCTCTATATTCCTCTTCTTCGTTCTTACTTTCATCAAGATCCTTCCAAGAGAGAGTAACTACCACCAAAACCAAGATGCATAAACAACATAACTTCAAAGCCCTAACTAGGTTTTTACCAAGTTGCACATTCAAAATTCAAAACCTCAATTTTTTTTTATTTTTTTTTATTTTTATTTATTTATTTATTTATTTTTTTTGTTTCCCAACACCCTCAAATGACCCATCACTTTCCTTGGTCAAAGAGAGTACCTTCTCTTACAAGCCCATATGGGTTCTTACAACTAAATTAATTTTAAAATTGCCCTACTCCCAAGACACTCAACCAAGTGGGTTGAGAACCTACATTAGGCTAGGGTCTAAGTAGGCTTTCTAGAAAAATGATATGGGGGTAGAGCTTGTAGAATCCCTATGATCCCTATGACTCTCCTAAAAATAATAAAAACCTTTTTATAAAATTTTAAATTCATATAATAAATATGAGAGGCATAACTCTAATTAATCATTTTTAACTTTTAAATATTTTTTATTCATTAATAAATCAAGAGAGAATTATAATTAAAAACTTTAATAAACATATAAAAACATTGGTAAGTATCTCAATTGGGATGGGAAGATGATCCCTCATGTGGGGTATTACATACTCAGAGTTTACTTGCCTATTTGAAGCTCCATGGATGTTCTTTTGGCTATACCAAGGTTTCTAAGCCATTCTTTACAAGCTCTCCTTCCTCCTCCATTTTATGCCTCTTCTTTCTTAATTTCATCAAAATCCTTCTAAGAGAGAGTAACTACCACCAAAACCAAGATGTATAAACAACACAACTTCAAATCCCTAACTAGGTTTTGACCAAGTTACACATTCAAAATTCAAAACTTCAATTTTTATTTTTATTTTGCTTCCCAACACCCTCAAATTACCCATCACTTTCTTTAGTCAAAGAGAGTACCTTCTCTTACAAGCCCACATGGGCTCTTACAACTAAATTAATTTTAAAATTACCCTACTCCCAAGACACTCAACCAACTGGGATGAATACCTACACTAGGCTAATGTCTAGAAAACCTATGGCGGGGGGCGGGGGGGCGGTAGAGCTCATAGGATCCCAAGGAGCCCTATGACTCTCCTCAAAATAATAAAAGCCATTTTATAAATTTATAAATTCATCTAATAAATATGAGAGGCTTAACTCTAATTAATCATTTTAAGCTTTTAATTAATTTTTATTCATTAATAAATCAAGAGAGAATTATAATTCAAAACCTTAATAAACACGTAAAAACATTAGAAAGTATCTCAATTGGGATGGGAAGATGATCCCTCATATGGGTATTACATACTTAGAGTTTACTTGCCTGTTTGAAGTGTCATGAATATTCTTTTGGCTCTACAAAGCTTTCCAATCTCTCCTTCCTCCATCTTCCTCTTCTTCTTTCTTACTTTCATCAAGCTCCTTCTAAGAGAGAGTAACTACCACCAAAACCAAGGTGCATCAACAACATAACTTCAAAGCCCTAACTAGGTTTTGACCAAGTTGCATATTCAAAATTCAAAACCTCAATTTTTTATTTTTTTTAATTTTGCTTACCAACACCCTCAAATGACCCATCACTTTTCTTGGTCAAAGAGAGTACCTTATTTTACAAGCCCACATGGGCTCTTACAACTAAATTAATTTTAAAATTGCCGTACTACCAAGACACTCAACCGAATGGGTTGAGTATCTATACAAGGCTAGGGTTTAAGTAGGATTTCTAGAAAACCTATATGGGGTAGAGCTCATAGGATCCCTAGGAGCCCTATGACTCCTCAAAATAATAAAATCCATTTTATAAATTTATATAATACATATTAGAGGCTTAACTCTAATTAATCATTTTTATCTTTTAATTAATATTTATTCATTAATAAATCAAGTGAGAATTATAATTCAAAACCTTAATAAACACGTAAAAGTAATGACAAGTATCTTAGGTGGGATGAGAAGATGACCCGTCATGCAGAGTATTACATACTTAGAGTTTACTTGCTTGTTTGAAGCTCCATGGATGTTCTTTTGGCTCTACCAAGCTTTCTAAGCCATCCTTTCCAAGCTCTCCTTCCTCCTCCATCTTCCTCTTCTTCTTTCTTACTTTCATCAAGCTCCTTCCAAGAGAGAGTAACTACTACCAAAACCAAGATGCATAAACAACACAACTTCAAATCCCTAACTAGGTTTCTACCAAGTTGCACATTCAAAATTCAAAACCTCATTTTTTAATTTATTATTTATTTTATTTTGTTTCCCAACACCCTTAAATGACATGTCACTTTCCTTGGTCAAAGAGAGTACCTTATCTTACAAGCCTACATAGGCTCTTACAACTAAATTAATTTTAAAATTTCCCTACTCCAAAGACACACAACCTTGTGGGTTGAGTACCTACACTAGGCTAGGGTCTAAGTAGGCTTTCTAGAAAACTTATGGTGGGGGTAGAGTTCATAGGCTCCCTAGGAGCCCTATGAATCTCCTTAAAATAATAAAAGAAATTTTATAAATTTGAAAATTCATTTAATAAATATGAGAGGCTTAATTCTAATTAATAATTATTAACTTTTAATAAATCTTTATTCATTAATAAATCAAGAGAGAATTATAATTCAAAACATTAATAAACATGTAAAATCATTGGCAAGTGTCTCAATTGGGATGGGAAGATGATCCCTCATGTGGGGTATTACATAATTAATGAAAACCCATCCCTAATCTCATTCTCACTTTTGCCTAGTTTTCCTCACTATCTTCCTCACTAGGCCTTTTTAGCAATAGGTCAACTTCTATGACTAGTTTATCATATTTGAGGTCTAGAACTTGTTTAAAAATCACCATGGGCATGAATTACAAGTCACAAACTTGTTACACCAATGAATTGCATTCATTGACTTGGTCAACTCTATTTGTTATACCAAATTTATGAGAAATAAGAAATTTTCTATAGGGCCCACTCACTCACCTAAAAAACCAATGCCACCCAGAGGTACCTATAAGAGTTCACTATATGATCCAAACATAAAACTAACTCATCCAATCCATTCTGAGCCATTTCCATCAAAATCTTCCATATCGGGTCACTATGAGGGTTTTAGACCAGTTTCTATTCTTAATGTTTGCTCATTAATTAGAGTTAAGGATGAGATATATTGAGGGGGGTGAATCAATATATCATATATCTTATAAATATTTTATTTAATCAAACTCCACTTAACCATACATTCAAGATATGCAATAAAATTGAAATAATATGCACTACACGAGAGAGAGAGAGAGAGAGAGAGAGAGAGAGAGAGAGAGAGAGAGAGAGAGAGAGAATCTTTTTATGTAGAAACCCAAAGTAGAAAAAACCATGGATAATAATCTCAAGTATATAAAAAAGAAACAACTCAAATTAAAAAAATTGTAAGCACTAAATTGTATGATCACCAGCCCCTTTGTCAAGCACCAACACAACTATTTGTGAGCACCAACCCACAAGAGCACCAACCCCTTGAAAATATTTGTGAGCACCAACCCACTGGAGCACCAACGCCTCTTGTGTATAAAACACAACTATCTCTCAATGTTACTTTCTCAACAAATGATATAGTTCTATAATATCTCTTTCTATTCTCTCCTCTTTTTTTATATAAAACAATTACAAACCATGCACTCTCTTGCCATTTTCAAATGGCTTCTCAAGCCTTTATTTATATCTTTCCAAATGACCTTTGGCATTCACCCTTTGTGATTCTTTACTTCTCATGTAAAGTGGTGCCAAACTTGCATGACCCTTCGAATATTTATATTTGAAAAGTCATATGGTGATCCTTCATAATCAAATTCATCATTTCCTCTTTTGTCTTTATCTTGATGACTTTTTGAATTAATTAAGGTAGCTCTTCATGGAAAAAGATTCCATACCCTCTTTTGTCTTCACTTGGTGACTCTTGGAATTCCTCAAGATGACTCTTTAATGGAAAATGCATCCCATTCCTCTTTTGTCTTTACCCTATGACTCTTTGACTTCTCCATGGGCCCTCTTTTGACTTTTATGCAACCAAAAATATATTTGTTAATATTAAATAAATATCAACACATTTTAGCCAAAATATGAACATTAAAAATAGTTTTAGATAATAAATGTTATGGGACCTTTATCACCAATTCTAGACCTTTGACATCAATGATAATATTTCTAACAATCTCCCCCTTTGTCATTGATAACAACCTCAAACTGAAACTGCCACATCCTGAAACCTGTACTGCACATGTTGACTTGCACATACTGGCATCTAAAAAACACACAATAACTCCCCCTTACTATAACATCATGTACTTGTTTCTTATACCTATTTCCTATACATGTTTATTTTCTTCAATGGAAAAGGGCCTATCATAGAGATAACACTTAGCTCCCCCTCAATTGATGTTGATCCTCAATGGTAGAAAGTAAAATAAATTACTCCCACCTTCCTTTGAAAATACTCAAATGTGTCTTTGGGTAGTGCCTTTGTGAAAATATTTGCAATCTGTTCTACAATACTAATATATTCCATCTTAACCTGCTGATCTACAACTTTCTCTCTCAATAAATGATATTTGATGGGAATATGTTTTGTTTTTAAATGCATCACTATATTTTTATAAATATTAATAGAACTTATGTTGTCACAAAAAATAGAAATAGGTTCATCATATTTTACCTTGATATCTTCCAAAGTTTGCTTCATCCAAAGCACTTGAGTATAACACAATACCGCTGCAATATATTCTACTTCAGCTTTAAAAAGTGATACTGAGTTTTACTTTTTACTTATCCATGATACTAAGTTATCACTGAAGAAGAAAGCTCATCCACTTGTACTTTTTCTATCATCCAAACAACCTACCCAATCTAAATCTATATAAGTAACCAACGTGAAATCCTGCCTATAGGATACCACAATCTATAATCTAATGTCCCCTTGACATATCTAAATATTCTCTTCACCAAGTAAACATGACTCTCTTTCAGAGCTACCTGATATCTCATAACCATGCCTACTGCATGCATGATGTCTGGCCTTGATGCTGTCAAATATAAAAGACTACCAATCATAGTTCTATATAAAGATTGATTTGTAACAGGTGAATCTTCATCTTTACTCACCTTGTTCCTTGTAACCATTAGTGTGCAACTGGTGCACAATCCTCAAAACTAATTTTTTTCAACATTTCCTTAGCATATTTACTTTGAGATATGAAAGTTCCTTTATCTAACTGAAATATTTGTAACCCTAAGAAAAATGACAATTCTCCAAGCATAAACATCTCAAATTCTTTTTGTATATTATCTAAATTTTTTTGTCATCTTTTCAATGTTTCTTCCAAAAATTATATCATCAATATATACTATAATAATCAATTAATGCTCACCTTCTATTTTGATGTAGAGATTACTGTTAGCAAAACCTCTCTTGAAACCTTGATCTTGTAGGTAATTATCAAGTCTTGCATACCAAGATACTGGAGCTTATTTCAATCCATACAGTGCTTTATTCAATTTGTATACATGGCTACTATCATTTGAGAGAATAAATCCCTCAGGTTGCTCAATGTATACCTCCTCTTCTAGATTCTCATTCAGGAAGGTAGACTTGACATCCATCTGAAATACTTTGAAAATATTAAACACTGCATATGAAAGAAACATTCTAATAGCCTCAAGCCTTGTTACTGGTGCAAAAATTTCTTTAAAATATATACCTTCAATCTGAGCATATATTTTATATACCAACCTAGCTTTATTCCTGGTAACTTCACCATCTTTATTCAAATTATTTTTGTATGCCCACTTTGTTCCTATCATATTTTGATCTTTTAGTCTAGGCACTAATTCCCAAGTATCATTCTTTTCTATCTGATTTAATTCTTCATCCATTGCCTTAACCCAATGCTCATCATGTCTAGCTTTTAAAAAATTTCTAGGCTAAATTTTAGATAACAAAGAAAAATTTACTTGCTCAGATTCACTTACCATCATCCTTCTGGTGTGAACTCCTTTTATGTTCCCTATGATGTCACTCTTATTATGATTTCATTGAACACATTTGGATGGGCTCTTAGTGTCCTTTTGCTTTTCCTTCTCATCTTCATCTGACTCTTCAAAATCTTCTTCTTCAATGACTTCAAGAGCATCCACTGGATCACTGGCTCTTTGTGCTACATCTTCTTCTATCCTGACACTTGCACTTTCAACAATATTCTTGGATCTTTTATTATAACATTTATAAGCTTTACTTTTGAAAGAATATCCAAGAAATATACCTTCATTTGTTCTAGATTCAAACTTAATTTGTCATCCATTCTCTTTATGAAGCATATGCTGCCAAAAACTTTGAAATAATCGACTGTAATAAGTTTATCTTTCCATAGCTCATAAGGAATCTTGTCACTATTGAATCTTAATAATGCTCTATTTTGGATGTGCACTGCTATACTTATTTCCTTTTTTCAATATTTATCTGATATCTTAAATTCATTTAACATTATCCTTACCATCTCTTGAATTTTTCTATTTTTTTGCTCAACTACTCCATTTTGTTGTGGAGTTTTAACTGTTCAATACTGTCTTTTTATCCCATGGTCCTCACAATAATCAATAAAATCATTTGACATGAATTCTCCTCCATGATATGATCTTAGACACTTGATCTCCAATTCAATTTCATTCTCAACAAGAGCCTTGAATGTTTTAAAGTGGCTGAAAGCTTTTGATTTTTTTTTTCAAAAACATTACCCAAGTCATATGTGAAAAATTATCAATGAGTAACATAAAATATTTCTCACCTTAATTACTTTGAGTTCTCATCAGTCTACATAAGTCAGTGTGAAAAATCTCTAACATCTGAGTGGTAGAGTATTCTTTTGTCTTAAACCATCTTCTGACGTGCTTCTCATGCTGACAAGGTTCACAAAGTGTGTTGGAGGGCTTTGTAATCTTAGGGAGATTTTTGACTGCTTTCTTTTTGTTGATGTTGAAAATATTGTCAAAATTTATATGTCTCATTCTCCTATGCCATAGCCAACTTTCCTCAATCTGACTCAACCATCTTTAACCTTTCATATCTGATAACATATACAAATTGTTGCCTATTCTTTGAGCATCTGCAATCAACACATCTGAATCTTTTCTCCTAATTTCATAACCTTCTGCATAAAAATTTAGTGTGTCCTTGATCACACATTTGACTTACACTCAAAATATTATGTTTAGGACCTTCTACGTATAAAATATTTTTATTCTTAGTTTTAACATTATCCAAACTTAGTGTACCTTTTTTGGTAATTCTGATAGTAGTATTGTCTCTAAATTTGACTGTGCTAACATTGATCTTCTTTAGGGTTATGAACTTGCTCTTGTCTCCTATCATGTGCCTCAAACATCCACTATCAATGAACCATGGCTTTTTTTATTTCTTGCATGCAAAGCTATCTAGACTAACATAGACTTTTTAGGTTGTTTCTTCTACCATGAACCTGTTTGAAATTTTTTCTTGATGAATGGAGCCTTAAAACTCTAGTCCTTCTTGATTGAATTGAAAACACTCCTATAGTACCAAGATATGTGTCCAAAGTTATTACACTTATAACATATTATGGCCTCTTCATTAAATCCTGATAGAGGAGCAAAAGAGTTATGGCTTCTACTTGACTCTGCATGAGTTTCCTTCTACTTGTTTCTGAAATTGTTTGCCCTTTTCTGACATTCTATTTTCTTATGACCATATCTATTACAATAAAAATAATAACCATAAAAATAGAACCTATTTGTGTATCTTTGACCTGATTATCTTTTGTAGCTCTACTTTTTCTAGCCTTCTTTGATTGAGATGACCTCTATATTCTTAACTTCTTCCTTTTTAATTTCCTCTTTTGTAAGAGCTTCAACATATCTCTTTCCTTTTTTTGTGTTAACCTTATCTATGAAAGAAGTGGCCTCCCCTTTTTCTTTTTTAAATTTTATACCTATCTTATCTAACATTGATCTTTGAATTTCTAATATCTTATTCAACATATCAGTGTTATTCTCAAATTTTGAATCATTAGTTGTTCTATCATTGACTGCTTTATTTATTTTCTCAAGATCTGATTTTAAAGAGGTAATTTCAACAACATACCTTTCACATTATTCACTTAATTTTTGTAATGGATCTGTTAGATATTCTTCAGTATTTTTGGCTTCATCAATGTATGCTTGTAGATCTTCAATTATTTCTTTTGACTCTTTTTCATTTTTCTTGATTTGGCACTTCAATCTTTGATTCTTCTTCTCAAGGCCTTTTAATTATTCTAAGGCACAAATGAGTTCTCCTTCCAGATTCACCTCAGCTTCATCTTGTTCTTCTTTTTGATCATTTATAATTTTGCTTGTGGAGGCTGTTAGGTGACCCTCATGTCCAACAGAAGCACAATTGATTACTTTCTTATAAGCAATTAAACACAAAATTATACCAGAATGATTAAGTAATTAGAAACTTGAGACAGCAAAGAATTTAAGAGACAATACACACTCTTGTATTAAATACTACTAGAAGAAAATATAATAAGGAAGATGCCACTTCTTCCTCCACCTCAAAGGCTTGCCACACCTCAAGACCTTCTTCCCTCTCTCTCTTGCTCAACACAACAACTCTACAACCTGAGTTATTATCCTATCCTTGAATGCTTCAGCTGATCTCCTTGACCTTACTTGCTTGTAGATCTTCTTGACCTTACTTGCTTCAATGCTTTTACTTGCCTGCTTGATTTACAATATATGCCTCATGGGTCTTTAAATAGGATCCCATGCATACAAAAATAGAATTCTAATTACAATAATTAGACACGTAGCTCGTGACTATAATTAGTCTTTTACATGTAAACACTCGCTTCACTTAACTGACTTTTCATCAATAGCAGTTCTGGAATTGCCACAGGCGACCGACGTCGATCCCTGTCTGTCTGGTGCTGACTGATGTCGGCCGACTACCTACCGACGTCAGTTGCCTTTTGCACTGGTAATGACCGACATCGGTCATACTACCGATGCCGGTACTTCTGAAACTCAGCAACCTCTTCATGTCTGCAAAAGTTGAAGCTTTTAGCTCCATACCCTAACAATCTCCCACTTGGAGATAAATAGCTGCAATCTGTACCTGTACCTGTACACCATCTACTTTGTTCCCTTGGCGTTGTATCCCTCTTCAAAGTCACTCTTGAAGACCAATCACCACAAAAACTGTGATGCTATACCTGTCACTTATGCCAAAAGAATTTTGCTGCTCCTAAATTCTTCATGACATACTTCTGAACCAACTTTACCCTTAGCTTAGAAAACTCCCTGTATATGAAACCCTGCAACAAGCACCACAATATAGTAACAAGATAATGTAGCTAATATTATCCAACCTGGTAAAGATAAATACAATGGTCAAACCTCCATTGTTCTATAGCCTAATCAAGACCATATACCATAGCCTTCTGTCTCATGTGTCCATCCACTCTCTTCTCTAATTTGGGAATCCATCCCTTATCCAGTGCTTAGCTCCTACTGTTTCTGGATTCTACCTGCATTGCTTCTTCCATCTTCCTAGTTCTAGACCATTAGTAAGCAATATAAAGAAGGTGAACAATGAATATGAGGTTCACTTACCATTTTTGACCTCTATATGGGCGTTTGAGACTCCTTGACAGCTTGCTGTCTGCCCAATATCCGTTTCAGTGATCGATCTCAGCCATCTCCCAGTCTGCTCTCGACTGATGTCAGTTCTCTGCACTGACCCTGATTGCCAATGTCGTTTCCCTAGCTGACGCTGGTGTCCCCCTACCAACGTTGATTCCTGATAACTGACGTTAGTGTTTTCCTGCTGACTTTACCGACCTTGCTGGTCTGCACATGATCGATGTCGGTTTCTGTCTGGCCGACATCGGTGCCATGGGAGCATCGACGTCGGTACCTGTGTTTTCCTGTAAGTGATGATTTCTTTATCCACGAGCTCATCTTGGATCATAACCCTGTCCATACTGCCCTGCTCAGATTTATTCAGCCCCTGTGACTGATCTCTGTCCATCATCTCCTCCGTAAGCACCAAGGCTTCTTTGTTCTTGTTAAAAGCATCAAATTTCCTTTTTCTGCAATGAGCTCTATCTATGCTTTCCGAATCTGAACACATACTTTTTGAATCAAGAACGTCCATTCCCTTCTTATTCATGTGACCAAGCCTATTAAGCCACATCTTCGAATCTACAGCTGAAGTAGATAAACCAAAAGTAGAATCAGTAGTACAAGTAGATAGATAAAGAGTACCTACTTTCTTACCTCTTGCTAAAAAAAGTGCTCCCTTGGTAACCTTCCAAGAGTCCACTGTGAGGGTTATTGTGCACCCCTCATCACCCAACCTTCCTATAGAAACCAAACTCTGCTTTAGAACTGGGACATGCATGACCTCCTTCAACACCCATGTGTTGTCAATCTGCAATCTCAGCTGCACTTTCTCTTTGCCAACTATTTGACAAGGCGTTCCATCCCCTAAATAAAGCACTCCAAAGTCTCCCTGGACATACTCATGGAACAAATCTCTGTTTGGGGATGCATAAAAAGAAGAACCATAATCTAAAATCCATGATCCTACCTGACTATCCAAAGAAAGTATGAGAGCATCCTGTACCATAATATTTGCATCCTTTGCTTTTTCATTACCTTCATGTTGATTCTCTTTATCTCTCAACCAACACTCCTTCTTTGTGTGTCCTCTCTTTCCACAAAACCAATAGGTAATACCTTTGGATTCAGACCTCCTTCCTGACCTTGATTTCCCTTGCTCTATCTTCTCTCTTTGCCTTCCCCTACTTTCTGCACTTAGAACATTACCTGATGATTCACCTGTGCTTCTCCTGCGTATTTATTCATTCAAGATCACACTCACAACATCATCAACTTTTAAGATTTTAGAAGCAGATGCAGAATTACTTACTGCCATAACCAAACTGTCCCAACTTTCAGGCAAAGAACATAAAATCAAGAGAGCCTTTACCTCATCATCAAAAACAATATTGATTGAAGCTAATTGGTTTACCAAACCATGGAAATCACTAAGATGAGTATGTACCGATCCACCTTCCTGCATTTACAAAGTAAATAGCTGCTTCATAAGAAATACCTTATTAGAAGCCGAGGGCTTTTCATATAAATTTACCAAGGACTTTATCAACTCTTCCGTTGTCTTACACTGTGATAAGTTGGAAATCACAGACGATGCAAGGCTCAACCTTATGGAACTTAGAGCCTTTCGATCAAGAACGTTCCATTCTTTATCCTTCATATTTGTGGGCTTGCATGCAACCCCATCCAACGGTAAGTACAAATCCTTCTGATACAGATAGTCCTCTATCTGCATCCACCAATGTTGATAATTCTTGCCGTTAAACTTCTCCATTCGTAGCTTACTTTCTTCTGCCATTGCTGAACTCCCACTCAATCAAAAAACCTTGTGAATGACCTGTAATCAAAGAATAATAACCTGCTCCCTGCAAGCCATAGCTCTGATACCAACTGTTAGGTGACCCTCTTGTCCAACGAAAGCACAATTGATTACTTTCTTATAAGCAATTAAACACAGAATTATACCAGAATGATTAAGTAACTAGAAACTTGAGACAACAAAGAATTTGAGAGACAATACACACTCTTGTATTAAATACTACTAGAAGAAAATACAATAAGGAAGATGCCACTTCTTCTTCCACCTCAAAGGCTTGCCACACCTCAAGACCTTCTTTCCTCTCTCTTGCTCAACACAACAACTCTACAACCTGAGTTATTATCCTCTCCTTGAATGCTTCAGCTGATCTCCTTAACCTTACTTGCTTGTAGATATTCTTGACCTTACTTGCTTCAATGCTTTTACTTGCCTGCTTGATTTATAATACATGCCTCATGGGTCTTTAAATAGGATCCCATGCATACAAAAATAGAATTCTAATTACAATAATTAGACACGCAGCTCGTGACTATAATTAGTCCTTTACATGCAAACACTCACTTCACTTAACTGACTGTTCGTCAACAGTAGTTCTGGAACTGCCACAGGCGACTGACGTCGGTCCCTGTCTGTCTGGTGCTGATCGATGTTGGCCGACTACTTGCTGACGTCGATTGCCTTCTGCACTGGTAATGATCGACGTCAATCATACTGTCGACACCGATACTTCTAAAACTTAACAACCTCTTCATGTCTGCAATAGTTGAAGCTTTTAGCTCCATACCCTAACAGAGGCATCTTCATATATTACCATGAATATAATCTCTTCTTATTTTAAATCACTGACTCCACTATCTTCAATTGAGCTAGGATATTTAGAATATAAACTCTTCTTCCCAAATCCCTTCTTGAATTTTTATTTAAAGATCTTCTTGTATGTAGACTTTCTTTCTTTATTTTCACCATTACCTTTATTTGGGCATTTATCTACAAAATGTCCAATCTTTCCATAATTAAAACATTTGAAAGGCAATTTTCCTTGATATTTACCTGTGCCTTTTTTGTCTTATGAATGAAAGAGCTCCATTGTCATCTTCATCATTGCTAGAGCTGTCACTTGATTATTGAATCTTAACCTTATCTTTCTTTGATGTTTTGAAAGCAACTTCCCTTTTTGAGGGTTTGTCTTGTTCGATCCACATCTCATAAGCTATGAGAATACCATGTAGTTCATCCATCTTTAGCTTTGCTAGATCCTTCATCTCCTCAATTGTCAAAATATTTACATCATATCTCATTGGTAGGGATCTCAAATTTTTTTGCACCACTATTGATTATTATAACTTTTTTCCAATCCCTTGAATATGATTAACCATTTGATGAACCCACAAAATATAACTTGCAATATTTTCTTCTTCTTCCATTTTCAAACTCTCAAATTGTCTTCTAAAATTATAGAGCTTAGCTTGTTGAACCTTTCCATCACCTTTGTAAATATTTTCAATCTTTACCCAAGTATCATGAGTAGATTTTCATTGCATAACTTTAATAAATTCTAATTTACATAAACCACATAACATAATATTTAAATCTTTAGCATTATTTTCACTTGCCTTCTTTTCTGCCAGAGTAATCACAAGTGTCTGTGGCTCTTTGTATTCCTCCAAAATTGATTGACAAATGTCAAATCCAAGAGACATCAAATAATTCCTCATCCTTATGATCTAAAAATCATAATTTGTCCCATCAAGCAAAGGTGACTTATTTATAGAAAAACCTTCTTATGATCTAGCCATCGTGCTTTCCCTGATCTACCTTCAATTTGTAAATTTTTTTTAGAAGGAACCTACTCTGATACCAATTATTAATCACAAGATATACTAAGAGGGGGGTGAATCAATATATCATATATCTTATAAATATTTTACTTAATCAAACTCCACTTAACCATACATTCAAGATATGCAATAAAACTAAAATAATATGCACCACAAGAGAGAGAGAGAGAGAGAGAGAGAGAGAGAGAGAGAGAGAGAGAGAGAGAGAGAGAGAGAGAGAGAGAGAGAGAGAGAGAGAGAGAGACCATATTTTTATGTGGAAACCCAAAGTGGGAAAAACCATGGAGAATAATCTCAAGTATATGAAAGAGCACCAACTCAAATTAAAATGTTCACAAACACCAACTTTCAAGAGCACCAACCCCTTTGTGAGCACCAACACAACTATTTATGAGCACCAACCCATAGAAGCACCAACCCTTCTTGTGTATAAAACACAACTATATCTCAATATTGCTTTCTCAACAAATAATAGAGCTCTACAATATCTCTTTCTATTCTCTCCTCTTTTCTTTTATAAAATAATTATAAACCATGCACTCTCTTGCATATTTCAAATGGCTTCTCAAGCCTTTATTTATAGCTTTCCAAATGACCTTTGGCATTCACCCTTTGTGACTCTTCACTTATTCTAGAGAATGGTGCCAAACTTGCATGACCCTTCGAATCCTTGGATTTGAAAATTCATATAGTGACCCTTCATAAGTAAATTCATCCTTTCCTCTTTTATCTTTATCTTGATGACCTTTTGATTTCCTTAAGGTGACTCTTCATGGAAAAATGTGCCATACCCTCTTTTGTCTTCATTTGGTGACTCTTAAAATTCCTCAAGATGACTCTTCATGGGAAAATTCATCCCATTCCTCTTTTATCTTTTCCCCGTGACTCTTTAAATTCTCCATGGGCTCTCTTTTGACTTTTATGCAACCAAAAATATATTCATTAATATTAAATAAATATCAACATAGTTTAGCCAAAATATGAACATTAAAAACACCTTTAGACAATAAATGATATGGGGCCTTTATCACCAGTGTTAGACCTTTGACATCAATGACAATATTTCCAACAACCAAATGGATTGAGTATCTACACTAGGCTAGGGTTTTAGGATTTTTGAAAAACCTATAGGGGGTAGAGCTCATAGGCTCCCTAGCAGCCCTATGACTACTCAAAATAATAAAATCCATTTTACAAATTTGTAAATTCATCTAATAAATATGAGAGGCTTAACTCTAATTAATCATTTTTATCTTTTAATTGATCTTTATTTATTAATAAATCAAGAGAGAATTATAATTAAAAACCTTAATAAACATGTAAAATCATTGGAAAGTATCTCAATTTGGATGGGAAGATGACCCGTCATGTGGGGTATTACATACTTAGAGTTTACTTGCCTGTTTGAAGCTCTATGGATGTTCTTTTGGCTCTACCAAGCTTTCCAAGCCATTCTTTCCAAGCTCTCCTTCCTCCTCCATCTTCCTCTTCCTCTTTATTAATTTCATCAAGCTCCTTCCAAGAGAGAGTAACTACCACCAAAACCAAGATACATAAACAACATAACTTCAAAGCCCTAACTAAGTTTCTACCAAGTTGCACATTCAAAATTCAAAACCTCAATTTTTAATTTTAATTTTAATTTTTTTGTTTCCCAACACCCTCAAATGACATGTCACTTTCCTTGGTCAAAGAGAGTACCTTATCTTATAAGCCCACATGGGATCTTACAAGTAAATTAATTTTAAAATTGCCCTACTCTGAAGACACACAACCTTGTGGGTTGAGTACCTACACTAGGCTAGGGTATACGTAGGCTTTCTAGAAAACTTATGGTGCGGGTAGAGATCATAGTCTCCATATGATCCCTATTAACCTCCTTAAAATTATAAAATGAATTTTATAAATTTGAAAATTCATCTAATAAATATGAGAGGCTTAACTCTAATTAATAATTTTTAACTTTAATTAATCTTTATTCATTAATAAATCAAGAGAGAATTATAATTCAAAACATTAATAAACATGTAAAATCATTTTAAAGTATATAAATTGGGATGGTAAGATGATCCCTCATGCAGGGTATTACATAATTCATGAAAACCCATCCCTAATCTCATTCTCACTTCTGCCTAGTTTTCCTCACTATCTTCCTCACTAGGCCTTTTAAGTAATAGGTCAAATTCCATGATTGGTTTAGCATATTTGAGGTCTATAACTTTCTTATAAATCACCATGGTCATGAATTACAAGTCACAAACTTGTTACTCTAATGATTTTCATTTATTGACTTGGTCAACTCTGTCTGTTATACCAAATTTATGAGAACTAAGCACTTTTATATGGGGTCCACTCACTCACCTAAAAAACAAATTCCACTTGGAGGCACCTATAAGAGTTCACTATATGATCCAAACATAAAAGTATATCATCCAATCCATTCTGATCTATTTTCATCAATATCTTCCATATTGGGTCACTATGAGGGTTTTAAGGGGGTTTTACACTAGTTTCTATTCTTAATATTTCTTCATAAGCTCTACCCCTAAAACCAAATAATAATGATTTTAAATCATATTTAGGACCCTTTTCCATATCTCCCCAAGTGGTCATATTCCCATGTAATAGTCACATGTGGCAACAAGCAGCAAAAAATCCTTCTTAGGTCTGCAACACTTCATTCTAACACTTGAGAGACCTCAAAATCACTTTTTATGCTTTGTTCTTCAACTCAAGACCTTAAAAATTCACCAACACACTTGAAAAACATGTAAAACCTAAAATAATTCTCACATGAGCTCAAAAGCCTCCAAACCTAATCATGATACCTCATCATGTCACCTAGGGTCTTAAGATAAGGTCCATGAAAAGACCACCAATGAAGAACTTACCCCTTTGGCTCAATCTAAGAGTCATGTGACTAAATATACATCTTTCTCTCATGATTTAACACTATATTAAATAAATTCAAGTCCATACACACCCATATCATCATCATCATGCCTCTACAAGTCATATCTATACTCAAGAACTAATCCATCGAATAGACCTACTAGGCGCCATACTACTTTGAGACCTTCAAGACTCCTTGTATGGCTCACAAATCATCTCCAAACATATAAGAGAAACTCCATAACTTATCCCATCATTATACTTTAAACAAGACTTCTCAAACCATATAGGTCTCTTACTAAGACTAATTAAGCCTTCTTGATCACACAAGACATGAAGATAAAAGACATTGGTTATCTTTAACTTTTCTCTTCTAAACTAATGGATCCCTGAAGACCTTGAAGCCTCATATAAAATCCCTTCCAACTTGTACACATGTTTACACAGTGTCAAATATATTCTCACTTACTTAAGCTTACTCACTTCAACAAGCTTCACTATTCATGCCTTCACCAAGACAAGACTAGGCTTCACAAAACACTTTGTCCACAAATATTTGATTCTTATGAACTTGGTCAAAAATGATGTTATCACAATAATAACTTCAACATAATCAACACTCCCTTTCTTCTGATATCTCATAATAATACAAAACAATACTGCTCATAAGCTCATCACATCACAACATTGTGTCAAGGCCCTATGCAGAACTCAAGGACCTACTATATCATGCTTAAGCCATCATGATCACCTACCATGCATCCTTATAATATAACCTATGGGATATCAATGAAACTCAACTACCTTTGACATCAATGACAACATTAATGCCTCAAAACAATAATAGGAACATATCTCAATAATCCTTTCCAGCCTTTGGCCACCAAAAAATATCTTTTTAAATCAACAACCACCTAGGGTCATCATAGACCTCTTTTACAACCTGCACAAGCACTATAAAAATATATATAGATGATTGTTATCCCATTATTAACTAGTTGGAAATTAGATGAAAATAACATAAACAAACTCAAAATAAGTTGTGCACAATCAAGGTTATCAATTCTTATTTTGACCTACTTCTGCATAAAACCATCGATAGCCATCTTAAGCTCACAATACTTAGATTTACAGTCTCAATCTCTAATCAAATCACTCAAACTAGAATTTATACTAGATTCACTTGCACTTGAACCAATACTTAGGTGGGGAGAACTACATTGGGCTTGATCCCTCCATAAAGTATTGGTATGTAGGCAACTCTCATCACAATGAGGTGTTTAGGATATCCAACTTAATCCACTAACATTAGACTTTGCTATTTGTGCCAATCAGATGCCATAAAAACATGAAATTTTAGGGTTTACATATAAAATTAGTCAAAATAGGTCAGTGATAAGGAATCAAAACTTGTGCACACAAGAATAGGGTTAGTAGACTCAGACAAATGTGTACCCAAAAGCCTGAAATAGTTTTACACATAGTACACTAGCACTAAAATAAGGACACTAACACCATTGGTTCTATTATAAAATTAGGGCACTACTATCCAAGAAGGGTTTTGACACTTGGATCATGTTTACAACACTCAAGTTACCTCATGTCCTCATTTACAGCCTTCAAATCTCCCATCTCAGTCAATTTCCATCTAAGTACTTCTTTACATCATTTATTTCTATTTTTAAAAAGGTCAAACTAGATCAATTTTGTTAAAAATTAGTGGTTGTAGTTATTGTATATTTCTACCCTAATTTACTATATTTAGACCCTTTAACAAACTAGGGTTTACACTCCATAAACCCTACAAAATTAAAACAATATATAATTTGATGTAAGGTGAGTGATTTAATCAAACTCATCCTATGAAACATAATATGGTGAGGTTGAGTGATTTAATCAAGTTCAACCTATCAATCTAGTGAAGTTGGATGATTTAATAAAATCTAAATTATAAATATGGTGAGGTTAAGTGATTTAATCAACTCAACCTATAAAAGTGAACCAACTACTACAGATAGATTGGCTCGATAACAGTCCATCTTGGGTATGATAATAGTC
This sequence comes from Torreya grandis, assembly GCA_037957365.1. NCBI lineage: Eukaryota > Viridiplantae > Streptophyta > Pinopsida > Cupressales > Taxaceae > Torreya > Torreya grandis. The sequence continues at coordinate 1,376,336 of JARHVA010003078.1, forward strand.
TACTTTGGGTAATAATAATATTATTAATTTAGAGGAAAAATTAGTGTCTCTGGTAAATAATAGAAGAAATGAACTTTGTTCATGACCCCTATCATATATGGTGTAAAAATATGATATCTATAAATTGGTACATTTTTATTAGCATATGCACCTCCACTGTATGTCAAACATAAGTATCTATCAAAATGTAATCTTTGCTATGAAATTGTGTATACTAATAGTACCAATAAAACTATAAACTTTGTCCTAAATATATAAATATTCGATGCCAATGTATACAATTCTACCCAAATATATATTTGGACCATATAGCTATGATGGAAAGTCTAAAGAATCTAATAACTATGTAAGTGTCGAGGACATGTCTCTATGACATTACCCCACTGATATGTTCCCCCATTTGTGATGAGGGGAATACGTCTTGGAGTCACCACATTGCAAAATTATGAAGTCATTATGATCTATATAGATTGAATATATAACAATCGATTGTTATTGATGATAAATGTTTTAGTGAATTTTAGATTATATTTTTACAAAGGAAGAAGAATAAACTAAATACGAGTATGGTTGAAAAACCTATTTGGTGTTGCACATGTTGAATCAGATGATTGTGAAGAAATCCTCTTTGGCTTGGTAGGATGACCTGCAAATAAGATAACACTAAAGTAAATGGTTGGTTCTATAGATAGTTGGGTGGATTGCCTAATGCTAGCTAGATCATCGAAGTAAGAGATTCCTTTGGGGCTATCAATCCATGTGTTTTAAGTAATTAAGTTTATAAAATAGAATATATAATACTTGCATCAATAATTAAAAGCTACTAAAGTTGAACACAAGAAATTATTGATAAATAAATAGGCTAGAAATAAATAATATAGCAATAAGTAAGTCAATACTAATGCTAAATGAGTCAAGTGTGCTTCAAAAAATTAGGCAGGGGTATGTGAATAGGTAGGGACATAGAAAATTAGATTTGGTTAGGGGTAAGAGGGTGAAAATAACTTATTATTTTGTATGATAGTGATCGTTAGTGGTTGGGGTGAATGTCAATGATCAAGGTGATTGTCAGTGGTTAGACAGACCATCAGTGGTTGAGATAATTGTCAGTGGTTACTATGTGTAGGCTTGGGTTGATAAATGGTCAAATTGATAGGATCACAAAAGGTAATTCTAGGAGGTTGGCTTATGCTAGGCTAATTTCAAAATACAAGTAAAGTAATTGAATAATGAAAAAATGGTACTCAGCTTGCAGAAGGTTGGTTGGATGAACGGTTGAGATGGTTGGCTTATTGATGGAGTTTGGCATGATTCTGGTAGAGTAACAATATTTGGTTGTCATCCTAGGGGTGGTAAGAAGTCATCTCTTTTGACATGATGGCTAGATCACTGGATGAAGTGACCTATAAAGAAGGCTTTGGATGCAAAATTTATTGAAATTGTCGATGGATTTCACCTCCTACTCCTCTCTTCTTATAGGCAAGGAAGGAGAGGTGTAACAAGATGTTAACTGGGATTTCTAATCATAAATCATACATACAATGAACTACACATAGATTTAGATGAGTTATTTTTAGAAAAGTAGGGTAAAGTTGATGTGGGTATTTAGTTGGTTAGTTGGTGCAACCGTGACCATCGATGATCGAGGGCCAAGGTAAAAAATGGGTTAAAGGGTGGGTTTTGTCAGTTGGTCAAACTGACCATGTTTAGGATTGGTTAGGGGTGAGAGGGTCAAATTGGTCCCAAGGGGGTCTAGGGGTGTTTCAACATTTGTAATTGTAGTGTGCAAATTTTTGATGTCTACATTTTTCCCCTTTTTATTATGTGACTTTGAATCAACAAGCTACAAAACAAAAACTGATTATTGGTTGAAGGTCAGGTTGCCTCGAGTATGGGAAGAGGTGTTCCCCCTAAAATCAGGATTTGATGAGGTAGAATAGAATTAGGTGTGGGTTTGATAAGTGGGTAGTCGATGATAAAATGGGTAAATGATAGGTTGGGAATTTACAATGCAAACATGCATACAAAGTGTGATAAAAAATGCGATAACCAAGATCACACATTGACTAGGTTGCCATAGTTATTAAAAATAAAAGTTCATGCTTAGAAGGACAAGTAATAAATGGACTGCATGACTGCATTAAGGCATGGTAGATGGGTATACTCATAAACAAAAGTCTCTTAGGATATGCCTATGTTTCAATGGGTATCCAAGATAGGAAGTGCTCCTAGTGAAAAACACAAATGGGTCAAGTGTCATGGGTATCTAAGGTATGAAGTGCTCATGGTGAAAAACACAAATGGGTCAAGTTTCATAGGTATATGAGGTAGGAAGTACTCTCAATAAGACACAAGTGGGTTTGATATACACTAGGTGGTAAAACATAAAAAGTGGTTAATATGACAATGTTATCATTATGGTCAAAGGACTTGGTAAAAGTTGTTGTAAAACACACACAGTTGATTAGAAATGAACCAATGATGAGTTGATGAGGTGGTTAGGTTGGGTGGAGAAATTAGTCTCCATGGGTGGGTGTTTTGAGTTGGGTTTGCTCAAGGTAAGAGCAAAAAAGTGAGCAACCTGACCGTTGATAGTCAGGGTCCTCAAGGGCGATCATCGACAGTCACCCTAACCATCGATAGTCACAGTGCAAACCCTAAAAGGCCATGGGTCAAAAAGCAAAAAGTGATATATTTCACTCATTTGTCTTTTATGATTTGTTGAGCTCTAGTTTTTGGTGTATTAGGCAAAGAATATTATTGATGAGGATTGTTAAGAAGTTGACCAATTACTGAGGCGACTGAGTGGACCGATGGGACCAACAAAGATGCAGTGAACACGTGGATGCAGATGAGGACATGTAGGGGGTCCTCAGATTATTCCTCAATGATGGTTGAGGAATGAAATAGATGATGCTATTCAAATTGGTAGATTAGTTTGAATTTGCAGTTGCATTTGGTATTGAGGTTATTTGATCAGGTGTTTGGTTGGGTTGGGTTTTGGGGTTGTTTTCCCTAGGTAGGGTTTTGTGTGATTTGGGTAATTTTAGTAGGTAATTGTTGAAATTTGAAGGTGGGGTAGGTTAACCAAGGTGGGTTTAGGTTTTGGGTAATAAATTTGGAGGGATGGAAGGGGTTTTACTAGGTGTTATAATAGGGCTAGGGTTTGGGTGTTCCAATTGAAAAACACCCATAGTGACCATCGATGGTTGAGTTTGATCATTAACAGTCCACATCCATAAGGAAATGGATTTATGACCATCGACAATCAGCATGACCGTTAGTGGTTGCCTAAGTTAAAAGATGGTTTTTTATTTTTCTAAAGTATTTAAGGTATTTTAGGTGTTATTTGGTGGGTATAGGATGACCTTGTATGTTATAGGGTGGATTTGGCAGGTAGGCAAAACTCTAAAGGTGATAGATAAGGTAGAGGGGTAATGCAAGTATTGGTTAAATGGGTAAAATGAGTAGAGAAATAGGTCATTATGTGAAGCTTAAGGGTAACTGACATAGTTGAAGAGGCTAAGTGTGTAGTTAAAATAGTATGAGTGACTAAGTTTATGTTATGATATCAAACATTACAAGTTTGTGAGTAGATATAGATGTATGATCGAGTGTCATGCATCTTTACAAAGATTCACTAGGAGATGACCCCAATTGATTGGGCACATATGGATGAGGTCAGTTTGGGAGTGATGTGACACTACTAGCATATGCCTTGTGATTCATCAATGATCATGACCCTCATCAAGAGATGGGATCCAACCATAAACACATTCCTTCTACCAACTAGTGAGATGACTATCTTGCCAAAGGACATGTACATGATTACATGGTTGCCCCTATGAGGTGATTTGATTTACCACATAGATTAGGAGGAACATGATGAGATACTAGAGCTAATGCATGGAGATGATTAGGAATGTGTTAGATGGCACACTGGGGGTTTCAGAGACTCTATGCTCAATCAAAGGGTGAGGGGTAAAAGGAGACTTATGACTATGATGATGGCCATTTCATGCTTTGCCCTTCCAAACTCAAGTAGTGGGAGGTTTCCATACTTAGTACTAGGGGTGTTGGTTGAGATGTTGCTTGGGAATATAGTATTTGGATGGGTATCAATATTACTTATGCAGATATATAGGGAGTTGTGGGGGTTCAGGGCCCACAAGAGATATGGCATCAGTGTCAGTTTGGTTCTACACTACTGGGCCTATGAACACATCTAGGTGCTAAGGTCAGTAGGGCTGTCATGGGTAGGATATGCCCAGATAGATTTCTCAATCAATTTTATGAGGTGGGGAGGTGACTTTTCCACTTTAGGTGCAAGAGGAGGAGCCCATGACATTGATTGGTTTAGGGGTACTTTAGATGCACTGGTGATTGGAGACATTATCTAGAGACCATATGTTGGGTTCCTAGATTGGGCTAGGTATAGGAGATAGAATTTCTCCTTATAGAGTTAAAAGTGGATTCTCAAGTCAGAGGGATGGAGAGGTGGAGCTCATCCCATTCGATAGGGTACAAAAGTAGTTCAGCCTTTTATAAGGTATTTCAGGTCCATTTTCTAGGAATAAGTGAGAGGATGCAGAGATCCTTATACCAAATCCACATCCAGTGAGGACTTTTCAAGATCATGAGTTTCTAGTTAGGCCACAAATAGATGACACAAGCTTTGTAGATGGCTACAAGGCATGGTACTAGGATTTATACATGGAAATAGATTTTATAGATGGTGATGGTGGTAAGAAGCCTATAGATGTGGACCTAGTTGGAAGATGAGGATAGAAGGCATAGGTATAGGGAGTTTCCCCTAATACATAGGTATGAGCAACACTAACTGTGACATAGGCACAATTCATAGCACTACAGGGTTAGGTGACTATCTTATAGGGTCAAGTTGTTACTCTTACAGGTGATAGGGACTAGGCTAGAGCTTCACTAGCCTTGGTTACATAGGAGAGAGAATCCCTGAGATAGAGAGGGGGAGGAGAAATGACACCTATAAGACCATTGAGTACCATCCCCATGGCATGATTCCTAGGTAAAGTTGAGGAATTATGGTATTATGAGGCTATAATCTTGATGCGGTATCTTGATGAGCCATGATGGGGTGAGTATAGAGTGAGTGTGGTAGGCGGTGATAACATGGTAACACCAGGTCAGTGGGTTGCATATGTATGTGGATAGATAGGTATTGTAGGGGGATAGGCACTAGGACCTAGTGGTGATCCAAGAGATAGCAGTGCTCCAGGAGACAGTGGTACCCCTAGGACATAGACAAGACATGGTTTAAGGACATACTATATATTACTATATACTATTTTGATTCCAACCTATGAGTTGATGGGGTGAGATGTATATTTTGAGAGAGAGAGACATGTATATTTATTGTATACATTATGATGTTAGACTCATGATTTATATGTATAAAATTTTATGTAATGCTTATTGCTCATGGTCTTTGTTTTGATGTTATGAGATGATGTGATGCTTATATTGATGATGCTATTTTGATTATGCTTATGTTATGGATATTGGATATTGATGTAGACTCACTTAGCTAGGCATATGATGAGATGTATCTTGTGTTATTCATGGTTATGATTTTTGACATGTATGTTTATGACATGCTAAATTTTAATGAGACTATGCTTCCTTTTTTAGATTTAGACATGTGGTAGATAATGGTTGGTTGATTTATTGTACATGGATGCTATGATGTTATTATGATTGTGATGGTTATGATTATGGTTATGTGTTTGCTTATGACACAAATGGGTATGATGTGATGATTATGGTTGTTTGTTATTCAGCTTAAGGTAAAGCACATAAAGCAAGTTAATTAACAACACTAGATGTGAGAATAAAGGATATGTTCAAGAGACAAACGTCTTAGTGAAAATATCAACCTATTATGAGAGGATAAGAAGAGGTCATGATGCTTCTTCTTTGACAAGGACTAAAACAAAAACCAAAGTTGGATTGGCTTAAGGAACATAAGCCCTTCAAATGCTTCACATTAGCATTTGTTAGTTGGTTAAAAAGGCATCTTAACCACATGATGTTAAGTAAGCTTAAAATCCCTTGCTTATAGTGTATAAAGGTGAGATGGATAAAAATGGAACCTTCTTGTGAGACTAGCATGCCTCTTTTGTAGGTTTCCAAAGAGTCAATATAAACAAGTCTATGTCATACAAAACATAGATTGATCAATGAGAGAAGTCTACTCATGAAAGCTAATTATGACTTTCAAAATTATTTTACCTCTGAGAGCTGATTGTGGTTTAAAAAATATTTTGATTTTACTATTTATTTATAATGGGTCTTTTGATTTTTGTTGTTTTTACTTGGGGGTTGGGGAAGTTGATCAATATTGGAAGCTTTCAAGAAATTACTAGTTTTGAAAAATGCTTTACTTAGCCATCCTTCAAGGGAGTGGTCTAAGTTTGTATGCTTTGTTTAATGCTCTTGATAGTTGTCCTTCAAGGGAAAAATCCACCTTACTTTGAGCAATTTGAAATATGTTTCCAACAACTATCCTTCAAGGGAGTAGTCTGTGAATGTTTAGGAATGACCCATGATTGATATTGGTTTGGATTTTTCTTTTTACTTATTCGATTTTTGCTTGACATAGACATGCTTATATAGGCTTAGAGGTTCACCTTTATGAAGAAAAAACTAAAATCACAAGAAGGTTGATAAGGTGTAAAGAGTTTTAGGTGATAATGATCATGGGGATCTGCCCTTGTGAAAAGGGGTAGAAAGTACCATGAGAATCATGCTAGGGGTAGAGTTGTGGTACCCATTGTTCAAGATGAGGCTATGATTTGTGATGGATAATCAGATGATTTAGCTTTAATCAGTTGCCCCTAAAATAAGGAGATGAATGTGATATAAAATCAAGGTATAAGTTAAAACAAAAGGTGAACTTGATCCTTCTTAACAAAAAAATGGATGCAAATGTGAAGCATAGAGGGGCTCAGGTTTTGGGTTTCCCTCAAGAGAGTATAAATTGTAAGCTCCTAATCTATACTTGTGGGTTATGATATAGGGTCTATGCCAATTGAAAGAAAACTTGCCCTGCTTACTTTTCTAAATATTGGTGACATGTTGATTTTCCTTTAGGATGAGGTCTCTGATGTTAAATTATCACACTCTAAAGTGTTTGTTATAGGCATGTTTGACATGAACTTGATAGACATGAAGATGGGTGAGGGATGGCTAAGCGACGCTCATCAAGTAGCTCAAGTTGGGCAAAATGATGATGATGATAGTCATCTTCAGAAATGAGATATTGAAAATATATGCAAGGATAAGGAATTTGGACTTCAAGAGGCAAGATGACCTCTGCTCCAAATATAAGAGAGAATGGGGTAGCACCCATAGGGGTTCAAATGCTAGTATGATATACCCATAAGGTGAAGGGGATATGCAAATGCCAATCTTGACTAGAGGCATTGACCATCTTAGTGAGCATGTTATTGAGATTTTTGTTAGAGGCCTCGGCCTATCCATTCACTTGAGGGCAATAAGGTGAGGATAAAATTAACTTAATCCTAAATGAATTATAAAGACCCTAGACTTGCTTATTTTTAAAATATTTACCATTATTAGTGATAATTTTGTGAGAAACACTGAAAAGGTAGATAATGTGATGATTGATGAAGTCAATAATATTTTTAGCTTTGGTTGAGATTAAAGGAATAAATTCTACCCATTTGGTGAAATGCTTAGTTGTGGTGATGATAGAATGGTGTCCTTATGAAGAATGGGGGTCAATTTCACCAATAAGTTCCAGACCCCATCAGGAGAAGGGACATAAATCCATGGATACATGAAGACTATGGCTAGGTATGTGACGTAAATTGGCATGTTGTTGACACCTAACACACTTTTTCACATAATCACAATAATCTTGGTTAAGGGTAGGCTAGTAACAGCTAAGGCAAAGGATGTTTTTAGCTACAATGAGGGCACTAAAGTGTCCCCCATAGATTTTGTCATGTGTTTCCCTGATAACATGAGAGGCTTCATTACTGTGTAGGCAATGAAAGAAGAGGACATCAAAGTTATGTCTGTAAAGAATTCCCCCCATAATGGTATAACATGAGGTACTCTGGATAAATGCTCTTTGAGCATTCCTATAAATGCCAGAAGGAATGATGGCAAGATTAAGATAGTCGAGGGTCTGCTGATACCAAAGGTCAAGTTGGGTTTCCTCCACATTGAATATGGTAGGAGAATCTGGTTTGACATAGGCATGTTGGGTAAGTTTGTGGATAATAACATATAGCTTAAAGTTAGATGGTGCAGATAGGATCTAAGAGGTGAGGGAAGCTATGGTATCAGTGAACTTATTGGTAGATCGTAGGGTTGACTAAATGTGGTAGTGTTCAAATAATGATAAGAGTTCTTCAACTAGTTAGTTGTACTTTAGAAAAACATCATTCTTACATTGGTAAGAGCCATTGATTTGATTGACCACAAGTTAGGAGTCACCATAGATATTGATTATTTTGAATCCTTAGGCTAAAGTAGTTGGAAGGCCTATCACTAGGGCTTCATACTCAGCCATATTATTGGTACATTTAAATTTGAGTTTGAAAGACAAAGGAAGAGGTTCACCATCAAAGGGAATAAGAATGATGTCAGATCCTTGACCACATCGACACTTTGATCTGTCAAAGAACATGGTGACTTGATAGATGAAGTCCACTTAAGAGAGGGTCATGATGGACTCATCAGGGAAATCAAGAGGAGGAGGTTGGTTTTCTACTAATAGTACTTCAGCCAATTGGTCGACAATGATTTGCCCTTTAATTAAATTTTGATGAAGGAACTCAAGGTCAAAATTTGATAAAAACATGAGCCATTTAGCCATACATTGGTTTTGGTATGGCTTAGAGTGCATATACTTGAGTGGGTCAGTATTGGTTATGACATATGTTTTATGGTTAAGAAGGTAGTGGCGAAGCTTAGTGGCCATGAAGACCAAATCTAAAAAAAGTTTTTAAGTATGGGTATACAGAGTCTCATACTCTACAAGCATATGACTAATGTAGTAGATGACTTACTCTTTATGTTGTTCATCCAGATGAACAAGCATTGCCCCTAAGGAGTAGTCAGTGGTAGAGATATAAAATTATAAATGTTGGTCATCCTTAGGAGGGGTGAGGACAGGTGGAGACAAAAGGTACTTTTTGAGTAAATCAAAGTCTTTTTGATAGTCTCTATTCCACTTAAAAGAGACATCCTTCTTTAAAAGGAGGTGGAAGTGTTGGCATTAGTCCAAAATATGGGAGATGAAGCGATAAATGAATTGGAGCTTACCCTGTAAACTATATAGTTGCTTGAGGTTAATTAGAGGAAGCATGTTGAGGATGGATTTGATATTGGCCAGATCGACTTTGATCCCCCAAAGGGAAATGATAAAGCCAAGAAGCTTTCCTGACAAGACCTCAAAAATACACTTTTTGAGGTTAAAGCAAACATGGTAATGAATGAGTCACACAAAGATAATCTTGAGAACAACCAAATGGTCCTTACAATATTTGGATGTCTCAATAAGGTCATCCACATAGTCTTTGACAATCTTGTGGATAAGGGCATGAAAGATATAAGTTATTGCATGTTGGTAGGTCGCACCAACATTATTTAATCTAAAAGGAATGACCTTATAGTAGAAGGTTCCCCATGGGGTGATAAAAGTGGTTTTGTGCTGATCTTTAGGGGTAATTAGGATCTGATTGTAACCCAAGAATCCATCCATGAGAGATAACATCTTATGGCTGGCTATAAGATCAACTAGCTAGTTGATGCTGGGTAGAGGAAAGTCATATTTAGGGAAATCAAGGTTGAGGTCATGAAGGTCAACACAAATGCATAGTCCCCTTATGGCTTTGGTGACATGTATAACATTCAAGACCCATTGGGGATAGTCAATAGCTTGAATGAAATTGATAGATAGAAGATGCTAAAACTCTTCTTTGATGAGAAGGGATATGTGAGGGTGCATTCATCAAAGTTTCTACTTGATGGGTTTAGCATCATGGTTGGTGACTATGTTATAGGTGGTAATGGCAGGGTCAATTCTAGGCATGTCACTATAAGACCAAGAAAATGCTATGTTACGATCTTAGAGGAAAAAGGGGAAGTCTCAAAGTTCTTTATAATTCAGTGATTGGCCAATTTAGATAATGCAGGGGTTGTCTAAAGTGCCTAAGTTGATATCCATGGTGGATTAGTTTAACATGGTCAAAGTCTCAGGAGGAAGAGATTTGTGGATGGAAAAATCTAGGATATGAAGGTAGGTGAGAATGGAATCATCATCCTAGCATTGAACAATGTTAATAAGAGGAGAGTCATCTCTTATCATCTCAGGAGGGGTCATAAATATTGTTACAGTTACCCCATCCTTTTGATAAGTTAGGGGTTTGAGGCTGATCATGTTGATGAAAAAAAGTTTGGGGGATGATGTCATCCTCCTCACATGTAGGTGTAGAAGAGGTGGGTGAGGAAGGAATATCTTCCTCAACAATGGTGGTGGTAGGTGGTTTGGTTTTCCTCTTGTTGGGTAGAATGAAACTGAGGCCATGTTTCTCATGAGGCTTTCTAGTTTCAATGGAAATAAACTCATTTGGGCCAAAATCATATCATCTAAGACCAAATCCCTTCCAAGAACGCTTGTGGAGGTATGTCTTTGCAAAGCTTGGGTTATCCAAATAGGAGAAGCTAGAGGTGAATAGTCAAGGTGAAGAGGAGGTGGTAAATGCGATAAGTGGTTTGTCAAGTCACCCATAGATAAAATGGGTTAAAGAATGTGAAGGTCTAAAGGGAATAATGGATATGATATTAGGGTCATACTCAGGTTAGTGCTCAAGTTTCCCATATTCTTAAGAAGTAGGGAAAGCATCAAGGGCGAGGAGGTGATATTCCCCTAATGAAAGACATTGAAATGTGGATTCTAAGTGATTTGTGGTGGGGATTTGATTTGAAGGGATGGATGAGATAGTAGATGCCTCATCGGTAGAAGAAGATATGAGTTGATCTTTCATGGTTGAGGGGTTATCTTTGGCCAATAAGGGTGTGCTAGATGGAGGTAGGAGAACATCATTGGGTTGATAAGTCATGTTGCATGATGAGAAGGGACTTGGTTCAACTTGTATAGTGACGACTTGGCCTTCATGCTCAAATATGATGCAACGATGAATTGTAGAAGGTACACAACCCATGGAGTGAATCCAAGGTCATCCCAGTAAGACATTATATTAGAATTTGCCTTCTACTACATATAAGAGTTCAGGGAGTGTGTGAGGTCCTAAACAAATATGGAGGACAACAGTTCCCATCCTAGTGGCCATGGTGTCATTAAAGGATTAGAGGACAATTGAGGTTTCAAACATGATATTGTTCGATAGTTTGAGTTGATCATAGGCATGGGAGGAGATGATGTTAATACTAGCTCCCCTATCAATCATGACCCATTTGATGTGGGTTTTATTAATATAGTAGTAATGAAATGAGGGGGATTAGGGTCATTTAGATGGATATAAGGTATTTTTGAATCCTTGAAGGTGATAAGGTTGGAAATTTAGAGAGTACCGACAAAGGCTGCTAAAGGTTGAGGGTATTCAAGTTAAACCTCTACAAATTATAATGCCTCTATCATTACTTTGTGATGATGAGGTGAAGTAATAATCAACTCATATAGGCTCATTTTCATTGGGGTTTGGTGAAGTTACTTGAGATTGACTCTTTTGATTCATTTAGAGGGGTTAGATTGGGAGGTACCCAAGATAGATCCCTTAGGTTTGGCTAAAAGTGAGGATGCTTGATTTTGACTTGGTTGGGAGGTGTAAGATGGTTATGTTTATGGGATGGATACTTTAGCCTTCCCCTTATCCTTTTACTGAATGTGTGGTCATGTGACCACATTGATAGAATGGGTAGAGGGAAGAGTCAGGGTAGGAGATTGGTTTAGCTCTTCATCATCCTGAGGTGAGAGGGGGGGAGTAGGTAGGCATTGGGTAGAGGGTGTTCTCTATTGGATTCATAGTAGGATTGTGAGAGGTTCATCTATTAATAGATCATCCTCATCATAGATCCGATGGATTATGGTTTGGAGAGATTTGCAGTTCTTTGTGTCATGCCCTGGTGTCCTATGATAGGAGCATATGTGGTGGTTCCTATGATAGGAGCATATGTGGTGGTCATTATATTAGAAAAGATTCAAACCTAGAGGGTAAAATGGTTTGATGGGGGTAAGGTCAAGTAAGAATCTTGTAGTAACCTTTGGAAGATGGTTGAGTAAGGCTTAGCTAAAGGAGGAGAGGGTTAGAGGTTTTGGTCTTGGTTGGTGAGATGGAGGTCTTTTTAGAAATAGGTTTGGTGATAGAGGATTTGGGTAAGGTGGTGTTATTAGTTGATGGTTTTGGTTTTGGTAAGGTGGAAGTTTATAAAGCGGAGGTATGAGGTTTTAGGGTAGGTATTTTGGTTATTGATGGTTCAGTGAAAATAGGTGTGTCAAAAAACAAGTGCGTTGGTGTAACTAGTAGTGATGGTTGGGTTTTGGTTGAGGTAGTCAGATTCCTAATCAACATGGAGGGATGAGGCCCCAAAATAGAGGTCAAGGTTTAAGGAGGTAGAATTTTGGCCCTCTGGCCTTTTGTTGGATTTAATTGCTTGGTTTATTTGGTTTGGTGTTTGGTTGGTATGTTTGGGGGGTTAGCTCTAGTTTCAAGGATGGGTGATTAAGGCTATGCATAAGGAAGACACTAAGGTTTTTGGTTGGTTTGGTTGGAGGGGATGACTTAGAAATTTGGGCTCTAGTTGCTTTAGATGGCTGAGAACTTATTGTGTTAGTAGAGGTTTTTATTGGTTTGGTTGATAAGATAGGAGTTTGGATAATGGAAGTGGTGGGTTGGTCTACCAAAGGTGTGGTCAGAAGTTCTTATTTGGTGATGTAAGGGAGCCCCAATTGTTTCAAAAAGGTGGCTTGATATATGTCAAGTTTTGAGACAAATTTCAATCTTTGAACTAGTCTAGAGAATGGTTTATATATTGATGTTATTCCCTGGATAGTGGATTCGAAAGAAAAACCCATATATTAATAAAGGGGAGCGATGAACTCATCCTTTTCCTCAATCAAAGGATGCAAGGTTTGGATGGGTGATTCCTAAATGGGAGGAGTAGACATGTTGGATATCTCTTTAGGAATGCTCTCTAAAGGGGAAGTAGATTGCTTGATAGTTGAGGGAGAAGGTAAAGTGGTGATGGTTGCTTGCCCTAGTACGTTAGTTGAAGAAGGGGTTGGTGGCTCCACTACTTCAAGAAGTGGAGGAGGAAAAAGAGGTGATTCCTTGATTTGGGTCTCCAAAAGAGGAGAAGGTAACTCCATTACCTCAATAAATAGAGAGGGTGAAGAATAGATAGATTAGGTAGTAGGTTCCTCAATAATGAGCGTGTCAAGAATCATGTTGACGTATGGGTGTCATGAGAACACTCAACCTTTTTTCTCTCATTTTTGGTAGGTGCATGATTGGGAAAAGGTTGTCTAAAAATGTTAAGGGCTTAGTTCAAAGTTGCATTTGGGTTATCCAATGTGAGCTCCCCCTTGTTAATGAGGGATTAGAGAATGCTCTTGAAGGTATTACACCTACTGACGTCATGCCCAACTACTCGATGGAAATCACATAGTTCATTCTCATTGTACCAGCTAGGCACAGGATGAGAAGAATAAAATTGTTGAGGAGGTTTGATAGGAGTAAGGTGTATGGTATTGGCTTTCAATAATTTCTCTAGGATTGAAACATAAGATTCCCCAAGTAGAGTAAATTGCTTCTAATTATTTCAGTTTTTATTCCTCATATTTTGTTTAGAGGAATTAGAAGAGTTTGGTTGATTGATAGATGGTGGAGGGGTGGCTTTAAGGATAACTACATTTGCAGTTCCCTTGCTCTTAGTATTGGTATTGGTTTGGTTTCTCGGTTTGGAGGAAGAGGCCTCATCGGTTCTGTAGGTAGAGTTCTTATTTTTTAATTTTAACTTTCTTTCATCGATGGATCTATTTTTTAGCTTATGTGTCATGGTAAAAGCCTCATCAAAGGTTTTGAATCTTTGAATATGCAATGTAGAAGAGATGTTCTTTCCACATGCTTGAGCAAAAAGTTTTATCAGTTTGGGCTAGGATAAAGAGAAGGAAAGTTGATTGATTAGGCTTATCTAAAAGACCACAAAATCAACAATAGATTCATCATCAAATTTATAGATATAATAAAGGTCAGTGATGGAAAATTTCTTGGAGATGTTTATCGAAAAGTGATCCAAGAAAGTTTAGGCCAGTTGGGTGAAGGAGAAGAGAGAATGTTTGGTTATGGCACTATACCAATCCAATGTTGGAACAGATAGGGAAATGGGGAAGGTATGAAGAAGGAGGGCATCATCATAGGCTATCAAATAACATGCATGCCTAAATTCCTTGAGGTGATGCTGGGGGACCTCTGTACTTTGAAACTTGGAGAACTTGGGAAGCTCCCATTGGGGAGGATATGGTCTGATAAGGATAGACGGGTGAATGGGTTCATTTTATATTTGGTCATATGATAGGATGTTTTGATCACTAGAGATGGATGACTCTAAGGTAGTCATTTTATCCATGAGTATCTTCATTAGATATATTTGGGGTTATGCACTTAGAAGGTTTTAAGGTGCATATTGTTGTGGTGGTTGGGTGGCATATTGATAATTGGTTAGAGGTTGAGGAATTGCCACATATTGGTATATGGACAAAGTTGGTTGGGTGGAATTTATGTATGGGTAGATAGATATAGGTGGTTAGGTAGTGGGTAGAGGTACATGCCCGTATGGGTTAGGGATATAACCTTGGTTTGGTGCAATGGGTGCCTGTTGGGTAGGAATGGTGGCTAGGTTATTAATCAAAGGGAGGGTAGTGACCTTTGTACTGATTGGTGGTAAGGTAGGAGGTATAGGTATCACAAGATTTTGAAGTGGGGTAGTGGTTAAAGGATTAGAGATAGTTAAAGGGAAGTTGGAAATGCTAGTGGTAGGTACTCCCATGGTGAAGGGAGTATAGGTGGCTAATGGCTGGGTTGTTCCTAGGGTAGAGGAGTTGTTAGTGGGGTTGGAAGGTATAGGGGTGTTTATAGGTTGGGTAGGTTGGTTTTCCATAGTAGTATCAAACGGATTATTGGTAGATGAGGAATCTTGTGTAGTCAATGGTTGGGTAGTGACCGTGGAAACATAAGAGTTTCCCATAAGGTAGGAAGGCATTCAATAAGGTGGGTCAACAAGTGGAACTGAGGTAGGGGTATGTTGAGGCATGGTGGTAAGATAATGTTGAAGGGCCATAGGATTGTTAGCTAAGAAAGTGGCAAAGTTAGAATCTCCTTAGGGAACTACCCAAGAGAAGAAGGACTTCCCAAAGGGTGAGGAGAATCTACTGGTTTAGAGATGTAGTCCATAGATGAGAGGGTAGAAGACATTGATTAGTTTGGTGATGGGTTTTATTCTACTAGATTATTTCATTGCTGATGAGTTAGAACCATACAAGATAAGGGAGAGAGAATTAAAAAAATCTCACCACTCAAACAAAGAAAAAATAAGAAATGAGCAAGGAAATCTAACACACACTGAAAAGTATGTTAAGTCTTAAGGTATTTTTTAGTCTCTCTTTTGGCTTATGCCTTAAGCATTTAAGAATCATGTGATAAAAATTGGATTGTAGAGTAGGTACTATAAAATAAGTCTATGGTTGGTTTCAATTTATGTTTAAGCTATCAAAGAAGGGATCTATATTGGGAATCAATATGTGGCTTGGTATTAGGGCCTACCCCCTCACTTCACACACCGCAGTGATAAGGGTATCGAGTGCTTAGCCAATATATACCAATTTCCAGAGTTTATACTCAACTAGAGAGCTGAGTTGGTTCTCCCCTTGGTAATGACCTCCAAGTAGGATAGCCGAGAAAGGGTAAGGTGACCACTAGGTGATGAAATCCTAGTTGGGCCTTGTCTCAAGTTTTTTAATATTCAATTGATGAAGGTGGTTTGGTTTAGTGTGTGTAATAAGAGTGATGCTACGATCAAATTACTTTGCTTTAGTTTAATTAAGTGAGATAAAGTTGTAACTAATATCTACACTTAATTTTAAGCCCAAAAGAAGATTTGATTTCATTTATGAGGATACAATAGAGAGAATAACATATGGATGCAAACAAATGAAACCTAATTAAAGAATCAAGAGTCCCAATAGGTGTGCCAAAATGTTTCAGTGAATTTTAGCTTATATTTCAAGAAAGGAAGAAGAAGAAACTAAATATGGGTATGGTTGAAAAACCCATTTGGTTGTGTGCATGTTGAATCAGATGATTTTGAAGAACTCCTCTTTAGATAAGGAGGATGAACTACAAATAAGATTACACTAAAGCAAATGGTTGGTTAGATAAATAGTTGGGTAGATTGCCTAGCGCTAGTTAGATCCTGGAAGTGAGAGCTTCTTTAGGGGCTGTCAATCCACATGTTTTAAACAATTAAGTTTATAAAATAGAATATAGAATAATTTCATTAATAATCAAAAGATACTAAAATTGAACACAAGAAATGATTAATAAAGAAATAGGATAGAAATAACTAATATATCAATAAACAAGTCAATACTAATGCTAAATGGGTTAAGTATGTTTTAAAAAATTAGGCAGAGATCTGTGAACAAGTAAGGACATAAAAAATTGGATTTTTTTGGTTGTAAAGAGGGTGAAAATAACTTGCTATTATATTCTATCACAGTGACCATTAATGGTTAGGATGACCATCGGCGTTAAGGTGATTATCGATGGTCAGGGTGACCATCGACGGTTGGATAGACCATCATCATTTGAGACAACTATCAGTGGATATGGTGTATAGGCCTGGGTTGATAAAAATTCAGATTAATGGGATCACAAAAGGCAATTTCAGGAGGTTAGCTTATGCTAGGCTAATTGTGAAATACAAGTAAAGTAATTAAATAATAGAAAATAAGTACTCATCTTATAAAAGGTTGGTTAGATGAATAATTGAGGTGGTTGGCTATTTGATGGAGTCTAGTGCAATTTTGATAGAGTAACAATACTTGGCTATCATCTTAGGGGCGGTAGTAAGTTGGCTCTTATGATGTGATGGCTGGATCGCTAGATGAAGTGACCTACAAAGAAGGCTCTGGATGCAAAAGCTCTTAAAGTCATGGATGGAATTCACCTCCTTTTCCTCTCTTCTTATAGGCAAAGGAGAGGTGCAACAAGATGTTAATTGGGCCTTCTAATCATAACTCATGCATGTAATGGCTCGTACATGTAATTAGTTGAGTTATTTTTAGAAAATCAAGGTGGAGTTGATGTGGGTGTTTAGTTGGTGAGGCAGTACAACCCTGACCATCGGCGGTTGAGGGCCAAGGTAGAAAGTGGGTTAAAGGGTGGGTTTAGTTAGTTGGTCAAATTTACCATGGATAGGCTTGGTTAGGGGTGAGAGGGTCAAATTGGTCTCAAGGGGGTCCATTAGTGTTTTGACATTCAAAATTATGGTGTGTAGATTTACGGTGTCTATAATAAGCCTCAGTAATTTGTTAAATTTTGAATATAACATTATATTTTTAGTATTCATAATTGGAATAATGCCTGGGTTGAAGAATATTTTAGGAAAAAAATTGGTATGGTGTGAAAGGGTTCATTGTATACATTCCAATAAAACTTGTAGTTTTGAATTTGGGTAACCAATGCTCAAGATACATGATTTTAAAATTATAGTAGTTGAAAATTGAATGGATATTTAATGGGTTTTGAAAATAAATTTGAATTTCATTTTCATTTTAAAGCTTTGAAAAATTTGACCTCTGGAGTAGTTTGAAAATGCTGCATGAGATAACCCCATGTCTGATGCGATTTGAGCTACCTCAGACAACCCTAGCAGGATAGGACCTTGAGGAGTTGGTAAGTAGGATTTTTTAAAATTGTTTGGTATTTTTTAATTTTGTTAATTTTTAGTGATTTTTTTAGTTTTTCAGGGTCGACAGACACTACTATCACTGAGTTGGATCATTGAGATGATGATAACATCCAATATTTGATATAAGTGTCTTATGCTATCATCTTGAATCTATGGTAGCATTTAATGCTACCATATAATTAGGTTTTTGAAAATTTAGGCTTAAAATATGGTTTTATTGACTTGAATTTGATGATTAGTGCTTACTTTTGTATTATTTATGTGTGTAAAAAGACATGCACTTCTATAATTTTTAGCACAATAAACATTTTTATACCCTTTCTAAACTAGATCTAGATGACATTGATTGGGATATTATTAATCAAGGAGGATTGGGGCTTGTGGCCCAGTTAGGATAAGTCTTGTATGACATCCATCTCATGACAACATTAGCTGAGATATGGAATGTTGACACTTGCACTTTCTAGTCCCCCAAAGGAAGATGACTATCAAATTAGAGGATGTATACTTGATTTTGTGAGTGTTGATTATAGGTTACATGATATGTTTTTAGGTAGTCTAGTATTCGCCATATTCATATGTCTCATGTATATTTTACTAGGTAGCGGTTAGTAGATGTAGATATGAGCATTACCATTTGGCTAGATACTATTATTAAATATGGTGTTATGCAATTGAATAAATTTATATGTGGCCTAGTAGATTTAATTGTAGGAGTGGATGGTGGTGGAGTGGTGATTTATTATCATATGTACCACATTGTTCAACATATTGAGGAGTAACGTGTGAAATTCTCTTGGGGGTATACCATGGTAGCCCATTTGTATAGAGACTTGAATAGATTTTATTTGGACACATGTGGTGGTGGGATAAGTGATGTACACTTTTACATGTGTGGGTATATAAGAACATTTAAGTTGTGTAGTTGGTCATTTTGGATTATTTTACACTTCCCCATATTATGTGGCATCCATATAGGACATTGTTAGGATGCACTAAGGATGTACATGAGTTATATTGTTTTCGTACCAGTATGTGGTTATTTAAATTATTTTTTGGTGTCTATGAAATATATCAATATGATCGTGTATTAAAATAGTTTATTATAGATCAAGGGGTGCCCTCGAATCCATATACATGGCACTATATAATGAGAGTTGATTGTAGTCCAAATGATAAACCTACTATTTTGATAGTAGATTTGGCCCCTTTTCCTCTTGATGCAAGATATCCAATTATACCATTAGCCATGAGGGATGATGTAGGTTGTACAAATGATTATACATAGTGTTGGGCATGGACCCATTGGCCATTATTATTTTTAGTGATTGTTCACCTTGGTGTAACAACTGTAGCATAGGTTGACAATGGAGATCTTATAAGTTCACAGCCTTTGGATGAGCCTAACATCAGAGTGACATGTAAGTATGATTTTTTATTTGTATTTGATTGATAGAAAATTCAATATGTGTATCTAATAAGACTATTTTATTTTTTATTTGTATGTATTGATTGTAGGGAATAAATAATGGTCCATGATGGTTAATCACATAATACAGGGCCTAACTTAAAGTGTACCCATGGATTTAGACAAGATAATTTTGTAGAGATGGTTGTGGATATTGTGGGTGCCCATGTATGCTTATTGATATAGTATCTAGAGTGGTGAAAACATATCATAAGTAGCCATAAATCAAGATGACATGCATGAAAATTTAGATAATTGAGAGATCCCACATTGGAGCTCGATAGAGATCATGTAGGTTTTGATCAATCACTACAATGACCTATGCCAAGAGCATGATCATACAATACATCGGATAAAATCATTAGAGGAGAGATTACGAGAGTGGTCTTGATCATATAGGCCTAATCGAGATTTAGGAGCTTTTACATCAAGGGAAGTTAAATATGGTGATAGATAGTGATGATGACTCTAACATACCTAGGGATATACCCCTACATGTGATTGATTATTACTTAATATATGAACATTATACCATTTTTGATATATATATATATATATATATATATATATATATATATATATATATATATATATATATATATATATATATATATATATATATATGATGATGTTTTTTGGTTTATATGTGGTCTTAAAATCAATGTGCACTTTGATTTCTTATTACCTAGGATGCTTTGATTTTTAGTTTATGTAATATATATTTGGATTTAGTATACACATGTGGGATGAAATATTGGAGATGTTATTTTAAAATTAGATTTATAGTAATAGTGAGTCAATCATTAGACATAATAGAATCTAATTGGGAATAAAAAAGCTCAGATATAATGATCAAGTGGTAATTGGGTTTCTACTTTTGGATAATTGATGTATTTGTGTGAGTATCAAGTGTATCTATCTGATTTGTATATGTGCATGACAATTTTGGTACACATATTTGCTATGTAGATATGTGAGTAGGCTCTATTAGGTTTGTCTTAATGCCTCTTCATGTGTCCCTCTATTGAGAGATCGATCAACCAATGGTTCTTTGGTAGGATCAATGTGGGAAAGATCAGTTATTATAGAGGGTACACTAAGAGAGGGACTTATTCTAGTGGTTGACTTATGCAAAGGCCAATGGAAAACACATTCCTAAAAAAGGAGCAAATTTGGATGTCTTGACCCTCTTAGAATTAACCCTATAAGAATTAGGGGAAAAATACCTTGATGTGCCTTTATAAAATGAAAATTTCCCTCGATCTACTAGTTGTTAAATCTTTTACCGTAATGCAAAATAATAATTATCACAATGCCCATTAATACCATAGTAAGTGCAAAAGGGTTGTCCTTTTACCTTTTCAAATATGTGTGGTGGATGGTAATAGTTTGGAGAAAGAGTAATCAAACATTTATCTAATAATGTATGCAATATGTCATGTGGGAAATCCCTAAGCCATTCAAATTGAATTGGTTATGTTTGGTAGAGTTATAGGCTAGAACTATTGGAGTTTTTCTATATGTAAACTGCTTACCCTTATTCAAAACTTTTATTGTACATTATTTAATATGTAATTAAGATTTTGGAGAATGTATTTATTCATGGATTTTATAATTTATTTTTTGCTTATTGGAATTATTTGTACCATGGATATCTATAGGTAAATAAGTATGTGATTTAGGATTTGTGTTCATTAATTCACATGCATACTTATACCCATCCCAATATAAGGTATCAAAAGAAGTAAAAGGTTCGTGCAATGTCCTCTTTGAGTGAATAAATAAGGCCCCTACTAAATATGAATTGTACTTATAAATCCAAGGGGTTGTAATTCAAGGAATATAAAATATCCTTAAATTGAATAACATAGTCTTGAATGGGTTTGTCCTCATTTTTAGTCAAGGTGTGCAAATGGTCCAATAGTAGCTTAGGAAACTAATGTTTATGAAAATTTGATAAAAATACATCCTCAAGATTTTTAAAGGTTGGTATTGAACCATTTTTTAGGTTATAGAACCAAGTAAGAGGTTCCCAAGCTAAACTTTTATGGAATGCTTTTAGTAAAAAGTGTCCATCTTTAACTTGATGATTGAAGGAGTGTAGATATTGTTTCAAATGACTTAGAAGATATCCTTATCCATCAAAGGAATATAACCTATGCATGATATAATTATATTATTAGGTATTGTAGACACTCATTTTCAGCCACATCCTTATCTAAAATGGACTTCAGACTGATTTCTACCAAACTATACAAATTAAGCTTAGGAATCACTTAACATCCTAAATTCATTTGAAAATTAGATGTAAATGCCTAGAGTTACATCAACACATCCTTACTTAGGGTATTACCCTATATTTAATGATAACCTCTCACAAATTCATCTCTAGTTAGCTTGCGCCCTAGTACCCTAGCATTTTAGACCAATTAAGCAAGACACTTGATCAAATTATTGACATGACCAAAATCCTAAGTATAATTAATTAAATAAGCAAATAAATTTAAATGGTTAGTTAAATAATCTATTTGACTTAGTGAAACTATAATTTTAAAAATTCAAAATTTAATAAATATCAAAGGGAAATGAGGTCATGATGACATCATCATCTTTAAAGTCAAGAATTCTAAAATATCAACATAAATGCCTTACAAAGGAAAAATGCTGAGCCATGCCTCCATAAGTGCATAATTAAAGACATTATTTATTATATTTGGACTCCCAAGGTTGACCCAGGGTTAACCTATACCTAATAACACCTAGGTTATGGTTAGTTTGAAAATTATAAATACGAGGTCTCACACTCACTTCCAACAAGCTCTTTTGTCTAAAGTTATTATTCAAAATTTACAAGAGAAGATTCATAGACCAATACATACCAGAGTTAAAATCATAGTGGATAAAGGGGAGGTGATGTCCTCAAAGCAAAAACACTGAAGACTACTCCATTTGGACACAAGTTGAGCAAGCTAACCACCATCTCAATAAGAGATTCAGAGCTATAAAAAAGGTGAAAGTGATTTGTCTCTTGTCCTTCTAGTTGTGTTATGTTTTGTCTTGTTATTATCAAGCTCTAGGGTAAATTTTAGAAGTGAATATTTGTTAATTCATAGATTTTCCTTTTTTTAAAATTTGTTTTTGGTGATTTTTAGGGTCACTACATTGGTCTCGATCACCTAAAAATTTAGAATTGTAATTTTTTTTGAGGTTCAACTTGCCAACCATTTAAAATAATTTTTAGTTAACCATAAAATTTACCACATATATATAATAAATGCGATGCCATGGGTAACCATCAAATTCTAATTTTGAAAATTTCCTCATGATATCAAACAAGCAACCCAAGGATGATACCTTGATGCCCCTATCAAGAAATAAGTAAAACTGAACGCCTGCACTGTGCCCATTTCATAACATTCACACTACCACTAATCAATTGAAATCATCAAATCAAAACTGAATGATAACATCTACATTACAATCAAATTACTTCAACTGAATAATAGTATTTAAGCTAAAATTAATCAACTGAACTGAATGGTAGCATCCATGCTACAATCAATTAGTTGCAATCAGATGATAACATATTAGTTGCAAGAAAATGAGGTTATTTATGCTTTCATTAGCTGGTGTCATCTTCGCTACAACCAGATGGTGGCATTCTAACGACAATCGAGTGATTGCATCCATGTTACAATCAGATGGTAGTATCATTACTGAAATTGAACTGTAACATTCTTGATCATCATGGCATCTAGTGGATAAAAGGATAGACTAATTATCAAGAAAATCGAGAATATTATCTTTTTTTATAGATCCAATAAAAAAATACAACTACAATGCACTCAAAATATAAGTACTTATTACTTTTTTAGTTCGTATTGAATTCAATTTTAACTATTGAATAATATCAAAACACTTTTACATGTAAAAATGCCCACTGATCATGATTGTATCTCATAATAAAAAATTTACCACAATAACATGTCACCCCTTGAATTTTATATTGATGATGACATACCACCACTCAAAGACTTTCCTCTAAATTTTGATGATAATGATCATGAAACTCAACTACTAGAAGATATTTCTATTTCTCATCAAACACCAAGTTCAACTAAAAATTCCACTCGAAAATTTTTGGGAAGGAAGAGAAGTAGATTGACAATTGGAAGGTCCTTTAAGGTGGACTGGGCATCAAAATTTCCCTTCATTAAACTTGTACAACCTAAAAATGGTAATGATACTCCAACAGAATGCAAATATACAATATGTAGTTGGAAATTAGGAAAGAAACACAAAATGCAACTTAAGTTGGACACGATTGAGAAATATTATGGAAAAATATATGTGATGGTGAAGCACACAGATGGATAGACAAAAAGAATGCACATATGGAAAAATTTAGAAGAATGCATGCATGTAAGATATGCAAACGAGTATAAAAATGATAAGAAACATCAAAAACATCTTGTTGAGGAAGGGGGAATAATCAAAGCTCAATTAAAAAAAATTATGTAGTCCCATCTAAAGGACAAATATATACAGTTATCTACTATATACTACAATTAAATAAGGGGAAGACCTATTTTTATTTTTTAGTTTATAATATTTTATTTCAACATAATGGATTTATTGATATTCCATAATCACATTGGTTAGATAGTAGTGGTTGGAAAATGGCAAAATGTCTAGCAATGGTTGAGGAGGAGGATTTAATAGAATTTTTTAAAAATTCAATGTTCATCTTAGTGTCCATTAATAGGTTACAATAGTTGACAACACATCATGGGTTCATATGCACATGTTTATACTTTAAAGAACTTTTCAAGGCAACCTCATCTATTAGCAGTTCATAAAATGATAGAAAATTGTAATGCTGAAAACCTTCACAAATTGGTTGTATCCAATTTGAGAGATAAATCTAGGATGGATGATTATGCAATAACTACAAAAAATGGTGTGTGTTGAGGCTAATGGTGCATCAGTAATGCAGGGGCATAAGAATAGTTTGTGTATTCGACTACAAACAACATTTGCCACATATATGGTTCTGATTCATTGCATAGATGATATGCTGAATTTTGCATATAAAAGAGTTAACAAATTTTTTAATATCATAAAAGTGGAAGAACTCATTCGTGACTTACACGATTATATGTCAAGCAGTCCAAAAATATTTTAGAGTTCCAAAAATTTTCAATAGGCGTGACTGATGGTAAAAATTTGTTGAAAGATGTTGATACAAGATGAATTTCTATGTATGAACTTGCATGCTTAATTTTTGAAGAATATACATCGTTAGTAGGTTTTATGTATAAATATCATAGGGAAGTTAACAAAGAAAAAAAAATTGTTGTACCATTGAACAGATTTGGAAACATTGTTGACATTATGCATAATTCTCCCAATGTTGAAGTAAATTAATTATTTAATGAAACATGCTCATGAGAGATCCATTTATATCATTGAATTTATATAGTTGAAAAAATGAGTATGTCAATTTATAGATATATTATACACATCGAATAAAAAGTTTTAGGGTCTTATTTTTAATAGCTGATTTTTTTTGAAATATTTTAAGAATCCTAAAATTTATTTGAAATTGAATATCAATGACCATCTTTATGTCATAGTTAATGGCAAGGAGATACCAATACACACTTTCTATAAAAGACTTGATTTTGTGGGAGATGAAACTAAAGAACTGTCTATAACACGTATTTTATATGATACTATTATATTTGAAATGTGGATGAAATTGAATAGAAATTCACAAAACTTATCTGTAGATATCATAGATCACTTTCAAAGGGATGATTTTTTGGAGGCCATGAGAATTGTGAATCTCATATTTTGAAACAGTGCTAATGGTCAATAACTAATAAACACTTTATTTTAAAAATAAATGGCTTCTCTTATTAAGCATTTCATTAAATCTATAGAGGTCAATAGAACCAAAATTAAAGGTATATTATGAAAGGATTTGTTGACATCTCAGTCAACACATTTTGGAATTATAATGGTTAATCAATATCGCTGTCTAAATGAACCAACAAAAAATGGGGCAATTACATGGCTATGGAAAAAATTATCTGAATATTACCCTATAGGAAAGTATTAGTGAATATTTATGATTATATCAACTTTTTAAAATAATTATTTTTGTCTCCTTGGAATATGAAAGAGTATTTAGTTCATTATCTTACATTAAATCAAAACTTTGAAATAGTTCGGACAAAAATTTAGAAACTTATTTGAGATTGTATTTTCACGTTATGTTGTGGACATGTTTCCTTATGAAAGAGATTTGGAAAGATGGAGTTATCTAACTAAAATAAGAGGTGTCATTAATATAATGACCAATAGAGAGTATGTAAACATTGACACTCAATATGCCACTGATATGATAGATGCAAATGTTACTTGCGATGATCAGATTTGTCTAGGATTGTTTCAACTACCCGAGTTTTAGTTTTATATTTATTACAATTATCATATTATGAAATCCAATTTCATTTTTAATATTTTAAAAAAATTAAAAAATTTAATTCTTAAAATTGTTGATAGCATTATCATTTGAAATATTTAATCCATTCATCATGCAACTTTCCATTTTATGTAATTGGTTCTTCAAATAAGTCATAATATATTTGAATTTTTTAAAGATTGTATTGTTAAATACATATTTTTATTACTTTTGAAAAAATATAAATTTGATATTATAGCACCATGTTAATAGTTTTAACCTTAAATTTTATCTTAAAATTATAAATATTGAAGTCAAATACCAAGGCAATAGAATATGAGAAGCCTATTGAACAACATGACCAAATTGAAAAGAAAAAAATATCTTATTGAACCTATAAATCATTATAGCTACATATAAATATTTTAAACTCATCAAGATTCAAGTGTAGAACAACAATTTAGGAAATACCTTCATCATTAAATTGAATTAAATTCTCATGAAAAAAAATAAATGTTTTACTTAGTTGTTGTCAAATAGACCAATGAACTTTCCATGGACCAAAAACAAATCTTAATTATTATCTAGACTCTACATAAATAATAATTAATTTTTTTCCATTATCTATAATCATGATAATAATTGAACAAGATGAAAGCACATCACATTCAAATTAATGCTTAGTCCAAATTCATAGAAAAAAATAATTGCAATCTACATCACCATGTTATTCGAACTATATCAACTCAGAATATGCATATAAGATGTTAAATGAACCATAACTCAGTAAAACAAGATTAATTGAAACTTAATAATCTACTCTTTAAAAATTAAAACCAAACTCCAAGTTAAAAACAAACTACTCCCACACCCCCATAGAATTGTGGAATGCAGTAGGTCCTCGACATAAGGGTACACCGAATATAGCTAATAGACTAATCCCACACCCCCTTTGCACAGTCTGATACCGAAGAAAATGAAAATGCAAAGAAGACCTGTGTAGGATACCGATAGAATAATCCCAAAGAAGGCATGTGAAATCCAAATAGTGATTATCCTTCACATGAGTGATAAAATCACCCATACCACAGCTAAGCATAACCATTTGCCCCTTCATTAATAATGATATCCTTAGTATTTTGTGGGATTTGGTCATGAACAAACCAAAATTTAATTTGTTATTAATCACCCCCATATTAGCAAAAGAGTCTGCCACATGGTTACCTTCTCTATAGGTGTGACATATATTGTAATTTGAAAAGGCCCCACATATGTTAACAACCTCTAGGATGAAGTCTTTGATAGTCCAATTAGCTAGATGAATACCACTGAAGTGATTAATGATATTCAAAGAATCACCTTCAATGATAATATTTGTGATATGACAATCTCTCGCTAACTTGATCTCCTAGAGAACAACAAGTTCCTTAGCATACAGCGAAATCACCTTAAAGTAGCCCTATTATTACATATTAGATTGAGTTTTTTGATTCCAAGGGCTGGTAACATATCTAAATTTTAAAAACTGTGTCAAACACATTGTTCAGCATGTGTCCTTTAATATGTTGCATCATTTTATCTTTTCTTATTTATTTTTGTAATTTGAGGGAAAAATTGGCAGCAATGAATGCTGAGTACCAAAAAAAAG
The DNA here is from genome assembly GCA_037957365.1 of Torreya grandis. Lineage (NCBI taxonomy): Eukaryota > Viridiplantae > Streptophyta > Pinopsida > Cupressales > Taxaceae > Torreya > Torreya grandis. Next base: position 1,403,921 of record JARHVA010003078.1, read on the forward strand.
TGAACCATGGGTTGTATACCAATAATATGTACAAGGTATTTGAAATTGTAATATATTTACTTAAATAATTGAAGTTATCATTAGTAAAATAAATGTCAACTATGGTAGTACACAATGAAATCTAAATTAGTAGTGGAATTTTAATAGATTTTCCAATAATTTCATTAAGATCCCTATCTTAAGTCTATAGAGTTTAGTACAAGCAATTGGCATGGTGAAGTCTTGTTTTGTAATATATATTATTTAATCCTAAAGTTGAAATATTCTATGTCTTGAATTTTAACCATGAATTCACATGGTTTTATAGTTTTTTGCACTTCTAATTTTTCTTATGATTTGGCTACTCCACAATAATATCAAGAGTACTCCCAAATTTATCTATTTCAATAATCTCAGTAGGGACTTGGCGCATGGCGCCCTTGTTAAAATAAAATAAGTGGTATATAACATTATTTCCATTTGAAAAAAAAGTTGTGAATTAAATTTAATATTTTTAAATTGGAAAGTTAAAAAAAATATGTTTAGATTATATATTTTTTCCAACTTTTTAATTGAAATGGGTGAATATGATGGATTCTATTTTAAATAGGTTTATTTAGTTTATTAAGTTTTTTATTTAAAAAGGTGAATATGATAGATCTCATTTTAAATAAGTTTATTTAGTCTATTAACTTTTTAATTGCAATGGATGAATATGATGGATTTTATTTTAAATGGGTTTATTTGCTCTATTATCTCTACAATATATATAATTAAACATTTCTCATCTTAAAAAACCTTCAAAAACCAATTCCATCATATAACTCAGGACATCCATTTCCAAAAATGGTTAAAAGGGAAGAAAGCATTTGAAGGCACTAATATGCGAAGTAACTACTTTAGTCACAATAACCTTCTATGTGAACATTACCTCTAACAACTCAAAAATTAAATGATATCACTGAGACCCATTGAAATAAAGCAAAATAAAGGAAACCTAATAATAATAGATGAAAATAGAACTATAGATGTTCCCCTTACACTTGTGTCACAGTGGACATAGATAGATAGCCTACAAAAGATGATAATATATATTCACACTATAGTGGAGCTGAGTGCCAGTATAAGCATCTCAATCAATAAAAATATGCAAACAATAATAATAAAAGAAAAATAATTAAACTCTCCATTTGATAAACATAACAAATAGTACAATTTTCTTTGTCAAATAGAGCAAGTCTCATCATAAATTTTCTCACAGTCCATTTTATACTCTCTTCCAACATATGAAGAAATGTGATTCCATCATCAATATTTCTTGGAAGTAAGCCTCTCTTTTCCAAATATGATTTCCACTCTGCATGCCCCTCATGCATTTTTTACAAAGAAATGGACTAGAAGCAGGATATAAAAGTCTAATTATGTTAAGGCTCAAAATCAGGGTTTCATGTCGTGATTGTGAAAAGATGATCATTCGATTTAATTATAGGCATGCATGCATGCACACAAAAGAGAGAGAGAAATTGTGTTGACACCCATAGATGACCAAATTAGGCCAATAAGAGTAGAAAAGTATGGCCATAAAAAAATAACATAAAGGAGTAATCAGACAGTATAAGTTATGAGCTAAAAGCTAAAACTAAAGCACACCAGTAGAAAATCAACCCTATAGAGAGATACACCTAATTGGTCATATAATTCACCCATACACATACATATCCCACTCTACTCTACACATAGATTTGTAGAAATCCCATCCCCTTGTCCCACCCAAACCAGCTTATGAGATTATCATAGCAAAGATTTGATTATTTGTGCTAGTTAGCATGCACACACGTACATGTTCCGCTTATACACAAATGCAAATGTATAGACTTGTGAGTGTGTGCACACGTGTGCATATGTATAATTATAAACATGCACACACACATATATACCTATGTCTATACATATTGAGACACTCCAAGACCCACATAAGCAGTGACATCCAAACTCCATACTCTTACATAGACTTTTTAAAGCATTCTATTACAAACACATTATCTTGTAAAAATAAGACATAAATTTAGCCAATTATTAAACAACTTAAGCTTTATATCTATATATAGATGTGCTAATGCCTAATACAAGTAGATTCTTTAGCAATTTTTTTCCAATAAGAGCATTTTAACATTTATATTCAATGTTTTGTACTACTAGTTCAACATTTTTCAAATCTCATTTTAGCACTTAGTATTTATGCTCTTATCTAGTGGTTATTTCTTATTACTAATATGTAAAAAATACTTTTAACTAAATACATTTTGTCTCATTTGATGTTAATTATGCTGAAAGGCATATTCTACATCCAATGTCAAGTTTGACTATTCATTTTTGTGTGTGGGTGGATGGATGCATGGGGAACATTGAAGGCCGGGATTGTTCTAGCTATGTAACTCTTAGTAATAATAATTATCTTTTCAAAAACTATAGCACATTCCAAGTATCCAAAAGACTAATGGTGGAAATCCCACCATAACATAAGTGTAATAACACAGAGATTGGCACCTCAAGTCTTTTGGATGACCCTCAGTGATATCAAAACCATGTTAAGAAGGTTTTGTGCTAGTTTATTTGCACTCAGAGGTGCATCCTACAACCCACATCAACTTGGACTTTTGGTGTGGGTGGATGGATGCGTGGGGAGCACTGATGTTTTTATAGATATGTAACTCTCAATAATAATAAAGAGAGACAAATATATAACATGCAAGTGATATTGTCTATCAAAATTTTCCAAAAAGGTGGTCATTGAAGACTAAAACAATTAGAGTAACTACAAGTCATTTGTTTCTGTGAAGTGAGGTAATCAAGAAGCCAAGAAAATTTTATGAAAATGAAAAAGGTTTACAATGCAAGTTTATCAACACAAATTTTTTGTTCATCTTTTACTATTGGAAATTAAAATGTCAATTTACAACTTTTTAAAGGAAAATTAAAATGTAAAATAGGTTACAAATTTTTTATATTTTTATCGTTTCCTTCGTAACAAATTTAGTTTCAATTTCCATATATCCAACATAAGAGTCAGATAAGTTATTACTAGAAATAACTGTTATGTTATACATGGATTGGTATTTTTAGATGTTGCTCCTAACTAGGAGGTTTAGAGATACTGGAGTTCTCTTATGATGTTTGGTCAGAATGCCATAGACATCAATGAATATCAAGATGATCCATGGAGCTTAGTAAAATATAAATTAAATGACAATTTCCAAAATTACTTCATCACCACCACCACCATTTCCTCCACCAACTCCAATCCCTCTGCTATTGTATTGTCCTTTTGACCACCTTATCCACTGACTCTTGCACCTATTTCACCTCCCTTTCCACTACCTCTACCAACTCTGCCCCCTTTCTACCTTCTCGCCCACATGGACTTTGTTGTGCTTATTGATGTGTCATAAAACCAATAATAGGTAAAAAGATATTGTAATTCAAACAAACCCAAAAAACTAAACACAAAGTATATTGAAGAATAGAGATTGAGAAATTATTATTACACATACTTGTACTGGCTTTTTTTGGTACAGTCATAGTCTCCACAGGTGGAAGACATATTTTCATGTAAGAAAACCAAAAGAAATACTTTGTATCTCCAAAAAAAAAAATGTTATGAAATATTAGGTTTATGAATGTTTCATTTATAGGTAGCAAGTGGGACCTTATAAATACAGTGGCATGGCATCATCTCCCTTCAAAATCAAAATATTATTAGTTTGTTTGATGATATGACATGCATTATTTTTCTATACAAAGAATATTTTTAATAAAAAATAGATTGTATTGGTGGCATGAATAGTGGTGAAAACATCTAATAAATAAAAAATATCTTAAAAATCTTGTTAGCTATGATCTGATCTGATCTAAAATGTAGGTACAAATTTAGATTCTTTCAACCATGTTTTAAAATTTGATCTGAGGCAAAATCAATGGATTTTGATGGCAATATTTTATTTGCAGCATTTGTCAAGTCGAACGAATCTTATAACATCTGGATGGAAATACCTTCTCCTATTCAAACTAATACCCAAGAAACCACTATCTAATAGATTGCTTGGAGTATAATTGTGTTTATTTATGGTCTAATTTAAAGTGGTGAAGGGTATCCAAGGTAGAAAACCACTATTGAAAACTGCTGAGCACCTACAAAACCATGAGGCGAATATTACCTTATCACCTCTCAATAGGAATGCCTCTAGTGTAATAATATATAAGGTGATCAACAAAAAGAGGCCTTCTTGTTAGGATTTCACAAAGTGGGTCGCATACATCAAATTGACATTTGAGTTAAATATGTCATGAAAAAAATTTAACTTGCACTTATTTTTTATATAACTAATGAAACAAACTTAATGAAGATAACTTATTAACATCATGTTCGACATGAGACTATTTTAATGCCATTAATGAGGTGTTAAATAACTCTCAGATAATAAATTCAAGGATATTGCCTTTGTGGTTATTTAAACTCATGGTGGGTCATATATACATATGGTGGGATGTGTGTGTGTGTGTGTGTGTGTGGTTCATAAGAGTATAATTTTATACATGTTTCCTTTAATTTCATAATTTTATTAGAAACAACTATTTGACTTGTAAAAATGCAAGTGATTACTACCCATTGACAAACAATTAATTAAAACATTTGGTCAATACTTTGCCTAAGGATCAACCTCATGATCTCTTGCAACTAGGGTACCATCTTAACAACTATAATGTGCGTGTTAATTGAGATTTATGTGATGGAAATTTGTGTCATCAATAAGTTGGTCCAAATTTTAATAAGAAACAATCGACTTACCCAAAACACTTATTTAGTAGTAATCATGTGTTTGTTTTCATGCTAAATAACCTATTCCACTTTTATCCAAGGGACACTTTTTTTAAATGGTTAAAATAAATACACCCAAATTTATTTGTTTGAAATATTCTATGTAATAGTGCCCTAAAAAAATTATTCACATAACAAATAAATTTAAATTTTGTTAATGTAATAATGATTTAAGGATAGAAAGAGACCCATTGTTTAATTCATAAGGAAAACCCTATTACTAACCATCAATACAATTTAGCTTCTAACAACTCATACAATTGTAAACAAAAAATTAATCTTAAAACATGTAAACAACTTTCCAATACTTATGTACCATATGTAATATGATGTGATTGTTCTTACATATTATTATGGAAAAGAAGTTAAATAATTACTAATCCCACTTTATTTTGAATTCGATACTTTTATAATCATATTACACATATTAAGTCCTATTTGAAAAACCAAATTTAAATAATACTCATAAATTTTACACCTAAGTTGATCATAACCAAAACTATCTTAAATTATTAAACTAATAGCACATACAATATAAATTTTTAAATGATGCAGCAAAAAAATAGTAAGAATTTAGACTACATGATAAACTGGGGTCGTATCATTGACTCCGTTCTGAATCCATTATACCATATTTTATTGGAGTTTATTTATCCACCTACACCTTTCTTACCCTTGCATTCTTATCCTCACGTCCATGTTTGACCTTTGAAGCCCACTATTCACCTCAAATGGACACTTAATATCTTAATTAAGAATATTATGACAAGATTAACAACCCTATACTATCTAAAAATTAATAGTAACTATTTTTATTTTATTTCGTATGCGACATATTTCAAAAAAAAAAAAAAAAATGGGTAATGAATACAAAGTCTTTTGTTTATAAAAATAATGATATTGATATGAAAAATTTAAAAAATATTTAATTTTTTTATATAATATTAAAAATTTAGAGTTGTATAATTAATTTTGAAATTTATTAATTAAATATATTTAATTTGAAAATTTTTAAATTTTTATTTGTAAAAAGGTTTTTTATTTTTATTTTTAAATTACAATATAAAAATTATTACAAAATCATTTTTATAATATAAAAGTTAAAAATTTGAGGTAAGTATTTTTTATTAGATAATTTTGAATAAGGGATCAATCAAAATGGATAAAATTATACCTCAAAATATATAGAAAGAAAATATTATAGCAATAGAATTAATCGAGAATCTATAAAAAAAAAAAAGATAACCAAAACCAACAAAACAAACGTCTAGCAAAACAAACTATTATTCCAAAAGAGAAACTCATAAATATAGAGAGTCATATGTGAATAACAATGAAAACGTAGAAGCACAACACACTTATCCACCATAACTTTCGTCAAAGTATGAAAGCATAAAGGCCTACACCATTTAATTCTCTAGTAAGCCCAATAAATCTAGGGTTTTAAACATTAAAATTTGCTATTTGGAGACTTTTAATTCAATCCAAAAGCACTTCAAATTTTTCATTTTCAGATTCCTCAACCTTGTCTTAACCAATTACTTCAAATATACCCACTTATGCAATGGACAACCCCAATATTTGGTAGTTTTTACAATATCAATGTGATAAACATCAAACTCAAGAAATACATAATAGATTTTCATCAGGGCATAATTTAGGAGCACGATTATCAAGAATGAATCTAATCATAAAGATATCCAATGGGTTGCATAAAATCTCATTGAATCTTAAGGGATAGGGGACCAATAAAGGTTTACTAATCTCCTAATGTACCAAAAAAATATTTTACAGAAGATTAAATCTCTCTTCAAAATGACCAAATTTAAGAGAAATTGAACTTACCAATCCCAATAATTCATTCTTCAAAGTACTTTTTATTTGATTCCTAATATTTTGTTTCACAAAATTCAACATCCATGATAACACTACCTAGAAAGGATTTCATCTATTACAATGCCCCTTTAAATGATGGGTTAAAATGGCATACAAATCATCATTAGAGATAAGAGTATTAACCGACATCCTTTAAGTTTTTTTTGACAACGATACCATCCCTATTAGCGAGATGTGAAGAAAAAATAATTCAAAATCTCCAACACATCTTGTAAAGACTAAAATTCTTAATGCTATGAGCCAAACTCCCTTTGTAAAAAGCCAAAGAAGATACGTGTCATTTAATATATTTCACATCACATACCATCGACATTTGTTGCATGAGCCAAAATGCTAGGGTAAATGGAGAAATAAAATCACAATATTAACATTTAAACTAAATATTCTATTAAAAAAAAATCAAAAAATTAATATTATTATTTTTATAATAAAAAATAGTAATATTAATTATAAAATAAAAAATCAATCAAAATAAATGAAATGGATTTAAGAGAAAGAAAAAAAAAAAAAAAAAGTTAGTACTTCAATTTTTTTTCCAAGTCCTATCCATCACGATTTGTTATCTAAATAAATCTAATTAACATTTTGAAGATAAATGACACCGATATTAACAATAAAGTATCTTGGACCTTTGATTTCTCTATAAATATAAAGAAAATTAATGTTTTAAGAATTCTCAGTAAACAATAATGCCTCATCTAGTTAAGGATTACATTTCCAATGGGGAATATACTTATGGTGCATACTATTAATCGTAATCTATGAATCCTTTTCAACTTCCAAAATTTGAAAATTGAAGATAAGATATATAATACAAGAAAATATCAATTTAATTCATTTAGTAATCAGAATATATAAATATGAATATTTTAAGTAAAATGTAAGAAGAATTATGATGTAGTTTTAATATCCACTATTTAGAAGAATGTTTAGAGGGAAAGAACTTTAAGATTTATTTAGAACTATTTCAAAAATGTTATTTTAATTAGAAAAGATTGTGACATTTGGTAGAGAGGTCATTGGTTGGAGAAATCAAGGAAAGTTTTTCCTCAAACTTAAACTTCATGGAGTTTATGATTTTATGGCTAGTGTTATTTTAATACGTGTGGTTAATTCTGATGTCACACTTTTGGTCACTCTTCACAATGATTTAAAATAAGTTTACCTTCATAAACAAATACATAAGATAATATATTTTGTATTTTATTATGTTTGAGTATTATAAATCCACTTAACAAATAATAAAAATAGTATCAAGTCTAAAAATAACATTGTACTAAAAATATCCATGATAAAAATAAGTTCTAAGAATAACATTGTACTAAAAACATCCATGATAAAAATAACTTATATATGATCGAGACAAATAATGTTTACTTTCATTTGGGATAAAATAAACAACCCTTCAAATTGTATTTATTGCATTCATTTAAAATTGTCTAGATCTAAAGATTCCATATGAAAGGAGTTATGTGTGATGTTGGTATCCAATCTTTACAACACTAAATCAATAATATAAAATGTCAGTTTGTCTTTAAAATATGATTAAATGGTCAAGAAATTTTTTAGAAGTACTTATACGAAAATTAATTAAAAGGTTTGTATTCTCTTCAAAAAATTTGCACGTACTGTGTAAAACAAATAATTTATTAGATGGTGGACCCTGATCTTATTATAATGTCCATATCCTGACAGGGGGTGTGGGGTACAACACATCCCCACTTTTGTCCCCATGAGGGTTTAGGGGGGCAGTGACCTACTTTGGAACCCCCCTAGTAGGAGTTCGGGGGAAACACCCCCAAAGCAAAATTTTATGAAAAATGCATTGTAAAATATTGTAATTTCGTAGTAAATCTGGACCATTCACTATTAGATCGTAGATCTAATGGTAGAAATTATGTTGGTGCATTTTTTTCCTAATATATAACCCTCCTTTCATATGAGGGTATTGTAATCATAGCGACACACTGTGTGTGAGTGAAGAGGATATTGCAATGGATATATTACAAGTTTTTACTTTCATTTGTTGGATTGAATTGAAGAAGAACTGAGTTTTTTCTATGTAGATGTAACTCATGTTGGGTGAACCATATTAAGTCTGTGTCTCTATTGTGTTTTATTTTATGTATTTTATTTTTGTCTTTATTTCATTAATATTGCTCTGTGTTCTATATTCCTAACATAATCATCTAAGCAAAGAATACCCAATACAACTATCAAAAGCTTTGAAAGTGTCGAATAATTTTTAACTATAAAAAATTGCTACATTTGTCAATTTCTTGCCAACAATGTATTTTTAAAGCATTGAACAATGTGAAAAACTCATCTCATACCATGACAGTCACATCTGCTATAAAACATCATCAAAATTTTAATATTTTGAAAGTGTACAAATGTAAAATAAAAAATGAGAAGTTAACATTTAGAACTTATTTTAATCATTTCATAAATGATATTAATTAATGTGTGTATATATATCATTTTTGAAATTTTTGTTTACAAAAATATTTTCTTGTATCTTATAATTTCAAAAAATTGTCATGTTAGTGCCTTTTAATCAATGGATTGTTAAATAAATTATTTTTTAGAATTTTTTTTTTTTTTTTTAATATTTTGAAATTTATCAAAATTGAATATATACATTTTAAACTTCAATATTATATAATTTCTTAAAAATTTAATTAGTTTGTTAAGTAAGATTTATTGTTTCAAGAAAAACTTATGATAATGTGTCATAGGAAGAATGAATAATATCTTTTAAAAATAATAACAAAATATTTTATTAAAAATTTGATACTTTCATAGTTTATCAAGGTTTGAATAAATATTACTTTAGAATAGTATGTGAAATTTTTTTCCTACTCAATATTTAAAATCAACATCTATAATCCATCATCAGAAAAAAGTAAGAGATATAACAAATTACAAATATATTTAACGGGAAAAAAACTCTCAAAAAATATTTATTCAAAAATGTTCTATGCCAAAACAGTTGCTTAGCAATCACTGTTATATTAATTTTTGCGCGTAAGGGTTGAAACAGAGAAAGAAAGTGGAAAACTTGTCGGGGAGATTCCTAAAGCAAAATTGGAAGGCGGTCTCCACGTCGGCAACACTCAGCCAGAACGTGGAAATGATTTTCACGAAATTACACCGCTCTTTGCATCTTCATCTGCATTTTGAGACTTCATCATCAGATGACTTGCATTCATTCATCAAGTGACAAGATATTTTACTGGTGCATTCTCTCAGCGTGGAGTAAAAATTGTAAGGCGGCTTCCACGTACCCTCCCATGTAGTTTCTGGTTCTGGCGTGTTTTAAAAACGGATCCTGTTATTTTTTTAGTAGCTGGATTATTAACCCCTGCAAAATTCGACCACGCTTGTTTCGTTTCTATCAATTCAATAGGATCAGCTTCGGCAAAAACAGAATGAGCCTCAACCTCAGCGTCAGCCTTTTACGAAATTGCACCGCTCTTTGTATCTTCATTTGCATTATTAAAGAAGGTACCCTGTGATGTATTTATTAATCATCGTGGAAGTGACTTGAAACATAAACTAGCCAGCACAATCGGCCGGACATGGATTTAAGAAGGTACGCTGTGATGTATTTATTAAATTGCATTGCTCTTTGCATCTTCATCTGCAGAAGATATTATGATCAGCGGTCAAATTTGAACCGGTCCTAGCCCGTCAAGGGGCCTAAACTTGTCACACAAGTTCACATTAAAAAATGGCCGTAATTTTTTTTAAAAAAATTCATAAATTGTTTGACAATTAAATAGTGCATAGTCATTTTATAAATGACAAAATATGGGTGAGCTTTAAAAATAACTTTCAGTGAGTCCTACACTCTAACCCATCCCTACTAATTGGATGCTTACGTGGCGATTAAGGAGTGACACAATGAAACATATAACTTAGAAGTTGAACAAACAATTATCCACTCTCAATTATACGAAATTCCATTAATGACATTTATATGACATGAAATTCTCAATCTCACATTCCGCTAAAACTTTAAGTTATTTTAAAAAAATTACCCAATGCATTCCATTAAAACTTGTAGTTGTAACTTATCAATGGTCATTGGCATTGCTAATTTGCTCTTGCACTCTATCGGTCAACGTAAGTGGCCCAACTATTAGCTAATTTGCTAAATTTGTCTCAATGCATTGCCTTTGCCAGTTGCCAACAATTAATAATAGCAGTGGCTACTAGGAGTGGGGGCACAAACTTAGGGCTACTCTGTGTCTCACAAGTCACAAATTCACATTGCATTTTTGCAACACTGTTTACTATAGAGTATTCACCGAACCAATTAGATTTGTGCAAGGCTATTTATGGAGATTGATTACACTCTGCAGATCCACGTAAATACTGAACCTTCCCAAATTCTTCCCTGAAAAAAAACTTAAATTTTTTAACAAAAGTCAGCCTTGGACCCTGAACCATTTTGAGTATCTTGGGTCTTTTAGGGTGCTAAGTACTGACAGGTGCAATTTTGATTATTTTGAAAGATTTTGTTCATATTATATATATAGTTTCATATATATATATATATATATAACATTAATATATAGTAAATTATGAATATCATTTTGCCATATATATATATATATTTATGCTACTAATTTGCAGTCAATATATCAATATATATATATATATATATATATATATATATATATATTATGAATATCATTTTTTCATTTATATATATATTTATGCTACTAATTTGCAGTCAATATATATATATATATTTTCATTTTTATGAGACCAATCTAAGTGTAATTTACCAATCTCGATTCTCACTATAAATTAATATTATAAATACCAATCTCACAGTAAATTAGTATTATAAATATATATAAAAATTATTTATGTGTGTGTGTGTGTATGTGTGTATAAATAGATATAGATATAGATATAAATATAGATATAGATGGGTAAGTGCACACAATTGGAGGACAACAAAGGGCGTACTCATGGACATAATTTTTATGAAATTTTAGAAATTTGAACTTTTATAGATAATTTGAGATTGCTACATTCAAAATTTGAAGATGGTACAAAAATATGAATTGTAGCATTTTGAGTCTAGTTTCCAAAAAACAATTTTTTTTGAAAAATGGTTAAGTATAAATAGATCAAACATCTAAAATTTGAAGAGGACAACCTATTTTTTCAAGAAAACATAGTAGATAGATGGTTGTGCGGCCCACCATTTTTTGAGCATCATTAATAAATATTGTTTGAAATCCTTTGGTGGATATTAGATACGATCTTCTAGCGTGTTATGATTTTTTAAATATTTTTCAATGAATAATTTTTTATTACTTTTGTAATTAAGTAGATCCTGAAAACTGACAAAAAAATGGATAGCTGGCCGTGCGGCCCCCTAACTACATTAAAAAAAATGAAAATTTATTTTTTTGAATGCGTGTAGAATTAGGTCTAGTTTGTTATCATATAATTTGTTTTGCACTTGGATCAATGAAAAACAAAATACATAAACATGAATACACATGTATATGTGTGGCATGTAGTCATTTTAAAAGGTGTAGTTAGAAATAAATATAGTTTGGACCTTTAAAATAGCCCAAAAATAAAAAATCATATATTTGGAAAGAAGAGAATGTGCTCGTCATGATGATAATAATTTTTTGAATTTTGTTGTTGAAATCCATAACATATTTGGTGATTAAAGTTGAAATTTATTTTTTCTATCAAAACTCTCGGTCTTGACTGTAGATGTATAGTCACAAACCTTTGGCTCAGAAATCCAAGCCTTTTTCAAACATAAAGGCTCAATTTTAAATTCAAATTCAAATAACATGTATGCATTATATAATGTGTACGCATTATATAATGTGTATGCATTATATAATATGTTATATATCATGTACGCCTTATATAATGCATATGCATTATTTTGTAATGAGACAAAAAATCCAAATTTGGTCTTTGGGTATGCATTTTTCTTATATTTTGATATTTTGGTCTTTGGGTACAGGTTTTGTTTTGTATAAAATATGGTTTTGAGATCAATAAACTTGAAATGGTCACATGTATCCATGATGTTGTGCCTGTAGTGATGAATATATAGCTTAAAAAATATCTAAATGCACTAAGGACATAATTTGAAACCATTAAGGGGTGGCTATGCTTTATAAAATAGGGTGGCATAAACTTGACATTGACCAAGTATGACATATGTATAAGTTACCCAAGTTCAAACTCTATTGAGATTATTCAAGATACATTAAATGTGACAATGTCCACTAAATCTGAGACTTACTTCCCCACAAGGATGATGGTGAGTAGAGGGACCTAATAATTATTCACGTGGATGATGTTGCTTACCTCATATAGATGGTTGATCAGAATTGAATACCAGTGTGCACCCCCTTGTCGAAGATTTGAAGATATATATTTTGTACATCTTCAATCAACTTGTTCATATTTAATTGTAATGAGGTTAAACCTTATGATGTGGATTGCAAGAAAGTAGTATCTCAATTTTTTTGCTTTGACTTAGGATTTAAGGTTGAGGAGTCCATTGCTGAATTATGTTCTCTTCTATGTTTAAGACTTAATATGAATGTGATTTGGGATATAAAGGTAATTAAAGGCAGATGGATGTAAATAATTTAAATACGTACAAAGAAAAATGATAACGGTGCTTGCTCAATTTAGATGGGCCTTAAAGGGCTCTACATGACATTTTATGTACAATAATGGCAAGATGGAGGCTTGCATCATGTGAATTGTTTAATAGACACGAGATGATGGGATCAATGTCAATATTTAAACATTTTTAGCTTATATGTATGTATGACATTTGTGAATAGGCCTTAATTGTATTAGTTGGAGGTGATGGGACCTATCTAGGTATAAAATATCATGAGTTACACTCATGTGAACTAATAAATGTAGAAAGTGCGACGTGTACACACCTGTATTTGGCCCTCATGGCTTCTGAGATGTGTTCATTTTTTTTTAATTGTTTCTTATTCATGATGGGATCATTGAGTATTTTTGATGACTTGACACAGTTGGGCCAAGCCTAGATTATCAGTCTTATCTGTTTGAATTAGCCACTTGATGTACAAAAGTACACGTGGCCATCTTTGATTAGATTAGGACTCTTGAGGTGATAAAATCTCTAATCCTTTTAGGATCTAGAATGTATGTATATCTGACAACTATAAAACTTCTCCAGGTGTACTAGACCTTCATGTGGAAATATTTTATTCGATTGGGCATCCTGAGGCTCTGACAAATGTGATACTTGTAGGACTTGAAAATTAGTTCTCTAACACTTGTATGTGTGTATGGGATACACTTGGTGACATCTAATTGGATCAAGCCTCACAAGGATCTGATAGCTCTTTAATGCTTCTAGGACCTAACACCTCTAATCTTGCTAACACTTTTGAGTGTATGAGGTACACATGGTGATATGTAATTAGATTGGGCTTCCTAGGGTATTGTCAACTCTAAAACTTCTAGGACTAGATGTATCTTTGATATATTTAACACTTTTGGGTGTATGAGGTACACACGTGGCACAACAAGGTTCAATTATAAGGGAAATTAGGGTCAAAATAAGCCATGTATGAACTCATTTTAAATTTTATACATGATATGATTTGGAGTGAAATTAACCCTAGAATGTCATCATGTATATACAATGAACCAAAGATTTGATTCATTTAATTGAGGAGGCATGGGAGGCCAATTTGAACCACTTCTTGATATAACTATAAGAACATGACATATGATTTGAGACAAAATTAAGTATGATTCTAGCATGAATTGAACGAATTAGTCAAATGGTATAATTAGGGACATGATTTGGGAAAAATTGAGCCCCTAAACCAATTTTATGGCCCAATTAATTATATAATATATGCAACATGTATGGATTAACTAACTCTAATTTAATCAAAAATGCAAATACAAATGTAAATGTGGCCAATTTGAACCCATCAAACCTAATTGGAGTCTATAATGTGATTAAAGGGGCTAAATTAACTCACGTATCATGACATGTTGACTGTAAACCCTAATTTTATCACTTAAATATGTACAGTTCCCATAAACCCTAATTTCATGACATGTAAACATGTACAAACCTATTACACTAAATCCCTAACCCTAAATCCTAATTTTATAACAAACATAACCCCTAAGTTCCTAGATTTCATCATAAATGCATAAATTCATGAATGTGATTAGTGCCAATTTTTGAACCCATTGAACCTAGTTCTTTAAGGACCTATGATGGGATTTGGGGCAAAATTAACCTATTTTACCTTATATATTGAGCCTTATTACATCATATGATAGTAGATTATTGCTCCATAGTATTATCAAGAGTCTTATTGCATCATATGATAGTCTTATTGCATTATATTCAAGATTTATTGCATCATATGATAGTCTTATTGCATCATATTGAACCTTCTCGCATTATATTGAGCCTTATTGCATCATATGATAGTCTTATTACATCACGTTAGGGATTTATGCATCATATTATAGTTTTCTTGAGTCTTATTTCATCATATTGGGGATTTATGCATTGAATATGATAGTGTTATTACTTATTTCTATATGATATGTTTATACTTCAAAGAACACGTACACAGTACTATAACACATACACGTTACTATAATGCATATGCATTACTATAATGTGCATGCATTTATATAATTGATATGCATTCCTTGAAGTATAGAAAAAACTTACTTTTCAACATCTATTTTTATCCCAAATCAAGTTTCCTATGCCCACAAACAATCCCTATGTGTACTCTACATATTCTCAACGTACATTTTGAAGTAATTTTTTTGACCCCACCTTTGAAAATCTATCAATTGTCAAAATTGGCTTTGGTTCACATTTGAGGAAGAGGAAGAATTTGAAGAACAAAACACTAGAGCAATTAGAATAGCTGAGAAAAAAAATAAGGTATGAATGCAAGCATTTCATTTTAGACAAGGTAGAAACACTAACCCTGATGAGTCAAATGCCTTATAAAATGAGGCAATTGATAATAATAAATTGAATAATGATGAAATTGATAATAATGAATTTAATTATGATGAAATTGATAATAATGAATTTAATTATGATGAAATTGAAAATAATAAATTAGATAATGTTGGAAGTTCACATTCAAAGTTTAAAGTTTTTTTATTTTGTTGATGATGAGCCTATGCATGATACTTTACCCACTAACAATGAAGAAAATTTCATGGAAATATATAATTATTTTGAAATAACCTCTCAATGGATTCCACCATTAACAACACCTCCAAGAATTATGCGTAGAAAAGATAAGTACTTAATTGAAGTCAATGAAAATATTTTAAAAACAATGCATATCAAAATGTCTGACAACCATTCAAGAAGATTGGCTCAAGAAAATTGGGATAGTTTATTTCATAGATTGGATTATGATAGTTAAAGACCTAAATTATTTGTTTCATTGATGAATTGGTTAAGATGAGACCTATAATGTACACATTAGGACTAAGAACATCTAACATAGATGATGAAAATGATGAAATTATTGAAAATATACATGATGCATATCATAATGTAAGCCTGAGATCACATAACAAAGATTGTAATTCTATCTGGTGTATAATGATAACTTGTACAGTAAGTGCTGAAGTAGGAAAAAATGATTGATTTCAAAAACAAGCCAAACACTTGATATAAATAGAATAACACTAATGAAAGCAATTGCAAGATGTGAAAGACTTAATGAACCCAATACTAAAGAGATCTAGGCATTCTCTAATAGAATCCCATGAAAGGATAAGGCTATAGTTGATGCTTTGAAATACTTACTTGCATAATTTTAGAAAGACAATACAAGAGTTTTTCCCAATTCAAGAGATGTATGAAAAGAAGAGTTGGTTCTTGCAATTGTGAACCACATCTGAGAAATTTATTAGATATTACTAAAACACAATTGTACTCTAAGTTTGTGGAAAAACATCCACAAATTTATATTAGTCAATTTTTTTTTGATATGGCCAAAAATTTAATGTAAAAATAAATCACACATGCACCACTTGTAGGCAACATGTTGAATTTTCAATGCACTATGATGTTTTTTGTCATATTCATTTTACTTTGCATAATAATAACATTTTTTAGGAGCGTGGCATAAAAGTTTTACCAAAATTAGCTAGGAAATTTATTTCAAATATTTTTTTGTGAAAGATCAGATGGACAATTATTTTATAAGAAAGCATGTTTGGATAGAAATTGTAGCATTTGTGGTGGATCGCCAAAATTAAAAAATTATATCCATGAAGAGTGTACAAGTGCAATTGGATATGAATTAGTTGGTTTGAATAAATAAAAATCTATGATTTATCAACCAAAAGATGACAAAGAATCTAAAAGGTGTGAGCTTGTTATGAAAGAGATACTTGTTTCAAAATTTATGGTCGAATTCATGGAAAAATTGTTTATGAGTATGCAAGGTACACACATAG
Source organism: Torreya grandis (assembly GCA_037957365.1). NCBI lineage: Eukaryota > Viridiplantae > Streptophyta > Pinopsida > Cupressales > Taxaceae > Torreya > Torreya grandis. Next base: position 1,421,193 of record JARHVA010003078.1, read on the forward strand.
GGATAAATGGTTGAATGAACATTTCAAGCTTAGAAAAGACACATTATCACTTGATTCTATTATTTCAGTAGTTAACTTTGATAAAAATTTCACATTGAAACCCAAAATGGAAGTTCAATCATAGTATTACAACTCATTACAAGTTACCATATGCATATAAAATTCCTGTATGCACCTAATAGTACAAAAAAAGATAAAAAAAATATTAAGGGAGTACCATTTCTATATCAGTGATGACTGATCACATTATAAAGAGTATGTGCAAGGTTGTTTTGAGAAGTTCTATGGATAGTTGACTCAAAGGAACATTACTTTCAATCAACATTACATTTGGTCAGATAATTGCACATCATAATTCAAGAATGTACGAATGTTTTATTAGTTGAACAAGATGCACATTACCACTAGTGTAGAACATATTTGGAGTTTCATTAAGGATGGCCATGGAAAAGGGAAACATGATGGTGTTGGAGCATGTGTAAAAAGAGTCATTATGAGGGAAGAGTTAAAATTTAACCATGTTGCTAATTTGACTGATGCAAAAACTATGGTTGAATGGTTTAATGAGAACATATGTGATAGTGCTCAAGAAAATTCTACTATTTATAGACATTTTTGGTTAATGTAGGAAAAAGACTTGGTAAACTATGAGGATTGTATGACTATAATAGTTTCAAGTTAGCTCCACTCATGTCGTAGCTCAAATGAAGGTTCTTATACTATTCATATATGACACTTGGAATGATTTTGTTCTGCATGCATGGACTCTGTTTGGAATGAGTGTGAGTCACAAGAGTGGGTGGATGACTAGAGTTACAGACCTCTATTTCCAATCAACACATATCAGGTTCCACCAACATTGTGACTTACATATATGACATCATCACATGAGTTTAACCATATATATGATCTAGTGCATCCAGGTAGAAAATTAATCTTTATGTACCATTTATTCTCATTATCTATCTTCATAGTGTCATTAAAAATTGTTTTTTTATGATGCAGGCCATGTTTTTATAGTTTTTGTAGATGAGGACAATGAAGAGGGAAAAAATTACTACTTATGTCAGTGTGTACATGGAAATAAAAAATTGACTTCCTCGATCATAGATGGAGAAAACATTGACTATCCCATGGGTCTATGGTACTCACTGAAACTTAGCTTTGATGATATCCTATAAAAAATTCAAATGTATGGTTGTTTTAAGACTTTGAAATGCACATAAAAATACTGCACTATTCAAATTTGGTTCTTGCAATGAATATTCAATTATAAAAATATAGTGGGAGGCTAAGAAATAGGAATCTATGGAAATTTCATGAGGCAGACCATGAGTCTATTCTTGATACTATCAAGACTAGAGTAGATCCTAGTGGTTTGTTGGATTGAAATGCATACGTATGTTGACTTGTAAAAGGTAGATGTAATCAATTTTATAAAATATTTTTAATTTTGTAGGTAGTATATGCATAAATTTAATCTTTAATTACTTACTAATTTTTTTTGGTAGGATAACGGTGCAAAATAAGCTTCCACCTTCACATGGTTGGCACCTAGTAAAGAATTTCATATTCTTGAATCTAAGAGAAGCTTACTAAAAGTCATTGGTGTTTATGCACTCCTAAACAATTGATCATGACAAGTATCTTTCTCCTTGTGGCCTACAAAAGACATAAACATCCTTGTTTATAAATATCTACATGGCTTATATCTAAACCAAATGCATTAAAATTACCTCAAATGGCATTACATACCAATGTTACACATAAAACAAACACACTTTTTATTGATTTGCATATTTTCATTGGTATGACATTCCTGAACAATAGTGAAAATGCACTTGTAGGTGGAATTAGATGTCATGGTCCTTAGATCACGTTTAATTTTCATATATAGATGTGTTTGAAGTGATAGATTTTCACCTGCAGGTTCCAGAGACAAAAACACTAGTTAGAGGTCAACAAGTCATCTCTTCACTACCAAAATGTTGTATTTTAGGATCTGTTACTATAACTTTTGCCATAGATTTTTCTCAAAATTAATAAAAACTAGATATGGGGTGAAATTAAAGGGATTTCACATGCACAAGAGGGATTTTATGGTTTGTCCATATGACTTATAATTTTTGTTTTATGCAGATAATGTCCAAGACCATGTTCTTGAGCTTGAAATGGGTAGTAGGTTTGTCAACTGGGCTAGATGGTAGGCTGAAAACATAGTCCTAGATATTATTCGCCCCTTTGGACATGTTGGCAACACCATTTTTCAACCAATAAGCACCAAAAATGGAGTTCTCAGAATGTAGCTTCAACTTTAACAATATTTGTTGTTAGTATTTCCATGCTCCTTAATAAGAGCATAAATGCACTTATGGGTAGAATTAGATGTCACATTAATTAGATCATATGTAATTTACCTATATAAATGTGTTAAAAGTGATGGATTTATACCTACCAGTCTCAGAGATAAAAACACTAGTTGGAGGTCAACAAGTTGTCCTTTCACTGCTAAAAAGTTGTATTTTAGGACCCATTATTGAAACTTCTACCACATATTTTTTTAGAGGTTATATAGAATAGATATAGGGTGAAATTATATTTATTTACAATTCATAGGAAATATTTTATGGTTAATCCATATGACTTACAGTTTATGTTTTATGCATGCTTGAAGTTAAGCTAAAAATCAACATCTTTCTTGTATTGGGAATGGCATTCTTGAGCCCATAATAGTTAATATTTTTGTCGATTAAACTAGATGGGAGGCCAATAAATTTTTCCTTGACATTATCCACCCATATAGATGTGTTTTTAGCACCATTTTTTAGCCAACAAGCATCGAAAATAGAGTTCTCATAATGTAGCTTCAAATTTGACAATATTTGTTATTAGTATTTTCGTGCTCCTGAACAGTAGTGAAAATGCACTTTCAAGTGGAATTAGATGTCATGGAAATTGGATCATGTGTAATTTTACTATATAGATGTGCTCAAAGTAATGGATTTGCACATGTGGGTCTTGGAGGTGAAAACACTTGTTGAAGGTTAACAAGTTGTCTCTTCACTGTCAAAAAGTTACATTTTAGGACCCATTACTGTAACTTCTACCACAAATTTATCTTAAAGGTGATATAGACTAGATATAGGGTGAAATTATAAATATTTCACATACATAAGAGAGATCTTACGGTTTATCCATATGACTTATAGTTTTTGTTTTATGAATGCCTGAAGTTAGGCTAATAATCAACATTTTTCTTGTATTATGAAGAGTATTTTTGAGCCCTAAATGCGTGGTGGGTTTGTCAACTGGGCTAGATGGGAGGTTAAGAACATGGTATTAGACATTATCCACCCATTAATATGTGTTGGTAGTTCCAATTTTCATCTAACAAGCACCGAAAATAGAGTTCTCAGACTGGAGCTTCAACTTTGACAACATTTATTATCAATGTTTTTGTGTTCCTAAACAATAGTGAAAATGCACTTATAGGTGGAATTGGATGTCACCGTCATTAGATAATGTGTGATTTTTCTATATAAACATTTTCAAATCAATGTATTTGCACCTACGGGTCCCAGAGGAAAAATTACTAGTTAGAGGTCAACAAGTTGTCTCTTCACTACCAAAAAGTTGCATTTTAGGACCCATTACTACAAATTCTACCATAGATGGATATCAGAGGTGATACATAATAGATATGGGGTGAAATTAGAGGGATTTGACATACATAGGAGGGATCTTATGGTTCATCCATATGACTTACAATTTTTGTTTTATGCATGCTTGAAGTTAGGCTAAAAAATAACATCTTTCTTATATTAGGGAGGGTGTTCTTGAACCCAGAATGGGTGGTGGGTTTGTCAATCGAGCCAGATGGGAGGCCAAGAACTTGGTCTTGGATATTATTCACCCCTATAGATATGTTGGTATTACTAGTATTTAACTAACAAGAACTGAAAATAGAGTTCTTGGATTGTAGCTTTAACTTTGACAACATTTGTTATCAATATTTTTGTGCTCCTAAATAATAGTGAAAATGCATTTACGAGTAGAATTGGATGTCACGATTAATGAATTACGTGTAATTTGCCTATATATATGTGTTCAAACTGATGGATTTTAACCTATAGGTCTTAGAGGTGATACAAGTTGTCTCCTCACATGCATAGGAGGGATCTTATAGTTTGTCCATATGACTTATAGTTTTTGTTTTATGCATGCCTAAAGTTAGGCTAAAAATCAACATCTTTCTTATACTGGGAAGGATGTTATTAAGCCCAAAATAGGTGGTGGATTTGTCAACCAAGCCACATGGTAGGCTAAAAACTTGGGCCTGGATATTATCCTCCCTTTTAGACATGTTGGTAATGCTATATTTCAGCTAATAAACATAAAAGATAGAGTTCTCAGAATGTATATTTAACTTTGACAAAATTTGTTGTTAGTGTTTCTATGCTCCTAAATAGTAGTGAAAATTCATTTATGGGTGGAATTAGATGTCACACTCGATGAAGCACGTGTAATTTTCCTATATATATGTTTTCAAAGTGATGGATTTTCACCTATGGGTCCTAGAGATAAAAACACTAGTCAGAGGTCAACAAGTTGTCTCTTCACTGCCAAAAAGTTGCATTTTAGGACCCGTTACTGCAACTTCTTCCACAAATTGCTCTTAGAGGTGTTATAGACTAGATACAAGGTGAAATTAGAGGGATTCACATGCATAAGATAGATCTTTTGATTCATCCATATGACTTATATTTTTTTGATGCATGCCTAAAGTTAGGCTAAAAATCAACATCTTTCTTGTATTAAGGAGTTCTTCGGCCCAGAATGGGTGGTGGGTTTGTCAAACGGGCTAGATGGGAGGACAAGAACCTAGTTCTGGACATTATACACCCCACTTGATGTGTTGGTAATACCATTTTTCAGCCAACAAGCACTGGAAATGGAGTACTTAGACTATAGCTTCAACTTTGACAACATTTATTGTCAGTGTTTTTGTGCTCCTAAACAGTAGTGAAAATGCAATTGCAAGTGAAATTGGATGTCATGATCATTGGAACACATGTAATTTACCTATATATATATGTGATTAAAGTTATGGATTTTTACTTGTAGATCCTAGATGCAAAAATGCTGGTTGGAAGTCATTAAGAAGCCTAATAGGCCTAATAGTCCAAGTGAACCATATAGACATGGCTAGAAGCTAGTGGCATTGGAATTGGGTTTAAAGAACTTTGAAAGGTTTTTTTGAAGCTTGTAAAAGTGTTCCTAGGTCCAAAAAGCCTTTAAGAGGCCACTAATTATTCAAGGATCCTATTAGGCCTTCTAGGCCTAATTAGGCTAAATTACATGCCTATAGGTAATGGAAGGATCTTGGAACTAATAAGGGAGAAGTTTGTGGTTCATGAGAGATAAGAAATTTTTGAGGTTTCACAAATATTAAAATAGACATAAATGGCCATTTAGGCCTAATTAGGTCTAAATGGCCACCTATAGGTGGTCAAAGTGGCTTCAAAGCTTGGTCAAGGGGTATCATGGACCAAATGAAGCCAAGTGTTTAAAATTATTGATGTAGGATCATCCTTTGTATAAACTAGTATGGTGTCCATGTGAGAGTTTTACAGTGTTAATTAGAGTTAGTATTATTTGTTAGTCCTTGAGAGTCTTCCTACATGTTAGAAAAGTCCTACTTATCTTATATGCCTAAAATAAGTGTCTATTATATGATTTGCTAAACTGATATAGGTCTTGAGAGAGAGTTTTGGAGCCAAAAATGGACACTATTTTCTTAGAGGAATGAACCAAAAGGATAAGCATGAGTATCAATATGAAAGGATATTATTTAGGAACAAACATGAAGCAATAATTTTTGAATCATACTTACAGGGGGTGTAAATGCATGTGTTTTCTATTGTGTGACAGTCTGTGTGTGTGAAAGACTATAATTGAACAAGATTAGTAAGAAATATTAATAATTTTGTGATTTTAAGTAGTTTATGGTGATTTAAAATCCTTTATTGAAATGTAATTGAACTCCAACAATCAAAATATAGTGAATTCAAGACTTTTAAAGTCCTTTTATGTTAGCACAAACCATTTTTGGTTAAAAATCACTATTTACAGAGCTTGTTTATAGGATAAAACTTGTGTATGGTTTGAAACTAAGGATAAGATGAGTTAAATATGTGAGTGAGGAGTCCTATAATTTTTTTAAATTTTAAATAACCTCTTTTAGATTTATGAAACAAGGTTAATTAGCTCTCGGGTCCTTAAAGTGTAGGAAAACCCTAGTTATAGGGTTTTAATTGAAAAATGGTCATAAATCCATTTTGAACCCATATAATTTGATGAAAATATATGGATACCTAGTTAATAAGGTTAATAAACCATTCTAAGTGTTTTATATTTAAAATAAGGTGTACAGATGATGTACTGAGAAGTTATCCATAGTAATGCTCAAAATTTTGAGTTCCTCTAGACATCAAATATGAAAATTCACCTATCTTGATAAATTTTGAGCCAAAATATTCCAAGTAAAAGTATATTCTCATCTAAAAACATAATTTAGACCTGAATGATGTGTTGTTTTAGGCAAATAAGCAATCGTCTAAGTTTTGACCTACTAGTGAAACAAAGGTCTCACGACAAAAAAAGGGTTGCATCATTGTTTGATAAAAAGGAACTCTAAAACAATAATAAATTGGTTTATATACATTATATAACCTTTTATACATGTGAAATACTTGTTGAAAATTCATAAAATTGGTCTTTAGCCCAAATACAACACTAAAAATATCTTTTTTATCCATTCAATCAAGAAAGTCTTGAAAGGGAAAAGAGAGTGAATAGGTCCTAAAGGGATTAAATGAAGAGTTTGAAGTCTGAAGAGAGTGAATTGATACATTCAAGTGTATCAACTATTAGGATCCCTTAAGACCAATCAAATACTTTGTGCTCTCTCTCAAGGTCTATTTTTCTATTCTTTTGGTTTTAGAGATGGAGTTTGAGGATGTTTCAGAGGGAATGGAGATAGGATAGGGTCTACCCCATGGAATGAAGAAGTCTTGGGAAATTTAAAAGATAATTTAAGTCCTAAATAGTAGATTCAAGAGCTTCTTGATTGTCTTATAGATGATGCTAGTTTTCCTTGACTAATATGAGCTTCTTCACTAGTATTAAACCCTTCCCATTGGAAGGAGAGACTTCATCACCTATTAAGAGGTCTCCTCTTTGTAATGTATTGAATCTTAATATTATATTGAATCTCTCACCAAGTCTATTGAACCATAATGCCCATCTGAATTGATGTAGAGTAATCATAACAACTAAACCATTTTCAAACTCTTATACTTGTTTTCCATGACCTAAAAATGGTCTCCTTGGTTATAGAATGCAAAAGATGATTATAATAGGTTATTTTAACTCTAATTCATTAATCACCCTTCAAAACACTCTATGATGATCCCTCTCCTACAACTTAATCACCCATTTCCTTATTCCTCACAAAATCAGTCCTTTACTTATTATAGGCTCCTATAGGCTACAATGGCCTAATTGGTCTTTTAGGGTATGGAATGCCAATAGATTACTTAAAACTAATACAAATTCCCTATATACCTTTCTTACACTCTATTTCAAACACTCTTTACAATTTCATCTACCAGTTCTCTTCCTTTCTTCTACAAGTTTCTTTCTTGGTTCACTCTCCTAGTAGCCCTATTTCACTAAACAGTTCCTTGTATTAGGCTATATAAAGATATTAAAGATAATATAAAATAATATTTGACAACCCATTAGGGTCTTCCTACTTCACTGACTCAGTATTGGACCTCACCATAGTCAAAATATAATAGGACCTCATGGTTATACATGGTGGATAATCAAACACCATCCACCATCACTCCCAAGGATTAGATTTAATCAAATTGTGTTAGCATTGGTGGATTGGGAAATGTTTAGTCATTACTAGAAATAGTGCATTGGTGGCTTGGTTGATGGATAAGGCACAAATATGTTCTTTTATTATTTATTTCTTCTTCACATCATATGATGACAATTTTTTAGCATAGTAATCCCTAAATTTATCCCTATATGAGATCTATCTATCAATTTGACTCGTTATTGATTAAATTTGACCTAATACTAACTCTAGGGTATTGACCATATAGGTACAGTGGGTATTGGTGGACATGGGCTCCTTCATTCTCATAATTATCTACTCAATTTCAATTTTGTTCTCCACTATGTGTGTAGCTATATCTTCCTAACTTCTTATGGGATCTAGTGGAACTATAAGAGGGTTAGGCATAGGGTTAGGAGGGTTAGGTGGAAGGTTAGCATGCTAACTTATTTAAAAAAAAATATAAATTAAACTATGCACAAAATAAAAATTATTAAAAATTTACTGTCACTTACCTCTTCTTCGTGGTGGCATGATCAATTTCATGAATGTAGGAGAAAAACCAACAATTTATACTGTTGATGGGATAAAAACAAAAAAATTCCACATCAATGGGAGCAAAACATGAATGGGAAGTAGAATGCAAATGGGAGAGGATAAAAACACGAGCAGGAGAGGAAGAAATGAATTAGAGATTTCATTTTTTTAATGTTTTAAGGAACGTGTATGCATTCCTTATAATTATAGGAATACATATGAATTCTTATAACAAGTACATGTTTCTATTCGTAAAGGAACATGTACATGTTTCTTTTATCAAAAACATGTACGTGTTATGGCCTGGGTATCTTGAGCCATAACATGTACATGTTATGGCCATAACGTGTACACGTTATGTGATAGTGCATACATATTGTGGGAAATGTCCATAAAATTATCCCCTAACTCTGTGCACATACCCAAATATAATTAATTAGTTTGATGAGATCAATTACACTTCAAATTAGTGTTATAAATATATATAAAAATGAAGCAATATATATATATATATATATATTTAAAATGAGATTAAAATAAGATTGGTAATTATAGTGAGATTAGTTTTATATATTTATATTGATTTTAAATTATATATATATAGTACTATTATATATATTTATAATAATATTATAATTTATTATTAAAACAAAATATTAAATTATACACACACACATATATATATACATACATATATGTATGTGTATATATATATATATATACATATATATATATATATATATATATATATATACACACACACACATACACATATACATATACACACACACACACACATACATATACATATATATATACATATATACATATATGTATATATATATATACATATATGTGTGTATATATATATATATATACACACACACATATACATATATATATATATATATATACATATATGTATATATATATATATATACACATACATATATATATATATATATATACATATATATACATATATATATATATATATATACACACACACACATATACATATATATATATAGATATACATATACATATACATATATATATATATATATATACATTTACATATACATATACATATACATATACATATACATATACATATACATATACATATACATACATACACACACACACACACACACACACACACACACACACACATATAGTTTCATGTGTGTGTGTTTTAATCTCATTACACTCTCACTTTAATCTCATTACACACACACACACACACACGAAACTATATATATATATATATATATATATATATATATATATATATATATATATATATAATGAATTAAAGTGAGATTGGTCTCATAAAACTATGTATTTAAAAATATATAGATACAAGTTTTAGCGGAATGTATTAGCCAAGTTTTTTAAACAACTAAAAGTTTTAGTGAAAATGTGGGATTGAAAATTTTATGTCATATAAATTCCATTAATAGCATAGGTATTGGGAGTGGGTAGTTGTTAACTCATTTGTCTACTCACCTTCTTAAGTTCCTAAGTGTAAACTACCAATCTCAATTTTCATTATAAATTAATATTATAAATATATAAAACTAATCTCATTGTAATTACCAATCTCACAGTAAATTAATATTATAAATATATGTAAAAATTATATATATAATTTTATTTTTATATATAAAGGAATATTTTAGATAATATGGACTTATCAACAGTCCAAATTTTTGAAAACTATCAGAAATAAATTGGACTATATCAAGATTAAATTGGACTATATCGAGATTAAGTTGGATTTATTACAAATAAATCACATCTATCTAATGTATTTGTGATAAGTCTAAATTATTTAAAATGATCATAGATAATTAGTAGTTGAAAACTATCATAAATAAATTAGACTTCATCAAAAATTACTTAGACTTATTACAAATAAATCACATCTATATTATATATTTGCAATAAGACCAAAGTATGCAGTCATTCAAATTGGTTCACAGACCATGCATTCACAGATAATAAGACTTGGTGGTTTATTTCTTAAGGAAAAATAATTCATACATCAATTGGATGCTTGGACAATATGTGATTTAAAACACTTGGGATGATTGGGATGCCACATGTCATTAGTTGATTAGATCGTGAACTATCTATTTAATCTTACTTGGGTGACGCCCTCACGACTGTCAAAATTTATATCATATTTGTGTACATGCCACATGTCGATCAAAGGTGTTCTATTATTATATTATTAATATAATCTCCCACATAGTTGAGTTATCAAGTTGTGACACATGTTGCAATCTCAGATGCTCACATTATTTAGGACTTTTGTTTCGACTGGTCATCCTTCTGCACAACTGAGTCATTGAGATTATGCCATGTGGCACATTCTCAGGTGCTTATATTAAGTTTAATTTTAAAAACTAAAATTTTTAATAACATTTATCGATACACAAATGCCGAAGAACAAATCTTGACGTGTAAGTGGGATGTTCTGAAGCGTAAACCTAAAATACCTTTTTGCATACATGGGAATGTTGAAGTGTATTTTTCAAAACAAAAAAGCCAAAGTATAAATTATCAGATCTGCAAATTATGAAGCCCATTTTTAAGGATGCAAAATGTGAAATTTAATTTGAAAAATTGAAAAGCCGAAGAGGTTTTCATGATTCACAAAATTTGATCTAGTTATTTGGAGTACGTAAAAGCCACCGACTATTTTGAATCACAAAAATACAAAGTGGACGTTTCAACAATTAAACAATATTAAATAGATGCACAATTACCAAAATACTAAATTTTCGTAGTATAAAATATAAAACTCAAATGCCAAAGTGTATTTTCCAAGACCCAAAACGTGAAGTGCCACTAGAAATAAATATAAATAAATAAAACAATAAAACATTATACATTCTAAAAACATGGACTAAATTTTGAAAAAATATTCATATTTCTCATTCCAAAATTAAGGAGACACCATTTCAAATTTTCCAATCCTTTTCTCACTATTTTTGTTAGTGCTTAGTGGGATGATGCATTCAAGTAGTCTATTACAATACCTTTCAAAAAATTAGTGAAAACAAGTGTATGACCTCTCAAATTTTTATTTATATTCTAAGTGTAGATGATACTATCTATAAGTATGGATGGTAAAGATGTGTTAGTTGGGTTTGGCTTCCATTTCTTGTCTAGGTAGCCTGAATAAATTTTTGCTTCTTTTGCATCTTTTTTCCTTGCATGAATTGGGATGAACCAAGTTACATTGACCCTTCATTCTATATACCCATTTATTTGTAGTATCTCAATATTTATTTTAGCTATAACAACTCATACTATGTAGTCTAATCATATATAATCGTCAGTTTTGACAAATAACATATCTCTAATTTGCACATTTTGAGCTGGATTAAATGGATTTTTTTTCTTTTTTTTCTTGGACCAACATATGTATTTGTAGATGTCACTCCAAAATCAAGGGCCCTATCATGAACCATTTTGTGTAGATCTCTATGTAGGGGTATGTCATGATGAGTTCTAGGCCGAAATTCTCCCGTGCACTCAACTTCAAAAGGGAACATGTCTTCTTTCATTATGTTGTGGATGTTTTGGAAGTAATATGTTAGATCCTTCCACTTACTATTTTTGGTCAAACCAAATTCATTTAATTGATGTACATACTTATTCAAGTTATATTTAATTTTCTTTTCACTCTTTTTTCTATGTCTATCTGAGTCTTTTGAAAAAATGGAATATTGAGGCATTTATCTATTTTTCAAGTCTTTGAAATATGTTTTATTGGATTACCTTCTAGAACATTTGTCTCACCATTTTATTTTCTTCCCCATAATGTAAAGGGGGTGGACCAATTTCTATCTCTTATAGAGTGTTTTCAATGCATAATGGGCTGACCTTGATCCATGCATAGAATAAAGTATTGACCTTTTTTCAAGCCTATTATTTCATTTCTTACCTTTAGCTGGTAACTATTAACATACTCTTTGAAATCCACTACCTCTTCAATCAAATATAGAAATAAGTTTCTTGTATTTTCACATGTCTTATAAGTGTCCATCATCTCTACCACACTCCGTACATATTTCCTCTTTATACATTTAGATAGGTTTCTAAATGTGTTATCAATGTCCTCATGGGTATGTCCTACAGGGATAAATATGAAATTGACATCAAGGAAAACACCTTTATAGACAAGGAAAGATAAATATTGCAACACATACCTGTAAAAAGAAACATGATTTTATGAATTTGTAAATGTAATATTAGTTCAATATAAGGTTTGACATGCTTTAAATATAATTATGGATAGAAGTACCTATTCTTATTTCCCCCACAATAGTTGTGTAGTTAAATGTATAGCTTGGAAGGAAGTTTCTTGAAGGCACCAATTGATTGTGTTTCTCTATATTTCTTGCATTCAAGGTAGCAATTATTAGACAAAAGTGCAGCATACAATGGATACTTTGAAGATCCAGGTTTATATAGTAAATATTCATAAGTATATGGCATTATTTTTTCCATATCCCTAAAGTACTTATTTAATAAAGTGATAGTAAAGTTAGACCTTCCAAGAACGTATGATAAAATAAATGCCCATATCTTCCTGCACCATGACCATGTGTTATAATCCATGCCATTGACAACTCTAATATTCTATCAGTAACTATTTTTCTTTTTGTCACTGTCTTTGGCACAAATGTTTTTTGACATTCCACCTTGTCATGAATGACACTGAGGCATTCTTTAGGGTATTGCTCTAACATTCATTTATGTGTGTAATACATTTGTCTTGAAAACATTATTTTATTTTAGTGCATCACGAATTCTTGATCGATATGCTCTTTATTATCTCTATAGAGGGACCCATAACATTTTTGTTGAGTCAACAAGATGCATGTTTTGCACCGAGTGAAGTCATCAGATGTGGAAATGGTCACATCATAAAAATTAGTTTTAGACATGTTATTGAATTTTGGCTAGGATATTGGCTCATATTGCATATCTACTAGTTGTGCAATGATGTGGTACCTCATAAATTTTAGAGTGAAACATGATGGAAGATGTCAAACATTTTATCATGAGCCATCTATATCTACCTAGCATGTTAGTCATGGAGAAACATTTGCAAAATCATCCACCAATTGGTCTAATAAATCTTTAGTTGCAATTGTCTTCTTTTGTGGATTTTATCAAAATCTCCCTACATGGAATGCATTTCATTCCCATTTTTTGTTACAATTTTGAATGTAAAAAAATCTACTTCTCTTCAACTATATATTTTAATACAAGCTTCCAAACACATCTCTATACCATAAAAATCAATGCTAGTTTTATTTTTATTTTTCTTAAACAAATTGACATGGGCATCCAAGAGATGTTGCCTCCTAGCTATTGTGGTGGAATCACACAACTTCATATTTGTATATTTTAGAATCTCAAATGACAATCCTGACTAAAAACATTTTTTTGTGTAACATTTATTTGAATACATTGTTGAAATCTCACTATCTATGCTTTCATCAAACTCCACTTGGCTGAGTGAAGTGTTTAGCTGATTTCTTTTTTGGCCCAAGTATTTGTAGGCACAAGTTAATTTTTTTGGATGGATTTACACTAGGAATGTAAAGCAAAGAGTGAATTCATTATCCATTACGTCCCAAAAATTTACAATTTCTTTCTCTTTTGGTGTCATGTATGGTAAATTGATTGCTCTACAAGTCTCAGTGTCCACTATTTTGTTGGAAGGCCATATAATGATATATGTTTCAATTACCTCTATATTGTAAGTCTCATAATGTTGTATAACTTACCTTATATAAATTTCCAATTCATTTTCTAACATTGGGATAAGAATGTAACTGAAAATCTCCCCTGGTTGTGAAAATTCAACATAACCAAAAGAAATTTTTTCATCATTTGCAAGAGCTGTACATTTGTGTAACAAATGTACTCTTTTCCCAAGAATTTTTTTTCTTAGGATTTGAAATGTAGTAGGGTCACTGATATATCAAAAAAATGAATCCAAACAAGCGTTTTCTTGTTTCAATGGTTGTATATGTAGAAATGAACTCAAATTATTTTGTCTTTGTTCCATGTCATTGTCTATAAAAAACTTGACTATGATGGGTTACATCATTCTTGTGCTCCATTTAGTAAAACTATCAATTACATCCCCAATATTATCCACAAAATCTATAAAAAATGGAATCAGTAGATTTAGATCAAAATATTTATTCACATTAACACTTACACATTCAATAGGTATTTCCCCATTATGGCATATGGAAGTGAGATTTATGGGTTCTAGAGATTCAACATCTAGTCTTGCCACTTTGTGTATTCTTCCTTCACCAATGACCTTACCTTTATTTATGAGAGAAACATAGTCTCCACAATGGAAATCCATTGACGTATGATTTTTCATCCTAGACATTTGTAAAAGATATGAGAAGAGTTTTTAATAAGGTTATTTATAAAATTAGTTCAATTTATACATGTATGTAGGAGATAAAGATATATTTATAGCAGAACATAAGCATGGAGATATGTTAAGAGCCTAAAAATGTTAAAAAGGTAATGTATACCATTATTTTAATGACATGGTTTATGTCAATCCAAAAAATAATAGATTTTAATATCATATACTACATACTTTAATTCTTGATTCATCCTACTTTGAAGGTATCTCCTAAGAGATATATTTCAAACATACATCAGAGTAGAATAGCCACATAGAGAAAAATAACTAATTAAGTCAATATTCAACCATGTATTTTATTACAATACAAAATGATAATGAGTAATGGGGGTTTTGAGAAAAATTATGGAAAATGATTAACTTCTTATACTTTTGGACCCTGTATTTGATTTGAACCTTTGTTGTGGACCCAAAAGTTTGAAGGTATCTCTTAGGAGATACCTTTCAAACATGTGTATGGGTACCCTTGAAGGTTTGAAGGGACTTGTAATACCTTTAAGGGTACATGTGGCATTGAGCTTAAGACTTCATTTATCAATAGTCAAGGACATGTGGTATGCAACCATGAACCTGCAACATTTCAGCATGAATCCCTCAACAGAATTCCTTTGCCTTATGAACCTACCCTTTGGCCTTTCTAAAATGATCACTTTTATCTTGGATCTCTTTACCTGATTAACCTACCCTTCAAAATTTTTATTACAACCATGTTGGCCCAATAGAATTTCTCTTTACCCTTTTTGAATTTCACTTTGGATTTTTGAAATGGCCCTTTCCCTTCCAAAACATACCCTTAGATACTTTTGTCCCAGACCATTCTATCATACGAAGTAGATCCTTTGGGAATTTTTGCCATAAAGTAGACCCTTCGGACCTTTATGCACTTACCCTTTGGGATAATGGGCATTGCCTTTTTCCCTCTGTAACCTACCCTTTAGCCTTTTAAAATTACCCTTTGGCCTTTTTGTGAAGACCCTTTAGGATTTTTATCATCGCCACTTTACCCTTCAGGACTTTTGTCCTAGACCCTTTGCTTTCTATGACTAATTCTTTGGTACATTGTCCTAGGATCTTTATCCTATGAAGTAGACCCTTTAGGACTTTTATCACGGGAAATTTTCCATATGAAGTAGATCCTTTAGATTGTTTCCCAATGAAAATGACCATTTGGACTTTTTGAAATGACACTTTTGGATAATTGCCTTGGTCATTTTGCCCAAAACAATTTTCCTGATGATATTTCCAAATGGTGGGCTTTTTGTTGTGGGTCTTTTGTAAAATATTGGTCCCAAACATAAACCCAAATACCTTACTTCCAATAAAAATATTAGCCCTTTGCCATAATTAGGCAAAATAACATTAAAGTATCTTCTAATGATTTATACTAAAGACCCCCATCAACTTGAACTAACAAAGTTTGAATTATACAGGAATATAAAAGCAAGGTGAACATTGGGAATTTATGTTGCACAAATTGATATTCAATTCAACATCCTATATATTTGATATGTAGCCATTGGAATCATTCATTGATTTCAATCAAACTTGCGTTTGAAGTCTCCTACTATCTTATAACAACAAATAACCCTAGCTACTATCTTGAAGATCACTCTAAGTAAAAAAATGATTAAGCTAGAGTTGAATGGATCATATAGCATACATAACACCTAGAAGGAAACTGTAAATATCATAGAGTGTATATTACAATAGCATCTTCATTTAAGACATTTAGGGGAATAAATACGCCATCACCGTAATCAATCAAGGACTCTACAAAGTTCATAGATATAGTGTTTGACACCACCATATTCAAGAATAGGTACACCAACTATTCAAAGACATGGGACGTAGTGGATTCAATGGATGTATTTTCATTGGAGGATGGGATACAACTTGTTGATAAGTTATTTTTCAAATAATTATTGGCTTTCAAATGTTAAAGGTTACATTTTACCGCCACCAAGCCAGAGGTGATGCCATGCATTGAAATCTTATGGGATTTTTTCTTCTCGAGAAAGATATCGTAAGATGACTTATTGCATTATTATATAAATAACATAGTGGTCACATTCATTTTAGGAGCTGACTTCCAAAGATACTTACCTATCTTTGAACATACCCAATGCACACTACAAAAAACATACATTGATACAGTTCAACGTAGAGAGCTCAATTGAGAAGGAATTATCTTTATGGTTACTCCCAGGATAGACCATTACATGGAGAGGGAAGAAGACAAAGGGGCCTATTTTCATATAAAAGTTCAAAATGGGGATTTGCATCAGCATGGCTCTGTTGAATTAACTCTACGATAGGTTGAGTGTTCATTTTATCAGTTTAGACTAGGTGTCATTGCTTTACATGATGCTCACCCATGATGATGCATATGCCATGAGAGAGATAATAAAGTCCTACGTAATGGAGAAAATAATTCACAAATATAAGAATCCCATGCCTTTGGGCAATTTCTATATGATATCATATTTGCTAGATGCTGTTATGGGAACTTATTATAGAGACTTTAGCGAATTGTGGATCCCAGCCATGGATTGCATATAAAACAAAATTTATGATCATTACCAATTTATGCACATATATTCCTACATCAATAACATGGTTAGGATAGCTAAATATGTATATCCATAGGTTTGACAAGCCATTCATGGCTCACCCATGCCTAGAATTGGACAAAATATTATAAAAAAATTGGAAGGTAAAGGGGATTATTTCTTCTATCCTAAATCATAGTTATAATGATTTGGGGAAGAAATTTTAATCCTTTATGTCTCCCAAACTACATCCCAGACAAGTTGGTAGATCAAAAAATTACTTTCCAACTATGGTGGAGTGTTGAAGAGGACCTATCTAGGCAGAATAATGCTTTATTCTTTGGTCACCATATTAAATTTGGAAGAATGGTTTACACAATGAGGAAGCATTTTTGAGAAGTGGGCATCAAGCAAAAGAGTTATCCTTTTCCCATCCTTCCACATAGAGATTGGGATCCACATGGGTTTATTTAGAAGCACATATAGAGATTTAACATCCCCTACAACCATGTTCCCTATTCATATATTTTTTTATTTCTTAATGCAAAGGATGATACAGATGTGTTGGAAAGAGCAAGGATTGATGGACTTCAAGAAGATCATTTAATAATGATCTAAGATGATCCTTTAGTCATAGTAAGGGAATTGGACATCAAGAAGGCTCTATACAAAGGATGGGAACATTCTAACTTTTGGAGAGGATAGTCTGAGGAGCAATCCAAGGACTAGGTAGGTTTCTCATTTGAAGCCCTCCATTCGAATTGAATTTGAAGAAAGAGCCTGGGTTATCTAAAACTAGAAAAAGTAGGGGAGCATAGGAAGAGGACCCCATTAATTTATATTCTAATGAGGAAGAGAGAACACAAGAACAACTAGCTACTAACACCATTCAAGTGACTACTACTATGCCCCAGACCCAAATTACCACATCTATTGGGATAGAAACATAAGAGGAAGCAACATCAACTCAACAAAGCTCCCCTACATATATGAACACCCTTTTGGTTTATACGAGGAATCATAGGACTCTAATAGGGAGTCTTATAGTTGAATCATCACAAGGCTTAGCTACTACACCTCCACATTTAGAACCAACAGAGGGAGAGGTTGTGATAATTAAGGACATTGAGGATGAATCTAATGAATAAGTTGAGATAGAAATATCCAAGGCCATAAGCCTTTAAGTAGAGCTTGTAGCACCAAGTTCCTCAGGTACTTAGCCTTTCATGAGTATTTCTTTATCTTCTGTGCCTAATTCCACCTCTATCGATATCTTCACCCATAATAAATTCACTCAATTCATTCTTATCACCCCCAAGGTGGAAAGAGATGTTTATACCACCACCATGGCCATTCCACAATCTACTTATATCCTACTCACCATACCTACCTCTTTTGTCCCTTCTAAACCTCCACCATCAGAGCCTTAAAGAAGGTGTATATAAAGGTACATACTACATTATCCACTCCATATTTTCACATCAAATCCACTCAAATTCACCTTCCCATAACATCCACCACCTCCACAAACGAAACCATTATGACAATTTATAGTAAGGGAAACAATCCCAAGCCTCAATAGATTACAGTCTATCCACTCCATTAATTTGAAGGAGTGGATTGGTCCAAGATTATTTGGCCTTCCTTGCTCGACATCCTTGTTAAAGGTTAGGAAAAACAACATGTTTAGATGGATGAAAAGAAAGAGGTTATGGTTACAACCTTGGATGCATCTTAATTGGATATTCCTCCATGGGTGATGGACTTGACAAGCAAGTCGACCCAAATACCTAGCTTCAAGATCATTGGGCTTCCCTCTCTCTCCACTCTAGTTTACCCCCATATGAAAGTATACAAAGAGTGAATAAGGGGAAGCTAGAGGATGACAAGGGCACATAAATAATTTTAGAGGAAAGACACGAAGTATTCTCCCTCACTAAGAGGTAGATTAGATAGCTTGAATAGTTTCATTACATTAAAAATATTACAGACCTAGCCTAAGCCCATAAGGAAGCTATAGTAGCTATCTATGAGGGAACATATATGGATCAATAAGAACATTAAGTTAAAGTTCAAGAAATTAAGGCTAAGGTGGAACACTTAAGGGAACAAACAAATATTGTGTATATCCCTATAGGCATAGAAGTTGAGGTACAAAAAGCAGCTTCTCGATACTACAACTATTTGGAGGCAATGGATTTCATGAAGGCCAAAATAGATCCTTATGTAAATAATTTCAACCAATTGTATAATTCATTGAGAAATGACAATGCTAAGTTGAAAATTCTAGTTGCATACATAGGTAAATATTTATACAATCATATAGATTTAATGAAAATACTTGAGGCATCCAATGCCTTGAACTTGGTTGTCATAAGATCGGTGGAAACACGAGAATGGTTACAAGTAATTAGGATTTAATCCCCAAATATTAGGTGCATGAGGCCCAAATATTTCAAAATTTTCATTATTTGAAGCTGTCGAAGGTGAAGGATGCCATAGGCAAATTGATCAGTCGGATCAATTTCAATAAACTCATTCAAGAAGTGGTGGATGACTTCAAATAGAGTTTATAAGGCTTAACACTAGAAGAGATAGAATCTGAGTTAAGTGCAACTAGAAATAAAGTCATGGAGGTCAATATTTTTAAGAGTAAGTTTTAGATGACTAAGAAAGAGCATGAAAGACTCATTGGATAAGTTAAGAGGATACATCAACCATTGCTACTGAACTTGAACATCATATGGTAAAAACATGATGCAACAAATAAATTTTATCAAGAGAACTAGGCCAAGAAGAAGCAAACTTCTGGTGGTGGATTGACATCTATAACTTTTGCAACTACCACCTCAACTACCACACCAACCAAAGTACATATAGCTATCCAAACAACTCAACCTTGATAGGATAAGATTTTATGCATGTACAATTTTGTAGATGGAAGATGTAGTCATAGTTTTCTTTTAGTTTAAAATTTTCATTGTAAAGTTGACTTTATATTTTGTACACATGCACATGTTGCATAGTTTTATAAAGGTCAAATTATATAATTGATAAGTATAGGATTACTCTTATATAGTTTTAACCACAATTAGAACTACATGTTCTAACTATCACATGTAATGACCTTACATGAACTTAGAGGATGAGGAAGCCCCTTCCCCAAGTCTATATAAACAATTGTAATCTAACCTGGATTTTTGTCAAAGTATTTTTTAATATAGGAGCAACATCAATTTTGATCATGAATGAAGTGTTTGAGTATTTTCTTTCCAATTTCTGTGTAATTAGTTTTTATTTTTTTGGTTGTATATTTTAATAATCTTTATTGTGAAATAGCTAAAAATAGATTCTTGATTGTCTTGATTGATGTATTGATCTATAGATGTGCAACATCTATTGAAAGATTGGTAAATATAACGATTAGGATGATTAAATTCAAATTGATTCATATTTTTGAATGTGTACTAGTAATTTCTTTGATGTAATTTTGTGTGTGTGTTCTATAGCTACCTTAGATACTTCACTAGCTCGAGTCACAATCTCCTAAACAATAGTGTGAAATAGATTCTCTAAAAGGAACAATCTTTGTCTGAGGCTTGTGATTTTCCTACATCAGTACAGGGTTGTATGAGGATGAATCATAGGGGATGAGTTAGATGGGGATAAGTTCTGAGCTATACTGATTAGACATAAATGATACATGATATAAAATTATAGCTATGGGGAGGTAGGGGGATGAGTTATAAGTTGTACTGATTGGACATAAACAATACATGATATAAAATTATAGCTATAGGGAGGTAGGGGGAACCTGTGGTTAACCAATGTGAAGGATTAGGATTATTAACCCCTGTGTGTCATCCCCTATGATTGGAATTTTCTTTCACCTATGGTTGACCTCTATTAAGGACTAGGGTTGTTAACTACTATGTGTCATCCCCTATAACTCATCCCCTATGATTGGAATTTTATTTCAGAGAATCTCCTAGGAAATTACCTTGAAGGGCCTTGTAGTACTTTCAAAGGGTCTCCACATAGTTACCTTGAACATATACACAATTGGAATTTTATTTCTAGTTAATTTTTATGAGATACCTTAAACATACACATGATTGGAATTTTTATTTCAAGGTATCTCTTAAGAGATACATTTAACATGCATACGCTTGGAATTATCTTATGAGATATCTCATAGGAGATACCTTAAACAATCACATGATTAGAATATTATTTCAAGGTATCTCCTAGGAGATACCTTGGAGGGCCTTGGAATACCTTCCATGTGGATTAAAAATGTCCTTGCAAGGGATTTGATATAATCATGACACCTTTTTATTTGATAAGAACCCTGATGCACATAATTGGAATTTTATTTCGAGATATCTCCTAGGAGATATCCTGAACATGCACATGATTGGAATTTTATTTCAAGGTACCTCCTATAAGATACCTCCAAGTTCATTTAAATACCTTCCATGTTGATTTCAAAGGTCCTTATAAAGGATTTGATATAACCATGACAACTTTTTATTTGTTAAGAACACTAATGCACACTATTAGAATTTGATTTCAAGATATCTCATAGGAGATACCTTGAACATGCACATGATTAGAATTTTATTTCAAGGTATCTCCTAGGAGATACCTCGAAAGGCCTTGAAATACCTTTGATGTTGATTGAAAATGTCCTTGCAAAGGATTTCATATAAACATGTCAAATTTTTATTTGGCAAGAACCCTCATACACACTATTGGAATTTTCTTTCGAGATATCTCCTAAGAGATACCTTGAACATGCACACAATTGGAATTTTATTTAAAGGTGTCTCCTAAGCTATACATTGAAGGGCCTTGGAATACCTTCCATGTTGAGTTATACGAGACTATGATAACAAGGTTTGGCACTCTCACTATTATTTTAGATAATGCTCTTGCTTTTATGGGTGCTAGGACAATTGATTGGGCAAATAGTAATGGTATATTCTTAAGCACTTCATACAACTATTACGCTCAAAGTAATGGGTTGTATTAATCTACTAATAAGAACCTAAACATAATCATCAAGATAACCTTGGAGCATAACCAAAGAGTTTGGCACACCAAATTGAAGATAACCTTATGGGATGATAAGATAACTCCCAAGAGGTCAACAAAGAATTCTCCTTTTGTGTTTGTCTATGAAAGGGAATACAGGTTGTCTATCTCTCAAGACCTACCTACCTTAGATTTAACACATCAACTTGAGTTTTTTGAGAACACTCTAATGGAAGTGAGATTGATAGAATTAATGGAGTTGTAAGAAACTAGAGGTAAATCTCATCAGGCCATGGAACATCATTAAGTATTGATGAAGAGGTATTTTGACAAGAGGGAAACTCCAAGATCATTTCAAGAAAGTGACATGGTATCGAAATGGGATGAAGATAGAGAAAAAATAGGGAAGCATACCAAATTTTATGCCCTATCGAGTGGATTGTATGTCATCACCAAGTGCAAGTAAACTAAATCCTTTCAATTAGAAAGGATAAATGGAGAAGATTTGCCTATCCCTATGAATGGGATACATTTAAAACCCTACTAGTGAGATCTGAAGGTCTATTTTGTAAATATTAGGTCAGGTTTGTGTTTTCTTTCTTGTCATGTTATGTTCCAATAAGTTCTCTTGAAGCACAAGTGTGTCTTTACTTAGTTTCTTGTCTTGTGTGTTGCTTCTTCTTTGTATTTTTTGTTGTTTGGTGAATTGTAGAGGAAATTTTTACGTCAATATTGTATACTTGTGACTCCATATCCCAATGGACAAGATTAGACAACTGGCCATGGCACAACAAACATGCCACCCTTGGGAAATTGCCAAAGATGTTAACCATTTTTACCCATAGGCCAAAATGGATCAACCCCTTATAGTCAAAATATTGTATAGGGCCTTTTTATAATGTAATAGAGAATGTTTTAGCTTAGTCCTTGTATCATTTAGTGTCTTAGGGATCATTTTAGAATCATACATGCAAATGGCATGTTTTCATGGTGCTATGTAGTTGCAAGAACAGGTTTGGAAAAGCCTAAGTTTACACTTAGGAAATATTTTAACTTTTGGCTAAGTTTTATAGAATTTAGATTTCTCTCAGAGAAAATTTTCCACACATTATCTACAACAAAAGTACAAGGCATAATTCCCTTGGAGAAATTGTTTCACTTTATTTGACTAAGTGTTGTAATTCTTGTAGGAAATTTGTTGTAGGTTTTTGGCTTAGCATCAGGAATCATTTTGGACATTTTTTCAAAAACAAAAGGCCTAGAGACAAAAATTCTTACAAACATTTTATCCATAGTAAAATCCTAAAGGGCATTTCAGCTAGACAATAGTCCAAAACACTTTTCTCAAAGGATCATTCTTTGACAAAGTGGACCAAAAAAAATCCCAGAGGGTATTTTTCAAGCAAAGTGTCCTATACAATTTTCCTAAAGGGTCATTTTTTGGGAAATTGTCCCAAGAGAAAATCCCAAAGGGTCATTTATTCAACAAAGGGCTTGATACAATTTTCTCTAAGGGTTATTTCTTTCAGGAAAGTGCTACAAAAAAAGTCTTGAGGGGTCATTTATTTTAGAAAGTGGTCTAAAACAAAAGTCTTGAAGGGTCAAAAATGCCATTCAAAAGCAAAAATATCGAAGACAAAAAGTTCTCACCAAAGGTACAAGGGTACAAATTCTTTTGAGAAAATTATTTGGGATAATTTTCCTGAAGATAAAATTCTTTTAGATAATTTCTTCCAAGACAAAATACTAAGTATGAATTATTTTGGGGAAAGTGGTTTAGCAAAAATCCTAAAGGCATGAATTCTTTCAGACATTTTGTCCAAAAGAAATTATCCAAGTCAAAGATAAGGTAGAATTAATTCTTTTAGGAAATTATCCCATGAAAAATTACCTAAACATTTTATTTGATGAAAAAAATTTGTAAACAAATTCCTTCAAAGAAAGTGTCCAAGACACAAATCTCGCAACAAATGTCTAGTAAAAGGTCCAAAAGAACTAGCCTGGGCACAGATTGATGGTTACACAAACATCATTAACATTCTCATTTATGCCAATTGATGGGTGCATGAACATATAAATCAAGATATGGTAAATGATCATTGAAGTTTGAATATCCTAGTGATAGTCATGCAAACATCAAATACATACATCAAATTGAGATCATGAAGCAACCATTTATTTTCAAATAGTAGGTCCAAGAAATATAATGGTCCATGATAATCCATATATAAGATCCAATGATGAGAAGTGATTGACAAGTTAATTGGCCCAAACATATCAATGGCTCATGTTCCATTATGGATTCAAGATCAACAACATGTGAACAAGTCAAGGAGTTAGCTAACTCTGAGTGTAAAAGAGTGATTCAAAAGTGACACAAGCACATGTATCCTAGTAGTGGATCTATGGATTAGGTTCATTCACATCAGGTAGATCAATGGAATGAGATGAGTCAAGAGATCAATGATCTAATCCAATTTTTGATGACCAACCAAACGAAGGTGAGCCTTGGTGACTTAGACAAAGGTGAACCAATCAATTGTTATAAGGAAAGGTAAATAAAGGGCATGCATCTGAGTTTGAGTAGGGTCCATTTGATTGAAAAGGTCCTTGAAAAATATTTGATATAACTATGATAACTTTTTATTTGCCAATAACCCTGATGCACACTATTGGAATTTTCTTTCGAGATATCTCCTAAGAGATACCTTGAAAATGCACATGATTACAATTTTCTTTCAAGATATCTCCTAGAAGATACCTCAAAAGGCCTTGGAATACCTTCAATGTTGAATTCAAAGGTCCCTATAAGGGATTTGATATAACCATGACAACATTTTATTTGATAATAACATTGTTGCACACTATTGAAATTTTCTTTCGAGATATCTCCTAGGAGATAGCTTGAACATGCACATAATTGGAATTTTATTTCAAGGTATCTCTTAAAAGTTAACTCAAAGGGCCTTGGAATACCTTCCATGTTGATTAAAAATGTCCTTGAAAAGGATTTGATATAACCATGCCAACTTTTTATTTGGAAAGAACCCTGATGCACACTATTGGAATTTGCTTTCAAGATATCTCCTAGGAGATACCTTGAACATGCACATGATTGGAATTTTATTTTAAGGTATATCCTAGGAGATACCTAGAAGGGACTTAGAATACCTTCTATATTTATTACAAAGGTATTTGAAAAGGATTTGATATAACCATGACAACTTTTTATTTGGCAATAACCCTGATGCACACTATTGGAATTTTCTTTTGAGATATCTCCTAGAGATACCTTGAACATGCACACGATTAAAATTTTATTTCAAGGTATCTCCTAGAAGATACCTTGAAGGGCCTTGGAATACCTTACACGTTGAGTTCTATAAGAGCATCATAATCATATTTAGCATTCCTTCTACTATTATTTTAGAAAATGTTCCTAATTTTATGGGTGGTAAGATAACTAATTGGGAAAATAGCAATGGTATATTCTTGAGTACTTCATCAAAATATTACCATCAATGTAATGAGTTAGATAAATATACTAAAAATAACCTTATTAGAATCATAAAGAGAACCTTGGAGCATTAATAAAGAGCGTGGCACACCATATTGAAGACAACCTTGTGGGTTGATAGGATAACTCCCAAGAGGTCAATAGGTAATTCTCTTTTTGTGCTTGTCTATGGAAGGGAATCTAGGTTGTCTATCTCTCAAGAGCTTCTTACCTTAGAGTTATCAGATCAACTAGATTTTATTGAGAACACTCCAATGGAAGTGAAATTAACATAATTAATGGAGTTATAATAAACTAGAGGTAAATCTCTTCAGGCCATGGAACATTACCAGGTACTGATGATGAGGTCTTTTGATAAGAGGGAAACTCCAAGATCATTTCAGGAAGGTGACATAGTAGTGAAATGGGATGAAGATAGATAAAAACTAGGGAGGCATATAAAATTTGATGTCCTATGGATCAGACTATATGTCATCACCAAGTTTAAGAAAAACAAATCTTTTCAGTTAGCAAGGATGAATGGAGAAGAACTGCCTATCCCTATGAATGGGATAAATTCAAAACCCTGCTATTGAGAGATGAAGGTCTATTTTGTAAATGTTAGGGTAGGTGTGTGTTTTATTTCTTGTCATGTTATGTTCCAATAAGTTCTCTTGAATCACAAGCGTGTTTTTTCTTAGTTTATTGTCTTGCATGTTGCTTATTCTTTGTCTTTTTTGTTGTTTGGTGCATTATAGAGGCAGTTTTTATGTCAATATTGTATACTTGTGACTCTTTAACCCAATTAATAGGATTAGGTAATTGGTCATGGCAAAAAAAGCATGCCACCCTTGGGAAATAACCAAAGATGTTGACCATTTTTTCTTACGAGGCAAAATGGATCAACCTCCTATAGTCAAAATCTTGTATAGGGTATTTTTATAGTGTCATAGG
The DNA here is from genome assembly GCA_037957365.1 of Torreya grandis. Lineage (NCBI taxonomy): Eukaryota > Viridiplantae > Streptophyta > Pinopsida > Cupressales > Taxaceae > Torreya > Torreya grandis. The sequence continues at coordinate 1,448,159 of JARHVA010003078.1, forward strand.
GTATGTATCATTTGGTGTGTTAGGGGTCATTTTAGAATCATACATGCAAGTGGCAGGTTTTCATGGTGCTGAGAATATGCAAGAATAGGTCCAAAAAAGCCTAAGTTGCACTTTGTTAGAGCATTCAGAGTTCTCTTAGAGAAATTATTCCACACATTGTCTGAAAAAAATGTACAAGGCATTATTCCCTTAGAGAAATTGTTCCAATTTATTTGATTAAGTGTTGGAATTATTTTAGGAAATTTGTTTCAAGTTTTTAGCTTAACTTCAAGAATCATTTCAGACATTTTGTCCAAAATAAAAGGCCCAAAGACAAAAATTCTTGTAGACATTTTTTTCACAGTAAAAGCCTAAAGGTCATTTCATTCAGACAAAAGTCCATAAAAACTTTTACTAAAGGATCATTCTTTGACAAAGTGGACCAAAAAATAAGCTCGAAGGGTATTTTTAAAGCAAAGTGTCCCATACAATTTTCTTGAAGGGTCATTTTTTAGAAAATTGTTCCAAGGCAGAGTCTCAAAGGGTCATTTCTTTAACAAAGGTCCTAATATGATTTTATTGAAGGGTTATTTATTTTGGCAAAGTGTTGTCAACAAAGTCATGAAGGGTCATTTCTTCAAGAAAGTGATCCAAAAAAAAAGTCCTAAAGGGTCACAAATGTTATTGAAAATAAAAAAGCCCAAAGATAAAAGTTTTTACAAAAGGTACAAGGGCACAAATTCTTTTAGGATAATTTTCCTGAAGGCAAAATTATTTTAGAGAATTGTTTCCAAGGAAAAAGACTAAGTATGAATTCTTTTGGGGAAAGTGGCTGAAAAAAATCCTAAAGGCATGAATACTTTTGGACATTTTGTCTATAAGAAATTATTTAAGGAAAAGATAAGGAAGACTTAATTCTTTCAAGAAATTATCTCATGAAAATTTCCCTAGACATTTTTTCTGATGCAAAAGAACTGCAGATAAATTCTTTCAGAGAAAGTGGCTAAGACACAAAGCGCAAAACAAATGTCTAGAAAAAGTTCCAAAAGAAGTAGCTTGGGAAAGATTGATGGTTGGATAGACATCATTAACATTATTGTGGATGTCAATCGATGGGTTCACGAATGTCAAATTCAAGCCACAAAAAGTTATCGTTAAAGTTTGAATATCCTAGTGGTGATCGTGTAGACATCAAATTTGAGCTCATGAAGTAGTTGTTTATTTTCAAATAGTAGGTCTAGGTAAATAAAATGGTCCACATTCATCCATATAAATTATCTAAAAATGAGTGGTGATTTAAAATTTAATGGGCCCAAACAGATCAATGATTTACATTCAATCGTGGATTCAAGATCAACAACACATGAGCAAGTCAAGGAGTTAGCAAACCCTGAGTGAAAAGACATGATTGACAAGTGGCACAATCATGTAAATCTTGATAGAGGATATATAGATCATGATAATTCATATAAGGTAGATCAAAAAAGTGGTATGAGTCAAAAGATCAATGATCTAAGCCAATTTTTGATGACCAACCAAATAAAGGCGAGATCAGGTGACATCGACAAAGGTTGACAAAGTAATTTTGATACGGTAAGGTAAATAAAAGTAATGAAGCTGAGTTTGATCATGGTCCATGTTAAGTAAAAATTTCTTTACAAATGATTTTATATAACCATGATAACATTTTATTCGGCAAGAACCTTGATGCACACTATTGGAATTTTCTTTCAAGATATCTACTAGGAGATACCTTGAATATGCACATGATTAGAATTTTATTTCAAGGTATCTCCTAGGATATACCTTGAAGGGACTTGGAATAACTTCCATGTTGATTGTAAAGGTCCTTATAAGGGATTTTATATAACCATGGAAAATTTTTATTTGGTAAGAATGCTGGTGCACACTATTGGAATTTTCTTTCGAGATATCTCCTAGGATATACCTTGAACATGCACATGATTGGAATTTTATTTAAAGGTATCTCATATGAGATCCTCGAATGGATTTGGAATAAATTCCATGTTGATTTAAAATTTCCTTAAAAATGATTTGATATAACCATGAAAATTTTTTATTTGGAAAGAACCCTGATGCACACTATTGGAATTTTCTTTCGAGATATCTCCTAGGAGATAACTTGAACATGCACATGATTAGAATTTTATTTCAAGATATATCCTAGGGGATACCTCAAATGGCCTTGGATTAACTTATATATTGATTTAAAATGTCCTTATAATGGATTTTATATAACCATGACAACTTTTTAGTTGGCAAGAAGATTCATGCACACTATTAGAATTTTCTTTGGAGATATCTCCTAGGAGATACATTGAACATGCACATGATTGGAATTTTCATTAAAGGTATATCCTAGGAGATACCTCAAAAATCCTTGGAATACCTTCCATGTTTATTGCAAATGTCCTTGCAAAGGATTTGATATAACCATGACAACTTTTTATTTGGCAAGAACCCTAATGCACACTATTGGAATTTTCTTTCAAGATATCTCCTAAGAGATACCTTGAACATGCACACGATTGGAATTTTATTTCAAGGTATCTCATAGGAGATACATATAAGGGAATTAAAATACTTTCCATGTTGATTTCAAATGTCCTTACAAAGGATTTGATATAACCATGACAACTTTTTATTTGGTAAGAACCCTGATACACACTATTAGAATTTTCCTTCGAGATATATCCTAGGAGATACCTTAAACATGAAAATTATTATAATTTTATTTCAAGGTATCTCTTATGATATACCTCAAAGGGCCTTAGAATAAATTCCATGTTAATTGCAAAGGTCCTTTTGAGGGATTTGATATAACCGTGGCACCTTTTTATTTGGAAAGAACTTTGATGCCAGCTCTGATTGCCTATGAGAATGACACATGACACTCCAAAAAACACCCAAAGTTTAGGGCCCCACCCAATATCTCACCATGAATAGAAAGATGACATGCGGCATATTACAAAAAAATCATCATACTAAGCTATATTTTGAGATCCCTTGAGAATAATCAGAAGGTGTGACATGTCAAAAGGTGGAAAACTTTAGCTTTAAAGCTAAAATTGTTAGTGAATCAAAGGTAAATCAGTGTTAAATTTGAATTATAATGCAATTTAATTACAAAAACAATAGATTGAAGACAATCCCCCACAATATTCATTACAAGATGGTTAGAACTAAAATCATAAAGTGGTAAGACATTGCAGTAGTTGCAAGAATAGAAACTCATACGTATTACCTAAGGATGATTTTAGGGCATGGGACCCAAATAATGTCATTTCAAGGAACTTATTAAAATTCAAAAAGGATGTGGTTATTGAATATAAACACCAAGAAGAGGTGTACAAATGGATTTATAAGGATGTAATGAATGATGAGGTAGTTCTCAAAAATGTTACAAGGAAGAATATCGACTAGAAATGAGGATTGATATGGAAAAGAAGAAAGAGGATATTGTGAAGCCCCAAATCCCACCAAATCATGAGAGCATGTTCAATGATGACTATGAGGAAGCATAAGAGGAGGAATAAGACAATGTTCTTCTCATTAGGAAAAGGACATACAAACCTCCACTACATGATACTCCAAGTGGACAAAGCCTACCTCCAAGATCCAAGCAAGCGGAAACTAACAACCAACCTAGCCCATCTCAAGGTCCTACACTTGTCTTTACATATACTGAAGAAGCTGCCATAGAAATCTTGGATCAACTAGATCTAGATGTCATTGACATCAAGGAATGTCAACAGGGAATTGAGTTCTCAATAGAGGAACTATAGACATTGGCTGACAGGAATATAAAGAAAGTTTACACAAGGAAGAAGTCTCCCAGAACTACCATGAGAGGAGAAGTGCCCTACACCTATATAAAGTGATGAATAAGAGGCATGAATATGGAATCCATCAAGCTAGAGTGGTCATGAAAATTGACAAAGCAATGCCTTACACTTATATTTTAGCCACTTGGTTATAATTGGGTGCCTTTTGTGGGCCATGTAAACTTGTCTTAGGCATTTTTGAGCCTATAAATAGGGGTTTCCTCCTCATTTGTAACCAAAAAATAGTTTCTACAAGAATTAATTCAAGGAGCCAAAGAATTTGAGAGTTTGTCTATAGTGTTATCTTGTGTGTGTTATGTGATTTTTGATTCTCATGATTTTATATGGCTAATAGTTTCTTTTTTGCAAGCTAATTTGGTAATAACAAACATTATATGCATTTACTAGCTTGATTTTAACACTAGGTTGACTATTTTGATAGTATAATTGCTTTATTTTCTTCTCATTTATAATCAAATGTGCCATGCAATTTACTATGAGTGAGTAATTTTCACATAAAGTATGTTGTTAAACATATGCATTTCCTTCCTATGAAGCTTAAACTACATTTATTAGCTTTGAGAATTATGTTAGAATTGGTAGATGCTAGTTTCATGTATTTTTTCCTCAAAGTTAACAGAATTAGTATCTTTGATCATCTTGAGTACAATCTCTTTTCTGCCCTACCCTACTCACTCTTGGATCTATGCATGAATAAATTTAGCCTAGTTCATGCTGTAAATATCCATTGTTTGTTCACATTTTGGGAAATAATTAGCAAATATTGAACTAATTTTACAAAGATTAACATGAATAAGTGTCACTGCATAAACATATGTTGTCCCTATATCAGGGTCTACTAGCATACTTTTAAAGTGGTGATACATCTCTGCTATTTGTGATATTTTTAGTAGTAGTTGTATAAAAAAATCAAGTACCAAGTCTTCCAAGACTTAAAATTGAGTTTCTTACTTTCCCCTTATTTCTTGGTGACATAGGGAGAACAATAAGTGCATAAACAAGCCTAATAAAGTAACCTTTAAGCAGTTAATTAGGTGTCCTTGAGACACCTATAGGCTTGGTTTTAAGTCAAAAAATGCTATAGTTAGGGGTGTGGTAGTGTTAAGACCTTTTCTAGGCTTGTGGAGGTTATTTAGACCATAAAATGCATGAACTATTAAGATGAATAACCTCAATATAGAGCTTAATAAGGATAAATGTGAGGTTTAAATAGGGCTAAATAAACATAAATGTACATCTACAACTAGCTTTAAGATCACTACTATAGTTAAGTGGGTGAACCATGCTTAATGGAGACTTCAAGGATATAAACTTTCAAGTAGGGTAATGAGATTGTTAAGAGATCATCATACATATATCAACTCATGGGTACTTTGTGTATTGTCAAAACTCCTAAAGCATCTTTATACCCTATCATAGTCCATACAAAGGACATCACATCATGCATATTTGTCTATATAGGAGAGGTTTGTTTTCATAATGAAAGAATTGTGAACATGTGAAGAAGATAACAATCTAAAAGGAATGCATTAAGTTGTGGACTTTGGAGGAGACCTCAAGATTAAATTCCATGAAATCTTCACCTACATCTACTTAAGGGATTGAAAAAATATGTTAAAAGTCAAGACATTGAAGTAATAAGGTCTTGCATATTTTCAAAGTTTATAGGATATTGTTATGTTTGAAGAATCATTTCATTTTATTTCTTACTCTTTTCATCCCAACATTTGATAGGTTTAGAAATTGATCCTAGATTTACATATTTAGAGGAGATAGCCTCACAACTAGAGGCCTTGTCTAGATACATACATCTCATAACCGTAGATCATTCCAATGTTAGTTCATATATGAATCAGATCTAAGAAGTTTGATTTCAATTGGGTGCTATTTGGGTTGTTAACAAAAATCAAAGGAGATTCGTTGGTCTTTGTTATTGCAAGGAAATTTTATTTTCTACCCTACCTTAGTCCCTCCTTTTGAACTTTTAAAATATGAATGACTTTAGATTAATGTGCATTGTGTATATACATTTATTTGTTTAAGAGTTTGGGCTTATATTTGAAAATACAAATAAATTTACATCATAAGAAATTTAGGTAGATTGTGTCATGACCATATTCCTATTGTCCCTACAAAAGGGTCTACTTTTAGACTAGAAGGTGGTAAGTTGTAACCACATAAGCTCTCCAGTAGAATTGAGTGAAGCCCCAAGGTGTCACTACCATATTTATATTGTCCCTATAATCTGTGAAATGTTATTTTGTTGTTTGTATTACATCTTCGACATAGACACACATCAATTATCTTGAAGGACTTGAGGACAAATCTGAATATTCTCAACCTACTATTTCCTATCATGAACTTTTAGGTATTAGTACTCCTCAAAATATTAAGGTGGTTGGTTTCCTCAATAAATAGAAGTCAACTAGATTTATTTACTCTAGACGTACACACAAATTCATTAATATTAAGTTGGTTACTCAATTAAAATATTTCATTTACCCAACTCCAAAATTTCAAATCCTAATTACAGGTGGGGGTATAGTCAATAGTTCTAGTAAATGCCATAGTATAAAGCTATGCGATACTACCTATTATATTATCTTATGTTTTCTATTATCATGGATGGGGCTAACATTTTTTTGTATTGTAATGGCTCACCACTTTATGCATAATTGAGATGAATTTTGAGTAACTATTCATGCTCATTCATTTAGAAGGAAGGTCATTTAAACTGCATGGTTTATTGGCTAAATCTACACAATTGGTTATTTTTTACCAGATGATGAAGATGATCAAAAAATGTGCAAAGTAATTATTATATAATTATTTTCCATAGAATTTAAATTAAACAAGGAGTCTACCCATATTGAATTACAACTGGTGAAGTCTACCCATTTTTGTCTTATACACCCACTTGACTATTTTGACATCTTTTGCTTTTATATTAGGCTTTACAATAGGGATCACCCCTGCCTAGGCCAACCCAAGGCCTCCTTGAGCTTGCCACACATTCTTAAAAATTATTCTATTTTTTATTAAAAATTAATTATAGTATATACATGTATAGTATTTGGAATTATATTTATTATATTGTTTTATAAAATTTTAGTGTTACAATTTGAAAACCCTGTTTACCTAAATAATTGTCATGTATGCACTCATTTAGTAGAAGGATCACTGACATCACAACTGGGTGTGCTCTAATAAGGCCAAAAATATTACAATAATCCAAGTAGACTTTATGAATCTTAATGATTTCATAACATAAAGTGCTAAACAATGAATAGAAGGGCCAAGTCAACACAAATAAAACACACATTTTAGATAGAGTAAAAAAATGTATTGAATACTATTAAGATTAAATACCTGAAAATAAGGATCTATAGAAATGATAATGACAATTATGGTCAATGCTTTAGATACTCACAACCTGCTCTATTTTGATCTGTCAATGCTCTATAGTGTATGTTTGGAAAAAACTAAGAATATGTAGGAAAAGGAATATTTATGGTCAAACATGTTTGGTGGTTTTTATTCCTCTTAAAAATGTGTTAAAATTATAAAAACCCTATTTTATAAAGTAAATTTTAATTTCAAATTCATTGGGGACTCTTGCCTATTTCTGAATGCAAATGCACCTCGGGAGTAGTCAAGCTGAACTGAAGGCAAGTTATATATTTAATATATTAAAATGATATTTATATATATTATATTAAAATATATAATATTTATTTAAAATATATACTATATAATGTAATCTGAGGTCAAGTAAAGCTCCACATCTTCCTTGAAAACACCTCTTTGAGCTGCCATGGCTGTGAATTTCATGAAATTGCCCATTAGTGGACTATAATTTGGCTCCTAAATTGAATTATCTATGCATAGACAACAATAAAACTCTCCTTATCTTAATTACAATGATTATAGGGTCGAATTAGGGCTCTTATACTTGTTAGGGATTTTTTTAAGGTTTATATAGAGCTCTAATGGTGGCAGCGAGTTTAAATTATGAGTTTCATGCCTTAGATTTTTTTTGGATCAAGCATTTATACCTTTGCATTTCATGGGTCCAAAAAATATTCAAATCTATCATGTTTTACTTATGTGGTGTCATTGTGGCATCTATGTGGCATCTCACTCATTAAAATTTAAAAGTGATGGTTGCCATTTAAAAAAATCCTCTTCACCTCTCAACATCAAATTTCCTTGTATGGATCAACATGGGCCATTGATATCAATCTAAGGGATTGAATACCATTGGTTGTCTTGTGATACTCCTCATGATTGTCACATTTATCACTATCCTATTTGTTCTAGCTTTGTTAAAAAATGCACATTCATCTCACACCGTTAGATCTTCCTTGCTCAAACTAATGCATTCTATTTGATCATGATCTAATGGATTATATCCTTTTATCCCCATACCATTGATCAAAATGTGTATGCTTAGATACATACCATTGATCTTTGGGAAGATGTTTAAGCTTTAATTCATGGCCTACAGTTTTGACACTTGTCATTTCCATGCTTGCTCTGAGTTCTTTTGCAGTCCTATGTTCTTTTAAAATTTGTGAAATATACATTGCTCGTAAAAATTAATTCAAAAGGGGACCTAGGTTAAAAATTAGACATGACTTAAACATGGACCCAATTAATCTTAAACCATGGACTTATTTCAATTTTTATCCTAAGGATTGGTCATGTTTTTCAACACAACCAAACCTTAGGCTAAAAATACTAGCTTGGTCTAAATAGTCACAGGGTCCCTTTATTATAAGGATTAGCCTAAAATCATATCCTAAGGTTTATCATATTTATTAATACAATAAAAAACTTAGGGTAAGACTTTATGCTATGTATTTATTATTCACGAAGTCCTTTTGTTTTAAGTTTCTAACCTTGGTCCAAAGTCTTTATGCCTTGGTCCATTTTAATTTGTGGGGTCCCCTTTAATATGTTTAGAACTTAGCTTATATATTTTATCCTAAGTACTTTATATATGTTCTCAAGCTTGAATTTTATTCTTATTTGTAGGATCAATGATCTATATTCATTCAGACGAGATTGATCAAATGGTGTGAGCTGAGTCAAGACTTAAATAGAGCCTAGGACGAGTGAGAGGGTGATAAGTGTTACCTTCTCATTAAAAGACTTTGGAATAGAGAATGGAGGTACATCCCTTAGATCTTTATCCAATGATACATGTTTTTTTGTATGAGATAGATCCAATGAAATGTGATAAGTACTGAAAAGTCAAACCCCAACCAAAGAGTTAAAGCCCAAACATGTTCCTAAGATTTATGGTCTACATGAGCCTAGCATAATTGATCAAATGATGTATGCAATGTTGAATTTACAAAGTTTCTATGGAGCTCTGTGGGGGTGACAAGTATCACCATCATGGGAACCTAGTATAGAGATCAAAATGATGCATGGGAGTCTAGTACAAAGAGCACAGAAGGACTAATAGTTACCACATGGTACACATAGGAAATAAGATGAACCTAGGAATGACAAGTGATAAGCTCAACAGAGAACCCCATGGAAATATTTAAAATTGATGCTCATATGTCTGTCAATGATGTTCATGTAGACGTCAAATGTTAGGAGAATGTCAAATTTAAGATAGTAAAAAGCCTGGATGGCATGTTTAAAATTAACAGTCACATGCCCATTAAATATGTTCATGTAGATGTCAAATGATGGTCATGAGGACATCAATTTTAACATAGAAAATAGTTCTAAAGATGAGTTTAAAATTGACATGCACATGCCCATCAAAGACATTCTTGTTGACATCAAATGATGGGTATACATATGTCAATTTTAAGATAGCTGCTTGGATCCAAATTCAAAGGAAATAGTCATATTTGGAATAGTGATGAGTATAATGCCATGGAAATGCCACATCAAAGCCATGTGAGTAAAATGTCTCAAATCAGAGACTTTGCGAACCTGGTGATGTAAAGGTAAGGATTTAAGCTCATGATGTTTGAGCTTGTGGCCACCATTGAAGCACTATTAGAACCTTCAAGAATTACCTAGAAAGGCAAGGACCATAACCAAACCCTATGAGCATTATGATTGACCTGAAAGGAGATGAATTGTCACATGTGTAAAGATAAGTCAAGCTAGAGTCCATTAGTGAGAAGTTTAAAAGGATTTACAGTAATGATGGGGGACCTATTTTATATCTTTGAGTAGCTTGGAGATATAATAGTGCATGTATTAGGCAACATCAAAAAGTAATGAAGACCCTATAGTAGCAATGAAGTACTTCATTAGCTAAAGGGTTCTCAAAGTCAAAATATTACTCATGTGGTTAAACCTTATTTGATGGAAATCCACAATTTTAATTTAAAGGTTATCATCTACACTATAAGAAAATTAACACTAATGATTATTTCAAAATTTGTCATTAAGCCATAAATCTGCCCATTCCACTTATTTTTGTAAGATTTGTATTTATTCAAACTAGGATCAATACTATTTTCAATCAGTCTTGGATCTATTTCTAAAAGACTAATGATCTAATATTCATACTTTATCTAATTAATGAGCTTTGTCAAATATTGATCTTAATAAGACAAATGAGATTTATGACAAAATATTGAATTTCAATTCACTTTACCCTTTTTGACAGATTTCCTTAATCAATCATGCAAACAAAAATTCCACTTAGAATTTACTTCATCATTCAAATCTTCCCTTTAGGATCTCTCGATCCTCCTACAATTATTCATCTATGGCTTCCTTTCTTTGTTTGAGATATTTTTTCATACATTTAAACTTAATGATAATATTTTCATGTCTTTTTTATTCTCTTATAGAGAAACCTATCCATCAATTTTTTTAAACCACAGTTCTATAATATCCCGAGTCCTTACTTTTAAGCCATGCATTTACGTCATATACACAGTCTTGATGGGTTTTCAAGGAAGACTCACCTTCAATATATAACTTATCCTTACCTTCTTCTATTTTTCTTAACTAATGAAACCTTTATCCCTATCTTCCTTTATTTGAACTCGCCTTTAATGTCAATCATCATTATCAACATACTCAGATCTTATTTCATCAACTAGGTTTTAACATGGAATTATGACAATAAGAAATAGAGACTGAGAACGTAAATTATTTCTTTCTCCTAGACAGTCTATACCATGAATTCACATTCAACACTTCTCAAATATTTTCTTGGACATTCATACGAAGTTTGAGATCACTCAAGTTATAGAAACTTTTGTTCTTAAATCTTAGATAGAGGTTCATACAAATTGATATTGGTCATGAGTACTTAAAAACAAATATTTTAATTAATATTAAAATAAATACCTATGTGGGCTTTGTCTTCAAGTAATATCGAATGTTGTGTTGGTCTGTACAAGGCCAATTTGGATATCAAATTCCTTCATATACAAAATGAGTCATTTGCTATGCACCAAGGTCTGTTTGGAAAATTCAATCTTGATTTAGATTTTTGAATTGTCCATAAAATGTGCCTCCTAAGAATGCAATTACCACAACGTTTAATATTAGAATGAAGTTTTGTGTCAACATACACCCACAATATCCATAGGTTTGAAATTTGTAACACATTCAATGAAACAAGATCAAATAAAATTAGACAAATTTTACTTCAACCTATTACCATAGACTCATACATAAGATCATACCTCTATGAATGACTGTAAATGATTTATTTTTCTTCACCATGAGAAGCTAGTAATGGTGAATCTTTCATCAAATGCATAATAAATAGTTTTATCTTATCTTCATTCTAGTCTCTTACCTCTCATGTGAATCAAATTACATCTTACCCATTATACCAGACTCAGTCATTCTTTATGAGATATATTAAGTCCTTGAATGCACAATATACTTCTATTTATTGATAGGTTTTAAAAATTAATATACAATCCAACTGCATATATATACAATCCTAGAGGCTTTTATTCACTTCTTCTAAACTCCTCTACTTCCTTGACACCCTCTCTCCTTTCTATATACATGTATATGCTTTTATTAGTCTCTTCTTGGTAGACTTGGACCCTATCTTCCCTCAACCAATGCAAAAATATGGGATTGTTCGTAAATAAGAAGACAAAGTCTCATTCTTAACTTAGAATATACCTAGTTTATCTTCAATGTAGAATTTTAGACAACTCATGAGGTGATTATCACTTTTTCATATGTAAATATACTTTTACAACACAATATTGACCTTTTAATGTCATTATATAGGTCTTACCCTTACAATTTTACTTCTTATTATCCTTCACGGGAGGACTTAATTGATCAAAATTAGCCCTTATATACAATTTTTTCATAGACTAGTTGATGCTCTTGCATCATTATCCATTTTAAAATTGGAATATTATATTTGTAAAGGCATGTGTTGCTTGTAAATCACACTATCTATAGATCAGTCTATTAGAAAAGTCTAGTGTATTTATAGAACATTTGTGGAAAGGACAACTATCCCTACACCTATACTTTTTTAATTGGTTAGGACTAACCAACATGCTTCCTTGCATCTTATAAAATTATCATTGTCAATTGTAAAGGAGGGGGGATTTTTTAGAGCCAAAATTACTTTGTAAACTTAGTGAAATTAATATAAGCAAGTAATTTTGTAATGATTGTCTAGTATTTGCTTGTGTTCAATGTTATTATGGCTTCTTTCTCATTTGTTTGTTTTAATTTCTAGATTTGAATGATTCCTAAGAGTTATTGGTGTGTAAATTTAATTGTAGAGTTGTTAATTTGTGCCAATGCTAGGTTGACTGAAAGTCTTTAGGTTCATTTCATTTTCTTACTCTTCTTGCATTTGGGCTAATGTTGTTTGCTTGCAGGGTAAATCTTTAAATTGAACTAGGTTCTTATTTATATTATTTCCACCTTCCTTAGAAGCTTTCCTGATGTGTAATTGGATTTGAAATTATGCTACTTCATGTTACACATTGATTAAGTGCATGTTTGGATGAAATCTAAATTTTGTCATGATGTTCGGAATGAAGATAAACAACATTAATTTTTTCCCTACCCTTCCTTTTGCTTTTTTTATAAACTAGATCACTTTAGCTTAATTCTCATTATAAATATCCATCTTAGGTTGGTTCTTAGATTAGTTCTTGATCATAATTCATTGTTCTCAGCATAGATACTTCATAGTTTGCATAAGACCTTCTATTTAGCCATGGTAGATGAATACATGCATCTTAATAACCATGGATTACAAAAAACCACCAACATATCTCCAACTCACTTTGTGGCACCTAGTAAAAAACACCAAGAAACACATCTCATAGTCAGACTTCAAAGTTGAAGTTAGTAATCAATCATTTTGGTCTTAATAAATTAGATAAATAAAATAAAGAATTTGAGTGGAGAAATAAACTCATCAAGATAGATATTCGTTGGTACTTTAGCTTAATTTGAATCTATTAAAAGAAGAATTGTGAATCACTAATTTAAATTGTAGCTCAAAATACTTGATGGTTAACTAAAATTTGATGGTCATTTTGTAAATTAGAATAGACTCAATTTATTTGTATAATTTGTATGTAGTTTAATAGTTCTTAGAATTTTTATAACCAATTTCAAAGGGATACAAAGTTAACTATTCACATTTACTTGAAATTAATTGATTGTCTATCTACTTATTGCCAACTATCCCATGCCAAGTGTTTTCTACAACATCAAATTTAATGTTTGTGATTCATCAACTAAGGCACCTAAAAAATTAGTCATTCACATTACTTGAAATTAATTGATTATCCATTTTCTTTACTTCCCCATGTCCCATTCCAAGTGTCATCTGTAGCACCAAATTTTATACTTTGTGATATGTGATTCAACCTTCCTGATACATGATTATACATTTTAATTTAATACCCATTGACTATCAAACATTATTAATGTTTGATATATTTTCTCTTTGAAGTAATCTACCTCATCTTCTATGTACATGGTGAAGCATTACAGAGTTGTAAATCCATACCAGTGATCACATTTTTGACCCCATAATATTAAATAAAGTAGAAACTCAGCCCATTTTCATGTTATGTGGCATTATAAACTATGTTGAAGGCATACAAATTCATTCAATTTTATTAAAAATATAATATTATTTCTGTACTATTAAAAATATACAAATGTATTGAAATATATTATACTGAAATATATAATATATAATATTTATTTATAACCTATATTAATATATATATTATATGATATAATAATATTCATTAATATTAAAATATATTTTACTAAATATATAATATATATGTGTGTGTGTGTGTGTATAATATTAATATTTAATTAATTAGTTTAATATATAAAAATATTATGATATACATTACATGTCAATTATACTAATATATTTGTGTGTTGGGGGGGGATAAGAGGGGTTATATGAAGTGAAAGATTGTAAATTGATAATTAAACTTACTAGTTACTCCAAACCCATAATAATGTCAAAATAAGTTCATCTAGAATAATTGTGTGTACAAACCTATCGAGATATGAATCACCATGCAATGCATTAGTCTATTATGGCTTGCATTCTTCATCTAAAGAGATAACCTCTTAACACAATCACTATGTCAAAATTGTAACTCCCTTGGTTTTGATCAAGGGGCATATGTATTCATTGGATAAGGATCACAATTATGGGTGATCAAGTTTTATCTTAGTGATTACAATGGAGAAATTTATTTTGTTACAATGGCACTAAAACAATAAGAAGAGACCAAGGAGAATTTTGGGTTTAGAAATATGATAAAAATTTGAAGTAGACATATATGTTCAAAAGACACCATCTATTTCAATGTGTATGTCTACTATTGTACCACCACTTATTTTTATCCTAATAATTAATAATGTTACATCTTCAAAAAATATGGATGAAACTCCACTTATTATGCAAGAGCCTAATAATTATTTTGAAATCATTACCATTAGTTCCAAAGTTCCATGATGATAATTTTCAATTTATTTCCATATTTGAACTTATATAATTTTCATTTTACTATGGTTTTGTAATGGATTATTGAAAATATTCTAATTTAGATGATCCTTTGGATGTGATTCAAAACCCATGGTAGGATATCCATCAAGTGTAGTTTGTTGCGATGAGTTTGTTTCTATTTTATTGGAATGAAATTCTCTAAACTATACAAATTTACATTTAGATACAATCTATAAATGAAAAGTCCATATATAAAAATATTATATATAGTAAGTGTTCTGAGGTAGACTATTTATGCCTTCACAAAACCATAATTTAGATAAACACACAAAATCCTTTTCCAAGAGGTCTTTGAGTTACTAGGTATGATTTTGTGTCACTTATTTTAATTACCATTTGAGGGTTGAATTTGTCTCCAAATATTAGTTTATATGTTCAAGAAATGTGACTCACCCTCACAGGTATTTGAATTGGTGAATTTAATTATCTTGAAGGTATTATTGGTGGCGGGGGTAAAAATTAAGGAGTCAAATCCCTATTAGAGATTTTACTTATGTTACATCTTCAAAAAATATGGATGAAACTCCACTTATTATGAAAGAGCTTATTATTTATAAATCATTAACACAATATCTATGTCAAAACTACAAATACATTGGTTTCCATTAGGGGAAATCTATATCCATTGGATAAGGATCTCAATTATGGGTGATCAGGTTTTGTTTTGGTGATTACAATGGAAAAATTACTTTTGTTACAATGGTGATAAGAAAATAGAAGCAACAAAAAAATTTGGAATTTAGAAATATGATAAAAATTTGAAGTAGACATATATGTTCAAAATAAACCATCTAATCCAATGTGTATGCCTAATATCATACCACCAGGTTCACTTGTTTCTCCTAATAATTAATAATATTACATCTTCAAAAAATGTGGATGAAACTCCACTTATTATGCAAGAGCCTATTATTTTTAAATCATTACCATTGGTTCCAAAGTTCCATGATGATAATTTTACTTTTATTTCCATATTTGAACTTCTATAATTTTAATTATACTATGGTATTATAGAAGATTATTAAACATTTTCTAATTCTGATGATCCCATGAATG
Organism: Torreya grandis; assembly: GCA_037957365.1. Taxonomy (NCBI): domain Eukaryota; kingdom Viridiplantae; phylum Streptophyta; class Pinopsida; order Cupressales; family Taxaceae; genus Torreya; species Torreya grandis. Next base: position 1,464,095 of record JARHVA010003078.1, read on the forward strand.
TGATCCAAAACCCATGGTAGGAGACCCATCATGTGTAATTTGTTGTGACGAGTAAGTTGCTATCTTATTGGAATGAAATTCATTAAATTATACAAATCTACATTTAGATACAATCTATAAATGAAAATTCTATATATAGAAATAATATATATAGTAAGTGTTCTGAGGTAGATTGATTATACCCTCACATAACCATAATTTAGATAAGCACACAAAATCCTTTCCCAAGAGGTCTTTGAGTTGCTAGGTATGGTTTTGTGTCACTTATTTAATCACCATTTTGGGGTTGAATTTGTCTCCAAATATTAGTTTGTAAGTTCAAGAAAGACAACTCACCCTCATAGGTATTTGAATTGGTCAATTAAATTATCTCAAAGGTATTCTTGGGGGTGGGGCGGCTAAAAATTAAGGATTCAAATCCCTATTAGACAATTTTATTATGTTACATCTTCAAAAATTGTGGATGAAACTCCACTTATTATGCAAGAGCTTATTGTTTCTAAATCATTATCACAATCTCTACATCAAAATTGTAACTCCCTTGGTTTCGATCATGAGGCAACTGTATTCACTAGATAAGGTGCTCAATTGTGGGTGATCAAGAAGAATTTGAGGTTTAAAAATATGATAAATTTTTTAAATGGACATATATGTTTGAAAGACACCATCTATTCCAATGTGTATGCCTACTATTATACCACTAGGTCCACTTATTTCTCCTAATAATTAATAATGTTACATCTTCAAAAAATGTGGATGAAATTCTATTTATTATGATAAAGCCTATTATTTTTAAATCATTACCATAGGTTCCAAATTTCTATGATGATAATTTTACTTCTATTTCCATATTTGAACTTCTATAATTTTCATTGTACTATGATCTTGTAGAAAATTATTAAACATTTTATAATTTTGATGATCCCCTAGATGTGATCCAAAACCCATGGTAGGAGACTCATCAAGTTTAATTTTTTGTGACAAGTTTGTTGCTATTTTGTTAGAGTTAAATTCCCTAAATTATACAAATCTACATTTAGATACAATCTATAAATGGGTCAAAGTTTATATATAGAAATATTATATATATTAAGTGTTCTAAGGTAGACTACTTATGCCCTCAAATAACCATATTAATTTAGATAAGCACACAAAATCCTTTCCCAAGAGGCCTGAGTTACTAGGTGTGATTTTGTGTCACTTATTTCAATTACCATTTCGGGGTTGAATTCATCTCTAAATATTAGTTTGTAAATTCAAGAAAGGCATCTCACCCTCATAGGTATTTGAATTGGTGAATTAAATTATCTCAAAGGTATTCCAAGTGGGGTGATAGAAATTAAGGAGTCAAATCCCTATTTAAAGACAATTTGCTTATGTTACATCTTCAAAATATGTGGATTAAACTCCACTTATTATGCAAGAGCCTATTATTTTTTAATCATTACATCATTTCAAAAGTTCCATGATGATAATTTTACTTCTATTTTCATATTTAAACTTATATAATTTTCATTGTATGTCTTGTAGTAGATTATTGAACATTTTTCTAATTCTGATGATCCCATGGATGTGATCCAAAACCCATGGTAGGAGACCCATCAAGTGTAATTTGTTGGGACTCATATAAGTTGAGGATTGAATAAATATGCTTAGGGGTTGCTTACAGGTGTAGGGAGAGTCTAATAAGAGTTGACACTTAACCAAATTCATAATAAGAAGAACCAAGGCTTTGTGAATCTAGTATTTTTTTATGAGATGAATTTTGTAATATAGCTTGTTGTGGTACCATCATGTTCACTATTCGATTGGTAAAATATTTTGGTTCATTCAGATTAACATTTTAATATGGATTAATCTTAAATTTACATGTATTAGATGAGGCTAATGTATCGGCCCCAAGCTTTAATAACTTGTTTAATGCAAGGATTTTCATTTCTTGATCATGCTCAGGGTCACCCAGTTGTTTCTCATAAGTCAAAATTTTTAGTGCCACATAGTGTGGTGGCAAGGGATGAAATGATACCTCTAATGCAAGAGGGTTATGCAAGAAATATTTTTAATGAAGCACATAATTTGAATACCTTTTAGGTGTTCTTCTCAATGAGAGAATTTTTTTCCTCCAATGCTTTAATAATTTGTAATGAGGATTGTGAAAAAGACCCACTTTGGATACTTCACCTTGATTTATAATATTTTGTCTCAAATACAAATCTTAAGATCTAAAGACATCTATAAAATGATTCAAGTCTACTATCTAATAATATATGGAAATCTATTTATAGACATACTATATAAATATAAAGTGTTCTTGTGATAGTTAGAAATGATATTGGTCATCATATAATGGACCAATTAGTCATAAAAATGCCTTATAAATTCTTTTCAAATGAGTTGGTAGATAAAAATGGAATTGATCATCTTGAGATGTACTATTTGATCATCAAAATTCCCTAGTTGAAAAGCTTCCCAAATGAGTATGTTGATATTTTATTGGAATGAAATTCCCTAAATCATACAAATCTACATTTTGATACAATCTATAAATGGAAATTATATATATATATATATATATATATATATATATATATATATATATATTCTAAATCTACACAAACATCAAACTACCTAAGTAAGATCTAGAGCCATTATAATTAAATGCAATAGATGAATTCACAATTAAAATCAACATTATAATCCTAAAAATAAATGATCTAAATCATGATTAAATGAAATATGAAAATAAGAGGATTATATCGATTATCTTAGACCTAGAATTTTGACATAATATGTTGGCACGATCATGGACAATTGATTATAGATTAGATTGGCATAGAGACTAGACTTGATCACTTTAATAGTTGTATATGGATTTGATAGATGATATTTAGTTAGCTCTAATGGAGGAATGGATTTGTTTAAATATAAAGAGGAGGGAAGGATAAATGATTGAGATTCAAATTTGGATTAGGGAGATCAAGGGTTGGGAATTATTCTTGGAAGACTCTAAATTTAGAGGCTTCTTGAGAGGAGGGGTGAGAATAGAGAGGATTATAGAATTGGATAATTATATAATATATTTAGGGAATAATTAGGATTAGGTATGGGATTAGATAGGGATTAGGTGGATGATTAGGGATTAGGGGTGTAGGAGAGCTTAGGAATAGGCTAGTGTAGATGGGTAGGTGGGCCATGAGAATTTAAAATTCCCAAATAATAAATGAGGATTAAGATAAAATAATGGGGATTTGGGATATAAATTAATTGATTGGTAGGGATGGATAAGGTTATTATATGACAAATAATGAAGGGGGACATTAGATAAATAATTAGAAAGGGGTGATAAATTAATAGGATGAAAGGGGATAAATTAGATAAGAAAAATTAGTGTCGACTAATAATAATATTAGTGAAGTTAAATAGAGTGAGAAGATTTAGATGCATACATCTTGGGATGTAACAATTAATGGTAAAATTTATTTTGAAAATATTCCCAAGAGATATAATTAAATCTTGTGTTTTATCAGTAATATAAAATATATAATCTTGATAAATGAAGTTTTTGTGATACTTGTATTGAAATATTTTTTTCAAGAGAAGTAAAGTTTCTTGGATTATAGTTTCCTATTTAAATTTAATTTATTTTACATGGATGTGATTTGGCCACGTATTTTCAACCTCAATAATGGGCTTAAAAGTTGAAGTACTTGTGTTGGCCAAAATGTTTAACCCTGACTCTGCATTGAGATATCACATGGCTTGTTGTCGTGAATGAAAAGTTAATGTTTATAGATTGGTATGGTGTAGATTTATTATGCCCTCACATAGCCATAATTTAAAAAACCCCATAAAGTCCTTTCCCAAGTCTAGGTCTTTGAGTTACTAGGTACGATTTAACGTCACTTATTTTAATTACCATTTTAGGGTCAAATTCATCTCCAAATATTAGTTTGTTAATTCAAGAAAGGTGACTCACTCTCATAGGTATTTGAATTGGTGAATTAAATTATCTAAAAGGTATTATATGGGATCTAAAAATTAAGGAGTCAAATCTCTATTAGATAATTTAATCATGTAATTTAATGAACAACTATAAATAAACTTTTTTAATTAGAGTAATTATAACAAAAATAAAAATTTGTAAACATTTTTATATTAAAAAACTATCTAAGTTTATTATTTATTTTTATTTATGCTTAAATATTTAAATATTTTTATTAAATAATGTACATTGTTTAAATTTTTAATATGTTTAAATATATAAATAATTTTTGAATATGTTACAAATTTTTATATAAAATTTTAAATTATTATAGAATTAAAAATTCCCATGCACTTCAAAATTAGGGTTAAGTTTATCTTTTTCTCTTTCCATTATTTTATCTCTCCCTTTTAAAGGCCAAAAAAAATTATTTTATTGACTATTAAGTTAACTATGGCATTAGTGGTGGAAGCATTGACCCCATTTTTCACTATCATTTTTGCAGGTGCTTCTTGTCAGGGATTTAATCTATGTAAGGTATTGTTTTACTGTATCTAAAATGCGTGATTTGTTTGGCTTGACATGACCCTTTTATTCATTATTTACTACTTTAAGTTATGAAATTGTTGAGATTCAGATAGACTTGATTTTTGTTATGAAATGGTAAAGATAATGAAATGATGAAGATTATGATTGTTTAGCGCTTACTTGTATTCAGTAGGGACCCAAATGGTGAATGTGATGGAAAAGCATAATTTTTTTATTAACTATATGAAAATAATGAAATGGTTGAGACAATGAAATGGCTGAGATAATAAAATATATTTAGTATCTTAGTAGCTTTAATACTAGTATACTAAAAAGTTATGTTTAGTATTACTAGTCTAATGAATATACTTATACTTTGTGTACACGACTTCTCAAGGCCTAGAGAAGACAACCACTATAAAGATAATGGGATGAGTAGTATAATGATTTAGTTGGTTAGGATGATAAAAATGAAGGATTTAAATGGGAAGGGATGGAATATATAGTTGGTTAGATTGAGGTATAAGAACAAGGTCTTGAGTGACAGATGGAAGAGGGTATTCATGGTGATACCAAAAAATATCACCTACATCATACTGCTCATTTGAACTAGTGAATTAGGAATATATGGAGTTATAATAATCCTTAGAATGGATAAGGACAATGTAACAAAGTTTGTGGTGATTACTAGGCTTAGGAAAATTGAAAAGGTAACAATGGAGTTGCTGTTTTTTAACTTTTCCTTTGTTTTTGAGGATGTAAACTTTCACCTACATGCACTAAAATGAATGTTTATATTTATAATTATTTTTAGTTTAATTAAAATTAAAAAACAATCACACTTTTAATATTTACTATAAAAACATGAAACTAGATCTAAAATTTAGATTTTATGTGTGCAAATACAATATCTAAGTTTTCAAGATCTAGTCTATCTATACAAGCTAATATGCTAGTTATTTGGCATTTTGATTATTTTGTATGTAAATAAATGATATGTGAATAGATTAATTAAAATATTAAATTATTATTTCTAAATTATAATTACTTTCTTTACTGTGCAAATAAACAAATAAATTTTTTGTGTAAACTTTCTTTTGGTTTCCTAGTTTTTGTGCATGTAAGTTTGTTAGTGTTTTTTTTATGTATGTGAATGTGTGCTATGAAAACTGAAATAAAATGGTGTTGATTGGCTGTATATAATTTTAAGATTAAAATACCTATCATATATCTAATGTAAATACTATTACTCTTTAATATTTATAATGTGCGAATGAAAGTAAGATGAAACTAGTTTTTTAATGCAAGGAAACAACAAAGAAACATTTTTTTTCGAAGTTTTTGTGAATCAAACTTCAAATGAAAAATTGTAATAATAAATAATAAAAAATATAATCTAATATATTAAATACATAATAAAATAATCCTCCAACATGACCAAAGATGATATCAAGTGAAGGAGAATTAGTTGAGGAAAATGTTGAATCCTCACGTAACTAGCTCCTTGATATGTCACTCAATGATGACCTTAAAATATTCATTAAGAGTGTATTAAAATAAAATGGAAGAATAAAAAAAATTAGGAGGAATAATATAGTTTAACTATGCCTAGTTCATCATGAACAAAAAATTACTGGTTGCACACTCATGAGCTCCTTTCTCCAACTTGTACAAATGAGCAAAAGATTACTAAAAATTAAGGATAAGTTCTTCAAAATAATATAAGGTTGATTATGGATATATGAAATATTTTAAGATTAAATATATAGTTTAATTTTTGGATTCAAAATTCAAATAAAAATGAAATACTTGTAAGGAAGAAGAATAAGTTGTGACTTTGAATTAACTGACACTAAACTAGGAGCTTCTTTGAGTTAACTTGGAGGTGGTGGGGATTGACATGAAAAATTATAATTATATATAAGGAAATTATAAAGGTAAAATCAATATAAAATTATCAAAAATAAAAATGAAATCATGAAAAATTTATGAAAACTTGAGTCTTGGGAGTTAGTTTCAAAAATGTTTCTACATTAATGATACCTCTAATCTATGCAAGCAATAGTTTCAAAACCATTGTTTCAAAGCCATTATATAATTGACCAATACCTAAGTCACCAGATAATGTCATATACTTGTTAGGAGAGTTATTAAGTAGTTTAATTAAGGAAATATGGGAAATAGTCTGTATGAGATCAAAGATATGGTCATAGTTCCCCATTGGTTTACTTGAACATCATTCTTTTAGACATTGGTGAGATAAGGAACATGTGGTTAATATTCAATTGTATGAGCGTTGATTTTTTTGTCCTCATTTGTTTCTAACTCAATGACACTTATCATCCTTATCTTTCCATAAGATCCTAAGTAAGGGACCACATTGGGGTTTCATTGTGTGTATAGATCAAGGCTTTGACATCATGAGTCTTGATTGAAAAGGGTTGGTTGATAGGGTTATATTGTGGCAAATTTTGATTATTGAGTTGTTGGTGGTTAGGGAATAGGTTCTAGTATATGCAAAATCTAGAATACTGAGGTGCCATAGGATCTATTAGGTAAGGTTGAGGATTTAAATTTTCTCTTCCAAAAAACATGTCTTCAAATGCTTTTAATTTGTCCTTAGGGAGTTGATGGATGAATTTATCATACTCCCTACATGTGGGAGTGTCATGATATTATGAAAAACATAATACACATTGGGATCATAATCTCTTATTCTTATAATTATGTTGACCAAACCTTTGTTGATTATTTTTTGGATATAAATGTTGGTTTTAAAATTGATAATTTTGGTTAGTCAAGATATTGATACCAATTTTGGTATTGATTCTTATATTGATTTACATGAATTGTTGGATAGTTAAAATAGATTATGTGTACTATAGGTGAATGGTTTGGATTTATTTCATACCCATTATCATTATTTTTATTATTGTTTACAATTTGAATTTGATTATTGTTTACAAAATTTGTCTTCTTGGGTTGGTCCATTACACAATCTATAGTAGAATTTTAGTCATAGTTCAAAATATTTGGACATTAGTTGGGGTTATTTTTATTAGTCTTCTCATAACCCCCACTATTTTGGTTAGGGGTAAAAATTCTCTCATTTTATCCATAGGTCCTATGACCACTATATATGACCACTGGATCTATTCTAAGCACACTCTCTAGAGCTTATTCATAAGATATATGGAAACTTCTAAATGAATTCTCTAGTTTATTTGTTAAGAGAGTTTAATAAAATATCATAAAAGTCTCTTTGGTCCATGTGTGGCACACTATTATAGTAATAAATTACTTTCATCCACCTTTCAATTGAGTGGAAAGCTGACTCATTAGAATCTTGATTAATGTGTAGGAATTCTTATATTCTAGTCTATAACAAATTCAAAGAGATAATACTTCCAAAGTATATGACATAAGATGTTAAGTATTTATAGATAAAACCATGTAATATTTTTTAGATCAAAATTTAATCTCAAACTCCATGAACCATCATCATGATAAGAGAATAGAATTATTAGCAATTTAAAACAACTTGTTCACTTCAAAGAATTTTAGAAACTTTTCCATAAGTTGGTGGAAAGAATGGATGCAAGCCTTAGGGAGGTAGTAATACTAGTATAATGAAAAATTACTAGAAATAAGCAATATTAGATCTCAATAGCTCATGATACTTGTTCTTCATATGCATATGATACAATGGTTGAAAAGAAGAAATAAGATTCTTTGCTTCTAGAATTGTGGTCTCATGCATAACCTAGTGGTGCTTTATAATTATATAAATCTATTATTGGTCTATTGCCATGTCATTTGGTTATTTAGAGTGAAGAAATCTATTATTGGCCTATTACCATGCCATTTGGTTCCTTATAATTGAAATCTTTTATTGTCATGTTGACAAGCCATCTTGTTAAAAAGAATGAGAATATTGTAAATAAGAACTAAGTTAATTTTAAATATTTACCCTGTAAACAAACAACATTAGTCTAAATTCATTATAAGTAAAGGAAAAAAAATGAACTTGAGAACTTTTAGTTAACCTAGCATTGGCACAAGTTAACAACTCTACAATTAAACAATGCAAACTAAGATTTCACAAGAACCATTCAAATTTTAAAATGAGAAAAAAAAAGTGAGAGAGAAAACATAATAACAAAAGACACAAATGAATATGGACAATCTTTGTAAAATTCCTTGGTTGCATTAATTGCTCAAAGTTTACACAAATTTTTGGATAAAAAATTCTCCCCCTTTATAAATGAAAATACTGCTTTTATAGAATGCAAGGAAGTACGTCAATAAGTCATATCCAATTATAAGTTTACATGTGTAAGGACAACTGTCTATTCTAAATTTTTTCTAGAATACACTAAAATTTTCCAAGTGGACTAACCTATAGGCAATGTGCTTACAAGTTGTACATGCCTTTATAAAAGATAATATTCTATTTTCAAAATATTACAAAGTTATACAAAATAATATTTATAAGTAACTTGAGGTCCCTATGTCAATGTAGTTACCTATCTTTACTAAAAAATATTCATCCTATAGTGTTACTCATTGATGAAATGGAGGTTAACAATAGGTTTCAAGAAGAGATCCTTTCCATGATCTTCTAGGTCTTTGAGGTCCTTCTCAAGTTTCTCTATTTATTTCTTGATGCCCCTAACATATCCCATTTTCTCTTTAGATGATAAAATTAGGCCCATGGTCCTCTTGTTGTCATCTATTACTTGGACTTGCCACTAGCTTCTCACCTCCTGCATAAACTGAAATGTCATATGCCTAAACTCTTCGTGAATTGTAAGACTCAATGAGCTAAGGGTTGTGGGTTCCTTAATAAAACTATCTAACATATGTAACATTCCACCTTCCTCTTAGTTGAAGTCCTTAGTCATGTCCTCCATTCATTTGGCCTAGTTACTTAGGGCTTCAATCTTGTTTACCATTATGGCCATAGCCATATTCGAATGTGCTAGGTTGAAAGTCCTAGAGTTAGGGACTAGGTTTTTGGTCAAGGCATTTATCAAGTCTTTCACTTGATATATTGAAGCCTACCATTGGACAACTTGGTTTTTAGCCTTAGTGATTTGATTTTCCATTGCTTCCTTTCTTGTTCTAACTGATTTCAAAGAATTAAACAAGTCAGTCAGGGTATCCTCAAACTTCCTGAATCTATCTTCATGGATTGATAAGATAACAACTTCCTTCAGTTTCTAGTTTTGATGTAAGAGGCCCTTGATTATGGTTTGCAACTACTGAGATTGGGCCTGGGTTACATCAAGGATATTTTCTTAGAATATCATATCTTTTCCTAGTTTTTGGCCTTCAATAGGGGTTAGATGTATGAATGGATTTATCTTTTGGAGGGTGAATTCCTCACCTTCAACTATGGATTTGTTTTTAATCACTCTTTATAGACTAAAAGTCTCTATATTAAACTAAATTCCCATTAATGTTTGAGTCACTTTTAGAGGTTTTAGAGTTTCTATTTGTGTGCCACTTGATTCTCTTGGAGCCATCATCCTTTGTTATTCTTCATTTTGCAAAGCTAAAATCCATGGCGTAAGATCATCATGCACAACTATATTGATAGAATTTGTTATTTCCCAAGGATGGTGCAGAGTAGGAACTTTATGAAAATTTCCATATAAAAACCATTCAAGGATGGTTGGGCCTTGTAACACATTGTCTTTACTAAAGATGTTGCCCTCACTTAAAGGATGAGCAAACATCAGTCTAGGTTTATTATTTCTTAATGGGACTAATTATAAATCATATTTCTTCTTTGGGGTAGGTGTGGTAATAGGGACAAAATCCATTGTCACTTTCCCCTTATCTGCTTTTGCTTCCTCAGTTGAAGATTCCTCTACCTAGACATCTTCATCTGATTGATAAACACTAGATAACATTTTTAGTGCATCTTTTATTGTTTCACTAGGATCCAATTCCACTAAGTCAATGAATTCAATTGGTGAACCTAGTTCTTTAGGTTTGGATAAATATGATGTTACCTCTCTAGGTCTCCTTTCTTTAGGTCTTTATTCAATTTGTGCCCTAGAATTTTAGATATTTATTTATGGTTATGGCTGTATGGGGGTCTAGAGGATTGTCCCCTAAGAAAATGACACTACCTTGGATTGAGTTTCCATATATCATCATTACCTTTATGATCTCTCATCAATCTGGACTCTGGATTGATGTTGTGCTTTTTTAATCTTTCCAAGACCTCAATGAAGGATGATGGATTTGTGTATATTGAGTCATAGACACCAGTCAAATGTTCATATGACACACTTATCATTTTTACTTTCAAATGCCTCACTACCCTTCCTTTGGGATCCTATTGTCTTAGTTCATCATGTTGTAGTTTGAAAGAGGATTTGTGTCTAGAAGCAGCCTCAATATTGTCCCATTATTGAAATACAGTCCTGCCAATGGTCATGGGTAGGGTATGCATCAATCTTTTCCTCTTTATTTTACACACACCATCTACACCATTGCATATCTAGTATAATACCTCTTACTTAGCTAATGTTTTTGGCACATGGATTGGTAGCCTAAGTGGGGTGTATTAGGTCCCCTCAATCTTGATGATTATGCAATCTAGGTAAAACCATATGTCACTGATGGATTCAATTGAATTTTTGACCAAAAGACTAACTCTTGCCATTGGGTTTCTAGTTATGGCTTCAGTCAAGGTTGGATAGACACAGTCGTAGATGAAATGAATGCAGTCCCTATACTTGAATATGTGTAACTTTGAGTAGAATTGGGATACTATCTATGTCCCCTTAGGCGACTATCCTCTAAAATCAGAGATCTTGGTAGTGGTAAGGAGGGCATCTAAAAGGTAGGACATCATGTACAACTAGTTCCTAGTCCTTTTCCTGATTACATAAATCTACCTACACAAACATGTGCTAATAACCTCACCAATGGGATGGGTGAGTTCCTTATCAACCATAATAAATACCAAGGGCACCTAGATTATGTCACCATAAGTAGTGGTAGGATTTCCAAACAACCTATTCATTAAAGTCATAATTATTCTGATCCCACATCAAAATTGGCTAATAGCGATGTTGTTATTAAGATCAGAGAAGATTTGATTTTTAGAGTATAGCCATGGAGTGAGGATAGTTTTTAGGTCATTCTTCTTGGCCCATTAGTTATTTATGGCTACGTCTACTTAGGGCTTGGGAAACTTATATTAGTTATCAAAATCAATAGGATAAATATAAGATACACTTTTTAAAGTATGTTCATTGACCAACATGCCCTTTTTAATATTATAATCTTTAAAAATAGGGGAGTGAACATCTATACAGTGAAGTACCTCTAGTTTTTCCACAAAATGATGAAGGATTTTCATTTGAATGGAAAATAGGTCATAGTACCTCCTCTTGATTGATGCATTATTCTCATCTTCCATGGTGATGCTAGGTTGCTCCTTAATCATTGAAAAAAGCTTGGAATAATTTTTGTCTCCCATGTTTATAGCTACCACCTTAAATTACATGTCCATGAAGATTATCACCTCTATGTTTGTGGTCAAATAGAGTTTTGCACTTTTTATGGATGTCATGGATGTGATTTTAAATTGCTCACTGGTAGTCACAATTTGATCTTGGAATCAATTCCACTCGCTCAAATGATGATTTGATCTACCGAACTCAATTGTGATGAATTATAGATTGAATTAGGGTTTTTGTAGATGTTAAGGTTCTTTTGTAGGTCCTTTCAGTGCTTTAATGGCAATGACTATTCACACTTAAGTGAGCTTATGCCTTAGATTTCATTTGGATCCCTGTATTTATACCTTTGCCCTCCACAAGATCTTCAAATTTGTCACTTTATGTTTAGGTAGCATCATTGTGGCATCTATATGGCATTTTCATGATAAAATTGCTCATTAATGTATAAAAATTAATTATTACCATTGAATTTGGATCCAAGTAGTTGTCTTACAATTGATGTCTTCACTGTCATCATAAGACGTTCATGTGAAAATATTTGATAGGCTCACGACTATAAATTTTAAATGCATCATCGAGGCTCTTGTTGTCTTAAAATTGACATCCCTATGACTATCATTGTACATCCGCAAAGACGTCATTGATGGGTGAATGACCATAAATTTTAGATATGTCTTTAGTTCTATTTGCTAAGATTTCCATTTAACACTTCTTAGTTTATTATTTTTTTATGTATGCCACTTGGCAATTTCTCAGTGCTTCTATTCCCTTTGAAAAGTCTACATTGATCTCACACCATTAGATCATGCAGGTATGAATCAATGTAGATCATTGATATTTAAAAGTTGATTAAGATTTAATGTGTACTAGGATAAGAGGTTGTGCCACTTGGCTGTCTTGCAGGCCTTCTGAGATTTGCATCTTTTCAGTCTTATTAGTTAATTCACTTTTACCACATGGTAGCCTTGCATTAACTTGGAGGTTCATTGGAAGGTCTTGACTTGATACACTTCATTGATCTAGATTTTTATGCTAGAATGCATACCATTGATCTTCAAAAGGTGTTTGATGTTTAAAATGGGGTCCAAAGCTTGAATTTTTAATCATTGATTTCACTCCATAGGATTAATTTCATCTAGGTGAACGTGGGACGTAGATCATAATTTGAGCAGTCAAACGTGATTGGTTCCTGCAATTATAAAAAGATTAAGTAAGCCTAGGAATATATCTAAAGCTTTGGACTAAGGTTTTTATTCATACTAATAAATATGAATCAACTTTAGTCTAAGGTCTATTAAACTAAGTTTGTAACATATTAAAGGACCCTACGAATAATTAAACTCATAACATAAGATCTTAGTCTAAGGTTTATGGTTTGAACTTAAGTTAAGTCTATGTTATAGTAAAAAGGACCTTTTTAGTCTTAATATTGATCTCACATCATTGGATCGAGGTGATCCAAGTGAATGAGGACCACTGATTTTGATCCATGGGGTCAAGTGAGATTGGTCCCATAGATTGGTATCCTTGGCTCATTGGGCCCATCTCGTACTATCTAGTTAACTTCACCCAATTAAATGTGGTTTATTAATCATATGAACAAGAAAAATGTTTAAGTTAGGACTCATATATATATGAAACTTAGGATAAAGTATTAAGGCTAAGGTCTCATTTATATTAATAAATATGAACAAAACTTTGGGACTAAGATTTTAGTCTAAGTTTGTAACAAAGGGACCATGCATATAATAAAGTTGGACCATGCTTAAGATAAAAGAGGATGAGGGTAATTGGTATATAAAGGAGACACATCATATAATTTTAGACTAAGATTTGGTCATGTTGAAAACACAACCAAGCCTTAGTATAAAAATTATACAAAGTCCATAGCATTTTTAAAGTGCTCCCACATAATTTATTCCCACCAATTTTGAATTTGGTCTAAAAGAACCTATACTAGGGTTTCTTGAGAAAGGGTTTCACGAATTTTTAGACATGGATTTAACTTGAGTTTCTACAGACCAAAGGATAGTAAAAGGCTAAATTAGGATTAAATCATAAAATTCAGACACAACTCATTCAAGAAGAGCTTCATGAAACCTACAACCTGAAATATGAAGAACAAATTATAGTAAACTTAGACAAGGTCAAACAAGAGCCATGAAAAAATAATCCAACCAAGTGAAGGTGTGGATGATCTTCAAATATAGATAATATTCAAACATATTAATGACACTCTAATCAAGTGAATCTTTAATTTCAAGGTACAAATTTGTATAATTTGACACATGGGTCCCCATTTTTTAGAAATAAGGGTATGTTGACCTCGACATCTCTTCGGAGATACCTTGAAGTGGAAATCCACTCTTGTGAATATTTTAAAGGTATCTCCTAGGAGATACCTTGAAGGTATTATAAGGGCCTTCAAAATATCACCCAGTAGTGCCTTCAGTATAAAGGAAAATTCGACTTGTTCCTTGAAGGGGAAATCCAATCTTGTGCCTATTTGAAAGGTATCTCTTAAGAGATACCTTTAAGGAGAAATATAATCTTGTGTATGTTTGAAAGGTATATCCAAGGAGATACCTTGAAGGTATTACAAGGGCATTCAAAATATCACCCAATAGTCCCTTCCATGTAAGGGAAAATTGCTTTTGTTCCTTGAAGGAAAAAACCACTCTTGTCTCTATTTGAAATGTATCTCCTAGGAGATACCTTTAAGGGGAAATCCACTCTTGTGCATGTTTCAAAGGTATCTCCTAGGATATACATTTAAGGTATTATAGGGGCCTTCAAAATATCACCCAGTAATGACTTCTATGTAAAGAAAATTTCACTTATTCCTTGAAATAAAAATCCACTCTTGTGCCTATTTAAAGTATATTGAAGGGGAAATCCACTCTTGTGCATGTATAAAAGGTAGCCTTCAAAATATCACCTAGTAGTGCCTTTCATGTAAAGGAAAATCCCATTTATTCCTTGAAGGAGAAATTGACTTTTGTGCCTATTTAAAAGGTATCTCCTAGGAGATACATTGAAGGTGAAATCCACCATTGTGAATATTTGAAAGGTATCTCCTAAGAGATACCTTGAATGTATTAAAAGGGCATTAAAAGCATCACCAATTAGTGCCTTCCATGTAAAGGAAAATTGCACTTGTTCCTTAAAGGATAAATCCAATCTTGTCCCTGTTTAAAATATATCTCTTAAAAGATACCTTAAAAGGTAAATCCACTATTGTCCATGTTTGAAAGGTATATCCTAGGAGATACATTGAAGGTACTACAGGGGCCTTAAAAATATCACCCAATAGTGCCTTCCATGTAAATGAAAATTCCACTTATTCCTTGATGCGATAAATCCACTCTTGTCCCTGTTTGAAAGGAATCTCCTAAGAGATACCTTGAAAGGGAAATACAATCTTGTGCATGTTTAAAAGGTATCTCATATGAGATAACTTGAATTTATTTCAAGGGCCTTCAAAATATCACCTAATATTGCCTTACATGTAAAAGAAAATTGCATTTATTCCTTGGAGAAATCTACTCTTGTCCATTTTTGAAATGTATCTCCTAGAAGATACCTTAACAGGGAAATCCACTCTTTTCCATGTTTGAAAGGTATATCCTAAGAGATACATTGAAGCTACTATAGGGGCCTTCAAAATATCACCTAGTAGTGCCTTCTATGTAAAGGAAAATTCCACTTGTTCTTTGAAGGAAAAATCCACTCTTGTGCTTGTTTGAAATGTATCTCCTAGGAGATACCTTAAAGGAAAAATACACTCTTGTGTATTTTTGAAAGTTATCTCCTAGGAAATACCCTAAAGGTATTACAAGGGATTTCAAAATATCACCCAATAGTGCCTTCCATGTAAAGATAAATTTCACTTGTTCCTTGAAGGAGAAATCCACTCTTATCCCTATTTGAAATGTATCTCCTAGGATATACCTTGAAGGGAAAATCCAATATTGTGCATGTTTGAAAGGTATCTCCTAGGAGATACATTGAAGGTATTATAGAGGCCTTCAAAATATCACCTCATACTTCCTTCTGTGTAAATGAAAATTACACTTTTTCCTTGAAGGAAAAATACACTCTTGTGCCTATTTGAAATGTATCCCTAGGAGATAATTTGAATGAAAAATCCATTCTTGTGAATGTTTGAAAGGTATATCCTAAGAGATAAATTTAAGGTATTATAAGGGCCTTCAAAATATCACCCAATAATGCCTTCTATATAAAGGAAAATTCCACTTGTTCCTTGAAGGATAAATCCACTCTTGTACCTATTTGAAAGGTATACCCTAGGATATACTATGAAGGGAAAATCAAATATTTTGCATGTTTGAAATCAATCTCCTAGGAGATAACTTGAAGGTATTACAAGGGCCTTCAAAATATCACCCACTAGTGCCTTCCATTTAAAGGAAAATTGCACTAGTTATTTGAAGGAGAAATCCACTCTTGTCCTTATTTGAAATGTATCTCTTAGGAGATAACTTTATCGGGAAATCCACTCTTATGAATGTTTGAAAGGTATCTCCTAGGAGATACATTAAAGGTATTACAAGGGACTTCAAAATATCACCTAGTAGTACCTTCCATGTAAAGGAAAATTGCACCTGTTCCTTGAAGGAAAAATTCACTCTTGTCCTTATTTGAAATGTATCTCCTAGGAAATAGCTTGAAGGTATTAAACGGGCCTCAAAAATATCACCCAATAGTGCCTTCCATGTATTATAAAATTAAAATAGTTCCTTGAAAGATAAATCCACTCTTGTCCCTATTTGAAATGCATCTCCTAGGAGATACCTTGAAGGGGAAATCCACTCTTGTGTATGTTTGAAAGGTATCTCCTAGGATATACCTTGAAGGTATTAAAAGGGACTTCAAAATATCACCCAGTAGTGCCCTCCATGTAAAGGAAAATTTCACTTGTTCCTTGAAGTAAAAATCCACTCTTGTCCCTATTTGAAATGTATTTCCTAGGGATCCCTTGAAGGTATTATAAGGGCCTTAAAAATATCACCTAGTAGTGCCTTAGATGTAAAGGAAAATTTCACTAGTTCTTTGAATGAGAAATCTATTCTTGTACTTGTTTGAAATGTATCTCCTAAGAGATACCTTGAAGGGGAAATCAAATCTTGTGCATGTTTGAAAGGTATCTCATAGGAGATACCTTGAATATTACAAGGGCCTTCAAAATATCACCCAGTAGTGCCTTCCATATAAAGGAAAATTACACTTGTTCCTTGAAGGAAAAATCCACTCTTGTCCCTATTTGAAATGTATTTCCTAGGGGATACATTGAAGGTATTACAAGGGCATTCAAAATATCACCCAATATTACCTTCCATGTAAAGGAAAATTGCATTAATTCTTTGAAAGAGAAATCCACTCTTGTCTCTGTTTGAAATGTATCTCCTAGGAGATACCTCAAAGGGGAAATCCACTCTTGTGAAAATTTGAAAGGTATTTCCTATGAGATACCTTGAAGGTATTACAAGGACCTTTTAAATATCACCCAGTACTGCCTTCCATGTAAAGGACATTTTCCTTTATTCCTTGAAGGAAAAATCCACTCTTGTCCTTGTTTAAAATGTATCTCCTAGGAGATACCTTGAAGGGGAAATCCAATAGTGCACATGTTTGAAAGGTATCTCCTAAGAGATACATTGAAGGTATTACATGGGCCTTCAAAATATTACCAAGTAGTGCCTTTTGTGTAAACTAAATTCCACTTATTCCTTGAAGGAGAAATTCACTCTTGTGCCTATTTGAAAGGTATCTCTTATGAGATATATCTATGGAAAATCCACACTTTTACATGTTTAAAAGGTATCTTCTAGGAGATAAATTTAAGGTATTACAATTTCCTTCAAAATATCATCCAGTAGTGCCTTCTGTGTAAAGGAAAATTCCACTTGTTCCTCGAAGGAGAAATCCACTCTTGTGCTTATTTGAAAGGTATCCTAAGAGATAACTTGAAGAGAAAATCTAATCTTGTCCATGTTTTAAAGGTATCTCCTAGGAGATACATTGAAGGTAATATAGGGGATTTCAAAATATCACCTAGTTTTGCCTTCTATGTAAAAGAAAATTCCACTTATTATTTTATGCAAGAAATCCACTCTTGTCCATATTCAAAAGGTATCTCCTAGGAGATAAATTTGAGGGGATATCCAATATTTTGCACATTTAAAAGGTATATCCTATAAGATAACTTGAAGGTATTACAAAGGCCTTAAAAATATCACCCAGTAGTGCCTTCCATGTAAAAGAAAATTGCACTTATTCCTTGAAGGAGAAATCCACTCTTGTCCCTATTTGAACTGTATCTCCTATGAGATAACTTGAAGGGTAAATCCACTCTTATACATATTTTAAATGTATCTCATAAGATATACATTTAAGGTCCTACAAGGCCTTGTAAATATCACTTAGTTGTGCCTTCCATGTAAAGGAAAATTCCACTTGTTCCTTGAAGGAGAAATCAACTCTTGTCCCTATTTGAAATGTATCTCCCAAGAGATACCTTGAAGGGAAAATACACTATTGTGCATGTTTTAAAGGTATCTCCTAGGAGATACATTGAAGGTATTATAGAGGCCTTTAAAATATCACCCAATAGTGTTTTTGGTGTAAAGTATAATTACACTTGTTCCTTGAAGGAGAAATACACTCTTGTACCTATTTGAAATATATCTCCTAAGAGATATATTGAAGGGAGAATCCACTCTTATGAATGTTTTAAAGGTATCTCCTAGGAAATAAATTGAATGTATTACATAGGAATTAAAATATCACCCGATAGTGCCTTATATATAAAGGAAATTTTCACTTGTTCCTTGAAGGAGAAATCCACTCTTGTGCCTATTTGAAAGGCATCTCCTAGTAGATACCTTGAAGGGGAAATACACTCTTTTGAATTTTTCAAAGGAATCTCCTAGGAGATACCTTGAAGGTATTACAAGGGCCTTCAAAATATCACCTAGTATTGCCTTCAATGTAAATGAAAATTGCACTAGTTCCTTGAAGGAGAAATCCACTCTTGTCCATATTTGAAATGTATCTCTTATGAGATACCTATATGGGGAAATACAATTTTGTGAATGTTTGAAAGGTATCTCATATGAGATACCTTGATGGTATTACAAGGGTGCCTTCAAAATATCACCTAGTAGTGCCTTCCATGTAAAGAAAATTTGCATTTTTTCTTTGAAGGAAAAATCTAATCTTGTCCATGTTTGAAATGTATCTCTTAGGAGATACCTTGAAGGTATTAAAAGGGTCTTAGAAATATCACCCATTAGTGCCTTCCATGTAAAATAAAATTTCACTAGTTCCTTGAAGGAGAAATCCACTCTTGTTCTTGTTTGAAATGTATCTCCTAGGAGACACCTTGAAGGGAAAATCCACTCTTATGTATGTTTGAAAGGTATATCCTAGAAGATAACTTGAAGGTATTAAAAGGGACTTAAAAATATCACCTATTAGTTCCTTCCATGTAAATGAAAATTGCACATGTTACTTGAAGGAAAAATTCACTTTAGTCCCTTTTTGAAATGTATCTCCTAGGAGATAATTTGAAGGGGAAATCAAATTTTATGAATTTTTGAAGGGTATCTCCTAGGAGATAAATTGAAGGTATTATAGTGGCATTAAAAATATCACCTAGTAGTGCCTTTTGTGTAAAGGAAAATTCCACTTGTTCCTTGAAGGAGAAATCTACTCTTGTGCTTGTTTGAAAGGTATCCTAAGAGATACCTTGAAGGGGAAATGCACTATTTTGCATGTTTGAAAGGTATTTCCTAGGAGATACCTTGAATATATTACAAAGGCCTTAATAATATCACCTAGTAGTGACAAAATAGGAGATTCAACTTGTTGACCACTTGTTTATACAACTAATAGTAGTGCCTTCTGTGTAAAGTAAAATTCCACTTGTTCTTTGAAGGAATAATCCACTCTTGTGCCTATTTGAAAGGTATCTCTTAGGAGACACCTTGAAAGGGGAAATGCACTCTTTTGCATGTTTGAAAGGTATATCCTAGGAGATACGTTGAAGGTATTCCTTCTTTCATCAGCGCTTTATTCTTTAGAAGAATTGTTTCAGACATTTTATTTGAAATAATTTCACTGAATAAATTGTACTTGGCATTTTCTTTGAAGAAATTAAGCTTACACTTTTGCTGAAGAAAGGAATTTTTATCAGTTTTTTATGTGGGAAAAATACCTGAAGGGCAAGTTCTCATAGGACTTTTTACCATGGATAAAATATTTGAAATAAATAAGAACTTTAAATTTTTTGGAGAGAATTTGGACTTTTATTTCAGACTTTTTTTCCATGGATTAAAAGTTAAAAACAAATGGGCCTTACACTTTTCCCAAAGGAATTGGAATTAGTTATTTTGTTGAAGAAATTATACTTTTGCATTTTTATCGAAGGGTAAGTGCCTTTCAGACCTTTTTTGATGGGTAATAAGTTTGAAAAAAATAAGGACTTTACATCTTCCTAACAATATGCAATTATTTTGGACATTTTGCCCATGGAAAAATCCCCAAAGGACAACTGCCCTTTAGAATTTTTAAAGCAGATAAAATGTCTAAAAAAAATGACCCGACAAATTTTTTACAAAACACTTAGCCTGATGAAATTAGGATTTGACCAAGACATTGAATTCTTTCAGACTTTTTGTAGTGAACAAAATGCTCAATGAAAATAAGTGTTTGGACATTTTGATCTAGAGAAAAAGATTGAAGACCTATTTTCGTCAAACACTATGTTCATGTAAAAAGCCCAAAAAATTCTAAGGGAAAGACACATTCACCAAGAAAAGACAAGATTAGGAGGTCCTTAAAGTTATCAACCAGTAGTGCTTTCAAGGTGAAGGAAAGTTCTACTGGGAGATACATTTAATGTCCCTTTAAATGTATGAAAACACCCTTCGAGGTTTTCACTAGGAGATTCCTTCAAGGGACTTGAAGTACACTTGTAATACTATCATGGTTAACTTGAAGGTATCTCCTATGAGATGTCTTGTAAAAAAAATTCACTCTTGTGCATGATTGAAAGGTATCTCCTAGGATATACCTTGAAGGTACCTTCTTATGGGTGTTTTGACACATATTAGAAACATACTTCCCCTCATCTTTCTATTTTGAAATAAATGTTTATGGATTCCTTTGCCCATTAGATTATATTAGTTGGTGAACATAATTTATTTTAGGTTTGGTCATACATTATTAGTATAAGTGTGAGTTAATATATATATTATGAAAATTTAATGTGTATTTTGTATTATAGTTTAGAATTAACTTTTGTTGATATACATTTAATCACTGCTTAATCACAAAAACATTTCATGAACCGATGCAATATGCAACTTTACTTTTAAAAAACATCAATATTTCAATCATTTCAATTGCTTTTCAGAATGTCTTCAGGCAAAAAAGGAATTTCCATATTTAAAAGGCAGAAGAAGGCCTCACTCAAAGAGAATTTAGATAAAAGGTATAAGAAGGCCTCACTCCAAGAGAATTTAGATATAGTACCATTTAAACTACCAAAATTAAAATTAAATACACATCAAAATCTTCCATTTTATGGTGGAAACAAAATTCCTCTTGCTAATTGGTATTTTGAAGTGTTTAGTCTGCCAAACATGCATGTAGATATATACTTGCTTAGCACTACATTGATAAAAGAACATTCTCTAATTAGAATAATCTTTTCCTGTGATAATGATGAACTTGAAGGTGCCCTTCAATTCTAATTGGAAGTATGGAATGGAGAAGAGGGAATTATCCATAGAGATATAACTAATTTCAATAAATTTATACCCAATAAAATGGAATTGATAGAAAATAATTTTTCTTCTTCTTGTGAAATATTTGGGTTTCATTTGAATAGATATGAAAACTTTCAAATGTCTGGGTTGATAGATAGAAATAATTTGGTCATTAGAATACAAAATATGTTGAAATAAAAATATGAACAAAGGGAAACAACTTCTTCTACTTGCCACCATGCAAACATGTATTTAAAATACCTTATAGTCATGATAGAAAAACCATTAAAAAAATAAGACAAGAAGGGGAAACATATTTGTATGCAGATTTGAAAGAGGCCATACAAGTAATCACACCAATGGAGAAAAATAAGATCAAACAAAAGGTTGGAATAGTTTTATTGACACAAACTTCTAATCAGACATAGTGTATTCTTTACATAATATATTTACTCTAAAAATTATACCTTGAACATTCTTATAGAGATTTATGAATTGGGGGACACTAATATCAAAATAAGAAATATAAATGAAAGAGGGGTGAATGATATAATTCATTCATTTGTAAAACATAATAAGGTTCTAATGAATGATGCTTTGTTAATTATTTTTGATCCAAGCAAACCTAAATGTATTATTGAATCAAAGGAAGTCTTGGAAGATATGATCGAGAAACAAATCGTAAGGTTCAAAATTGCAGATGGCCAACACACAATTACATCAAAACAAAAAATTCTTTCATAGGAGGAATACAATTCACTATCATTGAGAAATAAATGTTCTGTTAGAAGGGCAAAATTTATGAAAACTTGTACTCCATTCCATTTTGTGCACAAAATATGTAACAAATACAATGAATCCAATGAAATAATTTATAAGTCTTCATTTATAGAAAGAGTTCGATCTGCATGTGACCTTATCAAGCTGAGAGGTTGGAAGAATCTTGAAATAGAGAAAAAATATAGAAAAAATACATGAATAAGATAGACACTTCACATAAATAAATTGTTCAACACAACAACTGTAAGAGATAAAATACCTTCTTTTCATGGAACACCCCATTTGGGATTGTTTTGATAAAGTGTTTGATTTGTTTGAAAATGGTATTTTACCTAGTTTAAATAAACAAGATTTAAATTTGATTGACACAATATTACTTATATATATTCAAGAAATTCCAGACAAACAAAAAATAGAACTACCAGATTTATTATATAAAAGGTTTATTTCCTTCTTAAATGTTAGGATTGTGGAGCTAAAAGCTTCACTGATGCAAACAGGAGAGGAGGTTGCTGAAGGTTGCTGAGTTGCAGAGAAGTTGGGGTCGGTCTGATCAGCCGACATCGGCAGGATAGCAAAGGGAAGCAACCGACGTCGGTCATATATCGGCCGACGTCGGTCACCTCTTGGCAGACAGGGACCGACATTGGTCACCTGTGTGGTTCGACTGCGAGCTATTTACGGGCAGTTAGCTAACAAACCAAGTGTTTGCATGATGAGTGCTAATTTTAGACTCATAGCTGCGGATCTAATTATTGTAATTAGATGTCTAATTATTGTTTAGATGAGATCTATATAATAGACTCATGGTTGTATTGGAAAAGTGTGCTAGGGAGTAAGAGAGCATAATTATAAGCTCCTTCTATGTGTGAGGTAGAGCAATGGTGCATTCCTCCTAGTGCCTCAGTACCAGGTGTGTTGGTGCTGGATTGGAGAGCCAGCTGGGTTCTTCAGGAGTGTAGGATCTTGGTCACAGTTGCATGGCCTATATAGGAGATCTACATGGTAAGTAAGATCATTGATCTGCAGGTGTATGTGTGTGCAAGGTCGAGGTTCACAGGTGAGCAGAACCGTTGTTTGATTTGTAGGTGTGCAAGGTCATATAGACAGCAACACAACAGGGAGCAGTATCAGGCAGGATCTACTTGGAGTACAGGTGTGTACTCGGATAGAGCAGAGAGGAAGGCAAGGGAGTTCCTTCCATAAGTATGGTCTGTTGAATTGCAGGTTATTGCAGATTCATGGGAGATCTACTTGAAGTACTTTGAGTACTTGTGGAGTGCGTGGAGCACTTATGTTGTGCGTGGAGCACAGGAGGTGAACATCAACTCTGTATTTGAGTTGGGTGTTGGGACCTGTGAGAGGGAGAGCTTTGGGGAGAAGAAGTACTGTTCGCTTGAGGTGTGGGAAACCTCTGTAAGGTGGTGGAGAAGAAGTGGCATCTTCTTTATTATATTCTTTTCTTTATAAAGTGTTAATACAAGTTGTGTATTGTCTCTCATATGCTGTGTTATTCTGAATTCTAGTTACTTGTTGATTCTGGTTATTTCTGCATATTTAAGTTGCTTGAAGTTTGGTAATCAATTGTATGCTTCCGGTTTCGCATCTTGACAAGTGGGATCAGAGCATGTTTGTTGTTCTAGATTCCTGACAAGTGGTATCAGAGCTAAGGTTGCAGGAAGCAGGTTGTGTTTTGGTTACATGGCACTCGTAGGGGTTTCTGATTGAGTGGGAGTAGAGCAACGGCAGATCAAAGTAAGCTAAGAATGGAGGAGTTGAAAAGCACAGACAGTTACTCACGGTCCGATGGAAAGAAAGAGCAGGTAAAAGAACATTGCTGGTTGGTAACAGATCAGCATGAAGAAACTGAAGATACAGATGTAGCAGGTGTTGTTGCACAGGATGTGTTTGCAGGTTTCTTGGATAAAGTTGAATCTTGGATAAAAGATTCGGTTGCCTCTTTCCATGCAGCCCTAGGTAGAGGAGCTGGTAAGCCTTGCCAAAGAATTGGCAAAGGGGAAGTGACGCTGAAATTGCAGGTGGCCAACATACAGGTGTTGATGAAGGTCATGCAGGTCCCAGGTTTGGAGATATGGCTAATTTCTTCAGAAAGATTGGGTGATGAGAGATGCACAAGAACTCTCACAGCGGTAGCACTTGAATTAGCTGGTGGTAAGAAAATAGGTATACTTTATCTACTTGTTTATATTACTGATTCTTCTTCTATTGCGGAGACATGGCTTCGTAGGCTTGGTCACATGAGCAGGAAGGAGATGCATGTTCTTAAGTGGAAGATAGATATATTTGACAGGCTTAAGAACTGGAAAGCCTTGGTGTTCTTGGAGGAGATGGCGGATAGAGTTCAGTGGATGAGGCTGGATACATCTGAGCAGGGCAGTTTGGACATGGAGATTGATCCAAAGGCGCTCGCGGGTAAAAAGTCATCACTCACAGGCGAACACAGGTACCGGCGTCGGTCAGGATGAACCGGCGTCGAACAGACAGGTGCCGATGTCAGTCATGTGCAGACCGAAGCCGGCGATGTCGGGCAGAGTAAGACCGACGTCGGTCATGGGACTGATGTCGGCAGTATGTAAGACCGATGTTGGTCAGGAGGACCGACGTCGACAACAGGGACACCAGCGCTGGCAGGCTGGTAGTCAGGTACAGACGCATGGAACCGACGTCGGTCGGATGCAGACTGTGGAGTGACCGAGGTCGGTCACTGTAACAAATTTTGGGTGGACAGCACGCTGTCA
Organism: Torreya grandis; assembly: GCA_037957365.1. NCBI lineage: Eukaryota > Viridiplantae > Streptophyta > Pinopsida > Cupressales > Taxaceae > Torreya > Torreya grandis. The sequence goes on from JARHVA010003078.1 coordinate 1,489,422, forward strand.
AGGAGTCTCAAACACCCATATGGAGGACTGAAGGCGTAAGTAGGCCCTCAAATTTGTGTTCCTCTTCTTCATACTTGTTGCTGATTGTATAGCAGGAAGGATCCAGGAAACAGGTGTGAGCTAGGCAGGATTATGATGCAGAACTAGACGGGAGTTTTTTGGTAGGTTTGCCAGCTGGATGAAAGCATAGAGACGAATGGATGCCTTAGTAGAAGAATAGAGAGAACGGATACGTGAGACGGAAGACCAGGCATATGGTCTTGAGGTAGCTGCAGGACAGTGGTACAAGTTTTGACAGTTGGAGGACGAAGCATGGCTTCAGTCAATGTCAGGTAACTACTGTGGTTTGACTTACCAGGGGGATGATGATTGCAACATCATTCTGTTGCTGTATGTGGATAGTATGCTAGCTAGCAGGGGTGTACATACAGGGTTTTGCTGAGCTAAGGGTAAGATTAGTTTAGTGGCATGTCATGAGGAGTTTGGAGCAGCAAAATTCTTTGACATGGGAGGCATGGAGATCACAGGTTGATTTTGTCTCAAGTGGGAGCTAATGTGAATCAGGTGTTGGCGAGGTTCAGGATGCAGAATCAGAGCACACTAAGGGCTGGACAGGTACAGTGTCTGAAATCACATGAGGTCTGGTATAGACCTGAGTATTCCCATGCAGTGGGAGCTGTCAGAGTTAGGAGCCAATTCGGGGAAGTGGGTTCTCAAGTTTTTTGAGAGGGACCGGCAGCAGGTGTTGCTATGCAGGGTCAGGGCTTCACTACAGGTGTTGTAGGTTCGGATGTGGCAGGGTACTCGGATGACAGGTGGTACATCACAGGTTGTGTGGTGTGTTGTCTTCAGGTGGGAGCTTGAAGAGGGATACAAATTGGGAAATAGATTAGACAGAGTACAGATACAGGTACAGTGCAGCGGTTTATCTCCAAGTGGGAGATTGTTAGGATTGTGGAGCTAAAAGCTTCACTGATGCAAACAGGAGAGGAGGTTGCTGAAGGTTGCTGAGTTGCAGAGAAGTTGGGGTCGGTCTGATCAGCCGACGTCGGCAGGATAGCAAAGGGAAGCAACCGACATCGGTCATATATCGGCCGACGTCGGTCACCTCCAGGCAGACAGGGACTGACGTCGGTCGCCTGTGTGGTTCGACTGCGAGCTATTTACGGGCAATTAGCTAACAAACCAAGTGTTTGCATGATGAGTGCTAATTTTAGACTCATAGCTGCGGATCTAATTATTGTAATTAGATGTCTAATTATTGTTTGGATGAGATCTATATAATAGACTCATGGTTGTATTGGAAAAGTGTGCTAGGGAGTAAGAGAGCATAATTATAAGCTCCTTCTGTGTGTGAGGTAGAGCAATGGTGCGTTCCTCCTAGTGCCTCATTACCAGGTGTGTTGGTGCTGGATTGGAGAGCCAGCTGGGTTCTTCAGGAGTGTAGGATCTTGGTCATAGTTGCATGGCCTATATAGGAGATCTACATGGTAAGTAAGATCGTTGATCTGCAGGTGTATGTGTGTGCAAGGTCGAGGTTCACAGGTGAGCAGAACTGTTGTTTGATTTACAGGTGTGCAAGGTCATATAGACAGCAACACAACAGGGAGCAGTATCAGGCAGGATCTACTTGGAGTACAGGTGTGTACTCGGATAGAGCAGAGAGGAAGGCAAGGGAGTTCCTTCCATAAGTATGGTCTGTTGAATTGCAGGTTGTTGCAGATTCATGGGAGATCTACTTGAAGTACTTTGAGTACTTGTGGAGTGCGTGGAGCACTTGTGTTGTGCATGGAGCACAGGAGGTGAACATCAACTCTGTATTTGAGTTGGGTGTTGGGACCTGTGAGAGGGAGAGCTTTGGGGAGAAGAAGTACTGTTCACTTGAGGTGTGGGAAACCTCTGTAAGGTGGTGGAGAAGAAGTGGCATCTTCTTTATTGTATTCTTTTCTGTATAAAGTGTTAATACAAGTTGTGTATTGTCTCTCATATGCTGTGTTATTCTAAATTCTAGTTACTTGTTGATTCTGGTTATTTCCGCATATTTAAGTTGCTTGAAGTTTGGTAATCAATTGTATGCTTCCGGTTTCGCATCCTGACAAGTGGGATCAGAGCATGTTTGTTGTTCTAGATTCCTGACAAGTGGTATCGGAGCTAAGGTTGCAGGAAGCAGGTTGTGTTTTGGTTACAGGGCACTCTCAGGGGTTTCTGATTGAGTGGGAGTAGAGCAACAGCAGATCAAAGTAAGCTAAGAATGGAGGAGTTGAAAAGCACAGACGGTTACTCACGGTCTGATGGAAAGAAAGAGCAGGTAAAAGAACATTGCTGGTTGGTAACAGATCAGCATGAAGAAACTAAAGATACAGATGTAGCAGGTGTTGTTGCACAGGATGTGTTTTCAGGTTTCTTGGATAAAGTTGAATCTTGGATAAAAGATTCGGTTGCCTCTTTCCATGCAGCCCCAAGTAGAGGAGCTGGTAAGCCTTGCCAAAGAATTGGCAAAGGGGAAGTGATGCTGAAATTGCAGGCGGCCAACACACAGGTGTTGATGAAGGTCATGCAGGTCCCAGGTTTGGAGATATGGGTAATTTCTTCAGAAAGATTGGGTGATGAGAGATGCACAAGAACTCTCACAGCGGTAGCACTTGAATTAGCTGGTGGTAAGAAAATAGGTATACTTTATCTACTTGTTTATATTACTGATTCTTCTTCTATTGCGGAGACGTGGCTTCGTAGGCTTGGTCACATGAGCAGGAAGGAGATGCATGTTCTTAAGCGGAAGACAGATATATTTGACAGGCTTAAGAACTGGAAAGCCTTGGTGTTCTTGGAGGAGATGGCAGACAGAGTTCAGTGGATGAGGCTGGATACATCTGAGTAGGGCAGTTTGGACATGGAGATTGATCCAAAGGTGCTTGCGGGTAAAAAGTCATCACTCACAGGCGAACACAGGTACCGGCGTCGGTCAGGATGAACCGACGTCGAACAGATAGGTGCCGATGTCGGTCATGTGCAGACCGAAGCCGGCGATGTCGGGCAGAGTAAGACCGACGTCGGTCATGGGACCGACGTCGGCAGTATGTAAGACCGATGTCGGTCAGGAGGACCGACGTTGGCAACAGGGACACCAGTGCTGGCAGGCTGGTAGTCAGGTACAGACGCATGGAACCGACGTCGATCGGATGCAGACTGTGGAGTGACCGAGGTCGGTCACTGTAACGAATTTTGGGTGGACAGCACGCTGTCAAGGAGTCTCAAACACCCATATGGACGACTGAAGGTGTAAGTAGGCCCTCAAATTCGTGTTCCTCTTCTTCATACTTGTTGCTGATTGTATAGCAGGAAGGATCCAGGAAACAGGTGTGAGCTAGGCAGGATTATGATGCAAAACCAGACGGGAGTTTTTTGGTAGGTTTGCCAGCTGGATGAAAGCACAGAGACGAATGGATGCCTTAGTAGAAGAATAGAGAGAACGGATACATGAGACGAAAGACCAGGCATATGGTCTTGAGGTAGCTGCAGGACAGTGGTACAAGTTTTGACAGGTGGAGGATGAAGCATGGCTTCAGTCAGTGTCAGGTAACTACTGTGGTTTGACTTACCAGGGGGATGATGATTGCAACATCATTCTGTTGCTGTATGTGGATAGTATGCTAGCTAGCAGGGGTGTACATACAGGGTTTTGCTGAGCTAAGGGTAAGATTAGTTCAGTGGCATGTCATGAGGAGTTTGGAGCAGCAGAATTCTTTGACATGGGAGGCATGGAGATCACAGGTTGATTTTGTCTCAAGTGGGAGCTGATGTGAATTAGGTGTTGGCGAGGTTCGAGATGCAGAATCGGAGCACACTAAGGGCTGGATAGGTACAGTGTCCGAAATCACATGAGGTCTGGTATAGACCTGAGTATTCGCATGCAGTGGGAGCTGTCAGAGTTAGGAGCCAATTCGGGGAAGTGGGTTCTCAGGTTTTTTGAGAGGGACCGGCAGCAGGTGTTGCTATGCAGGGTCAGAGCTTCACTACAGGTGTTGTAGGTTCAGATGTGGCAGGGTACTCGGATGACAGGTGGTACATCACAGGTTGTGTGGTGTGTTGTCTTCAGGTGGGAGCTTGAAGAGGGATACAAACCGGGAAACAGATTAGATGGAGTACAGGTACAGGTACAGTGCAGCTATTTATCTCCAAGTGGGAGATTGTTAGGATTGTGGAGCTAAAAGCTTCACTGATGCAAACAGGAGAGGAGGTTGCTGAGTTGCAGAGAAGTTGGGGTCGGTCTGATCAGCCGACGTTGGCAGGATAGCAAAGGGAAGCAACCGACGTCGGTCGCCTGTGTGGTTTGACTGCGAGCTATTTACGAGCAGTTAGCTAACGAACCAAGTGTTTGCATGATGAGTGCTAATTTTAGACTCATAGCTGCGGATCTAATTATTGTAATTAGATGTCTAATTATTGTTTGGATGAGATCTATATAATAGACTCATGGTTGTATTGGAAAAGTGTGCTAGGGAGTAAGAGAGCATAATTATAAGCTCCTTCTGTGTGTGAGGTAGAGCAATGGTGCGTTCCTCCTAGTGCCTCAGTACCAGGTGTGTTGGTGCTGGATTGGAGAGCCAGCTGGGTTCTTCAGGAGTGTAGGATCTTGGTCACAGTTGCATGGCCTATATAGGAGATCTACATGGTAAGTAAGATCGTTGATCTGCAGGTGTATGTGTGTGCAAGGTCGAGGTTCACAGGTGAGCAGAACCGTTGTTTGATTTGCAGGTGTGCAAGGTCATATAGACAGCAACACAACAGGGAGCAGTATCAGGCAGGATCTACTTGGAGTACAGGTGTGTACTCGGATAGAGCAGAGAGGAAGGCAAGGGAGTTCCTTCCATAAGTATGGTCTGTTGAATTGCAGGTTGTTGCAGATTCATGGGAGATCTACTTGAAGTACTTTGAGTACTTGTGGAGTGCGTGGAGCACTTGTGTTGTGCGTGGAGCACGGGAGGTGAACATCAACTCTGTATTTGAGTTGGGTGTTGGGACCTGTGAGAGGGAGAGCTTTGGGGAGAAGAAGTACTGTTCACTTGAGGTGTGGGAAACCTCTGTAAGGTGGTGGAGAAGAAGTGGCATCTTCTTTATTGTATTCTTTTCTGTATAAAGTGTTAATACAAGTTGTGTATTGTCTCTCATATGCTGTGTTATTCTGAATTCTAGTTACTTGTTGATTCTGGTTATTTCCGCATATTTAAGTTGCTTGAAGTTTGGTAATCAATTGTATGCTTCCGATTTCGCATCCTGACAAGTGGGATCAGAGCATGTTTGTTGTTCTAGATTCCTGACATCAAAAACCCTTGGGTACAACAACATGGATACTTGGTGCAAAAAGTTGAAGCTAGAAAGTAACATATTATAAAAAATTATAGATTATTTTAGCAACCATGATACGACATTGCCACCAAACAAAATAAGTACACCTAAAGAGGTAATAGAGAATTATACATTTTTTTCAATTTTTTTTTATGATTTGTGTGTCCTAAATGAAGGTATTTCAAAAAATAAAAAAAACTAGGAAGCATTATCTCAAGATTCATTAAGCATATTGCAAACTTATCTACATAGTGGTGGTTATCAGTTTCCTGAGATAGATAAAAAAGATTCAGTTACCATTACGGCCCCCCATGTTTTTGTTCATCCGTTTTAGAAGATTTTAGTGAAATGTTCATTCTTGGTCTGAATGTCAATTTGATAATTATTGATCTTTTGAATATCACTAAAGTTTTTAAAGAACATCTTCACCTATTTATTTAGGTATTAGTTGATAAATTTATTGTTAGGGATTTCAATGTATTCATCATCCATAAAATAGAACATTTGTCTAGCATTCAGACCTCTCTCAAGAATACACATATTTGTGATTTACATTCCATAAAAGATATGGGTGTCATACTATGGGGTCCAGATAGTAATGTATTTAATTGAACACATATTACATGTATCAATTTTTGTTAGGATCCTATTTATTTTCAACTGCAAGGTTTCAACCTCAATTCACAATAAAGTACATTAGAGGAAAGTTTTGACATCTACAAAGACGTACCAACATTTCAAATAATTGGTTCATATAAAACAAGAGGGCCATTCAAAAACCAACTAGATAACATATTTTGGGAGAAACTTATCTCTAATTTCAATGATTTGGATACATGTGACATGGGTGCATGCTTGTACAAAATTACAAAGAAATTTATCTTGCATTATAGAAACTGATGAAAAAATAAATTTTAATGTTCAATTTCAAAATTGTTTAACAAATTTAGAATAACCAATACAAGAACAACCGCTTCGATCAGTATCATGTGCATAAAATTTTCAATTTATTTTATAATCATGCTTCATTTTCCAAATATAACATCTTAACAATATTTTGGTGTGTATGATTTATTTTTCAAATCTAAAAACTTAACAATCTTTTAGTTTGTAGTAATAATAGAATTGCATGCAAATGAAGAAACACTAATAACAAAAGATCATAACAATGAACATGACACATTACAATTTGAAGAAGGTAAGATAAGATTATTGTCACTTAGATTTGCACTCTTTGAGGAGATGTATCAGCTCTCCTCATCTAAGTGGCACAATTGAAACACCTTTAGGCTATGGGTGAGCTTAAGAATGAGGTGAATCTCTAGATAGGGCTAGCTCCCTTGATGTACCAGTTGTAGACCACTAATACACCTATGATTGTGAGGGAAAAGGGAGAGAGAAAAATAAAAGAGAACTATCCTAAAGGAGGTGATACACCAAATTAATTGATGAGTATCAACCATCTGCATGTTACACATGAGAACAAGGGACTAACCAAACATATATTTCTCTAATCTACATCTTCTCACATCAATATTTCATTATGAGGTTGTGATGAATGTTTAGGCTAGGAGGACTAAACAAGAGGCTTAGGATGACACTGTTTGAATAGACTAACTCACTCAACTTGAAAAATCAATAAAACACTTTATATGATCTTTAAGAAGAATCTTTCCAACTGAAAATATGTGAGAGAATGAGACAACATGCTAAGGAAATAAGAGTCATCACTAAGCAAGATCAATCATCCAAGTAAAAAACATTATGAATATCCATGGATGAGGTAAAAATAAATAATATTTATTTATCCATGGTATGTAAATGAGAATGGATTCACCATACTTAGGTGGAATATAGTTTACAAAAGCTAAAATGGCTAGTTCTTATAGAAATTGAGAGAGAGAGGAGAAGAAAGAAGTCCAAAGGTCAAAAGGACACTTGTAAAGCTGAGAAAATGAGTCACTTGTGCATGAAAATAGGGTGTGAAATAGACCATGCAAGGTTATAATAGACAAGTGGCTTTCCAAGTTATGAAACCCATGAAAAGTGGTATGGAATTCCCTTTGTTGGCTTAGAAAACTGCTTTCATGATTTATCCATGTTTGAATGTACCAAAACTAACTAGGCATAGGTATAATGATTGGAATTAGAGGGAAGTATTTCATACATGCCTCTCCATGAATTGGTTGTAGTCTTAGTCATCTGGAATCTTTTATAATTGAGACATCACTGCCTATAGTCAATAAAAATCCTCTTTCACACACCCCTCATACTTGGTCTCTAAAAAGGAATCACTTTTCCATGAAAATTCATAAAAGGGAGTGGATGACACTTGGTAAGACCCTCAATGGCATTAGAGGCAACATGAACACATTAAAATTAGTTTACCTAAGCTTTTCATCCTTCTCACTACCATGTTCACTATGTCAGTTTTGATTGGCTGAGATGAGATCTATTATTTAAACACTTAGGAGTTATTATAAAGTATTAAATTGAAATTAGGGTTTATCCAAGGTCCTAATAATTATCCTAAAGTTGGTTTCATCTCTTGGAACCTCTTATAATTTGCACAATACCTTGTTTTGTACTCCATTCGTACAATTATGTATAGTCCAAAAGTATGGGGAGGATCCAGAGAGAGTATTATAAAATTTTTAAGAACTTTAATGGTAATTTAACCCCACTTGGATATCCCTCCAACCTCATCTTCCCAATTGGGTCCTTATCCAAGGGTTTGTAAGGGTTTTGAGTCACTTAGGCTCTTAAGCTTTATTCATCAAATTGGGATGTTGAAGTTGAAAAAAATTTAAAAAATAAAAATACCAAGACCATTTTCAACACCTCAAAAATTTTTATATCCTCATGAAAATATTAAGAGGAGATGTAAGCATTCAAATTTAGCCTATCAAGTCCTTTTCATCTACACATGCCTAATATTATCTTTGAGCCAAAAATGGATTCCCCTACAACTTCTATACCTTAAATAAGCTTGATCACCTCTATAGTGACTATAAAAACATTGTATAATAGGTTAAAATGCATATGTAAGGCTAGAAGTGTGAGTGACTCCCCATTTGGACACTAGGCCTAAACCTTGCCTTTTAGGCTTGACTGCAACCTTGGATTTCTAAGGCATTCTACTGAGATTATACCTTATGTGCTTGATTCCTCATGTTGGTTTAGATATGTTATATCCTCCTACATATTTTTAAAATTTCTAAACAACTCCTGGCTCATCCTTTATCTCCCATCTTAAGGACTGTAGGATTTATGCTCAAGGGGAGTGCCCTCCATTTAAGACAAAATATAGGGAAATCCCCTATTTTATTAGACAAACCAAGTATTATGATTAGAACCTCACTTATATACTCCTATTTTATTATATAAGTGATAAGGATTTAATATAAAAAAATTCAACCCTTGATCATATGATTAGACCCTCTAAAAGTAATAAAACTGAGATAGACTGCTAGAAAAGTATTGTGTGCAAGATTTCACTATATGGACTGTTTGACTATATTACTTGACCCTTTATCTACCCATTTACAACTCATGAGGGTGTTAAAAGGTGGTAACTATCATTTTATAGGTTTTAATTATGATTAAAAATCTTTATCACCCATTCTTTTTCCTTGAACTGTGCTCTTACTTAGTTAGGCCTGAGTGATAAGTTGACCCTACTTGCTCAGGAAACGTGAGCCTGTAAGCAACACTTGTGTGCTTAGGAAGTTAGAATAAATTTTTTTAACATTAATTTAAGATTTAAAAAAATAATTTAATTCATGTTTTGGTCCATCTCACACCTTGAATCTAGGCTATTCTTAAAAATAGTCATAGACAACTAAATATGTTACCCTATTCTTTTGGCCAAAGGATGACCTGTAAGTACAAATCATATTTTTGGAGATACTTAAATTGATATGGGGTAATTTTTAAACCATAAATTCCATCCTATGGTTCCTTAAGTCACTCATTCCATGTATTTATATTCCAAAGACTTATAATACTTATCAACTAAGTCACTATCAGCTAGAGTTGACTATAGCTGACTATGTACGGTAGAGCAAGGGGATTTATGAATAAGACCTCACCTTGTAACATATGAAACATGGATTATAATACATTTAATTTATTTTTGAGTCATACTCTATAGATAAACATTGGAATCCTTTTTCTCAATATCCTACTATGTATGTTGTGAAGGCAATCAATGAATTGTAGGTCAACTTCTTAGGAGAGAGAAACCTATAGGTGTAGATTGGACCTTGAAACACATAAAATTAACTCCTCTTGATTATATTCATGTTAATTAGTAAAAATTTAAATCAATAAGAATATTCAAAACATGAGAGTATGCCTTGGTATTGCAAAATTGGGTGAAAGGATCTCTTATAGCTCAGGCCTGTAGATATCAATTCTTGAAACTAGTGCATAAAAATGCAACTTTGGGCTTCTCAATAACCAACCTCCACTAGTTATCTACCCTTCAATATTTGAAAAGTTAATATTATGTTTAGAGGATTTAATAAAAGGTCATTATATGCATCAAAATTCATTGTAAACCTTATTATTTGATTCTACCAAAATGGCCTTAGGCTTCTGTTATGTACTTTTAGGGAAAAGAGCTTTGAATACTGTCATTTGCCCCTAGAATGTGACCAAATTTTCAACTACCAATTTGAAACTCTAAAATGTCTTCCATGATTAACCTATATGATATAACTATAAAAAAGGATTCACCATGCTCCAATTTATCCATATAGATACCTTTACATCTCTATGATCCCACTTGTAGGTGGTTATTATTATATACAAGCAAAGAATGAAAAATGTAGGTAGTGAGTGATGAAGATGGGTAGTAGACATGGGGGAAGAACTTTATTTTATCCTTAGATCATTTCAAACTTTCCAAACACAATTATTTGATCATGAAAGACATGAAACAAGGTCTAAAAATCCATCTTAGTATTTTACTCTCTTGTAGGTGCTATGGAGCTGTCACCAGGTAAGGGACTATGTTAAGTGCTAAAAAGCTTGCCTCATGTTATCCACACATTATTTTATTAACTTAAATTGATCACATATGTGATAAATATGTGTACACCACCATGGAACTCATTTTCACTCTCTTATGAACATGTTCAAGCTTTAAAACAACCCATTAGATAACTGTATATGATAGTCATATAGTAGACTAACTGTATGACACTTAATGACTACATCCTCATGAAACACTTCTTGGATAATGAGATTGAAAGGTGAGAGAAATGAGAGGGAATTTAAAACATGTAAAAAAACCTATCATAACTTTCAGAATTCATTATCAAATCATGGAGATCTAAAAATGGTGGAAACAGGCATGTCATCCCAAATAAGACCAGTTTGAAAACCTGAGATGATTTACCCAAAAAATACATTGAAATAAGAAAATAAGAATTGGGAGGATTAGAGGAGAGATACAAAATAATCTGGGATAAATATCAACAAATATGTTGTATGGAAGATGATTGAGTGTAGAAGACACCCCCACGAGTATTTTCCTTGAAACCTCTCTTGCTAGTCATACCAAGTACAAACCTACTGACTAGTTCTATTTACATAGAAGGGTGAAGGAGTAGAATGGTTTTATCTCAATTTTTAAGATTAAAAAGTAATTAAAGCATGGAAATTGATCTAAGGAAGTTGAATATTTATCTCATAACCTTACCCCATGTGTCACAGTTCCTTATGGTTCGTACAAGTGCCAAACTCTTCCCTTTTTCAAGAAAACTACCTTTTGTTCTAAAGAACCTATCACTTTTCAGTTATGGATAATTTATTAAGGCATAATAAGACACATGGGATGTGGCATCACCCATTTTACACCTTCACACTTCCTAAGGAGGCCGTATAACTCATTTAATACCCTATTTTGACCCCTAAAATGACTCAAAAAGACCTATAGATTAAAATGACCAATGATGAAATGTAATACATAAAATAGATTATAATACACCATATGACATAATATTATACCCCTAAAAACATCTAAATATCAATTTTTTTCCTATAGGGGTCCCAATTTGACTTGTAGGGTCAAATTTGGTCAACAAATTGGTGACTCATAGGGGTAACATACCTGCTATGCTAAAGATCAGTATCCTTATCAGTCCATTAGGATTAGGGAGTCATTTGATGTCTAAAATAGTACAAGGAGACCTTTGACCATTTACTACAAGCTTTGATCAAGACAAGACCAATTGACTACCTCAACCACACAAAACAAAAGACACATAAAGAAAAAGCAAAGACATATGTGCTTCATGAGAACTTATGGAACACACACATCAAAATTAAAAAACTAACTCAAACACTAACCTGAGATGAAAACTCCCTCCTAGATAAAATGGGAAGTTTGAAACCCTTCTTGCCTCATGACATGAAGGAATGAATGAGACATATTATCTTTTGATCCTTGACATTGATGCCTCCAACTTTTTCATGATGTTTGCCAACTTCATGAGCATGATTTTCAATGAGAACCAAGGAGTTACAAGTAGGTTAGATATGGAAATTAACTCTTGTTTAATTCAAATATCCTTAACTTTCTCATATGGATCCTCAATTACAATTTCCGATGGTGGTTCAACAAGGCATACCTTCTTGATTTCCATAGTGCTCTTAATAAGATTGGGTTTCTTCTCAGCTGCAAGTTATTTTATATCATCAAAGAGATTTGCATATTATACCCAATATTGGTCATTGTCTTCCATGGAAGACTCTTTCTTCACCTTGTCATGTACTTGACCCTCAACTTGGCAAAGCTCTTCAAGCTCTTAAAAGAACTTCATTTGAAGTTGCCAATCATCTTTGTCCTCTTTATCATCTAGAACCAATACCTCTTTAATATTATATTCTTGATGTATGAGGTCATAAATATAGTGTTATTCAAGATCCAATGCATCTGAGGGTGATTCAAAATTTGGCTGAGGTATTGGGTCATCTTCAAGAAGAACAACTTCTACCTTGGTCTCAAGAGATTTTTCTAGGACTGCAACCTCTTTGGGGATGACTTGAAATTATTCTTCATCCTTAGTATAAAATTCATATTCATTCTTGATATGATTATCCATAAAATTTTGATCAGATTTAGAGTGTTCTTCAAGTACATCCATCTTCAAGTGTTTTTCACATTCCTCATAGACAACTGTAAAAGAGTCTTCAACATGTTTCTTTTCATAAAAGAAGGCATAATTACACTTGTGATCACCAAAGGGATTACTTATAATGATTTCATATTATTCAAAATTTAGAACCTATTGAGGCCTTTAAAGTTGTATTACAACTATTTTAACCTAAATTTACTTCTCAAGGGCTGCAAAATCCTTAATTTCTTTCTCCTTCTTGGTGATGCCAAGACTAGGCATCTTATAATTAGGTGACTTAGCCCAATGAGGCTGCCAATGAGGTATGTTTTCTTCAAGCAAGGGTTATAAATTATTATCAACCAAGTGATCTTATTTAGGTTCCCACACCATAGGTACATCAATTCAAAGAGTGATAGGGTGAGGATAAGATGAACTAGTTGGTGGAGATGGAACATAGAACGTAAAATCAGATTGAGAGTGAAATGCAAGGGATTCTTTTGGAAGATCTTGAGAAAGAGGAGGCAAACCATGGGATAAAACAACTTGATTCTATTCCTTCCATTTGAAAATAACTTCATTGAAATCTAATTTATCTTGATCACTCTCTTCAGCAAGGTTATATGGTGTGTGCTTAGGCATAGGATCTTCTTTGGGCTCTAAACCTTCCATCACACCTTGACTTAACAATTTCATCCTTGAGTCTAACTCTTCAATTTTCTTGGATAGGTTCTCTTGAAAAAGTATTTTTGGAATTTCATAGGAATATTCATGAGGATGAGGAGTACAAGAGGTATGACATGGAGAATAAGAGGTCTCTTGAGGAAGGGTGGGAGGGACTTGCATATGATCAAACTCTTTCTCAACCTCATACTCTTTGTCTAGGATTTTTTCCTCTTTTTTTCCCCATGATTCCACTATATTATTCCAGCTTATGATGTTAGGATTAGGAGTTTCTTCTTGAGGTGGTGATGCAATTTTAGGAGTGGATGAAGTGTTCAAGAAATTTGGAATATCCTTAAGCTTGGATTCTCTACCTTGTCTCCAACTTGGGATTTCATATCTAGAGGTCACTTTTTGAGGTGGGGATGCAATTAGAGAGGGAAATGAGGGCTTAAATTCCACTTCATTTGATAATTATATGGAATTTTTCATATTATTATTGGCTAACTCAATTTTCCTATCAATATTTATTTCAAAAATGAGGTTTCTCTTTCCAACTCTCTCTTCCAGCTGATTGGGAAAAGGATGACTTTAACAAGCTTGATTGGAATCATAAGTAGGAATTATGTAGGATTGATAGCAATCTTGGGGAGGTGGATATGAGGATTGATAGGCTTGGTGAGGTTTATCATCATGAATTCTTAGCTTATATTCTAAATATGAAACCGAGCCACTCACACCTAACATCTCACTTATGAACCTTTTCCAATTTGCTCTCTCAATAGGTACCCACTCTCTTTTAACTAACTTTAATGCATCTTTCAAATAATGAATGTAATTACTAAGAAAATATTGACCATTTACCCTTAGTGTGTCAAGATCCAAAATGTAATTCTCATAACCCAAGAGATTTTTCTTGAAGGTTAAAATGGACTAAGTTGAGAAGTGACTAGGTTGACTAGGAGAAGCAAGATATTGAGGAGGCTGATTGCAGGTCTGATACAAGTCATGACATGGCTGGTAAGGATAATATTAGAGTTGATAAATATCATATTAGAGCTGGAAAGGATCAAGATAAGGATGAGAGGGAATGCCATAAGCTTGATAAACCTCACCAACTTGTGTAAAACAATACTCAACACCAAAATTAGCCATGAAACTTCATTAGGAATCAAGAACACAAAGAAAACATTACAAACAATATTCAAAAGGAAAACCTAGACTATTTGAGTATTTGATGTAACTTTGGAGTCGTCATTGATGCTTTGATAGATTCCTCCAAAGGTTGATGTGTTTAAAGAAAATACCAAAAATCTTTCAACTTCTTTGACTAAGAATCCCATCGGGCATACCAAAAACTATTGTCACTTGGATTTTCACCCTTTGAGGAGATGTCTCAAATATGCTCATCCAACTACCACAATTGAAACACATCTAGGCTATGGGTAAGCCTAAAAATGAGGTGAATCTCTAAATAGGTCCAACTCCCTTGATGTATCACTTGTAGACCACTACTACATCTATGCTTGTGAGGGAAAATGGAGATAGAAAAGTGAAATAAAAATATCCTAAAGGAGGTGATACACCAAATTAGTTGATGAAAACCAACCAAATTCATTTTACACATGAGAGCAAGGGACTAACCAAACATACACTTCTCTAATCTACATCCTCTCACATCAATATTTCATTATGAGCTTGTGATGAATGTTTAGGATAGGCGACTAAACAAGAGGCCTAGGATGACACTGTTTGAATATAATAGCTCACTAAACCTTGACACATCAATAGAACACTTCACATGACTTGCAAGAAGAAGCTTTCCAACTATAAATAGGTGAGAGAATAAGAAAACATACTAAGGAAATAAGAGTCATCACTAAGCAAGACCAATCATCCAAGTAAAACACACTATGAATGGACATGGAAGAGGTAAAAATTAGTAGTTTTTATTGATACATGGTATGCAAATGAGAAATTATATGCCATACTTAGGTGGAGCATAGTTTACAAAGGCCAAAATGGCTAGTTCTTATATAACTTAAGAGAGAGCGAGAGAGATGATAAGATAGAAGTCCAAATGTCATAAGGACACTTTTAAAGATAAGAAAATGAGTTAATTATACATGAAAAGAGGGAGTGAAATAGAACATGCAAGGTCAAAAGATACAAGTGGATTTCCAAGTCATGGAACTCATGAAAAGTGGCATGGAATTCCCTTTGCCAGCGCAAAAAAATGCCTTCATTATTTAGCCTTGTTTGAACATCCCAAAACAAACTAGGGATAGGTATGATGATTGGAATGAGATGAAAATATTTTATACATGCCTCTCCATGAATTGTTTTTAGTCCTAGTCATTTGGAATCTTCTGGAAGTGAGCCATCACTACTTGTAGTCAAGAAAACTCCACTTTCACACACCTCTCACACTTGGCCTCCAAAAAGGAATAAATTTTCCATGAAAATTAATACAAGAGAGTGGATGAAACTTGGAAAGACCATAAATGGAATTATAGGCAATATATACACCTTAAAATTAGCTTAATTGAAGCTTTTCACCCTTCTCATTATCATGTTTACTATGCCAATTTTGATTGGCTAAGATGAGAGATATTTTTTGAAAACTTAGGAGTTTTTATGAAGTATTAAATGGATATTAGGTGTTATACCAAGTCCTAATCCTTATTTTAAATTTTTTTCATCTCTTGAAACCTCCTAAAACCTGCACAATGCACAAAATAGTCAAAATACCCTTTTTTGTAATCCATCCATAAATTTTGTACAGTCCAAAAGTATGGGGAGGAGAGTGAGAGAGTCTTATATAAGGTTAAATAACTTTAATGGTCATTTTAATTCACTTGGATATCCTTCCAACTTCATCTTCCCAATCGGGTCCTTATCCAAGGGTTTACAAGGGTTTTAAGTCACTTAGGCTCTTAAGCTTTATTCATAAAACTAGGACATTAAAGTTGCAAAAAAATGACACAATTAAAAAGATCAAGACCCTTATCAACACCTCAAAATGTTTTATATCCTCGTGCAAATCTTCAGAGGAGATGTAAGCATTCAAAGTTAGCGTATCGAGTCCTTTCTTTCATCTACATAGGCCTAATGTTTCCTTTGAGCCAAAAATGGATTTGCCTACAACTTATCTAACTTAAAAAAGTTTATCACATCTATAGTGACCATAAAAACATTATAAAATAGGTTAAAATTTATATCTAAGCCTATAAGTGTGAATGACTCCCCATTTGGATGCTAGGCCTAAACCCTACCTTTTAGGCTTGACTACAACCTTGGAGTTCTAGGGCACTCTGCTAAGATTATCACTTACGTTATTGATAAATAATTTTGGTTCAGGTGTGTTCCATCCTCTTACATCTCTCTGTAATGTAAAAATAACTCCTGGCTCATCCTTTATCTCCCATCTTAAGGACTGTAGGATTTATGCTCAAGGGGAGTGCCCTCTATTTGATTAAAAAAAGAGGGTACTTCCCTTGTTTGCCTAGATAAACCAAGTATTTTATGGGATTACATAAGTGACAAGTATTTCTTACATAAAAATTCAACCCTTTTTCATATCATTAGACCCTCTAAAATTACTAAAACTAAGACATACTACTAGAAAAAGTACTATGTGTAGGGTTTCACTATATGGACTGTTGACTATATTACTTGACCCTTTATCTACCTATTTCCAAATCATTATGGTGTTAAAATGTGTTGAATATAATTTTATAGGTTTTCATTATTCTTAAAAACCTTTATCACCCATGCTTTCTCCTTGAACTATGCTCTTACTCAGTTAGGCCTGAGTGATAAGTTGACCCTGCTTGCTCAGGAAAGTGATCTTGTAAGAAATAATTGTGTGCTTAGGACCTTGGAATAAAGTGTTTCATCCTTATTTTAATCTTTCTAAAACTCCTTTAATTCATGCTCTGGTCCATATCACACCTTGAAGTTTGGCTATTTTTAAAACCAGTCATAGACAACTATGTTACCTTGTTCTTTTGGCCAAAGGATGTCTTGTAGGTGAAAGTAATTTTTTTGGAGATAATTAAATTGATATATGGTCCTATTGAAACCATAAATTACATACCATTTTTCCTTGAGTCACCCATTCCATGTATTATTATGCCAAATACTTAAGAATAATTATCAACTAGGTCACTGTCAGCTACAGTTGACTATAGCTGACTATGTACGATAGAGCAGGGGGATTTATGAATAAGAGCTCACCTTGTAACCTATAAAACATGACTTATAAACAATTTTATGTATTTTGGATTCATCCTCTATAGATCAACATTGGCATCCTTATGTTCAATATCCTATTATGGATGATGTGAAGGTAATCAGTCAACTGTAAATCAACTTCTTAGGAGAGAGAAACTTATAGGTGTAGATTGGACCTTGAAAAACCATAAATAAACTCCTCTTGATGATATTAATGTTCATTAGTACACATTTCAATCAATAATTCTATTTAAAACATGAGAGTATTCTTTGGTATTACAACATTAGGTGAAAGGATCTCTTATAGCTCAGGCCTATAGATATCAATACTTGAAGCTAGTGCATAAAAATTCAACTTTGGGCTTCTCAATAACCAACCTCCACTAGTTAGTTTCCATTCAATATTTGCAAAGTTGATCTTCTATGTAGAGGGTTAAATACAAGGTCATTATATGCATCAAAAGTCATTAGAAATCTTGTTGTATGATTCTAACAAAATGGCCTTAGGCCTCTATTCTGTAATTTTAGGGGAAAGAGCCCTGAATACTACCATTTTCCCATATAATGTGATCCACACTTTCAACTACAAATTTGACACTCCAAAAGGTATACCATGATCAACCTACATGCTAAAACTAAAAAAAATGATTCACCATGATCCAATTTCTCCATACAGATACCTTTACATCTCTATGATCTCACATGTAGGTGGTTATTGTCATATACAATTAGAGATGCAAAATGTAGGCAATTAGTGATAAAGATGGGTAGTAGACATGGGGGAAGACCTTACATTGATCCTTAGATCTTGTCAAGCTTTCCAAACAAAATTCCTTGATCATTAAAGACTTAAAACAAGGTCAAAAAATCCATCTTAGTAGTTTGCTCTCTTATAGGTGCTAATGGAGTTGTAGGCAAGCAGGGCACTATGTTAACTGCTAAAAAGGTTGCCTCATATTATACACAAATTATTTGATGAAATTAAATTGATCACCCATGTGATAAATATGTGTCCACCACCATGGAACTCTCTTTCACTCTCTTATGAACTTGTTCAAAGTTTAACACATCCCATTAGATGACTGTATATGACAATCATATAGTAGACTAATTATATGGCACTTTATGATTGCATAATCATGAAAAATTTCTTAGAGAATTAGATTTAAAGGTGAGATAATTTAGAGGGAATTTAAAAAACATAAATAAACCTATCATCACCTTCATAATTCATTATTAAAACATGGAGATATGAAAATAGTGGAAACATGCTTGTCATCCCAAATAAGACCAGTCTACAAACTTGAGATGATTTTACCATAAAATACCTTTAAATATGAAACAAAGTATGAAAATAATTATAGGGGAGATCCAACATCATTTGGAACACCTCTCTATAACTAGATTGTACTAAATTATCCAAACAAGAGCAAAACCTATAGGGTGCACAGATTAGCAAAGAAATTAGATAGGTCAACTTATTAAGATTTTTTCATAAATAAAAATTCATAATTTATCTAAGAAAAACATCAAATGGAATTTTACTTAGTGTATAAGATACTTCCAGGAGCATTGTTACCTAAAACCTCTCCTACTGGCCATACCATGTACAAACTTGCTGACTAGTTCTGTGTGCATGGAAGGGTGAAGAAGGAGAATAATAGTTTTAGCTCATTTTTAAACTTATAGAGTAATTAAATCATGAAAATATATTTTAAGAAGTTGAAGAGTCATCTCATGACCTTAACCCACATGTCACACTCCTTTATGGGCCATACAAGTGTCAAACTCTTCCCTTTTTCAAAAAAACTACCCTTTCTTCTGAAAAACCTATTATTTTTCAGTTATAAAAATTTATTAAATAATAATAAGAGACATGAAATGTGACATCACCTTTTTTACACCTTCACACTTCACAAAAAATATGTACAACTTATTTAATGTCCTATTTTGACCCCTAAAATAACTCAAAAAAAATATAAAGATTAAAATGACTAATGAAAAAGGATAATAAGATATATAATTACATAAAATATATTATAATACACCTTATAACATAATATTAGACCCATATAAACCTTTAAAGATCATTTTTTTTCCTATAGGGGTCCTAATTTGACCTACAGGGTCAAATTTGGTCAACAAAGATCATGCATATTTTTTTAATTATATAATTTTTAATTCATCAACGATTCATATTATTGATAGAATATTTATTCATATATTTATTTCTCAATTAAAATAATTTACAATGCATCTCTATAACTTTGTGTCTCCAACACAATAACCCATGACACAGCTCTGCAGGTTGGTGCTTGCACGAAAACAACATAAGATAAAACTATACAATAAGAGAAATTTTTAAAATAAAAATATCAAATAAATTAATGATTAGAATTTTTAGTTACTACATTATATAATACCTTGTAGAGAATAAAGAACCAAAGTTTCAATGAAAGAGTGCACCCATACAAACTACAAAAATACAAAAAAAGTTGAAACTCCCTTTCAATAAATATGTAATTATACAATTTCATACAAGTCTAGAATATATTAATTATATTTATTTATTTAAACACATTAAAATTGAATTTTTATTCATAGATAAGAGATTTTAGAAGATAATAAAATATAAATTTACATCAACTTGGGATTTATAAGTGTGGGTTCATTTTATTGTTGTGTAGACTTGAATATGGTTGTATTTAACCATTAAAATGTTGTTTACATATTTAATTTATCCATTACAATGTTTTTTACATGTTTAATTTATTTTGTTTAAAATGACACAATATGTGCTATACTATGTCTTCAATACAATAAATTTTGATGCAGAGTATCCATTTGTTCTTTATCAATAAAAAAAATAAAGTCTATTATATCATAAACAATTATATTGCTATTGTTTTTTTTTTTTTGAAATTTGATATGTCTTATTGGAAGTATATGAAGGGGGTTCAACTATTAAGGTGTATATTCATTTGAATTTAGTGATAGTTAACAATGACTTAGAAGAGTAAATCCTATTTTGTTTACTATGATAGGATGTATAAACATATAAATATGTATTGGTATGCATAAGAACAATTGATACTTTCATTATTGTAAGAATATAGATGTTGGTTGATCAAAGTTAAGTTTCTATCAACGTCTATGAGAAATGAGTTATGGTAAAATGGGACTATTTCAGAATTTGATAAATGGTAAAGTTATAAGGATTCAATATGAACATTTATATGTTGGTGACCTAATCTAAACTAACTAAATATGCAAGTTGTGTCTTAGTTGTCGTCAGCATTTACTTCACTTTATTTTATTTTAATTTTTGAGATCTTGCTATCTACGAAAGATATATTTTTGGATTGCTATAATTTCATGCATTAATATCTCTTAAGATCTCTTCCCATATCCTCCACCAACTTATATATGCATATAGAATCTTCCAATAGATGTTATAAATACATATATCTACAATTTTATCTGCATGTGGAGCATCTCAATTGAAGCTAGTAGACTATGAGAGAAGTATGCAATCAATGGAAGATAGTAGCAACATAGCTCTAGCAGGAATGAGTGAGTGAGTATTTAGGAAGGATATGTATTTCACATGGGCCTTAATATGGACATGGAAGTTATGTTGTCTGATTGATCATGGTAGCTCATCAATGTTCATTTGAAATGTGTTTAATGAATGTTAACTGTAATTCTTGAATGAGTTAATATGAATGATAATATAAGTTACTAGTTCTTGCCTTTTTTCTTTAATATGTGTTTGAATGGATCTCTATGTGTTTCAATACTAAATAGTTTGACAGTTCTATTTGTATTTTTTCAATCTGCTGTCACTGGTTATTTATCCAACTGTTTCAATACTATAATTGGTTCCATCATTTGACATTGTAACTGGTTGCCACTCTAGTGGTCTATCAGTTCCTACATTATATGTATATGTATGTTACAAACTCATAATAAAAATGGTACATTTGTCTATAATGATTATAGTTACAATGTGCCTAAACATGTATTTATTTTTATGTGTTTATATGAATCTTTATAAGATTTAAGGAAATGCAAAAAAAATAAATGAATCAAGTGAAATGCATTATGTTTTTATGTTACAATAAGAAATGCAAATCAAAAGCGCATCAATAACCAATCTAGTAACATGTAAAACATTTTCTTAGAAAATTTCCATGTTATATTTATTATAATATAATATTGTTAACAAATGATTCATTTCTTTTTTAACAAATTAAAGATATTTCAAAGGAGGAATTAAAACTGAATTCTAAAAAACTATTAATTTTGGGGTTGGGTGACTTATTATTTGTTATGAACAAAATAAAAGATATGCAAATGCATAATAAAAGAAAAAAATAATATCATAAAATATAAAATATGTCATACTACATTCGAGATCATTTCAAAAAAAATTTGAAGGTGGCACTGTAATCTTTTTCTCATGTTGGCATTTGGTCAATGATATAGGACAATCATTTGAGGATACTCATTCAAGTCATGTGTTACACAAGTTCAAATTTCATGTTTGTTTAGGGGAAAAGATATTCTAATCCATTCAATATAAACATGAAGAAATTAGATGAAGTTATTTTTAAAGGGATCTTTGGAGATGATTTTTCAATTGCCAACACATTGGTCATTGATTGTGATTCTCAAAATTATGTTACAAATAAAAAATAAAAAATGAGTTATGTTACATCAAGTAGATATATTAGAAATAAAATTTATAAATATGAAAAGGATTGGAGAATCAAACTGATGTCTATCATCACATTCTTGGGAGAAAGCAAAAAATCCATGCCAGTAGCTGTGAACCAATGTTTAGAAAGATTATAATTATTTCAAGTAAATTTATTGATTATAAACTATAATTATAGTAATAAATATTATCATCAATTTCATACAAATCAATTCTAAATTATTTAAAATATAGTTCAATTAATGTCAAATTAATCGATTCTAATTTAGAATTACTTTGATCTAGTTAAGTGCAAGTGGATAATCCATCGATTTATCTTGAAATTTACCAACTTGATCCATTAGTATATTGAAACTTTCTCATGAAGATCTTCCCAATGAACAACAAATAGTTGTCAAGATATTATATTATGTAGATTAACTAGATTGCTTAATGTGTTTTCACCCATAATTTGGCTAGTCAAATGGTGCCATGTGTCCGAAAAATAGAAGGTAATTCAAAGGATCAATGATCAGTATGAAGGCCTAGAAGGGTGCCATGAGTTTTAAATAGTCCAATCTATTCAAAATCATCTGCTACTAAATGGTTTGAAATAATTTAATTTATTTGGAATAGAGAAAACATATTTATGGAGAAAATATTCTCCACTCCACTTTAGTAGGTATAATTTTAAATTATTTAAAACAATCCAACTTAATCAAAATTATCTATGCTCAAATGGTTTGAAATAGTCTAATTTATTTGGAATAAACAAAATTTATTTTTGAAAAAAATCTTCTTCACTCCATTTTATAGGTATAAGTCTAAATTATTCAAAATAGCTCTATTTATTCAAAATTATCTATGACCAAATGCTTTGAAACAATCCAATTTAGGAGATACCTTGAAGGGGAAATCCACTCTTGTACATGTTTGAAAGGTATCTCCTAGGAGATATATTGAAGGTATTCATACTTTATTTTAACCCTTTGGTCTTCAGAATTTTTTTTTCAAACATTTTGTCTGAAAGAATTTTCTCAAAGAAATTAAACTTGGCATTTTCTCTGAAGAAATTAAGCTTACACTTTTACCAAAGAAAGGACTTTTTATCAATCTTTTTGTGCGGGCAAAATGCCTGAAGGTCAAGTGCCCTTGATAATTTTTTCTATGGATAAAATGTCGAACATAAATAAGGACTTTACATTTTTACTAAAATAATTTAAACTTTAATTTCAAGCTTTTTTACTGTGGGTAAAATACTTGAAGGGTAAGTGTCCTTCAAACTATTTGCCGTAGATAAAAAGCCTAAAATAAATGGACCTTACACTTTTCTTAAATGAATTAGACTTAGCTCTTTTGTCAAAGAAATTGAACCTTTGCACTTTTGTTGAAGGGTAAGCACCCTTTAGACCTTTTGTGGATGGTAAAAAGTTAGAAACAAATAAGGACTTTACATCTTCCCGACAATATCAATTCTTCTAGAATTTTTACCCATGGAAAAATGCAAGTGCCCTTCAGACTTTTTACTGTAGACAAAATGTCTGAAATAAATGACCATTTGGATTTTTTTCAAAACACTTAGCTCAATGCATGTAAGATTTGGCCATGACATTGAATTCCTTTAGACTTTTTGAAGAGGACAAAATGTTTGACAGAAATAAGTGTTCAGACTTTTTGATTGAGATAAAGAACTCAAAGACCTATTTCTGTCAGACATTGTGTTTATGTAAAAAGCCCAAAAAAGTCTAATAGAAAGACACATTCACCAAGAAAAGATCAGATTAGGACTTATCCAATTTTCACATGAACTTGAACTTTCAAAGGATAACTTAGAGATGGAATTTGGGCTAAGGACTTAGGTCTTTACACTTGACAAGGGCCCAATTACTTCAGTACAATTTTGGATACTAACATTGACTCTCATCTGAGGATACATACACCCTAAAGGTGTGTAAAGAACCCCAAAACATAAGATTAGGTGCCAATCCATTAGGATATGGAGTCAGGATTTATTAATTTTATCAAAAATTCATAAAAGCCCAACAAAACATGGCAAACTAACAAAAAATGGATCAGGAAGATCTAAAAATGAACACACAACAAAAAACACCAAGAGAAACTATATAAACATAGCCCAAAGTAGAGGGGAAACAAAGTAACAAAAATACAAAGTGATGGTTTTCAAGGAGGATATGTGACCAACTGGATCATAGTTCCACTGGTCATTGATTTGGTCAAGGCCAAGATTTGCTAGCTTGTCCTTATGAATGATATGTTCTCTAAGCTTGTAGTTTATAATTTCACCTAGGGCACCATGCCAATTCTCACTCCCATCCTAAATTTATTGATTGGAGTGGGATTATTGCCTTTGTATGTCATGGTTTATTTGGGGAGAAGCCATGAATTCAACACCTTTTCCATAGTATTATCTCGATTCCATGAAACTAGCTTGTGTTTGTCAAAATAAACATCTAGTGCTGGTAGTGATAAATATCTTTGAAAATTTGTTCCAAATATATGCACCACAACCATTTGGTTATGTACGTAGTGCAAAAAATCATCATGAGTAGCCTTGTTTGCGAAGAATAAGTCTCAGAGGAGGTCGATGCATGGCCCAGAAGTGTGCCACAAATTTGAAATAGTTCAATCTATTCAAAATGATCTGCTTCCAAATGGTTTGAAATAATTGAATTTATTTGGAATAGAGAAACATAGTTATGGAGAATATTCTCTACTCCACTTTAGTGGGTATAATTTCAAATTATTTAAATTAAACTAATTTAATTAAAATGATCTATGCTCAAATAGTTTGAAACAGTCTAATTTATTTGGAATAAACAAAATTTATTTTTGGAGAAAATTTTCTTCACTCTATTTTATAGGTATAAGTCTAAATTTTTTAAAATAGCCATATTTATTCAAAATGATCTATGCCCAAATGCTTTGAAATAGTCCAATTTATTTCGAATATAACACATTTATTTTTGGAGAAAATTCTCTTCACTCTAGTGGGTATAAGTCCATATTATTTAAAATAGCCCAATTTATTCGAAATGATCTATGCTCAAAAGGTTGAAACACTCCAATTTATTTGGAATATAGGAAATTTATTTTTTGGAAAAAAATTTCTCCACTCCACTTTAGTGGGTATAAGTCCAAATTATTTAAAATATTCCAATTCATTCAAAATGATCTTTTCCCAAATGGTTTGAAACAATCTATTTTATTTAAAATATAATAAAATTATTTTTTGAGAAAATTATCTCCACTTCACTTTAGTGGGTATAAGTCCAAATTATTCAAAATAATCCTTTATATTTGTAAGATAAATTTAAATAAATATATATAATTTTATTTATATTTATATTTATATTTATAAAACATACATACATACATACATACATACATACATACATACATACATACATACTACAAATTTAACTTTAATCTCAATTTAAATTAATCTTACTCACACACACATAATTTAATACTATTTTATTTTATTTTAGACATTTTAGAGACTTATAAAATATCTAAAATAATTTATAATCATTAATATAATATTTACATGTTAGGTTATGGAGCTAAAAGCTTCACTAGGATGCAAACAGGAGGAGGTTGCTGATTTGCAGGCAACTGACGTCGGTCTGATCAACCGACGTCGGTCATCTTTAGTGTTCACAGTAACCGATGTCGGTTATGGGTCAGTCGACATCAGTTAGACAGGAACCAACGTCGGCAGCCTGT
Source organism: Torreya grandis (assembly GCA_037957365.1). Taxonomy (NCBI): domain Eukaryota; kingdom Viridiplantae; phylum Streptophyta; class Pinopsida; order Cupressales; family Taxaceae; genus Torreya; species Torreya grandis. Next base: position 1,515,237 of record JARHVA010003078.1, read on the forward strand.
GTGTGCATGCGTCTCCGAAACTGGTCTAATTTTAGACGGACAATTAGTTTTCATGTAAAAGACTAATTTTAGTCTTGGAGCTACGGTTCTAATTATTGTAATTAGAAGTCTAATTATTGTTTGTATGGGATCTATATAATAGACTCATGGGCTGTATTGTAAGATTGTAGAATTAGTTCTGTAGAATCAAAAGGGTTCTATCACAGGGAGAATCATAAGGACTCGGTGAGGCAAGGACAAGGGTTCTTTTGGGTGTGTAAGATCTAGGTCAACAGGTGTGCAAGACCAGGTTGATCTGCAGGTGTGCAAGATCAGGGGAGATCTACATGGTAAGTAAGGTCGGTTGATTTGTAGGTGTGTGTGTGTGTGCGAGATCTAGGTTTGTAGGTGTGCAAAACTAGGTTGATCTACAGGTGGCAGCAAGATCAGGGAGATCAGCAACACAACAGGTAGCAAGATCATGTGAGATCTACTTGGAGTACGTGGTGTACTCAGACTCGGAGTACATGGAGTACTTGGTGGACTGGAAGTAGGCGACAACAGTTGAGTTGATTGTCACTTACTGGTGGTACTGGCAGTATTGTTACTAACTGGTGGAGGTGAACAATAACTCTGTGTTTGAGTTGTTTATTGTGACCGTAATTGAGAGAGAGAACTCTTGAGGGAGATTATTGTATGCCCTAGAGGTGTGGGAAGAAGAGTGTGGCATCTTATTTATTGTATATTTCCTTCTGGAAGAGTATTAATACAATTGGGTATTGTCTCTCATATTCTGTGCTATTTTTGATTTCTAGTTACTTATTCATTTTGGTTAAATTCTATGTTTAGTTACTTATACAAGGTAATCAAGTGTGCTCCTAATCCTGACAAAGTGGTATTAGAGCTTTATGTTCTAGATTCCTGACAAGTGGTATCAGAGCGAGGTTACAGGGAGCAGGTTTGTGTTTGATTACAGGTCACTCTCAAGGGTTTTTGATTGAGTGGGAGTATAGCAATGGTAGAAGAAAGTACACTAAGAATGGAGGAATTTGAAAGCAAGAATGATCAATTACGGAATGATGGAAAGAAAGAGTAGGTAAAGAAAGATTGCTGGTTGGTTGAAGATCAGCATGAAGGAAATGAAGAAGCAGGTGTTGTTGCATGGGTTGCTCTTGTATGTTCCTTGGATAAAGTAAAATCTTGGTTTATAGATTCTGTTGCCTCTTTTCATGCAGCCCCAAATAGAGTATTTTTCTATGTTAATGTCCTTGGAGACTTTGGAAAGATTTATTTAGGGGTTGGTGAGCCTTGTCAAAGTATTGGCAAAGGGGAAGTGTGGCTGAAATTGCAGATGACCAAAACATGGGTGTTGAAGGATGTCATGCAGATCCCAGTCTTGAAGATGAGGCTAATTTCTTCAAGAAATTTGGGTGATGAGAGATGCATAGTAACTCTCACAGCGGATGCACTTGAATTAGCATGTGGTAAGAAAGTAGGTACTCTTTATCTACCTACTTGTATTACTGATTCTCCTTTTGTTGCGAAGACGTGGCTTTATAGGCTTGGTCACATGAGTAAGAAGGAGATGCATGTTCTTAAGACGAAGTTAGATGTCTTTGACAAACTTAAGAACTGGAAAGCCTTGGTGTTCATGGAGGAGATGATGGATAGAGATCAGCTAAAGGGGCTAAATAATTCTGAGCAGGGCAGTTTGGATAGGGTTTTGATCCAAAGTGAGCTCGCGGGTAAAAATTCATCACTCACAGGAAAACACAGTTACTAGTGTTGGTCAGGTGAGAATCGATGTTGAACAGGCAGGTACTGACATCAGTCATGTGCAGACCAAAGTTGGTGGTGTCAGGCAAGGAGAGACCGACGTCGGTCAGGGAACTGGTGTCGACGATCAGGTGGATTTGACATCAATCGGGTACTGACCAGGGTCGACTAGAAAATGGATTTTGGGTAGACAACAAGCTGTCAAGGAGTCTCAAACGCCCATATGGAGGACTGAAAGGGTAAGTAAGCCTAAAATTCGTTATTCCCCTTCTTTAAACTTGTTACTCACTGAAGAGCAGGTAGGATCCAGGAAATAGTGGGAGCATGGCATGAATTCTTTGTATGAGAACCAAACAGAAGATTTGGTAGAGTTTCCAGCTGGAATGAAAGCACTAAAAGACGATGGATTCCTTGGTTAAAGAAGAGAGAGAATGGACACGTGAGACAGAAGGCCATGTCATATGGTCTTGAGGCAGCTCTAGGACAGTGGTACAGGTTTGACATGTGTATGACAAAGCATGGCTTTAGTCAATGTCAATGTAACCATTGTGTTTACTTTACCAGGTTGGATGATGATTGCAACATTATCTTATTACTGTATGTAGTGTGTATGCTTGTTGCAGGGTCACACATGCAGGGTTTTTTCTGAGCTAAAGGTAAAGGTAGCTCAGAGGTGTGCCAAAAAGGATTTAGGAGGAACAAAAATTCTTTGGCATGAGTTTTTCTAGAGACATGGAAGATCACAGGTTGATTTTGTCTCCAAAAGATTATGTGAATAAGGTAGTGGCGAGGTTCAAGATGCAGGATGCAGAACCGGTTAGCACACCGATGGTTGGACAGTTCACAAAACAGTGTCCCAATTCACATGATGAGGTTGAGTACATGTGTACTAGACCTGTTGTTGCCCAAGCAGTGGGTGTTGTCAGAAAGTTTGTAGCTAATTCAGGAAAGAAGCACTGGAAAATAGTTCAATGGATTCTCAGGTATCTGAGAGGGACCAGTAGCAGGTATACATGCTATGCAGGGTCAAGGACTTCTCTACATGGGTATGTAGATTCGGATGTGGCAGGGGACTTGGATGACAGGCGTTGCACCATAGGATGTGTGGTGGTTGGTCTTCAAGATTGAACTTGAAGAGGGATACAAGCCAGGAAACAAATTAGATGATATACAAGTACAGGTACAGGTGCAACTATTTATCTCCAAGTGGGAGATTGTTAGGTTGTGGAGCTAAAAGCTTCACCAAGATGCAAATAGGAGGAGGTTGTTGAGTTACAGGCAACCGACATCGGTCTGATCAACTGACATCGATCATCTTCAGTGTTCACAGTAATCGACGTCGATTATGGGTCGGCCGACATCGGTTAGACAGGAACCGACATCGGCAGCCTGTGTGTGCATGCATTTGCATGCGTCTCCAAAACTGGTCTAATTTTAGACAGACAGTTAGTTTGCATGTAAAAGACTAATTTTAGTCTTGGAGCTGTGGTTCTAATTATTGTAATTAAAAGTCTAATTATTGTTTGTATGGGATCTATATAATAGACTCATGGGCTGTATTGTAAGATTGTAGAATCAATTCTGTAGAATCAAAAGGGTTCTATCCAAGGGAGAATCATAAGGACTTGGTGAGGCAAGGACAAGGGTTCTTCTGGGTGTGTAAGATCTAGGTCGGCAGGTGTGCAAGACCAAGTTGATCTGCAGGTGTGCAAGATTAGGGGAGATCTACATGGTAAGTAAGGTCAGTTGATTTGCAGGTGTGTGTGTGTGCGAGATCTAGGTTTGCAGGTGTGCAAAACCAGGTTGATCTGAAGGTGGCAGCAAGATCAGGGAGATCAACAACACAACAGGTAGCAAGATCAGGTGAGATCTACTTGGAGTACATGGTGTACTCAGACTTGGAGTACGTGGAGTACTTGGTGGACTGGAAGTAGGCAACAACGGTTGAGTTGATTGTCACTTACTGGTGGTACTGGCAGTATTGTTACTGACTGGTGGAGGTGAACAACAACTCTATGTTTGAGTTGTTTATTGTGACCGTAATTGAGAGAGAGAACTCTTGAGGGAGATTATTGTATGCCCTAGAGGTGTGGGAAGAAGAGTGTGGCATCTTCTTTATTGTATATTTCCTTTTGGAAGAGTATTAATACAATTGGGTATTGTCTCTCATATTCTGTGCTATTTCTGATTTCTAGTTACTTATTCATTCTGGTTAAATTCTGTGCTTAGTTGCTTATACAAGGTAATCAAGTGTGCTCCTAATCCTGACAAAGTGGTATAAGAGCTTTATGTTCTAGATTCCTGACATTACATTTATATATGTGTTATTAATGGATTATCAACAATATTGTTAATACCTTTCTTGTTGGATTGGGTGCAAATGCAATAACAAGTTAGGTTGGCCTTGGAAGTTTGATGTGCAGTGGAAAATGTGGTATATATAGGGAAAAATAAAAGCATGATGCAATTTGGTCACACCATAGCCAAACCCTTTTTCTTTTTTTGTGAACTGAATTGTTGGTTTTTCATCTTTTGATGGTGGGATAGTCTTATGTCATTTCTGTGTTATTTGATTTGTCTATTATAGCTTTTAAATTATTTTTTGGTTGAGAAACCAACCAACATTGAGTTAGGGACACGATTCAAATTGATTTCATTGTCATCTAAATACAAATTGAAAGGATGTTGAAGGTCATGAGACCCTCGAAGGTTTTAGAACTCCTCCATTTGTAAGACAAGTTGAAGTTTGAGAACTTAAAATGTTTTTTCTTTGAAATTATTTTGTTGGTTTTTGTGTGTATTGATAAACCTTGGTTTTGAATATACCCCTTTTTTTACCTACAACCATTCTACATCATGTTGTTGGTTTTAGTTGTATGCTCCAAATGGGCTACTGTATTTCTACTTCTATCTCCAGTCGATGGTTGGGGTGGGTAAGGATAGCCACTAATGGATGGGCTCAATAGGTGCATGGACTAGGTCTTGACATATGAAGGAATTTTCATGAAATGAACTAGTTAAATATGGAAGTTATGAATATTCAAGTTAATATTATAAGTGTAACATTGCATAGTTAGATTTTATTCAACTAAATTCTATGATTTAAATGTTTTATTTTAGCTCATCCTTAGAAAGTAAAAGTACATTTGATTTGTGTAAAGTAAGCTGTTATGAATTATGATGTTGTAACTCTCTGAGTGCATGCTATAATATCATTGAATAAATTCTTAAGGTTACATTTCTAAAATTTTATTAAGTATATTTGTTTAACTTGATTTAAACAAAAATAAATTAAATTTCACCTTCAGTGCAATTGCTAGTAAATAAATAAATAATGTATTGAGGTTTATCAGAATGATTTAATACAATAGTTATGGCTTTGGAAATTTTTTTTTGAATACAAGTTTGTAACTAGTAATATAAGTTAAATAAATAAATATTTTATTTTTGTGTGTTTAAATTGTTCTCCAATAAATTGAAATCAAAACTTGTATAATTCATACTTTTAGTGACGCGTATTAAATTTATTCTTGTCAATCGAAGAACAGCGATTTTTTACAACTTTTCATTATTCAAATGCTAAATGTATAAATACTATTCAACTTATAATTAAGGCCAACCCTTCAAAATTAACTACTGATATATATATTTATTAATCAATGTAAAAGTGAAAAAGATAACATGCATTAGTGGAAACAAAGCTTAGCCTCCTCTATCCCCTCTTTAGCACCGTCAAAATATTTTTGTTAGAAAAACATTATGGGACCATTAGCGAGAATAACTAGATGCGGTAGCACCCTCCTTGCGTGTCCTAACTCAGAGAAGTTATATACTATTCGAATATTTATACTCTATTCAATGCTTCTATATTATTTGGTCAGTGGAGTATGTACTCTGTCTTCTTCATTGAGATCAACAATTATCACATTCAGGGCTTTTTCAGATTTCTCTTGCCCTTCTCGGATGGCATTGGCAATGATTTCTTCCATATCTTTGTTCTTTGTCCTGCACTTCCTCCTCTACCTTTGTTGGCTCATTTTCTGATTGTATTGTTTTATGTCAGTCCTCATATCTTCAACTCTGTTTAGAAAGAAGCCTAGTCTTTTAAGTGGGAGCTTGACATATTTATTGCATTTGGTAATGCACGTGCAGAAATTTTTTCGCATGGTTCTCCCGTTCCTGTTTGGGAAAGCTGACCATATCTATGGCCTCTTTAATCCCATAGATCCCGAAGCATGGACATAAATATTTTTATCCTATCATTAAGAAGATTCGTCTCACAAGAGACAGAATAGACGAATATTCATTTTTGCCTAGTCCAGTGCTGACACATGTTGTTGGAGACTGCACGTTACTTGCAGGTTGGTCATTTGTGCGTCGTGTTAGGTGCAGAGCAGACTGCGTTGAGACAAGCACGGACGCAAAACACCTGTCAAATCTCCCTTCCACCTGTTTGATTATTCAATTTCCTTAAAGAACATGTGCACTTGGTCTAATGGTAAAGATCATGTGTTCTTGGAAGGGAGGTCACAGATTCAAATTCTACAGGGATAAAGATTGCATTCTTCATATTTGTTGCTAACCAAAATATTAATTGACATCGTGAACTTTAAAAATTATATTATTATTAATAATGAAGCATTTATATTAATTTTTATCATCTTCTCCTAGTTTCTTGTAGCTGTCTAGAGGGTTCTAACAGAGTGAAACAAAGTTCATTATATCCATCGTATATTGTTGTATCCTTCCAGCAGCGAAGCTCTGCGGAAATTGTAATAGAAATGTTTTTGGCAAGTCTGTTTATGAAACGTCGGAACACTGTGTGTAAAACATTGAGCATCGAAGCTCAATTGTATAGAGTTTTTAATACAAATTTTAGGATTCGATGAATGATTTTCATTTCTGCAAAATGTTATGGTTCGCTAAATTTGGTTTGGCCCAACATTCGAGCCTGGCTGCATACACTTCGGCTGGTTTGATTCTGAAAAGGATAACTTTTTTTTCACGCGCAGCTGGTTGGAGTCACCATTCTGAGAGCTTCCATCCTAATCTAAAGTCCAGGTAATCATTATATCCTATTATAAATATGTATTGATCTTGAAAACTGTGTGAAATTATTTTTGTTGACAAACGCATATTTGTAGTCTGTTGAAAGCGCCAAGGGGCTTTCTGAGTCCGTTGAAATCCTTGACTGAAATGTAATGTGGTTCCGCTTGAGGTGAAACAGCTGAGATAAAAAGAATGGTGGCGATGTTGCTCTTGGGCTGAGTTAAAGAAAAGAAAAGAACAGAACTTGATTTGGCAAGAATGTTAATGTTCTTGGATGATAAGGCTACTTCGGGAGGTTCGAACCCTGGACGTGGTGATAACAAGGATTGCGTGAAGGCAATGAAGAAGGCGAAGATCAACGGTGCGGGTGCAGAAGAGCAGCCGCAGAGAGTGTTTATAATTAGGAAATTCCTTGTTGTTGGGTAGGTTTTCAATTATCGAATTGCAGGAAGAGCCGAACCTGCGCTCCGTTACGGCGAGGAAGATTGCGGAAATTATCAAGGAATTGCAACTCCGTGCCATTTTTTTTATTAATTCCTGTGTCTTTGCAGTCAAAGCTATTTCGAAATACATAATTGGGCTTTTTTGTTCAAAAAGGAATCGGATTTGTTCGGCAAGCTGTCCAAGGGCCAATCTCCCAAGGTCAGAATTTTTACAGATTTTGTAACGGTTTAGATTAAAATTCGATAAGAACTGCATAATTAGATGTTCTGAACTAAATTTGTTTCTTAAATTTAGGAAATTGGCGTTGTATATCACATTTATATGGGATCTTGATTATGATCAGTAAATTGCAATTTAAATTTGAAAATTATTGCATTTCTTTCAATATAAAAATTAGAAACTTAAATCTTCTGGCAAATCTTTCCGAATTTGTATCTCTAATAGGCACTATGGATTGCGAAAGGTTAAATGTTCTAGTCATAAAAAAAAATGTGGGTGTTTTTGCTGCTGGTTGCAGTTCATGATATTTGCATGCACAGATTCGCCAGTATATACGTCCACTGTTCTGAAATTCAATCTGGGGGAGGCGTTTGTGGTGCGCAACATTGCCAATATGGTTTTTCCTTACCAAAAGGTCAGACAATTATAATGGAATCAAACGCGTTCTATGTTTTCTTAATGATTGTAGAGATTATTCTTATTTTGTATGTCATGCAGAACGGACATTCCGTCGGAAGTGGTCCCACAATAGAATATGCAGTTTTACATTTGGACAACACTTGTTTATCACAGAAAAATCTGTTTCTTTTACAATTTAACAATTTTTGATTATCAACTTTTATGTGTTGAAAGATTGGTGGCCGGGCGACAGGTGGAAAATATAGCGGTGATGGGGCACAGCTGCTGCGGAGGAATTAGAGGGTTCATGTCCATTCCCGACGGGGGCTCCCTAAAATTAAAATCAGTGTTTACCTATTCATTCTTTTATACACCTACCTAGATGCAATCTCTACTTCAATATGCCATTTGCCTTAATCCAACGTTGCCACGTGTTTCGGAGACTGGGAGATGCTATCCGTCGGTTTTCGGGGGGAAGCAGTTTTGAGCAGTCCCGGTGGTTGTCTGCAGAAAGCAAACAGGAGCCCTCTTCCGCAACGGTTATGAAATGGTTTGTTAATGTGCAAACTTGCACTGAAATGGTTTTACCATGTAAGATGATGTTACTGTCTTCGCCATTCCACATAAAGTCCTTCGCGAGGAAGTGGTACCGAAAATATGGGGTGCTACCCTGTTTGCATTAGGCGACTGTTTAATGAATTCGAAGGATAGCATATATACGCGTCTTTCTGTGGAAATTTAATTAGATATATGTTCCTAACCGAATGCGAATTTTTGAATAAAATGATAATTGGAGGCGGAAATGTTTGAGAGAGATGTTCTTTAATCGTTTTAAAAAAAGCGTTATTATTTGAATTTCACCACTGTTAAATTAACAAGCAGGGTATAAGAAAAGTGTTGAGAGATTTTGGAAGTGATATCATTTTTTTAAATGGCTTGAGAAACCCACACAATATTGGTGGGTAAGTGATTCTTGTTACATTTTATAATCATTTGTCTTGTTTTACTATTTCTGGCGTCTTGGAGAATATTTCAGAGAGCATTGTGGCCATCTCTACGGAATCAGGGAAGTTCAATTATATTTTTTCTTTTGAATATATATATATATATATATATATATATAAACAATCAAATGATATGCAGTAACACATTGTCAAAGACGTCCGTCAGCCAACTGATAACGATCTGGAATGGTTAAAAGAACAACGATTCAAAAATATCACAATCATTTTAAAATGGATTGATGATAATTGAAAAAATCTCTAATTTTTTTTCAAAAACAGAATATGGTTTTATTGTTTATTTGAGATATATTAGGAAATTTGATTTTTAACGACTTTATATTGGAATATTGGAATTTGAATACAAATAATTTGGTCATAAATATTAGATGAAACTAAATTGTGAGTATGTTATCGAATGTAATTAAGAAAATTTAAACCGATGTTAAATATAATTTATATTTTTAATGTTTAATAATAATATATTTAAACAATTACATTAAAATTTAAATATATTGATAAGATCAATACTACCATAATTTATATATATTATTTTCATATTATTAAATTTGAAAAATAATAATTATGATTTTACTTATTTATTTTCTTTTTACATTATTATGTAGTTTAACTCTGAGTTAAATTATATTATATATTGTTAAACAAAATTTATCTTAGAAAAAATAAAACAGTTAAAATAATATTTTAATGATATGAAAAAAAGATATTAAAGTTCTCAAGTTTGTATTGAAAGGATATATTATGTAAAATCATATACTACAAGGCATATAATCTGCACCAATTACAAAGTGATTTATAGATTGCAAGGTGGTGCGATATTGTATTGACTATTTTCTATTTGATTGTGGAAACACTCTATATTTGATATACACTACATCAAATGAGTTTATAGATTGAATTGCTCCATTTGTTCATCTCGACGTTTAATTTTTTTTTTTGGGCTTAATCGTCGATCTCAGTTGGGAGGGTATGTAGTGGATTAAATTTTGATTAAAAAGGGAACCTACCTCACAAAAGAAAATAAAACACTTAGGAAGAACAATATGATGTGAGATTTTAAAATTGATTAATATTATTTGAATTTTTGTGATGTAAGTGATTTATTGTATATTAATAATATAGTGATGTTTGCATAGCAAAAGATCAAGGTAGTTTATCAAAATAAAACACATAAAAGACAAATATATTTCATAAATGAAAACAAAACACTTACTAGATATATATGGGATGTAAAGAATCTTATACACGTACTGATTGCTCCTATTATATGAGGTTATCATCATCAGATGCCTATAAAAATGGTACAGGCTCTAACCATATACAAAGCATAAATAATAACACTCAATAAAACAAAAATTGATATATGAGACATTGATCACCAAGGCTTAAAATTTACTATCTTATCAAGAGTATGTTTAATCAATGACATGTATATCTCTCTCTTGTATTTAACTTTGAATGCTTTGCAATAATGAAAGAAAATAAATATGTGAAACTTCAAAAAATAGAGGAAGAAAGATTGACAAAGCTACACATCTTCCACACTATTCATAAGAACTCTAAATTTGTAATTATTGTTATATATAATTGAAAAAAAATATTTGTAACTATTATTACATATAATGCATTTTATAGCTTAACAATTTCATCGTTAATATATATTATAAAAACTTATATAATATTAAAATATATAATATATAATCTAATATTTATATAAATTTTTATATAATATTTTTACAAAGGTAATCAAATAAATTGATAATTAAATTATGCAGACTTAAAACTAAAAAAAACATTTACAAGGTAATGAAGAATACATATAAACACATAATTAAAAAAACACAAAAATTAAAATACTTTATCATTGGAGTGAATTTTTATCTAACCTCCAACTTTTCTTTCACAATGGGGACAACTGCTAGTATTATATATATGGGACATTGTATTATTACATGCCTCTTGTCATCAATTTCTCTCTTGTAAAGAAGAGTTGGTTTTCTTTCTTAATTTATATTTTCCATGTCTTTATTGTTTCAAGTGGTTAGATGTTAGAGGTTATTTCCTGAATTGACTTATTATGTTATTGTCTTTTGTGAATTGAAATTATCATTTTGTTAGGCTTAAAAATTTGGTTGACTAATTATTTTTTGCTTTATTTTTTTTAAATTGGTAATCAGTTTTGGAAGCAATGTCCTTTGAAGAATCAACTACCAATAACAAAAGAGATTGAAACATGAAATTTTATGAATAAAATATTTCTTTAATAATTTTAATGATATAACATAAAAAATATCACTTTAATAAAATAAAAAATAATAATATTTTATAATTTAAATGATATCATAACTTTTAATGTTTTTGAAGATATGACTCAAAAAATCATCTCAATGAAATTAAAAAAATAATTATATTTTATTACTTAGATGTGAAGCATTCTTTTATACGAGTATCCTTTCCGTGTTTAATTGTTGATAGTTGTGTAAAATACAACTAAATTTATTAAAAATAATATTTACTGTTAAGAATTGTATTTCAAAATAATTTTTAATATAATTAAAATTAGAAATTATAATAATTTTCCAACCCTGGTAGTATTGTAGTAAATATCAGTGCAATTTTTCCTCAAACAGTTAATATGAAAGGTTCGATTTTTAATTATTATATTGATTTTTAACAATAAAATAATTGTCTTTTGATTTTCCAAAGGTTGATTTAATTGAAATTAGGTGTGATTATATTATTATTTATAAATATGATATGAAAAATTTATATATTACCTATCAATTATAAATTAATTGTAATTATTTATATATTATTAATTAATTAATTATGATATGTTGATATTTTTTATGATAATTTATTTTTAAAATTTTATTATCATGATTATTTATAAATATATTACAATAAAATGTAGATATTACCTATCCAATAAAATATATACATTACTTATAAATCAATTATAATTACTTATTATAAATATGATGCGGTAAAACATATATTAATTATGATTATTTATTTATTATTATGTGATGATATTTTTTATGATAAATACATTAATTATGATTATTTGTAAATTATTTTTTTATATTTTATAATACCAATATTCCCGTTACAACTGAGATTTTTTACATTCCATTAACTACATTATTCATCACAACCAGTCTTTTAAAATCCGACCACAACCAATACTTTACCAATACACCCCATCTCTTCATAATTTTCTGTATATTATTATTTATTTATTATGATATGGTAATATTTTATATGATAATTTATTTTTATAAATCATTGTGTAAAAAAAATAATAAGAAAAGAAGTAATCCTTAAAATATTAAATGTAAAAACTTTGTAAGTTCAATTTACTGCTCTTTTTACTCTTCTTTAATTTTTATTTCTTTTATTATTTTTTTTTTTTTTTGAATTTATTTATATTTATATTTTTAAATCATTATATTTGTTATTTTAATTTTTTATTTAATTATATAGGTTTTGGTATTATTAAATTAAATTATTTTTTATTTTGTAATATCAATTTTCAAATAATTAAATGTTCACATTTTTGGGTTATTACAATTATCAGGGACCTTCCCTGATGTCATTATAGAAACATCTATTCATGTAATTATTTACTTTTTTATAAATTTATTTGAATTATAAATAAAATAAAATATAACTATACAATATTATACTTATTAGTTTATTAAATATTATATTTATACTAATTTTTAATATTATAATATATTGAAACTAGTTATAAATAGTAATTTTATGTTTCCAATAAAATTTAACATCAAAATATAGTAAAATTATTTATATAAATTGCAATATTTTCTTACATTTTCATGATAGAATATATAATTAATTTTGAAAAAATATTGCTTTAATTTTATAAAATTATTTCCCAAACTTTATTTTAAAAAACTATTTATTTTTTTAAGTATTCCAATTAAACAAAGAAAAAATGATACAACTTAATGAATGTAAAATTATATTTATATATTAAGTTTTTGATAAAATTAAATACATTATAAATTAATTATTATTTTTAAATAATTAAAAATATTAATTAATTTAATATTATATTAATAATAATTTTTAATATTAGAATATATTGATTTATATCGAAAAGAAAGGCAAAAATCCTTATACTAATGCTATTACTACTACGTAATAGAAAATATTTAATCTATTTAATCAATCTAAATACATTAGATCTTTATGTCTAACTTGAATTCATAAGATGATGAAAGTAAATTGTAACATTAAATTAAATAAGCTGGAATTATGAGTTTTAAGTAAAATTTTAAAACCTAAATTTATTATAATAAAAATAAAAAAGTAAATAAAATATATATAATATTCTAAAATATCATAAAAAGTATATATAACAATTGAAACAATTAAAATAAATGAATGTTTAATTTAAAGAATATTTCATATGATAGTTTTATTAAATTATGTATGTAGAAATGAGAATTTATATAATTTGTAAAAATATAATATTTAAACCTTATAAAATATTATAATTTTGAATTTAAATAAAAATAGATATATATTTTGAAGTAATAAAAAATAATATAAATGAATATAAAATATTATAAATTATATTTTATTGTTAATATTTTTAAAAACAATATATAATTTTAAAAAGTCTCATTAAAATATTAATTTAAAAATAATCTATTCAAATAATACTATAAAAAATGAAAATGATCAAAATATTAATTTAAAAACTTTATAATTCAAAAAATTCCTTAAAAAAATAAATTATACCATTTTTTTCTTTAAAATGATGATTCACATCTTAAAAAATATTTTATTTAGATTTCAAAACTTTGGTATATGCCAAGTGTATCTCGTATATATCATATTATATATTGTTTCATATAAATTGGTATAGAGGTTAACATTTAAATTATTAAAAAACATATTAGGTATTTGTTCAATTCGGAATAAAAGACTTATAAATGCTTTGCATCATACCAGAAGTTACGATTAGTAGAAGGATCTCAATTCATTTGATTCTTTCCTAACACATCCTTATGAACATTAGACCGTGTATGCTAATTTTTTAAAAGTAAATTAACAAGGAACCTCCAATCTATAATATTTTTAGGCTGATATCTTAATATTTATTGCATAAAAAAAGCCCAACAAATTTATTGAATCATTTGTTTATATTTTATTTTTTTAATAATTAAAAAAAAAAAAAAAAATTATAACTATTTTAACAAGTGATATATATATAATTTCCACTTGTTAAGATAACTAATATATATGACTTACAATTATTTAAATGTTATTAAGTTCATTAAATTATTGGTGGTAAAATTTTTATATAAAAATGTTAATGGTTTTTAAATAACAAGATGGTCTTAAAAATTAGGCTGTTTGATGACATTAAATGCAATTATCACATAAAGAGGTATTATATTTGAATATTAAATTATAAATCAATTTAATAAATTATAAAAATATATTTATATTCTTTTAGGAAAATATTTTTCAAATAAAAATATCATACTCAAAATTATGTAGATTCACTTACACTTTAAATCCATATTAAAACCCCCCAAAAAAAATAAAAAAATTATATATATATATATATATATATATATATATATATATATATATATAAATAATTTTGATAATAAAATATTAATGTAAAGTAATTCTCATGTGAATTTGGAGCTCAAAATGCTTTACCTACAAATATTAAATATTTTGAGTTTAATTTTTTTTATATAATTACATACTCAAAATTTTAAAGATATTAAGTTAATTAAATATAAAATTATTTAAAATTACCATTGCCATTTATATTGAATATTAAAATTTTATTTATATTATTATTTTTTAAATTGTTTAATGATAATAATATAATAAAATGAAACCATATTTTATAAGGCATATGTCATTGTTTAGATATTGTCACTATATTATTATCACTATAATGTACGATGCTATTTTCTAAACATGTATGTATACCAATAAAAAATATTTCATATTGTTCATAGATATTTAATTTATTTAGTGTATCTAATTAAAAAATATTTTTTAGATATTAAATCAATTTAATATAAAATTATTTAAAATTACCATTACTTGAAACATATTATAAATGAGAGAAATATGTGACATCTGTGTTCAAATGAGATGCTTCTATTAATGACAATGAAACAGGAAAGACAAATATCAAATCCATATGTCGAGAAAAAAAGAAGCACAATCAAACAATGATTCCATCCATCCACAAGTAGTTGAGATGTAGTTGGGGATGCTTTTGCAAAACATCTACCAATATTTTGCACATCATCCTCATCATATACAACCTCAAAAATGGGAGATTTTTCATATTTTTTAGCAGGATTTTGCTAAACTTCTACACAGATCTCCTGAGAGGAGGGACATGTTGGAAGAATTCTGAGACATTCTTCTACCTTTTTGCTTTTTTTTCAATTGCTCCATTCGCTTGATTCAGCAACTTCAGGGTAGATGGGTAGAGATATTTCAATTGAGTTGAAAGGTTGGGGTTTGTCTTCTGTAGATACGTCTACCTTAGGTTTTGCCCTTGGAACAAGAATTTCATTCTCTAAGACCATCAGCGTAGAGAAAGCTGGAACAATAGTTTCTGAACCTAAATCTGACTCTTCCCTCTTTGAGAATTATTCATGCAGATCCTCCCCAGAGTTTCTTCCTTTGGTTATTTTATCAAAATTATGTTTAGGGATAATATATTGAAACTCTTATTTTATGTTGCATGTGTCATTGCTAAGATATTTGTCACCACAATGTATCCATGTTATTTTATTTAAAATGAGATTTTTTTAAATTATAGCATAATATGAAATTATTATCTGTCATTTTCAATTTAAAAAAGAAGAAGATAATAATCATATATATTTAAATTATTTTTCCTTAAAAAATAATATATAATGAGTATATTGCATAAGAAGGATGATTTAAAATAACTAACTCCACTAACCAAAAAATATGATTCCAATAAAGATCAACATATATTCAAATTCATATTGTTCATGGATATTGAATTTAGTTTGTGTATTTAACTAATCATTGTATATTCCACAAACATAGGTAATATTTTATATGCCCAAATTTATTGACATCTTTTATTATAATGAATACATTTTTGAAATTACTAAACTAAATCAATGTTTAAAATGAACTTTATCTTAAACTAGTTTATATATTTTTGTGCATTCATTTTATGTTTAATAGGTCATTTTAATATTAAATTAATTTTTATATTTTAATTAGTTATAACTAAATTTATGTATCGTATACAATTTTTTTATATTCGTATTTTTATTTTTTATTTCATGTTTTTTTTTAGAATTTTTTTAATAGCATGGCAACCCGGTGTAAAAAAATGCAATCATACTAAAGGGGACTTCGACATGCTCATTGATTGTTAAACAAATATAATGTGAATCAATTTTCAATCAAAAATAAGTTTTTGTTCACGTCATTCATCATAGAATGTTGAACCTTTTTGTCATTAATATGAAAGTAAATTTAATAGAGCATTTTTAGTTGTAGACCTCGTATAATTTTTATCACATGGTTTAATACAAACAAAACATATTCTAGAGGATTTGGTCTCATATATGATAATATTGAACATGCCTTGAAATATGAACCTACCCATATGTTAATCTAAAATGGAATCCATGTTCTCAATCCCAAGTCCAAATTATACTATCCAAATAGAGCATTTTTTTGCTATGTTATACAATTTAAACTAGCTTTATTATATTTTTAAGCTTATATGTTAACAATGATGTAACTTATTACATATACACATATATACATATATATACACACATATGGATTCCATCCCAAGTCCAAATTATATTGTCCAAATAGAGTATTTTTTTGATATGTTATATAATTTAAACTAGCTTTATTATATTTTAAAGCTTATATTTTAACAATGATGTAACTTATTACATATACACATATATACATATATATACACACATATATAATTTTGTTAGGAAAAAACTTCTTGTAATAAATACTAAAAAATGGAAACTATTATAAGGTTGTTCTTTATTATCATTCTCTTGGTATAATTCTATTTGTATTTATAAATTTATATTGAACTTCATTTTTTTATATACTAATATTTGTATTTTTATTTGATTTTTTTAATTTTTATATTATGCAATTGTGCAGTGCTAAAAAATATTGTATCTATAATGTGGAATTCATATTATAGTCTTCTTATTTTTGGATAACTAGAAAATTTGAAATGTTGATTTCATATAGAATGTCTTTAAACATTCCTTAAAATATAGATACTATAAGGAAAAAAACACTTCCACATTCTATTATTATTATTATTATTATTATTATTATTATTATTATTATTATTATTATTATTATTATTATTATTATTATTATTATTATTATTATTATTATTAACAATTGTGCAATGCCAAAACAATATTGTATCTATAACGTGGCATTCATATTGTAGTGTTCTTCCTTTTAGATATCCATAAAATTTGAAATGTTGCATTTTGTATACAATGTCTTTAAAAATCTCTTAATATATAAATACTACAAGCCAAAATACACTTCCACATTCAATTTACATGCTTCGCTTTGTCTTGTTTGCACTTAATTAAAACTCACACTCAATATTATTTTTATTATATTTAGTTTGATAGGAAGGTATCCTCACCAATTAAAATATATGACACCTCCTCATATATACACTAACTTTAGACTTCATAATAAATGGCCAACCGTGAAAAATATAATTTTTTTGATTAAAGTATTGAGAATGACGTCTAAAGGAGAATGCATGAAAATAATACCATACACTAGATTTAGAAATTTAAATACTTATAAAAGAAACTAGATTACAAAGGTTAAAAATCTTAAAAAGGGGATTCTACGTACTTACATAAATTCTAATGGTACAGGGTAGGTTTTTCACTTCAACATCATATACAATGAAAGAGACTAACATCACAAAGACTTCTTTTGTCCAAGCAGTAAATCTATTCTTCGATAAAATTCAAATTATAAAATTATACTTTGAAATATGAAAAAAAACAACTGATCAAAAATTCCATTGGAGATCATCCTCGACATGACATCCTCTATTAGAAAAAATTGTAAAGAGAATGTAAGTGTTCCACTATACCAATTTGACTTTGAAACAATTTAGGATAAGATGAGGTATGTAAATATGTCTTAGAGGTTTATTATGACCAATTTTGGTCTTGTGAGGTTATTATAGGTATTAAAGGGACTATTAGGTTGTTTTGGAGTGATTGAGAGTCATTTTTTTAGTGTGTTTCTTTGCATTTCAATTTTTCCCAACTAAATTGCAAATTTGAAAATTTGAACTGTTGAGCGAGGCTTGAGAGGTGTTTAGAGTATTGGGGGAATATAAAGGTTGATTAATGTTTATAATATTTCTAATAGGGTCATGATAAGGTGTGTTAAGGTGTCTATATGTACAATTCATGAACATGACTAGTATAAAATAGAATCGATAAAGTGTAATCTCCACTTGCATGAAGTTGGCAAGAAAAAAAGATGTTTCTTTGCATATTTGGTATGGGAATAAGTATAAGAGGATTAAATAGTTAGTGGTTACATATAATATAGGGGATAAGGATAAGATAATTATGGAGGATAGTGGAGAGTAAGCAAGAATAGATCAAATTTCCAAGAAAACTTTGCCATTATGCAAAATTTTGTGCATAAATCTTGTATGAAATCAATGAAATAAAGAATATTTTAAGTGTAAAATTGTGGAATCATGGTGATTTTAAGCGTGAAACCAATGTTACATTATTATATACTTTTATTAATTAATAAATATTAGTTACTGCAGGATATTAATTCAGGGTATAATCTACAAAATTAGAAGGCTCAATTCTCATTAATCAACAAAGAATAAAATAGTGATGTCCTTTGGAAAGTTTGACTAAAATTTTCTAGGTGAGAGTGTAATAGATAAAGTTTTATTTAATGATGAATTTTTTTTTGAATGATCTAAATGACTCACTTTATATTCCATGTTTTAACTCAAATTTATTATCAACTCACACAGTCCAGTTAGAGCAATTCTATGTTATACCATCAAGAAGTTCAAAGAAGAAAGGTATGTTTGATAGTTTGAGAGGATATTTATAATTTTTTGGGTCCAAAAATTAGTATAAATATTTTAATGGTTGAAAATAATTCATTTTAAAGCTTAGGCATCCTTAAGAAGTGATAGACACAAGTTCACCAATCACATAGTCTTTTGAAGCACTAAGAATTATGTCTTTTTTTATCTTAGTGTCTTTTGGTGAGTTATTATAAATAAAATACCATTTTAAGAGGTGTAACCAAGTGGGGGTATACCTTAATATTCAATTATTTTCTTTTTAAATTTCAAAAAACACTAAATATTCCATTTTTATCCCTCTTGGCCTTACAACAAGCTTGTTTAAGCCTAGACTAGGGTTTCAAATTGGAATGCCAAATAAATTTTGTTAAAACCAAACAAAAATAATATTTTTTTTTAATTATATGTGTTTTTAGGTATACAATATGATTCAAGAGGTTTTATACCTGTACAATATTAAATCCTTGACTATGTGCTTGCATGAGGCCTAAAGAGAAATAATTGGTCAAGTAACCTAGTGAGTTAGTAGGGTTGAATTAGTAACTGAACCCTAAATTTTTTTGTGAAGGGTACCTAAAAATGGCTTTGGTTTGTTTATAACATCTGTAGTTTGTACAAACCTAGGAGCTTTGTGTCAAAATATGGCTACAAGCCATTAGGCCTTAAGTGAGATAAAAAGGATTGTATGAAGAGTTATTAGTTGAGGTTTGGGTTATTTATTTATAAATGTGAAAGGAGTATAAGGATTTAGGTGAATGATTATAGGATACCTAAGGTGGAGTTAAATAATCATAAAACCAAGAATTTAGGTTTGAGACTTAATAACAAGATGTGAATGTACAAGGATGAACTGCATTCAAGAGAGTGAAGTAATGGAATTTTTGCATGAGAGGATGGTGTCAGTTATAAAATAAAGAGAGTACAAAGGTATATGATGAAATAATGTTGTGTCTTCAAGAGAGAGAAGAGATTAATTCCCAAGAAGAAGATTAGAAGCCTAGTGTTGTCAAGAGAGAGATTGAACAAGAATAGAATTAATGATGTAAGTAAGTACCTTCAAGAAGGAATTAGAGATCATGTTATATATGAATGAAGTGATTAAATTCAAATATTAGATCTAGAACAATGAATGAGGTATGTGTAGGATTAGGCCCTACATCAAGTGGTATCAGAGCAAGTAAGCTTTTAGTATAATTTATGTTTTTGAAAATTCAAGCTTGATATTGAGTTTATTAAAGGTTGATATGGAGATTAAATGAACATAATTTGTAGGAGTATAGTAAGAGAGAGTTTAAAAGTTGTAGTAGATCATCCCTAAGAAGAGAGATAACTAAATCCCAAGAGAGAGAAGAGAGACTCCAAGTGAGAGTCATGGTTCTAAGGTGAAAAAGACTTGGAAAAGAGGGTCCCAAGGTGAAAAAAACTTAGACAAGTGAATATGAAGGTAGGGAAGACAAAGGAGAAGAAAGACAATGCTGAGTTAGATTACCATAAGGAGAGAAAGAATAATGAAGAATCAAGGAAAATAAGGTTAGTGGTTGAAGAAGAAATGAGTGAGATAGAAAAAAGGTTAGAGAGGATAAATCCCTTAGTGGAGATAATTGAAGAAGAAGAGATCCAATGGTATGGATGGGTTAAGAATAATAATAGGGTTAAGTCGCCTATAAGTCTAAACATGGAGAAAAGAAGGAAGAATATCATGAGAGACAATGAGAAGAAGAAAAAGAAGTTGCTATGTAGGTAGCTCAAGGAGAAGATGAAGAAGATCATGAGAGATGAAAATGAGTAAGGTGAGAAAAACCTTGTAAAGAAGGGGGTAGTCATGGAGACAAAATAACTGAAGAAGGAGATAGAGGCAGGCAAGTCTCAAATGTTTAAAAATGATGATTTATTGTCATGTAAGAATGTAGGTACAAGAGTAAAGAATGAAAAAGTACATGTTAAGGACAAAGACTAAAAACATGAAGGAGAACAAACATGAGCAACATGATTATGAGGAAGATAAATCTGATTGGACAACTATGAATAGAGGATGCCTCATGAAAGGCATAAAAGAATATAGATTGCATTAAGATGGATACAAGAGGTGTGAAAATCAATATTTAGAATTTATATTGCATTAACCAATCAAGTAGGTATAAGAAAAGAATTTATGTGTGAGTAATGATGATATTATTAAGATTGATAAGAATATAGAGAAGACTGAATACGAGTTTACAGGTGAAGAAGAGTTGCTAGGTAAGCAACAAGATCCATTATTTGTATATGAAAGTTGGGATAAGCTACATGCATATATATAAGTTTTGGAACATGCCATAAATGATTAATAAAAGGACCAAATCATTCCTTGAACAATAGTGGAGGATTTGATGTGGAAAACATTGGTGCAAGACGCTGAAGATAAACTATTGGAGTTCTTTAATCAAAGTGAGAATAAGGTGAAGGCTGTCATAAATGAACAAGAGGTATAATTACAAGATATAGTAAAGAAGATGTCCAATAAAAGGAGCATGTTGCCTATGGAAACACTTCAAGAAGACAAATTTGTAAGTCATATAAGGGTAGAAAATTAGAAGCAAACCATGAGTTATAACCAAGGAGATGAACAAGTAATAGCACAGGATGAGCCAAAGAAAGTGTCACAAAAAAGTAAGAAAGGTATAGAGTCATTTGAGTTGATTAAGGACCCAATAGTTGTAGCTAATGATTAAATAAAAAATAAGAAAGAATAATTTAAGGAACTGAAGGAGTCAAGAAGTAATGATGTACCAGAGCTCATGATCGAGCCAAGGAAAGAGGGAGACAACCATGATACTCATAAAACATTAGATTTGTGAGATATTTCATGTTGGGAAGAGGATAAGATCAGTCCTAAGGGGATTCAAGGAAGGATTAAGATAAGGTTAACATAGAGAAAACAAAAAGAGGGTAGTCTTAACCTAATACCCAGTCCAAGAAGCATGCAAAAAATTGAACCAAAAAGGTTAGAAAACAAGTAAAAGAAGAAATAACAACGCAATAGGTTAACCTATTCAAAAGGTGATATTATATCTGAGTTGATTATTGTTGAGAATGAGGATAGTAAGACAAGAAATTACCAAGAAGTGTGGTGCTATATTAAAGATGAATTGATCAATGAGTTCTCATTTTAATATAAATAAGAAGGTTATGAGATGACTCACTATGAGATAGTAGAGTGTTATGAGAAGGAAGCTAAAGATGATATAGAGGAGAATTTGGTAAATATAAAGAAAGAACATGGTTATAATTATCCCTTAGAATATGAGGATGAAGGAGAAGTCATGGTTGAGAGACAAGGCCAAAAAGGAGTGTATAAATCAAGCATGATAAGTAAAGAAGGATGCTATGGAGAAGAAATAATAGTGAAAAAAGAAGATCACCTTTTGGAGGAAGAACATGACAAAGAGAAGTTAGATATGGAGAAGATAAATATGAGGTAGACAAGTAGTTAAAATAGGTTATACACCTCATGGAGATAGAAGATAAGTGTGCAAAGTGTTGGGGGATCAATCCAACAATAGATTACAATTGTGACAGCAATAAACACGAAATTAAACCAGATTGACAAGTAATTAGAATGATAATAGCAAGAACAAGAGATACAAGAAAACATCCTGAAAACTTGTATTAACAAACTCTTTACAAAAGGAATACAATTGAAGAAAGCTTCTTTCTTCCACACCTCTCCCAGATGTATAGATCTCTCAATAGATCTCTATTCCTCAAGAGCTCTCTCTCTCAAGAACAATCAACTCCAACAAGCCTGGATTGATTCAATTTTGTACTATTCTTCACACACAATGAATTACAATAATTCACTCTTTACAACAATAACTACTACAAAGCTAAGAAGATCTAATTCTACATATAGAATTAGGAGACATGAGCATGTACATCCAACAAGCAGTTAAGCCACTTGAACAAGGGCTCTAAAAATAGTAATGCCAATAATAGAGATGCGAGCTTGAGACTCCAACTCAAACTTATCATGCAAACACTCGCTTCTGTCCATGGAAATAACTTTCTGGACACGCAGGTAACCGACGTCAGTTCCTGCTGCTTGTCTGTGACCGCCGCCGACCGATTCTCTACCGACGTCGATGTCTCTGCAACTGCCTGTGACTGACATCGGTCGCTCCTGACCGACGTCGGTGTCTGTGTAGACCTGAACCTGATAATGAATGCTCTTTGGTGAAGTTTTTAGCTCCACACCCTAACAATCTCCCACTTAGAGATAAACAGCTGCACCAGTACCTGTACAGCAACATCTTCTAGCTCCTCCATCTTCAACTCAATCATGAAGACCAACAGAAGTTGAATGAAGATTCAACTTCTCCTTTGTAACCAGCTTGGTTAACATATCAGCAGGATTCCTATCTGTATGGATCTTCTCCAGCTTCAACTCACCATCTTCCAATACCTGTCGTATGAAGTGATACCTTAGCTGTATGTGCTTTGTTCTTGAATGAAAGGCTGAATTCTTAGCCAAATGGATTACACTCTGACTGTCACTATACAATCTGCAACTCTCATGCTCCCTACCAAGCTCATCCATGAATCGTGTCATCCATATCATCTCCTTGCTAGCTTCTGTGGCTGCAATATACTCTGCTTCTGTAGTTGACAAGGCAACAACCTTCTGCAACTTAGATATCCAGCAACCGCCATTCCACCTACAGTAAAAACATAACCTATAGTGCTCCTCCTGCCATCCAAATCACCTGCCATATCTGAATCTACATAACCATGTAGAGAAGTATCTTAACCTCCATAGCACAAGTGCCTACTGCTGGTTCCTCTTAGATATCTACGGATCCACTGAACTGCTTTTCAATGTTCCTTACCTGGATTGGCCATATACTTAATTACAACTCCCACTGCTTGGGAAATATCCGGTCTAGTACACACCATTGCATACATCAAACTCCCTACTGCAGAAGAATATGGAACCTTACTCATGTACTCTACCTCATCATATGAATTAGGACATTGTTCTTTACTCAACTTAAAATGTCCAGCCAAAGGTGTGCTTACCGGTTTAGCATCCTGCATATTGAACCGTTTTAACACCTTGTCCACATAATCTTCTTGAGACAATATCAACCTGTGATTTTTCCTGTCTCTCTTAATGCTCATGCCAAGGATTTTCTTTGCTGCTCCCAAATCCTTCATCGCAAACGTTTGAGCTAATTTTACCTTAAGCTCTAAGATATCCTGCATGTGAGACCCTGTAACCAGCATGTCATCTACATACAACAATAGAATAATATATCTACCATTATCAAATCTCTTGAAATACACACAATGGTCTGATTGACACCTACTGTAGCCGTGCTCAGTCATAAACCTGTCAAATTTTAAGTACCATTGCCTAGGAGCTTGCTTGAGGCCATACAAGCTTTTCTTCAACTTGCACACAAACTTCTCCTTACCCTTGACCTTGAATCCTTCTGGCTATTCCATATAAATTTCCTCATCCAAATCTCCATGAAAAACACTGTCTTAACATCTAGCTGCTCAAGATGCAAATCCTCAAAAGCAACCAAAGACAATACAACCCTTATTGAAGTCATTTTAACAACAGGAGAAAAAATCTCACCAAAGTCAATACCTGGCTTTTGTGCAAATCCTTTTACCACTAATCTAGCCTTGTATCTCATCTGTCCATTCTCACCTTCCTTTAACCTGTAGGTCCATCTGTTCTTAAGTGTTCTCTTACCAGCTGGTAATTCAACCAAATCCCATGTTTGGTTTTCTCTTAAGGACTCCAACTCCTCAACCATGCCACGCTCCCACTCACTCTTGGACTCCACCTGTATTGCTTCTTCAAAACTCTCTGGTTCTCCACCATCAATTAGCAATAAATAAAATAAAGAAGGAGAATATCTAATTGGAGGCTTACTCACCCTTTCTGACCTCCTGATGGGTGTCTGAGACTCATCCACAACACGCTGTCCACCCAAATTCTCTGACAGTGACCGACCTCGGTCACCTGCAGACCTCTTACTGGCCAAAATCGATTCTTCCTGACCGACCTCGGTACCTGTACGGCTGACGTCGGTCTCTGTATGGCCGACGCCGGTTTCTGTCCTGCCGACACCGGTTCCTAACCTGCCGACGTCGGTCTCTGTGTTTTCCTGTAAGTGATTATTTCTTTTTCCTGCGAGCTCATCTTAGACTTTCACCTCATCCAATTCACCATTGCTCTGCTCAGACTGATTCAACTTCCTTAGCTGATCACAATACATCACTCTTTCGTTGAAAACAACATCACGACTCCTGATTACCTTGTTAGTTTCTAGATTCCATAATTTGTAACCAAAATCATCTGAGCCATAGCCAATAAACGTGCATCTCATAGACTTAGCATCAAGCTTCTTTCTATTTTCCTTATCTATATGCACAAAGGCTTCACAACCAAAAACTTTGAGATATGAGAGATCAACCTTTTTACCTGTCCATGCCTCTTCTGGAATACCACCATCCAGAGCTGTAGAGGGTCCTCTGTTAATCAGGTACACTACAGTGTCAACAGCTTGTGCCCAAAATTGTAAGGGCAAGCCGGCATGCAATCTCATACATCTTGCACGCTCCATTATTGTCCTGTTCATCCTTTTAGCAATTCCATTCTGCTGAGGTGTCCTTGGAACCGTCCTTTGCCTACGGATTCCATGCATGTAACAATAATCTCTGAACTTATGACTGCAGAACTCACCACCATTGTCTGATCTCAGGCACTTTAATCTTTTACCTATTTCATTCTCAACCATAGCTTTCCAAACTTTAAAAGTATCAAATACATCAGATTTCTTTCTAATACAATAGATCCATACCTTCCTTGTGGCATCATCTATGAAAGATACATAGTACTGTGATCCTCCAATGGAAGCAACCTGAGCCAGTCCCCACACGTCTGTGTGAACAAGCTCCAACTTGTGCCTCTTCTTAGTAGACCCAGTTTTGAGAAAACTAACCCTTTTCTGTTTTCCAAATACACAGTGCTCACAAAACTCTAGATCTATGCCTTTTAAATCTGAAAGCATACCTTTAGACTTAAGAATTGACATCCCCTTCTCACTCATGTGGCCAAGCCTTGAGTGCCACAATTTAGCGTCCACATCTGAAGTAGATAATACAGAAGGAGATTTGTTAGTAACACAATTACACAAATAGAGAGTACCTTCTCTCTTACCTCTGGCCATAATAAGTGCACCCTTGGTCACCTTCCAAGATTCTGCTGTGAGAGTTACTGTACAACCCTCATCCCCTAACTTTCCTGTAGAGATAAAATTTCTCTTCAAGCTAGGTACATGCATCACATCTCTCAACACCCATGTGTTGCTATTCTACATCTTCAACTGCACTTTACCTTTGCCAATTATTTTACAGGGCTCATCATCCCCTAGATACACTATTCCAAAATCTCCATGGATATAGTCACTGAAATATTCCTTGTTAGGAGTAGCATGAAAAGATGCACCAGAATCTAATACCCAAGATTCTATATTATTATGCAGAGAGAAAATTAAAGCATCTTGTGCAATACCTGCAATCTTGGCTTCTTCCTTTCCTTCGTGCTGGTTGTCCTCCTTAGGCTTTGACCAACAATCTCTGCTTATGTGCCCCATCTTTCCACAATTCCAGCATTGTGGCCTTCTGCCATTTCTGGATTTAGATATGCCTTTCCCCTTTGATTTGGATCTTGATCTACCTTTCTTACTCTTCTCTTTCTGCCTTCCCCTGCTCTCAAAACTTAAAGCGTTCCCAGATGCCTCTTCTGTGCTTTTCCTACGTGTTTCCTCATTCAAGATAACACTAACAACATCCTCTACTTTCAAAATATTTGATGCAGATGCAGTATTACTTACTGCCATTACTAAGCCATGCCAGCTTTCAGGCAAAGAACATAATATCAAAAGAGCTTTTATCTCATCATCAAACACTATATTTACTAAACTTAATTGATTCACAATACCATTGAAATCATTCAGATGAGTAGAAACAAATCCACCTTCATTCATATGCAAATTAAATAACTGCTTCATAAGATATACCTTATTGGAAGCTGAGGGTTTTTCATACAAATTTGCTAACGTAGTCATCAACTCTATCGTAGACTTTGCCTGTGATAAATTGGATATCACAGTGGATGCTAGACTCAGTCTTATAGAACCCAGAGCCTTTCTATCAAGAACTTCCCATTCTTCATCCTCCATGGTCTTTGGGCTTCTTTGCAATACCTCCTAACGGTAAGTAGAGATCTTTCTGATTCAGATAGTCCTCTATCTGCATTCTCCAGTGTTGGTAATTTTTGCCATTGAATTTTTCCATTCTCAATTTACTTTCATCTGCCATTGCTTCTCCCACTCAAACAGAAATCCCTGCAGAAACTCCTGTGAGAACCTGTAATCAATACACACTACACAGATCTGAACCACCTGTTAGTGAACCTGAACTTTGATACCAATTATCAAGCTCTGAACCTATAACCAAGGCTCTGATACCACTTGTTGGGGGATCAATCCAACAATAGATTACAATTGTGACAGCAATAAATGCAGAATTAAACCAGATTGACAAGTAATTAGAATGATAATAGCAAGAACAAGAGATACAAGAAAACACCCTGAAAACTTGTATTAACAAACTCTTTACAAAATGAATACAATTGAAGAAAGCTTCTTTTTTCCACACCTCTCCCAGATGTATAGATCTCTCAATAGATCTATATTCCTCAAGAGCTCTCTCTCTCAAGAACAATCAACTCCAACAAGCCTGGATTGATTCAATTTTGTACTGTTCTTCACACACAATGAATTACAATAATTCACTCTTTACAACAATAACTACTACAAAGCTAAGAAGATCTAATTCTACATATAGAATTAGGAGACATGAGCATGTACATCCAACAAGCAGTTAAGCCACTTGAACAAGGGCTCTAAAAATAGTAATGCCAATAATAGAGACGCGAGCTTGAGACTCCAACTCAAACTTATCATGCAAACACTCGCTTCTGTCCACGAAAATAGCTTTTTGGACACGCAGGTAACCGACGTCGGTTCCTGCTGCTTGTCTGTGACCGCCGCCAGCCGATTCTTTGCTGACGTCGGCGTCTCTACAACTGCCTGTGACCGACGTCGGTCGCTCCTGACCGATGCCGGTGTCTGTGTAGACCTGAACCTGATAATGAATGCTCCTTGGTGAAGTTTTTAGCTCCACATCCTAACACAAAGAAACTAGACAAAGTAAAAAGACAAAGATGTAAGAAACAACTGAGAAGAAAAGAGAAAGATAAGAGGAACAACAATAAGAAGAGTAAAAATAAGCATAATATGAATAATTATAAAGTAAGAAAGAAGGTAAAAAAGTGTATTTAAGCAGGATCTCAAAATTTTCCCTACTTGAAGAGTATGATGTAGAACATCACAAGGTAGAACGTATGTAAATATATTTTAGAGGTTAATTATGACCAATTTTGGTCTTGTGAGGTTGTTATGTCTTATAGAGACCATTAAGTTATTTTTGAGTGATTGAGAGTCATTGTGGTAATCTGTTTCTTTGTATTTCAATTTTTCCCCCTAAAATCCCAAATTTAAAAATTTGAATTATTGAGTTAGGATTTGAGAGGTGTTTAGAGTATTAGGGGAATATAAAGGTTGATTAATGTTTACAATAATTATAAGAGGGTCATAAGAAGGTGTGTTAATGTGTCTCCATGCACAAGTCATGAATGTGACTAATATAATCAAGAATCAATAAAGTGTAACTACCACTTGCATGAAGTTGGCAAGAAAAAAAGATGTTATTTACATATTTGGCATGGGAATAATCATATCAGGATGAAATAGTTAGTGGACACATAGATTAAAGGGGAGAAGGAGAAGAGAAGTATGGAGGAGAGTGGAGAATAAGCAAAAATAGATCAAATTTCTAAGAAAACTCTGACATTCTATAGAATTATGTGCATAACTATTTTCTGAGATCAATAAAATAAGGAATCATTTAAGTGCACACTTGTGGAATCCTAGTGATTTTTAGTGTGGAACCAATGCTACTTTTTTGTGTTCTTTGATTAATAAATAAATATTAATTACTATCTTATTGATTCAGGTTATAATCTACATAATTTGAATGCTCTATTTTTGTTAATCAACAAAGAATAGAATAGTGATGTCTTTTGGAAAGTTTCACTCAAATGTTCTAGGTGAGAGTGAAAAAGATAAAGTTATATATGAGGATGACAACCTTTTCGAATGATATAAAGGACTTGCTTGATAGTCCATGTTTGAACTCAAATTTATTATCAACTCACATAGTTCAGTTGGAGTAATTCTATGTTATACCGTCAAGAATTTCAAAGAAAAAGGTATGTTTATTAGTTTAAGAGGATATTTATGTTAGGTTGGGTCTAGGCATTAGTATAAATATTTTAATGGTTTAAAATAAATAATTTTAAAGCTTAGGCATCCTATATAAGTGATAGGCATAAGTTAACCAGTTGTATAATCTTTTGAAGCACTCATAATTATGCATTTTTATGTGTTAGTGTATTTTGATGAGTGATTATGAACATACAAACCTTAGAAATGGTGTAACCAAGTGGGGCAAAACTTAATTTGTAATTATGTTTTTTCAAAATTATCAAAAACTCTATATATTACATTTTTATCCTTCTTGGCCTTGCAACAACCCTATCTAAACCTAGACTAGGGTTTCAAATTGGAATGTCAACTAAATTTTATTTGAACCAACCAAAAATCCTAAAAATTTATAGTCAGATGTGTTTTGAGGTAGACTAAAAGATTCAAGAGGTTTTATACCTATTTAATAATGTACAATATGGAATTGGGTAAGTGCACAAAGTTAGGGGATAAAAAGTGGCCTACTCGTGGACATGATTTTATTGAAATTTCAAGAATTTAAAATTCTGTAGATAAATTGAAATATCTACACTCAAAATTTGAAGATGGTTTAAAAATTATGAAATGTATAATTTCGAGTCTAGTTACCAAAACACTAATTTGCTTTAAAAATGGTTATGTATAACTAGGTCAAACACATAAATTTTAAGAGGACCTCTTGTTTTTTTAAGAAAATAAAGTAGATACATGGACATGTGGTGCACCATTTTTTGAGTAGCATTTAATATTTTTTGAAACACTTCAATGACAATTAAGATAAGATCTTCTAGTTTGTGACCTATATTTTTTTTCAATGAATACTTTATTTTATAAAATTTTCAAGTAAATAGATCTTGAAAACTAACAAAAAAATAGATAACCATCCATGTGGCATACCTAACTACCTCAAAAAAAAAAAATTTTCTTTTAATGTGTGTAGAATTAGGCCTAGTTTGTGACCATATAACTTATTTTTCACTTGGATCAACGAAAGATAAATTACCTGAACATGTATGTTTATGGCATGTAGTGGCCTAAAAAAGGTATAGTTAGAAATAAATAGAGTTTTAAAAATTAAATTAGCCCAAAAATTATAAAAAACATTATTTTCAAAAGAGGAGAGCATGCTTGTCATGATGGTATTAAGTTTTTGAATTTCACATTAAAATTCATAGTGTATTTGGTGATCAAAGTTAAATTTTGTTATTTTTTTTTATCATAACTCTTGGAATTGACTATAGATTGATAGGTCCAAGCTTTAGGCTCAAGAAGCCAAGCCATTCCCAAGCCAAAAGGTATGGGATTTGAATTCAAATTCAAATAATGTGGTCACATTAATGTATAACATGATATCATAAATAGATAACATGATCATGCTATTATAAAAATAATAACATGATCACATTAATGTTATTTTGAAAATTGAAGTAGTGATCATGTAGATAGCGTGAATCTTGGTCAATATATAATGTAATCGTGTTCCTATTATTTTGCATAAAAAAACACGTGGACTTGAACATGAAGCCAACTTTGGATAGAAGCTTATATTTACTAGTATAAATTTAAACTATAAGGAAATAAATGTAAAAATATAAATGTAAACTTAACTTTCTAAATGTTAAGTTAACATTTATATTGTTACATTTATTTCCTTTTTCTTTAAATTTAGACTAGTAAATATAAGAAATTAGGGTCAATATGCATATGATAGAGTTGGTCTCATAGTTTCATGCCTTACGATGTGGAAAATAATTTTTCAAAATCCAATTTAGTCAGTACTTTGGTATTTTTAGGGTCTAGGTATTAATCATAGGGATTTAAATACATAACTTTTACAATTGATATCCATTTTTGGTAAACATATAGTTATTTTTAGGCTTTTATGCCTTCTAGATTGATTCTTGGCCTTTATAGGAGTCCTAGGTTTATCAAAATTGAAGTTTGAAAACTACTCACTTTTAACTTGATCAAAAGTGGTGTGATTAGGGTAGTGGATGTTATATTGATGACCTGCACACATCAAACAACCACTTTGTGTTAATTTCACTTATTCATCATCCCTCCCTCATCCTTGATTACTTTCTACTCATCCTTCATTACCCCTAATCACTCTCTCATCATAACTCATTTTCCCTAATCATTTCCTCATTGACCCTCACTATCATTAGTCATCTCTAATCACTCCCTTATCATCCATAATCACTCTTCCATTGACCCTCACTATCCCTCAACATCTCTAATGACTTCCTCCCCTTATTTCATTATCCCTAATCACTGTTTCCTCATCCCTAATTACTTCCTCATACCTATTTACTCCCTCATTAAAATTTATTATCTCTCATCATCTCTAATCACTTATGCTTATAATCCCTAATCACACCTTTATTGAATATTTCCATCCCTCATCCCTCATTATCCTTAGTCAATCTTTCCTCATCCCTCATCATCACTAATCACTCCTTCATTGACCCTCATATCCATTATTACTCCATCATTTACCTTCACCATCCCTCACCATCCCTAATTGCTCTCTCATCATCTAACGTAAGTATATACTCTAAATATATCTTTGATTCTAATCATATGTTGTTTAATCCATTATAATAGAAATTAACTCTTTTTTATGACTTGTTGTGTTGTAAATACCCATTTGTGATAGCCAATTTTATTACTAAATGAATTGGATGATCTTCCAAATTTATAATCAAGTAACATAATTACTAACAAAAAATATAGTCTGAATTTTAGTTTATTGAATTATCTTTGTTGTGCAACTGACTAGATGGAACTTTATTTGTTTCCACCTTTGGTATCTTGGTCCAAAAAATAAAAATTAAACACAAATATCCTGCATACTTTTCTAATTCTGAGAAGATTTGATTCAGATGCAAAGTTATTTAGTGTTTCCCATTCCTTTATGACTTGAATCTTGGTCAGGTTCACACATACACTCCTTATGTGTGTAATGTATCCCACATATTTTATCTCTTTCATGAAAAATGAACATTTATTCATGTTATCATAAAAATATGCTTATGAAAAATGTGAAACACTAGTTCAACATGGTGTATATGTTCATCCCATGTTTTTTGAAGATTAAGATGTCATCAATGAAGATTAAAAAAATGACATAGGTAAAGGGCCTAAGGATGTCATTCAACATCTCAATGAATGAATTCACTACATGAGTTAACCTAAAAGGCATAACCAACTAGTTATTCAATCCTTCATTTTTAAGACTATATTCCAAATGTCTAGAGGTTCAACATGAATATGATGATACCCAAACTTAAGATCAATTTTGGAAAAGGCTTCTACACCATGGAAATGGTATCAAAATGACTTAATATTTAGATGAGGATAATGATTCTTCACTTTAATATTGTTAATATTTTTTTAATTGATTCATATTGGCACAAGCATAATTGGGCTTCTACAAGGCAATGTTTTGGGCATGATGTGTCCATTATCCATGATTTCATAGATCTACCACTTGATCTATTCATTATCTATAAATGATATGTTGTATAAAGAGGTTTGAGGTAGAGTTAGATAAGGGATCAAATCAATAGTATTGTTTAGTATACAGTATATAGGAACTTATTTAGGTGATTGAAAGATATCCTTGTATTCATCTAGTTGATGGTTTCATTATTTTGTCTTTATTATTATTGGATAAACCACACTATGATATGGTGACATAAGGATGTTATTAAATTTAATTCTTACATTCAAGAGCATACTTCTTACTAGAACTAACAAATTTTTTGCACTTCTTGACACTAATGACTAAAATATTATGAACTAACTATGATATATGGTATTTTAGATCATGACAATCTATCACAACATTTAAAGGATTTAATTCATAGACTACATGTAAATGGTAAATATATGGTTGATCACATGTAAAAAAATCACACACCTCTAATGGTGAGATGTCATCATCTTTAAAAAGTTTGATTTTTTACACCAAGTGACACTACTAGGTGATCTATTTCTCAATGCCTACACTATACCATACACTAGAGAATGGTCATGGATGGTGTATAAATTTAAAGTTGAATTTTTGAAATATTCTTTAGGAGAAATTAAATTCTTATAAATTCCATTGGAAAGGATGAAGTGTATTGGCTCGCCATCGATCTACATTTATTAATGAAACAATATTTTTAATTCATATAATTTCTTGTTGGGGTAAGTAGAGATATTTTTAGTACCAACCATATCATTGGGTTCATAATCTATTATCTAATTATATTTTTATAGTGATAGATAACTTTTACCCACTTATTTGAGATGTGCAATTAGAGAGCTCATAGTTTGACACTCTTCATTGGATTGAATATTGAAGTTATGAATTAAGCACCACTTTCCAATCTTGGACTACTTGTTCTAATCATTTAAAACTTATTTTCCACTCTTTGGTATGATGAATCAATCAATAGACATACAAATAAAAGGGATTAAATGTAATTATTTAGATAATAAAATGTATTTATATGGAAAAAAATTGATTGGTTTCAATAAATCACATAGCTTTATGATACTCATGTATTTACTACCCATTTTTGGTGATATGGCGATTTTAATTGCTTCTCTTTTTTTTGTAGATTTTCAATTGTGAATTACATCATTTATAATAGGCCCATATTTTTTCATAGGTGTTAAATATTTATTTTTCAAATTTTCCTCCACATAATTTTGATCATTATGTCTTATATTTTATGCTAGTACTCAACTCTCCACTTACAACTCCTAACATTTTAAAACCCAAAGAAAATACCACCATTAAGGTATTGGATGGAGTGATTAAGGATGAGGAAGAATTCAATAGAGATGATAATGGATTCAATCAAGATGATGAGGGATGGTGAGAATCAATGAGGGAGTGATTAGGGATGATGAAAGAGTGATTAGGGATGTTGAGGGATGGTGAGGGTTAATGAGGGAGTGATCAGAGGTGATAAGGGATGAGGAATGAGTGATTAGAGATGATGAGATATGGTGAAGTAGTGATTAGGGATGGTGAGGGTCAATGAGGGAGTGATTAGGGATGATGATAGAGAGATTATAAATGATGAGGGTCAATATGGGAGCGATTAGGGATGATGAAGGAGTGATTGAGGTTGATGAAGTAGTGATTAGGGATAATCAAAGAGTGACTAGGGATGATGAGGGATGGTGAGGGATAATGAGGGAGTGATTAGGGATGATGAGGGATGGTGAGGGTTAATGAGGGAGTGATGAGGGATCATGAGGGATGGGGAGTTAGTGATTACAGATGATGAGGGATAGTGAGGGTCAATTAAGAAGTAATCAGGGATGATAAGGGAGTGATTAGAGATGATTAGGGATAGTGAGGTTCAATGAGGGAGTGATTAACAATAATGAGGAACGATGAGAGTGTTTAGGGGTGATGAGGCATGAGTAGTAAGTGATAAAGGATGAGGGAGGGATGATGAATAAGTGAAATTAATATAAAGTGGTTGTTTGATGTGTGTAGGTCATCAATGTGACCTATGCAACCCAATCACACCATTTTGCATCAATTTCAAATTGAGTGATTTGAAAACTTCAATTTTGACAAACCTAGGACTCCTAAAAATGCCAAGAATCAATATAAAAGGCATAAAAATGTAAAAAATTATTATATGTTTACCATAAATGGACATCAATTACAAAAATTATGTCCTGAAATCCCTAGGTTTAATACTTAGACCCTAAAAATGCCTAAGTACTGACCATATTAGATTTTGAAAAACTATTTTACACATTGTAAGGCATAAAACTATGAAACCAACTCTATAAAATGTAAAGTGACCCTAATTTATTATATTTAATAAAATAAATTTAAAATATAAGGAAAAAATGTAACAATATAAATGTAAACATGTCTAAGCTAGGCAAAGTTGGCTTCATGTGTAGGTCCACATGATTTTTTGTGAAAAATAATAGGGATGTGATAAAATTATCAATAAAATGATCATATTATTAATAACACAATCATGTTATCAATAGCACAATAAATTTATCAATAATTTGATCACTTTATCAATAACATGATTGCTTTATCGATAACACCATCACATTATCAATAACATGATCATGTTATCTGTTGACCAAGATTCACTCCATCTACATATTAACCTCTTTAATTTATAAAAAAATAGTAACATGATCATGTTATTATTTTTATAATAATTTAATCATGTTATCTATTAATGTGGTCATGTTATACATTAATGCAATTGCATTATACATTAACGCAATTGCATTATGGGTCAGTAATTATGGAGCCATAATTTAAATAGTGAGATTGTGTTATGTAGATAACATGATCATGTTGTTTAATGATGTGATCATGTTATATAAAATGTCCATATAATTGTCCCATAACTCCATGCACTTATCCAATCCTTGATTGTGCGCTGGCATTGGGCTTAGAGAGACCTAATTGGTCAAACAACCTAGTGAGTTAGTAGGGTTTCCTTAGGAATTAAGTCTTAAAATTTTGTGTGAAGTTGAATGAGTATAAAGGGTACCTAAAAATGGTTGTTTTTTGATATAATATATAATATGTCCAAACCTAGGATATTTATGTCAAAATAGGGATACAAGCTGTTAGGCATTAAGAGAGAAATAATATTGTATGAAGAGTTTTTTTATTGAGGTTTGGGTTATTTGTTGAGACATGTAAAATGAGAAAAAAGAGGTAGGCGAATGACTATAGGATACATAAGGTAGACTCAAAAAATTATCAAACCAAGAATTTGGCTTTGAGACTTAAGAACAAGATGAGAATGTACAAGGATGAACCAAGTTTAAGAGAGTGAAGTAATGGAATTTGTGCATGAGAGGATGGTGCCAGTTTTAAAATAAGAGAGTAAAAATGTATATGATGAAATGATGTTTTGTATTCAAGTAAGAGAATAAATTAATGATCAAGAAGAATTTAGAAGCCTGGTGTTGTTAAGAGTAAGACTGAACAAGAATATATTTCATGATGCAAGTAAGTACCTATAAGAATGAATTAAATATTAGGCCAGAGATGAATGAAGTGATTAAAGTCAAAGATCAGATCTAAAATAATGAATGAGGTATGTGTAGGATTAGGTCCTGCATTAGGATATCAAATATGAAGCTCTAAACAAAAAGATTGACACTATTGGCCTTGTTTTATCTATTACTCTAGATTCTATTTTCATAAGACTGGATGGAACTTAAAATATTAATAAAAACTTGATATTATAATATAATTTTGTATATATTTTAGATCAATAATAGAGTTCAATAGGTCCCTTTTCCTATATTAAAATCACAAAGTTTTTACAAAATAACCAAAATAGATCCAAGTAGAAATTCCATGGCCAAACATGAACTAATTACACCAAATGGCCAAAAGCCCCAAAAATATTAAAAAATAATTCTTTCAAACACCCTAATGCAAATAGAAGCAAAAAATCCTTCAGTTTGATGGAAAATAGTCTAAAATATTGATCATCTTGCCCTTTTTACCTTTTACCAACCTCCTAGTTCAGAGTTCACTACAACCAATTGCTTTTGATAATTATGAATTTTTGAATCTATCTTTGTATACATCTATTTATCTAAATCTAAGATTTTTAATTCATGTCCTCTCTTCAATCCCCTTGCTATCTTTTTTAACAGAGGAATCTAGGATTTCTCTATTACCCTTATAATTGACTCAGCATATTTTTTAGAAACACCTTGTTCTTCTTTCTCTCTTTCTCCAAATTTTGCATTTTCTTGAGTTTTTAGTTCTTTAAAACATTCTTCAGCAAATAATATCAGATTTTAAGCACTCCATTTTCTCGAGGTTATATTCTCCCCCTTTTTATTCCCTACTTTGAAACTCCCCTAAGGATAAGAAGCATAAAAAGTCCCTGTACTTTGTAATTGTAACATCTGAATGTTGTATTCTCATAATCTAAAGATTAAATATGAAGAATTTCACCATGTTTCAAAATGATTTTCTCTGAAACCCCTTTACTCAAATCAATCTCTAAATTAATTCTGGTAAATGTTCATAGTCCTACAACTTCCCTCTCATGATAATTTTTTAAAAATTACCCCAAGGAATTACTTATTTCCTTATTTGCATGCTAGAAATGCAAAAGTAGATTTAGGAGCCAAACCCACACTAGCATCTTTGTTAATGAGAGTGTGTTTGGATTGAACTCTAGCAATCAAGGAGTTATTAACAAACCTACATTACCCAAAAACTAGGGGCCCTCCAAGAGACATTTCTAATAATCCTTATGATCATTGAAATGAACAATAAAAATCCTTTAGAGCATAAAGATAAGTTGACTAATTCACATAGACCCACTGATATAAGGCAGGAAAAGAAGGCCATAAGCCATTAAATATGTATATCACTGCATCCTTATTCAAAGTATGGAAATACTCATCCACTTCTTGATTTGAAATATCCACTGAAGGGATCTCCTTCACTTTTTCTACAATATAATCTTGAGGTGGTGAAGGACATTTAACAAGATTTAACTTGGGAATAGTATTTTTGATAACTTCTTTATATGTTACAGGTTTGGAAGAGGAGGCTTTATTTTTTCCTTCCACACCACCCTTCAATCTTGTTATCATGAAGATGAGCAAGTATTTACCTAGAGGATAGATTTTTTTTGAAGATGAGTGAGTATTTACCTAGAGGATAGATTTTTTTTTGAGGATGAACGAATATTTACCTAGAGGATAGAATTTTTTTAAAGATGATCCTATAATTCTTTACCCTATTGCACCAAGCATTGAAATGCTATCAAGACACTTGAAGAAGCCACCAGACTCTATTTTGAATTTTTCAATAGATTTGTCCCTTTTACCCAACTACAAATTATTTTACATAGAAAGGATCTAATAAAGATTTGAAACCATGGATTATCCTCATTTGAGCCCTCTTGAGTATCCAATGCTCCCCCTAAAATAGATATGCCTTCCTTAATCACCTTGGATCTTAAAAATACCTTCCTTGGAGTTTTAGTTTGCTATAACATTTTGTCAAACATGTCCCCTACAACATCCATCTTAACATAATTATATTTAACCTCTAATTCCTGGTCAAATATGATTTAGGATTGAACGCCTCCATGAGATAGTTGAAACTAGGAGACCACAGTTTGAGTAACAACACCCTTTTCTCCCAACACAAGTTGTTCAGGAGAGATCTCAATTTGGTTGAAATAACTTTGCTGCCTATCCAAACCACCACCATAATCTATGTCCTCCATTATTTTAGTCAGTATAACTGATCCTCTAAAGCTATGAACCCTTAACCTATTTATCTTTGTTCTAGCTGCCAAGCTACTCGCAACACTTCCATTCAGCCCTACCGGCACTACTCCATTAAAGATTGTGAATACAAAACTAGCATCAAAATAAACTCAAATAATTTTATCCATAATTTAGATTACCTTAATTTTATAATAAACTCTTCCAATCCCATTTAATCTTTATAATTTTTTTATATATTATTAAAGTATTCCTTTGGGGAAATTTCTCTGATGAAGAGGTGAAAATTTTTAGTTAGTTTGTGTGATTTTGAGACACTATGTGTTTTATTTATTACAATAAAAAAAGGTAAAATTCAAGCATATAATGTAAAAATAATAGGGACCATCTCAAATACACAATTATTTGTCATTTAAATATACGTAGGGCACATGAAATTAGGAGATTGTATGAATAAAATGGTGCAAACCTACCAATATCATCACTAAGTACAAGTGTTGCTGAACATAAAAGAGTTACATATATCTACAAATTAGTGGTTATTGGGAAATAAATTTCATTTATGTTGAAAGTAATAGTCATACACATTAAAATGGAAAATTTTAGTTATTATGCTTGAATTGTTCTATGCAACAATAGACTATGTAAGACAAATTGATTCAAAAAACTGATGCATCTTGGCATTGTCAAACATATAACATTAATTCACAAGATTACAAATATAAATATGCATTTAATTTTATATTAGAAGACACCATATATAAAATATGGAACATAACATTTTTATGATGTTGCTAGTGTAATTATGGGTGTCACAACAAAGGATCTATAAAATATATCATCATCTCCTTAGAAGATTTATGAAATAGTAAAATAAGTTCTCTTCTGCAAATATCATTTCACCATGGTAAAAAAATTAGAGGTGTACAATGACAAGGAAAAAATGCATTGTACCTTATTGAATGTAACTAAAAATGAATCTCCACCATAAAATTCATCTTTAAGTGATGAATTCAATGTGATTTAATTCAAGTGTACTTATAGATTCCAAATACTTACATTTTTGCATCATATTTCATACTTCCATACATGGCTTTTGTAAAGCATCCAAATAATTTTTATATATTATATTTTCATAAATTATTTTAAATAATTGTATATTCACATTCACACTCATAATTTTGTTCCATTTATTTGCTAAGTTATCTTGTTTATATGTATATAAATAACCTACATCTTATCTACTACACACATATATCATGTGGATTTGATTTTACTCTTGATGTATAATTGTGATATTATTCCTCACTTGTAATTAGTTCTTTGCACTATATTTTTTTAATCTTCAAAATATTTGACTCTAACTACAATTAGCAATAAAATATTTAACATTTAATTTTTTCTTCATGATCATTGCAGACATCCATGGAAAATGAGCTAGAAAATAAAATAAAATGTTTAAATTGTTCACTACACAAGGATGAAATAAATTTCATTGGTGACTTAATTAACATATACAAAAAACTACTTTTGGCCCCACACTCTGTGATCTCTCTATTGTACAACCTCATAATTATTTCTATGAAAGGATAGATTATCTTTATTCCATACATGAATGTTTCATCTGCAAGGAAATTTATCTAGTCATTAAGATAAGGATTCTTCATAGTGAACATATTTGTTGTCAATGTATTGCAAAAAAAATAATAATTGTTTTTCTTCTCTTAATAACATGGACCTAGGTATACAACATGAACTTGTACCTAGCCTCACTTAATTTGAGGAAATGCTTATTTCATGAGTTAATCTAAATTTTTAATTAATCCATGCACATGGTGGACAATACAAATATAATGATCACACTATTATCATTCCTCAAGATATATCTATTGTTAAGTTTTTACCACATCGACCCAAAAATCTTAACATCTTTGTGATTAAAATAATTGTATGAAAAAATAAACCATATGATTATTTTTTAAGTTTAACACATGTCATACAAGCACTACAATACAAAGTGAAAAAATAAATCCTTTTATAGAGATGTTCAACCTGATCATCAAGCAGTTGTTGCACTCCCATTTGAATCTATTGATATATCATCTACCCTTCATTATATTGTTATGGACATGGGAGACATGAAAAAAAAAAAGATAGACTTTGGTGTGGACACAAACATAGTTATGAATCCAAATAATTATAAAAAAAAAATATTTTAGCATCTCTTCCAAATGCATGAAGAGAGGTGGACCAAATAAGAGATTACTTAAACAATACTAATAGTAGTCTACCATTTGTAATGAATTGGCCAGATGTTAGTAAGTCACCTATCAATGAATACAATATAAAGGGTTATTTTTCTTTGCCATTTCCTACTCTTTTTGTAATAGAAGTTTCCATGTATAAATAAATTCATATTAATAAAGTATAACTTCATGAATATGTTATGTAATTTGCACTTACTCCGATTCTAGGATAACTAGTTTGGAAACCATCTATGTTTTTGATACTTCTTGTTCAACCTAATCATGTGACATCAAATCTAATGAGAATCAATAGTATTTAAAAAAAAATATTGAGGATAATTTGTAAATAATTATTTTAGACTTGCAACATTATCTAACACAACTTCTTGATGCTACCATTGTGGATCAACTAATGTGGTTTGGATCGATGCTTAGAGGTAAAAAATCCTTTTGGTCTAAGTGAAAAAATGAATTAACATATATGATCACATAATTGAGATCCCCAATATTAACATATATGATCACATAATTGAGATCCCCAATAATTTTATTCACCTTAATCACCTCAGACACCAAATTTCCATAACTACATAAATTGATTCTATGCTAATTTAAAAAGGATAGCAAGATAATTTTATATTGGCTATAAAGTATTTTTAAGGGTTAATCCTTAGAACAACACAATTAAGTATGGTAAATCAATGAAGGTTTCACCAAGATATGTTATGCCCTTTGAGGTCTTGAAAGTGATCAATCTTTTTGTGTATAGGCTTACCTTACCACCAACTCTAGCTCTCTTACATAATGTTTTTCATGTGTCCTATCTTAAAAAGTATGCAGCTAATATTTCTTTTGTATTGGATTAGAATTCTTTACAGGTTTTGTATCCTTGAGTGGTCACAATAGAACCAGTCATAATAATTGACACTTGAAAATTCAGTTTGTATAATAGGGAAGTGTCAAAGTGCAAGGTCTAGTGGGTCCAATATTTTGAGGATAATGCCACTTAATAGGACGATGATGAGTTTTATAAGTTGTTTCCACATGTATTTATTAAGACAATTTACTGTTGTTAATTAATTTTTTATTACGTGTTCTTTGATTTTAGAACTTTGGTTTTAAATAAGTGTCATCAGGATAATGACCAATTTTAGGAGGGAAGGATGTTACATCTGATTTCCTCACTAAAACTGATTTACTTACCAAACAAATATTAATGGAGTTAATATTGTTTAAATGCTGTTATAAAAAATTATTTTCATTATGCTGATGTATGGACATATATATAATGATTATTTTATGTAACCCATTACTTGATTGGTTAGTTATACATGAGTTTAATATGCATGTGGATTATGTTTATTTAGTATTATTATACTTAAAAAATATTTATATTTATTATCATGGTTAAGGGCTAACTATTGTTTGCATTTGTGAGGTAGATGTAGGAAAAACTCTACTCTCTAGATAAATTTAGAGGGAGAGTATCATCAAGGAGGGTGGTGTAGATGAATACATTAAAGATGTAGAGATTCAACAAATAACCCAACACACACCATGTAGTAGAATAAATGCGCAATTACTTTAATTTCATTGTATTTGATTAATTCATACTTATACATGTTGATATGGTTTAGATAATTGTTTAGATGTTGTTCAGTCTTACTTTGTTACTATTTCCTATGATTGTGATGTGTTGTCATCATGAAATGTTTACGTTGCAT
Organism: Torreya grandis; assembly: GCA_037957365.1. Lineage (NCBI taxonomy): Eukaryota > Viridiplantae > Streptophyta > Pinopsida > Cupressales > Taxaceae > Torreya > Torreya grandis. The sequence continues at coordinate 1,557,945 of JARHVA010003078.1, forward strand.
ACATTATTTTGATAAAATTTACATTTGGTTGACTGCATAACCCATACAAATGTGTACCTACAAGCATTCAAACAAAAAATATCATTAGAACACACATACACACACACACACGTGTGTATATATATATATATGTATGTATGTATGTATGTATGTATGTATGTATATGTATATGTATATGTGTGTGTGTGTGTGTGTGTGTGTGTGTGTGTGTGTGTGTGTGTGTGTGTGTGTGTGTGTGTGTGTGTGTGTGTGTATGTATATATATGTATGTATATATGTATATATATGTATGTGTATATGTATATATATATGTATGTGTATATATATGTGTGTGTGTGTGTGTGTGTGTGTGTGTGTGCGCGTGTGTGTGTATGTATATATGTATATATATATATATATGTATATGTATATATGTATATATGTATATGTATATATGTATATGTATATATATATATATATGTATATGTATATGTATATGTATATGTATATATGTATATATATATATATATATATATATATATATATATATATATATATATGGCAAAGAAATAAATTGTATTGTTGATCATATAACAAAATGATTTAATAATCTTTATCTAACCTAGACCTAAGGTGGTACCTAGGCTGGCTTAGTTTCTAAATACCTAATAGTTAACTAGGTTTGATTATTTAATATTTAGATTAGATTTTTTAATTTTTAAAGTGGATAGGCATTCAAGTTTTATTAAATATAATAATCATATTTATTGATATAATATAATGTCAACCCGAATTTGGTAAATATCATTTGGATTAGTCTTTGTTATTTGAACCATGCAACTCAGTTGGCTAGGGTTCAACTGTGAGTTGGAAGGAAATAATGAAAAGACTATGTGTTTGGTGATCGAGCGATGAGTTATTATAAGCATGTCAATAATTTATGGTCTGATGGTGAGTCATTATTGGAGAAATAATGGTGTAGAATAGTTCTGCATGATATTAGAGGTTATGGAATGGCATGAAGATGAAGGGAAAACAATAAAGGAGAATGGAGTTTTGGTAAAAATGGATAGCAAATAGGGTTGACAGAGGAGAAAAAGAGGAAAGAAAGGGACTCTAATTCATAAACAAAAGAAAAAAGACTACTTCAAGGGCATTACAAGGTAGGGTTTATTCTTTGTATTTTATCTAAAATTTTATATTTAGGTTATACATCTTTGAATGAATTATTTATAGGGTTTTAAAAAAAATGGTTTTTATAATATTATAAACCCTTGAGAGGATCAAGGATTCAACCCTATGGGGGGAGGAATCCCCCCACATAATTTAATCCATGATTCGATTAAAGCCTAACATGAGTATAGAAGGGTTGAGATATTATTGAAATGAAACCATTGCACACAAATTTAAATGACTAGGAGTGGATTTATTTGGTTTATTAATATGGTTGTGTGTTGTTTTGTGAATTCTAAAATGACTATGTATTATTTGTGTTTGTCAAAGGGTTGTGTGTTTGTAAGACAAATTAGAGACATTGTTTTAGAAGGGGTTAGAAATAAGGTTTTATAATGGTTAATATTTAACTGTGTTTACTTTAGTATCATCATATATTAAAATAGTTGTGTATCCATTTCATTATATGGATTTGGATATTATATTAAGATTGAGTTATAGGTATACAAACTGGGTTTTTGTTGAATATTAATTAATTGTGTATCCATTCATTTCAAATGGATGATTATTAGTATTTATTTTCACTTGTGTATACATATCATATGTCAATTATTTATGAGGATTGTGTATAAACTATGTTTATTTGATTATGTGTTGACTACAAGTTAATATGGTTGATTACCATACCATAGGTTTTATATTATTTGGTGTTGGTTATATTTTAATGTGTGTGTGTGTGTGTGTGTGTGTGTGTGTGTGTGTGTGTGTGTGTGTGTGTGTGTGTGTGTGTGTGTGTCTAATAATCATGGTAAGTTTGAGTCAATTTAAATGGCATGAATTTGTTATAATAAATACCCAGGTTAGATAATCGATTGTGTATACAAGTTATAGTTATTTTTGAATATGTTATTATGAATGAATTATGTACAAAGGATTATGTGATGACTATGTATTAATGTAAGGTAAAAATTTAAGATACATATTAAGTCTAAGTTAATAAACCATAGTTAGATTGTATGAATTGACCAAGTTATTATTTTATGATGAGTTATTTGAATATAATTGTTATTAAAATTTTATGTTGAGTAACATAAATATTTATACAATAGTCAGCTAAATAATATAAATATTACTATAGTCTACATCATCTTGAACATATAACCATACATAAATGTGAATATAAGGATAAACATTATCAATTGGATTGTTTTCCTTATCAACTATGTGTAATATGATTAGATGGATGATTGAATTATGTTTGGTATACTGTGTTGGATTCATGGTTCAAAGTTAATTTTAACATTTGAAAAATGTTTAAAGTTAAACTATTTTGGGGTATTGGATGTTTAATTTAAGGGTTAAACTTGTGTTTTATTATTTTAATAGGTTAATGTACCTTATGGTATGTAAAAAAATATTTTATATATTTTGTGTTTGTATTTTAATGTATTTAATTGAGTTTTAAATGTTGTGTGATGTTAATGTGAATTATATTTAGTTTAAATAAGAGTTAATATTTATTAAGTGGGGAACTTAGAATATGAGAATAAACTCAAATATATATAAATATATGTATACAGATAATTATATATTATACATGAAAATAATATAATATTCTTTATAAATAGTTCATAAACACACACACACAAGTGTTAACACTTGTGTGTGTGTGTGTGTGTGTGTGTGTGTGTGTGTGTGTGTGTGTGTGTGTGTGTGTTTATGAACTATTCATAAAGAATATAATATTATTTTCATGTATTATATATATATATATATATATATATATATATATATTAGAAAATTAGTGGCTAAAGGTTTTAAATGTATATAAACATAAATGGAGGTATTTGATATATATATGTGTATGTAGATAATTTTATATTTAAGTAGATGTTTACTTATAATGAATAAATTTATTCATATGCAAGCTAGGTTTTATATCATTAATTTATAATATATTGTTTCAATTATAAATTATGAGGAAAAATGATTAATTGTTGATTAGAAAAAATAAAAAATGTATTTATTATTTATTGATTAGCTTAGGATTTATTGTGAAATTCTTGAATTGTATTATTTTTATTATAATACTTGTGAACAAGAGGTGTTTGTATGAAATTGGTAGATTCTTAAATTTTATGAAGATTGTTAGAAAAAAATTTATTAGTAATATAACCTCAATATAAAATGGACTTTGGGCTATATTGGAAATTATTAAGCTATTATTATTTAACATATAATTATTTTAAGTTATTTCTTGTATTTAATTACTGTGGTATTAATACTAAATTTATATAATACATTCATGAAAATATTCTATATAAATTATTTAGTAAATTTGGTATTAATGACATTAAAAATTATTATCGTGAGAAAGTTTTCATACATATATTTAGAGTTATTAATACTTAGAATAAATGAATTTTGATTGATTGAGTGTGTGTGTATGTGTGTGTGTGTGTGTGTGTGTGTGTGTGATTATGATTGATCTATTAGATCATTACGCTGTATGAAAATTTTAGTTAAAGTAATATTTATAGTTAAACATTATAATTTTATCTATTTGGTTAATATACACGTATGCATGATATCATGTTAGAACATAATTATTTATGATAGATTGTATGTAGTTAGAATCTTACAACATGCAGGTTGACTTATCGATACCTACATCATTATCATCTGCTTATCAATGAAGGAAAGTCCATTTAAGAGTTGATAAATTATACGGGGGATATATGGTCTATGGTTGGTGTGGAAAATTAATCTGATGAGACTCTCCTTCTGCTCCAGCAGTCAGTCGATAGAATTTTTTATTGATGATTTCAGTTTATATACATATGATGAGGTTGTAGATACTCGTTAGTTATGTGGAATAATGTATTTATTTATATTCACTCTAATGTAAAAATATTGTATTATTGTACTTAATAGATAGTAGTTTGTCTGCTCTTATTATATTATATTATTTTATAACTTTTAGTAGTTGGTTGAGTTATTATTCAGTAGATATACTTTATTTGATGGATGAATTTATAATTCTATGAAATGTGTTAAATTAATCATTATCTAAATGAATAACAAGAAGTTATTATGCAAGTTACATTTAGTTAAAGATCAAATGACTTATCTTAATTGGGAATCATATGGTTTTATTATTAAAGTAAAGTTTTAAAACAAATATTATTTTTCAAGTTAAACCTAGTGGGGTTCTAACAGAATCTATGAAATGGGTATTTTTAAGTTAATCAAAAATATGGTTGAAATGATCACGAGGTTTTGTTGCATTTATTCACTTTGTTTAAAATAAATAACTTGCATTTATTTTTTAAAGGAAATGAGTTTCTTGCTTATTTAAAATAAGTATGTGGTAAAGACCAACCCCATAATATAATTAATTTTATTGTTTTTGCATTGTTCAAAATAAGTATCTTGCATGCCATTATTTCTATAAAAAATTAGTGGCAAAGACCAAACAAATAATATAATAAATATAATATAACAAAAATTATGACAAAAAATTAGAGTATATAGTATAAATAATAAATTGACTATAAGGCCATAAAGCAAGACAACTATGAAAATCCAAGATGGAAACTAAATATATTTAAAGAAATTATTTTCAGAGAACTTATAATTATATTCATTTATTTCAAGATAGATGACTGTACATGTAAATAAATTCTCTTAGTCTTTTGTTTGATTAAGAGAATGCATCTATAATAGTTGTAAAATTTATTATAGAGATGCATATGTATTCGATCATAATTAATTTGATCAAATACATATATGATGGTTTATTAATTTTTCTATTCATTGATGAAAGCTATTGATGGAAGTGAAAATTTGGTAATCAAAATATTAGGACAAGAAGTTAGAAACAAAGGTGTAGACAATTTCTAATTTGGTTTCCTTGTGATTACAACTGCAAGGTATGGATTTGTGTTTTTTTTTAAAAAGATTGAGAGAATTTATTTGCATGCACAATTATTTATCTTGAAATGGATAAATATAATTATAAATTTCATGAAAAACATTTATTAAAAGGTATATGCTCAAAATATTGTCTTTCAAATGTCTTAACCATATCCATAATCAATAATAGTCTTTCAAATATATTTTTATTTCAATTAACAAACTAAGCCAACCAAAATATAATTATTACCTTAAGCATATTATGTCCTAAGTCATAAGTGGTCCTTAACACATTTATAAAATTGAGTAAAAAAAACATGCTCTTCCTTCCATATAGTTTGAAAGATTAATAAAATTAATGATAAATAACTAAAACTATAATTATAAACTTGTAAGTTGAAATTGTTACATTTTCAAGACTTCAAAGCTTAAAACACCAAGCAGTGTAAAAATAGGTTAATGACATAAATGACTTCACATCCCAAATTTTCACATCTATTGTATATTTTATTTATAGCATTGAATGCAATGTAGGTGGAACTAAATATACCGAGATCAAGGTTGAGATATTACTAATTTTTTTAGTGAATTGGTGTTGGCATATTGAATGGCCAAGAAAAAATTTAATGTTGGTCCAACCCGTCATCTGTGGGAGTAGTGGCAGTTGTTCAAATAAATATGTGGTGGTTTTCTTATATTTTCTTGTCATTTATGCAAACTATTGGTGGAAGTGAAGATGTTGGTCCAATATAGATACTTAAAGTTTATTACATTATAGATTCCTCAAATAAATATGGTATAAAATTATAAGGGAACACCATAATATACTTATGCATCTCTATCATAGAGTTCACAACTGTTATAGACATGTTATCTTAATCAAACAAAATACAAAAATACACCTACTTGGTATAAAAAAATAAAGAAACACCATAATATACTTATACATCTTTATAATAGAGTTTACAGGTAGAGGAAAGATAATCTTGGAGCTCTATAATGGGGAGACTAAGAGTCATCCTACATTAATGGTGTTTCAAGCTCTCTCTTGTCTAATTACCTTTCTTACCTTTACTTCCTTAGTTTTTCATGTTATTCTCTTCTTGGTGCCCATGGTGGTCAATAAATTAAACTATTTTTCACATGCTTCAATTTTTTTAATTATTATTATGGATTTTGGATTTGGGCCTTCTTTTTATCTTTACTTGGTGTCTATTATTTTGTTCATACTAGCACGTGCTTCCCCTGCCTGAATCCTCATCTTGTGGCCTTTGGAAATTTTGAAGGAATATGTTTTAATTCCTATTGTATATGGAAACCATAAGAATTGATGGCCTTAAATGTGTGAAGAAGCCTGAAATTAGTGGATTTAATGATCTAGTTAGTTATTCAGGGATTGATAAGGTGTGAAATCATAAGGATGGTCTATCTTTCCCATATTAGATGGAAGAAGGAGCATCTAATCCATCAAAAAAATTATTCAATGATGTCCTATGGTAGGAAAAAGTGGTGAAGAACCCAAAAGGTGCATGATTTATTATCAGTTATGTGTGTGAAGGGGAGCATGGAGGGAAGGAGTGGGATGAAGCCCAAATCGGTAAGTTCCCTAGCCCTGAGAAGTCCCTAACTATTGTTATAAATGCTCCCATAAAAAATGATATTCAGTAGGAAGAAATTAGGTTATAAAATGTTGGGATTTTTTTATTTGATTAAACAAGATTTCTCTTCTCACTAGGAACTTCTTTGATAACTTTCTCAACTTTGTTTGGGGTAAGAAATTGGATTTGTACATTATCTTTTGTCGAGTGATATAGAAAGATATTTTTATAATTTTGTTTAAAAAATATAATATGCAGTGAAGGTCTATCATTAAACCCTTATGGAATGTAGGTCAATCTATATTTAAATTACTCCCTTGGATCCCAAATATGGACTGTAATGACCTTATTTTTAAAACTATATCTAGATGGGTGGACATTGAAATCATTCCTATATAACTATGGAACTTTCTGTCATAGGATTTAAAACCTCTCAAGGAAGTCCTAAGAATTCATAATATTAGGAGGTCACTAGCCCATATGAATGCTAGGGTTCCGATCTCCTTAAAACCCTTGAATTCTTTTACAAAATCCCTTAACTTAAAAATTAAAGGGATTTCACATACATGTGTTGTCAGAGGGTTGGGTGGATTGAATGCCAATTTTTTTGTAAAAATGATTGGCACTTCAGGAAAAATTGCATAATGTTGATTAATAAGGAAAACTTTCATAGCAAATAAAAAGGTCAAGATGCTCAGAAAAAATATTTTGTGTTAGATGATTTACAAGCCTTTGAAAACCATATGTATAATAGTGAACTATTAAAATATAGTGCCCACCTTGAGGAGGCTTTATGGGAAAAAGATACAAAGGCTATAAATTATCTTGGAAAAATTGATTCTAATTTCACTCCTTAGTTTCCTAGCTCCTCACCACCTTCTGTTTATATGATGAATTCTATACTAGATGTGATTAGTTGTTTGTTAGATAACTTGGATGATGTTTTTATTAAACACATAACCTATTCTAACTCTCTCTCTAAGTGATATGTGGTTTTGCTAGCTAAAGTTCCTATAGATTATACTTATAACCTTAAAAACCTACCCTTATCCAGTCTCACTAAAATTGGAACTGATTCTTCCCCTATGGCCATTTATTTGGAGAAAGAAGGGTCAAATAAATCCAAGTCTAAGAGGGATATATTAGTGAGTGCACCCTTGTTCCTCAAGGACCCAAATGTGGATGTATAAAGGGGGTGGTAAAATACTTAAAATAAAGTCGGTCTCCATCCTTCTAGATCACTTTCTTGTTAAAGATAATAAAAATTATAAAGATAACCCTTTCAATGGTCATAACCTTGGTTTCAAGAAGGCTATGGAAAATAAAGTTTTAGACTATTTAAAAAGACTATACAATAGTGGGGGTAATCCCCATTGTCAATCCAATTGACCCCCCTACTCCATTGATTTATGCAGATTGTAAGTTAAAATACTAGGGGCCTAGAATCCCTTAATAAAAAATCCATTGTGAGATAGTTTTGGCTCTTGAGAGAAATTGTATTTTTTATTTCTTCAATAAGTTAAGGCTATGGTCTCCAAATTATCTTTAGTCCTTAATTTTATTTGGCCTAATGCACCTTAGTTTTCTATTTATCATCAAAGAGGTAAAGGAGGGGCTTATATCCTGGTTAACCCTAACCTAAAGGAATGCATTTTTGACCATGGTATCTCCCCCTATAATAGAGTTATTTGGGTCCTACTAGAAATCTAAAACTTATATTTTGGATTGTGTAATATTTATGCTCCAAATGATTATAAAAAAAGATCTGATATATGGAATTGGCTTACTACTAACTTGAAAAATGTCCATTAAATCTTTGGATGAGATTTTAATATGGTAGAAGAGAAATAAGACAAAATTAGAGGTGATCATTAGGCCTAGAAAGGTAATGAACTCTTCTTTTGGTATAAATTCAAGAGAATGCATAGAACCCTTGATCCACTTCAAAAATCTAAAAATCAAAGTAAATGAATTTGGTTTACCTGGTGCAACAATTAGAGCAATAATAAAAGATAGTACTCTAGACTTGATAGGTTCTACTTGAACAGGGATTCACTTTCAGTAATGCCAAATAGGGATGGTAATGTGGTAAGTACTCTGCTCTACACAATTTTTAAACACCACTCCATAAAAATGAACTTTTCTTTCAACTTTGAGGAAAATAAAACTGCTTCATCTTTCAAAGGAATTTAAAAGTTTAATGTATCTCATCTTTTTGACCGAGTGTGTATGGATGGTCTTTAATATTATTAGAATATTAGGAAAATTTCCTAGAGCTCTAGCTCTAAAACTGATCAATGGAATTCTTGTATGGAATTTTACAAATGTTTTGCTAGTACGTATGGTCAGATAAAGGCTAAAATGTGCCAAAAGATTGCTAGGGTAACTCAAGAAAAAATAGTAAAAGTTGAATGCTCTCTTCAACATGACCCAAATAATTATAAACTAAAATAAGAACTTAATTAATTATAGTATAAATTTAGATAATCCTAGAGCTACCTAGCTAGGGGGACATAGATTCACTCCAGACTAACCTGGATTAAACTTAGAGATAAAGGGTCTAAGTTTTTCTTTCAATTATTGAAAGCTAAGCACCAAAGAAGTAAAATCAATGTCATTGAGGTTAAAGGAAAGATTATTTAGGACCACTGTATTATAAAATAAGTGTTCTATGAGTTCTATTCTAGCTTGTTTCTTTTTGATGGCTCCAATGGTCTCATTGAATAAAATAGGGTTGTTTGTGATGCTTACATTCTAAAAAAAGTGTCATGCTTGCAAGTGATTTCCCTTGATAAAGATATCACATTGGATGAAATAAAAGTAACCATAAACTCACTCGAGAATGATAAATCACCTAGAATGGATGGTTTCCTTATAAAATTTTACAAAGCCAATATGGATTGGCTAGCTAAAGATTGTCTGGAGGTATTTAAAAAATCTATTGATATTGGTATCGTGGGTCCTAACATAAATAAAGGAGTAATTAAACTCATGCCTAAGGATGGTGACCTATCTTAGATTAAAAATTAGAGACCAATTACCCTCCTTAATGTGTCCTACAAAAGCTTGGCAAATTTTTTGGAAAAAGGAATCTCCTCTCTGTTACCCTCTATTATTTTTGAGACTCAAACTAGCTTTGTTTAATGAAGATACATTTTAGACAATCTGATTATGAGCTAGGAAGGGATGTATTAGGCCTGCGAATCAAATTAGGATATTAGCATGATTCTACTTGACTTTGAGAAATCCTATGATAGAATTGAATGGCCCTTCATTGAAAGAGTTATAAGAGCCTTTGGTTTTTAGGATAAGTTTTGAAGAATGATTAATGTCCTCTTCAAAGACGCTTCAAGCATCATTTAAGTGAATGGGTAATTAACTAAATCTCTTGAGCTTCAACACTCCATCAGATAAGGATGTCCTCTTGCCTCATCACTATTTATGTTGGTTACTGAAGCCTTACACTATCTCCTCAGATTTTATGATATTGGACCTCCTACCAAAGGTATCTCTGTATCCAATGAAGAAGTATTAATTCATGTATTGTTTGTTGATGACACTACTCTATTTGTTAAATTGGAGAAAAATAAATTAAATTAGGTTTCTATAAGACTATATATTTATTGATATGCTTCTAGTTCTAAGGTGGCCATGCATAAATCATAAATGATGGGATGGAAAGATTCCCCTCCCGACTAGATTTCAAAATTTGGTTGGACATAGAAAAGACCTGATGAAATGGTTAGATATTTGGGTATTTATTTTTCACTCACCCATTCATTTAAGCTCATGTGGGAGTGTATTTTTGACAAAATCAATAATAAAATTACAAAATGGCAAGGTTAGATTTAAGTTTGCCAAAATGTTCTCTCCTCATATACTATTTACTATGCCTCTTATTGGCTCTTCAACAAGACTTAGATTAATATGCTTCATAGAATAATAAGAGAATTTTTGTGGTTTGATGGCAAAGGGGAAGAAAAATACATGCTATCTCTTTGAAATTTTATTTAAAGCCAATTTTTTTTGGGGTCTAGGTCTAAAGGATCTAAGGAGCAAGGGTATAACCCTTATTGGGAAATAGATAATCAGAGCATTCAAAGGGGATGAACCATAGAAAATATTGGTCAAGAATAATTTTTTCAAGGGATTTCATAAAGGAAAACCATTTTAAGAAGTAATAAATATAGCAAATCTCCTAATTTTTCCTTTCTCTATCATCAAAGTGGATAGTTCTCTCATTTTTACCTCCATTTGGTCATCTTAGGACTCTGTTAAACCTTTTATCACTATAAAACATATATTCAGTTGATTTGGTTCATGTTTTCAGGGTTAAATATCTATTTGGGGGAACCTATCTATCAATAAAAGGCCATTTTATCTCACTAGTGGTTGCTCTACCTTTGTATGGTTTACAAATGGGTTAAGGGTTTTCAAGGATATTTTTTCACATTCTGGTTGGGAATCTTGGTTATAAATTAGAGTTAGATTTTAAATTCCTACTACTTAGCACACAATTTTTACTCTTATACAAAATGAATTGCAGGGGAATAATAAGGTTTCCTTCATTGATGAGGAGGGAGTTTTGGGATAATGTTAAGTAGCTGAAGGCCACCCCCCATTTGAGTTTTGCACTAAGATGTTATAAAAAAATATCTCATTTTCCAAAGCACCCTAACTTAGTCTTAATTGTATTTGGTATGTATGTGATCCTCTACATTCTTGGTCTTTTACATTTGATGTTATATGGGTCTCTTTTCTTCAACCTAAAAATCATGTTTTTGATCACTGTTGATTTATCGTAAGATTGTTTTCAGATCTATTTTGATTAAAATTGGATTAGGCTAACCTTTTCATTCCTTTTGTATAGAGGTAGAAATTATTGAACATATTTTTTTCTAACATGTGGAAATGTTGTCTTAAGTGTTGGACTATTGTTTTTGACTATGACATTGGTTTGTTGAATATTTCTTTTGGATATATTATTGCTAAAGTCAAAGTTTACCTTTTCTTCCATAAATTTTGGCTTATTTTTTCAACTAATATCTTATGGTTTTTATGGAAGAAAAATAACTTAGAGGTATTTCAACATAAGGCTAGGGTGCTTACTGATTTCTCTATTGAATTTATCCTTTGTCTTATTTACTTGTAGATATTTCTTCAATTGAAGGTGCCCCAAGCACAACTAAAATAGTTCCTAAGATTTGGAATGCTCAAAATCACATTAAATTATTTGATTGATTCAGGCAGATACCCTAAGTTGAGTCTATACTTAGATTGGGCAGTTTATCATGAGTTGGTTATAGAAGTTAAAATAACTAAGCATGAGTGGGACTGTATAAAAGAATCTTAGTTTGATCAATTAGATAATCCTATGTATGATTGGGTGAAATATTTATATTTAGACAAAAATGGGGTTAATAATTAGCTTTTGATAAATGATGATATTATGTTAGAGGTTCAAGATGATGGTCTTGATAGTTGTATCATTAAGGAAGCTAAGGATTCTTTGGCCCCTCTTGATTTAGATCTTAACCTATGTTCTAATGATAAAAATGATTTGTATACTTCTTCTCCCCTAAAATACACTCACATGGTATAGGATGATGATGAGTAAAAGGCAATCTCAAAACTAATTGAAGATAATGTTAATGTCTTCATAGAGAAATTAGAGAAACTCATTGATAGGGGAGGGTCTACAGAGGTGGATGAAGTTATTGAGTATGTCTGATCAAACAATATGAAATCATTACTTAATAAAGTTGATAGATATCTCCCATCATCAGTTATATGACAAATTTAGTTGGGATTTGAGTTGAATAAAATATCAGTTGAGGGACCTATTTGCTTAGATTCAGATGAGGATTTTGAGATGGACTACACTACTTCTTGGAAGGTTCCTAAAGTTTAAGACTATTGTGCCACCTTTTGGGTGGTAGTTTTATGTTGGTTATTAGACCATTTAAAAATTGATAGATCATGTTCTAGGTTAATGTGCTTTTTCTCCATGATAATTATGTTGAGGTATGGGTCCTTAGGGACCTTGAAGGTTTCCTATAGACCTGGACCTACTCTTCTTGTGTCTAGGCTAGTTCTCAATCCATAAAAAATCAAATTATTGGTCCTTTGGGGACCTTGATTATTTCTTGAGATCTAGGTCTCTTTTATCCCATGCTATTTTTTTGTCCAATCAAAATTGGTTGGTTGATATACTAGTCAAATGTGGTAATGGATCTTCCTCTGATGGTTACCAATCCATTTAAAATTAGATGCTTCTGATTGATATGCCTCTACTCTCTCTATCTAGGGTAGTCAAAACACTAGTTGATTGCAAGTTTATTGCTTCATTTATTTTGGGCTCTTTTTTAAGACATTTTGGTCTTTTTTTACTCTTCTATTTTAGGTCTCTTTTGGGTTTTATCTCTATTTTCCTAGTGAACTATTTCTATTTATCCTTAGACTACTAGAGGGAGACTCAAAACTCCCATTATGTTTAGGGCTGGTACCCACACCAATTATTAAAGTTGGGTTTAATATAATCTAAAAAAGGGAACACCATAATATAATTATGCATATCTGTAATAGAGTTTACAACTATTATATAAATTTTTTATTAATCAAACATAACATAAAAATACACCTACTTGGTATAAAATAAAAATATAACACTTTAATATACTTATGCATCTCTATAATATAGTTTTAAACTATTATATACATGATCTTTTAATCAAAGAAAACATAAAAATACACCTACTTGGTATAAAATAAGAATAAAACACCATAATATACTTATGCATTTTTATATAGAGTTTACAATTATTATAGACATGTTTTCTTAATCAAATAAAACACAAAAAACACCTAATTGGTATAAAATAACAAGGGAACATCAAAATATACTCATGCATTTATATAATAGATTTTAAAACTATTATAGACATGTTCTCTTAATCAAATAGAACACACAAATACACCTACTTAGTATAAAATATCAAGGGAATGCCACAATATAATTTTGCATCTCTATAATAGAGTTTACAAATATTATAGATATTTTCTCTTAATTAGACATAACACAAAAATACACTCAATATAAAATAACAAGAGAATGACATAATATACATATGCATCTCTATAATAGAGTTTACAACTATTATATAAATATTCTCTTAATAAAAAAGAACACATAAATACACTTAGTATAAAATAACAAGGGAATACCATAATATACTTATGCATCTCTATAATATAGTTTAAAACTATTATAAAAATGTTCTCTTAATCAAACATAACACAAACAATACACATTTTTCTAATAAAGTATTATCACTTTTCCATCAAAATTGGAGTCACCTGGTATTAATTATCAAAATACAATATGGCTACATGAATCCATGGAAAATTATTTGAGATCATAAATTTTTTTGTCCTTCATCGATCAGCCTTAGATATTTTGTACCTAAATTTTAAATTTCAACATGCCAATTTTTTTCATTTTGTTATTGATAATTTTTACGTGCATTCTCTTTAAAAGTTGTTGGAATCAGATAAAGTACTACAAAACTTTATAGGTGTAGTGTGTTTGAAGAATTATAAGTCAATACTCTTCTTTTAAATGTAGACTACCAAATTATTAGAACTCTATGAAATGGAAAATCAAGGACATTGTATTTAGTTGTATAGATCCTTGAGGAAGTCTTTTGAATTCTTGTCATGCTTGTTTCTTAACTTTGAATTTAAAAATGATAATGCACTAAAAATTCTCTCATCTTCCACTAAGACCAAAATCATTGTTTGGCATAAATTAACAAGATTAAAATATTATGAGATACCATCATGTAGTATTTCACTCAAAATTAAAGTAGTTCATAGTCTAGTAATTGAGCCAAGTTCAAAAGCATAATCCATAACTTTAGCTTGTTCTAGAATTATTATGACAAATCAAACATACTACTCACTTATATTTCATAAATCTAAAATGCCTTCAATGTGTTCACCATTAAATTCTACACTCTTATATAAGTGTTAGGTCAAGGTTTTGATTTTATTCTAAAAATATGATGAGATAGCATTTTTCAATATTAAGGGTACACCACAACCATGGATTCTAGTAGTTCGTCTCAAGGAAAACAATATCTAATATATGAAGAGAGACATTTTATAATGTCCTTATATCCTGGATAATTGGTCATTGGACAATTTTTATTTAAAATGTGAAAAATAACATAAAGTTCTATAGTGTTTGACATTTGACTGATTCTCATCATTTCTTCAAATAAAGTTGTAATGTTCCTTCCACTTGCATGAATATTTTACTATTTTCATATGTATTCATAATATTCACTCACATACCTAGCATGAAGAGACTCTTCTTTTATTCTCCATCGTATCACTATTTTTTTCTCTCCATTTATCATTTTTTTCTGTATATTTTCCCCATATGCTTCTCTATGGTATCTAGTTTTAGCTACAAGCATTTATACCTCCACAATTTCCAATTACATATCTTGTTTCTACACTCTTTTGATGGCTCATTAGTGTTTTCACTCAAAATAGTTTTCATAAAAGGATATTTAGAAACCCATTAAGCTTAAAAACTCTTTGAAATTTCCT
This sequence comes from Torreya grandis, assembly GCA_037957365.1. Taxonomy (NCBI): domain Eukaryota; kingdom Viridiplantae; phylum Streptophyta; class Pinopsida; order Cupressales; family Taxaceae; genus Torreya; species Torreya grandis. The sequence continues at coordinate 1,573,226 of JARHVA010003078.1, forward strand.
ATTTGTATGACTTCCTTTTTTGGATTTGTGACAAATTTATTGAACTACTTGTGAGGTTAAATTATCAACACTTTCAGAACCAAATTATCTTAAATTAGCTGTGTCATGATCATTGGCATTGTTACTTAAATCTGTTGAATTAAAGTGATAAGAACCTTATTGAACATGATCTTGATCATGATAAAGAATGTCCAGTTCTAATTGTTTTTCTAAATCAACATTTCTTTTAAAAGGTTGTACTTGTTGATATTTATCAAAATATGATAACAAGGTATTTCCATTTGATGAACCCCCTATTAATTTCCTAGCACTCAAACTAAGATTAGACATTATACAAATCAAAAAACTTTCATGCCAAATTTATCAGTTGCCAATGCAAAACACTCCCTTCAAGGATGAAATCACTATTCCACTTCTTGAATTAAATTTTGCATTGACAATTTGAAATTTGGCACTTAAACAAAGCAATGATATCAACACATTTATTCAAAAAAAGATGAAAAATGAATTGAAAAAATATCCATGTAAAAATGATATCATAGATAGAATCTAAATCTACATAATTTATAAATTTATAAATTAAAACACAAACCAAACCATAATTCACTTACAAATTCAAAACATAGAAATAGGGTCTAACATACATGCAATAATTTTTTAGTGACTATTTTGATGCACCTTGGATCTTTATTTTTATGGTTATAGAATAATAGTGAATCTAGAAAGCAACAAATGTTTATAAGATGTACATATAGTTTTTTTAATTTATAAAATTTAGAAATAATAATGAACAAAGCACTAATTATATATATATATATATATATATATATATATATATATATATATCAAATAATATAATCTAACCTATCTAATAGAGTAAAGCCTATAGAAGAGGTAATCTATTGAAGGAAATATTTATAATTCTATATATGTGTTTTATCAATAAAAATAAAATAATGAAAATAAAAATATAATCATTATTATAACTAAAAATAACTAAAACATCAAACTAACATACTCATAATTCGATGTCAAATATCATAATTTAATGTTCAATCTTAGATCAGTCTTTTAAGAGACTTATAGAGGCTTGTACTCAATTTATACTAAGTACTTCACATAGTCTTACCATATGTACTCAATTTTTTTAGTTGTGTCATCTTCTGTTTTCATAGTTATCTTGCCTTATGATCTCATAGTTAGTTTATTATTTATACTCTATAATCTGATTTTTTTCCCCTAATTTTTGTTATACTTATTTTATTATATTATTTGGTTGGTATTTACCACATACTTCTTTTAAACAAATGAGAAATTGATTTTCTCTAAGAAATAATAGTATGCAAGATACTTATTTTAAACAATACACAAAGAACAAAATGAATAAATGCAAAAAAGTCATTTCAAATATATTTATGACTAACTTGAAAATACCCATTTCATAGATTTTGAGTTTGAGAAAAATATTTGTATATATACACAAATTTTTTATGCAAACCAACATGCATAGTTTTTTGAGAATATATATTTAGAGAAATAATTTTCAAATAAATTATCATTATATTTATTCATTTCAATGAATGTAAAAATTGAGAAACTATCATATATGTATTCAAACAACTTACTTATGATTGAATACATATGCATCTCTATAATAGAGTTTACAATTGTTATAGACACATTCTCTTAATCAAATAAAAGACTGAGAGTAATTGTTTGCATGCATAGTCATCTATCTTGAAATGAATAAATATAATGATAAAGTTCATAAAAATCATTTTTTTAAAGATATTTTTTTACCATCCTCGCTTTTCATAGTTGTATTGCCTTATGGCCCCATAGTTTATTATTTATACTCTATACTCTAATTTTTTGTCACAATTTTTGTTATACATAGTTTATTATATTATTTGGTTAGTCTAACTACATAATTATTTTAAAAAAATAAGCAATTGATTTCTTTTGATAAATACTCCTTTAAAAAAAATAAGAAACTAATTGACTCTGAGAAATAATGGCATGCAATATACTTATTTTAAACAATGCAAAAAGAAAAATAATAATAAACATAAAAAAGCCTCATGAACATTTCTACCATATTTTTAAATAACCCAAAAATACCCATTTCATATATTTTGAGTTTAAAAAAAATATTTGCAGATATACACCAAATTTTTAAGAAAACCAACATGCACAATGTTTTGAGAAAATATTTTTAAAGTCATAATTTTCAAGTAAATTATCAATATATTTACTCATTTCAAGACAAATAACTGTGCATGCAAACAACTGATCTCAATCTTCAAATTAAAAGAAACACAAATCCATACCTTGTAGTTATAGTCAAAAGGAAACTAGCTTATAAATTATCTCAACCTTGTCTCAATATTTCAACTACCAGAGATTCACTTCAACCAATAGATTGTATCAATGAATATAAAAATAGAGTAACCATTAGCAAATATATTTAAATAAATATTTTTAAGGAATTTATCATTATATTTATTCATTTCAATAAATATGACTATGCATGCAAATAATTACTTTCAATATTTAGAATGAAAGAAAGACAAATCCATACCTTTAAGTTACAATCACAAAGAAACCAACTTATAAATTATTTACACCTTTGTTTCTAACATCTCATTCTAATATTTTGACTAATAGAGCTTTTCTTCTACCAATAGCTTACATCAATAACTAGAAAAATATAGAAACGTCAGCAAATATATTGAAAGAAAATATTTTTAAAGGAAATTATCATTATATTTATTCATTTCAAGATAGATGACTATGTATGCAAATAGCATTTCTTAGTTTTCAGAACAAAATAAACACAAATCTATACCTTGTAGTTGTAATCACAAGAAAACTAGCTTCTAAATTATCTACATCTTCATTTCTAACCTCTTATCCCAATCTTCTGACTACCATAACTTTGCTTCTGCTAATAGCTTGTATAAATGACAAGAAAAATTGAGAACTTGTCATATATGTATTTGAGCAACTTACATTAATATTTTGGGTGACATGTTAGACCAACATTAAATTTTGCCTTGGCCCTCTCAATATGTAGGTGCTAACTCACTATAAAATAGGGCAAGATCTAAACCTCAGTCATTATATTTTTAATTCCACCTGCACCACGTTTAATTATAAAAACAAACAAACTTTAGGTTTGAAAATTATTTATTATTAAGTTCTTTAGTTAGTAAAACCATATAGAAGGAAGATCATGTAGCACTAAATAATATTCAAAATATTTTTATAGAATAAAATATAATTATTACCTTAATCTTAATGTGTCCTAGGTTGTCCTTATTACACACACACACACATGAAAATTCTAGACTAACTTATACATGTCTTGTATAATTTTTTGTTGAATTAGACCCATATATGTATAGTAACTCTGGTGAATATTTGTCTCAAAATTGGGTAAAGTATAATGTATTAAGTGAATTTGTGTCTTGAAAAATGAAATTATATAAAATTGAGATTATTCGACCTATGTATATTTTCATAAAATTATCTATTTTTAAAATCCAAAAAACCTATTTATATCCTTTTGGATATAAATAGCCTCTAAAGTTTTTCCTGTACTAGAGATTTTTCACTAGATTAACTTATTAGTTAAATTTCATATAAAATGTATTTTAATATGTATATATATAAATTATATGTCATCTATCTCAATACAATTAACATCTCGCATTGCAAAAACATCAATTTTTTTATACATAGTACAATATTATAATGCAACACACATAGAGGCCAAAATAATGTTCAAGTTCCTTCGTAAAAAATCATGCGACTAATATAGTGAAGGACTAGGATAACCATATGTAATAAATTTTATATATTTTTTCTAAGTCTAGAAATTATAGTTTATTATCTTGAGATTTTTAACTATAATAAAATAGTTACATTTCATATATATATATATATATATATATATATATAGACACACACACAGACACAGATATATATATATATATATATATATATATATATATATATATATATATATATATCTTTGTCTGTGTGTGTGTCTAGAAATTATAGTTTATTATTAATAGTGTAATATTCTTGAGATTTTTAACTATAATAAAATAGTTACATTTCATATATATATATATATATATCTTTGTCTGTGTGTGTGTCTAGAAATTATAGTTTATTATTAAGTGTAATATTCTTGAGATTTTTAACTATAATAAAATAGTTACATTTCATATATATATATATATATATATATATATATATATATATATATATATATATATATATATATATATATAGAGAGAGAGAGAGAGAGAGAGAGAGAGAGAGAGAGAGAGAGAGAAGTGTATTATAATTTATTATAATTAACATATTGTACCAAAAAAATACTTACTATTAGTTTTTGAAATAAATAAAACAATTATTTCAATATCGTTTAAACAAAGGCTTTGAAAATATAAGACAACAGTGATAGTCAATAGCCAATAGTATGAAAGTAGTATTTGTATAGCCAAATTTATTAACATATTCTATTATAATGCATATATTTTAAAATTTACTAAACTAAATCACTATTTGTAATAATTTATTTCTTAAATTAGCTTATATGTTTTTGTGTATTTATTTTTAGTTTAGTAGGTTATTTAAATATTAAATTAGTTTCTATATTTTAATCAATTACAACTAAATTCATGCATCGTATTTAATTTTCATTATACTCATATTTTTATTTCATATTACATGTTTTTTTTTAGAGATATTTTGACAACATGGCAACCGAGAGGCAAAAAAATGCAATTATATAAAAGGAGACTCCAACATGGTCTTTGACTATAAAAAAAATACAATGTGAAGAAAGCTTTAATATAAAACATTTTATCATTCACATCATCCATAATAGAATGCTAAACCTTTTTGTCATTAATATAAAACAAAACTTAATGGAGTGTTTTTCAGTTTCAAACCCTCATATAATTTACATCATAAGATTTAAAAGTAACAAAACATACTCTAGAGGATTTGGTCTCATATATGATACTATTGACCATGCTTTAAAATATGAACCTAGCCATACGTTAATCCAAAATGGAATATATGTTCCCAATCCCAAGTACAAATAACACTGCCCAAACAAAACAAAAAAACTTTGAAATGTTAAATAGTTTAAACTAGTTTGATTTTATTTTGAAGTTTATATGTAGATGATGTAACTTAACATGTATACATATCAATTTTTTTTCTCTCATATTGAAAACATTTTTTTAATATATATTTAGTTCAAATAGGTCTACATGTATATATTATAGACAATAAAAATAGTTATAATATTGTAATAGATACTGAAAAATAGAAATTATTACAAGGTTCTTCATTATTATCACGAGTTAAAAATTTCATAAATATTTTAATCCTTTCAATGATCTTACAAATAATCCAAAATTCAATGTTAGAAATTATATGCACATGGTTTTTTAATTAAATCTAACCATAAACTCTCTCTTTGTATAATATTGTTTATATTTAAAGTTTTATGTTAAACCTTATTTGTTTATCTACTAATTTTTATTCATAATCATTTTTATTTTAAATTTATATTCTATAACTTTGTATAAATAAATTATTTTATCAGTGGCCTAGAATTTAGTTTAAATAGATCTCTATTTTAGATAGTGTAGATAAGAAAATCAATTATAATATCCCCAATTCAAAGTTAGAATTTATGTGCACAAGGTTTTTAAACAAATCTTACCAATAACTCTTTATTTGTATAATGTAATATATATTTACAAATTTATATTAAACATTATTTTTTTATTATACTAATATTTTATTTTAAATTTTTATGTTCTATCTTTATATACTATAATTATGCGACATCAATAAATTATTATATAAGTGGCCTTGAATTCATTTTACAATGTTATTACTTCTGGATATCCATTAAAATTGAAATGTTGCATTTCATATAAAATATCTTTAAATATTTATTAACATATATACATTACAATCCAAAGTACACTTCCACATTCAATTTTCATGCATTGTTTTGTCTTGCTTACACTTAATAAAAAGTCACACTCATTATTATTTTTAGTTATTTTTGGTTTTATAAGAATCTATCCACACCCAAAAGAAACATCACATCTCCTCACCTATAAACATAACTTAGACTTCAAGAAATGGATAACTGTAAAAAAAAATTTGTTATGAACCTCATAATCAGTGCCTGAAGGAGAATGCATGTAAATAATGCCACACATTGAAGTTATAAATCTAAATCCTTAAAAAAAATTGGATGAGAAAGGGAATAGTTACTAGAAAAGGGGATTCTATATACTTACACAAACACCAGTGCTTCAGGGCATGTTTTTACCTTCAACATTATTGATAATGAAGGAGATGACATCATTCTAGCTTATTTCATTCAAGCAAAAAACTATTCTTCGATGAAATTCAAACTGGAAAAATATACTGAACTTCAAATGTAACTTTATATTATGTAAACAAAAAATACAACCACTCAAAATTTCCATGGGAGATGATCCTCAACATTACATCCTCTATTAAACATTGTTTTGAATAAAATCATAGTATCCCTTCCATTATATCAATTTTCATTCAAAACAATTAAGGATATACTAAAGATGAAACTACATACACAAAGATTTACACTATTGCCATTATTTTATCTATTATTATTGCCTCAAGTTTCACAAGACCATATGGAACTTCAAATATGAAAAGAATGTTGATAGTACAAGACAAATTTGAATATAAAATTAAAGGATCCATTTGGGGAAATTTTTATGATGAATAGGGAAATATTTTTAGCTAATTTATGTGATTCCAAGACACCTTTGGTTTTGTTTAGTTACATCAAAAAAGGCAAATTTTAGGAATATAATCAAAATATAATAAGAACCAAATCATATACACAGATTTTCATCAATCTGAATACACCCAAGACACATGAAATGAGGATATCATATGAATAAAATGGTGAAAATACGCCAACATCATTTCTAATTACACATTTTACTAAACATAAAACAATTGTAGACAACCAAAAATTAGGGGTTCTTGAGAAATAAATTTCATTTACACTAGATGCAACATTCATACACATTAAAATGACAATTTTTTGTTATCATGCTTGCATTTCTCTACTTAACAATAGACAATGTAAAAAAATGATTCAAAAAAGTGATGCATCTTGACATTATGAAAAATCTAACATTGACGTATGAGATTTCAAATATAAATATACATTGAAGTTCATATTAGAAGATGTCATAGGTACAATATGGACCACACCATTTTGATTATGCTTTTACTCTAATTATTGGTATCATAGCACATGATCCACTAAAGATATCATCATCTCTTGATGAGGTTTGGAAATTTAAAAAAAAAATATCTTCTATAAATATCATTTCATAGTACTAAAAAAATTAGAGATGTACAATGACAAGGAAAAGATGCATTGTATCTTATTGAATGTAACTAAAGATGAATATACATCACAAGATTTATATTTTATTGATGCCTTTGATGTGATTTAGTACATATATGTATTTATAAATTCTAACTAATAACATTCTTCATGTGTTTACACATGCATTTTGTAAAGAACATAGATGTTTTTGTTGTATTATATTTTCATACAATGTTTTCAGAAGAATGCATCCTAAATTTCTTAGTCTTATAATTACACCCATAATGATATTCACCTATATCCACAACTTATTCATCTTGATACCCATATAAATATCAATGTTTGTCTCTATTGGTTACTTTTAAATAGTCACATTTCTACATAGTATATTATTTTCATATGCAAAAAATTAGATATACATACCATTTACAATAATTTAACATTTAATTTTTTTATGATGATCTTAGTTTATATGTTTTTATAAGTTCATAAATAGTTTTTGGGGTTATTTTTATATTAAAATAACTTATATATTTTAATCAATTAAATTTAAATTCATGAATATTTTTTATTTAAATTATACTCATATTTTTATTTCATATTGCATCTTTACATACATGTATTTTATAAAAAACATAATTGATTTTGATATATTATATTTTATTAAAATGTCTTAAAAACTATGCTTGCAATATTACTTATGTAATAAAATTTACACCCACAATGTTTTTGAGCTCTACTCACTAAGTTATCATGTTGCTATACATATAAATAAGTTGATTCTCATCTATTACATACATACACCATGAAAAGTTTGATTTTACATTCATTGTGTAATTGTAATGTTATTTATTGATTTCAATCACTTCCTTTTTACACAATTTATTATTTTCATATGCAAAATATTAGACTCTAAATATCATTTTTAATAAATTAGCATTTAATTTATCCTCCATGATAATTGTAGACATCCATGGAGAATGAGAAAAAAAAAGGAGGTCATTTAAGTTATGAAATAAACAAAGATAAAATAAATTCTCATCATCTATTTAATTACCATGCACAAAAAATAACTATCGACTCAACACTTTGTGATCTCTCTATTGAATAACCGAATAAGAAATTTTGTTGAAGGATATATAATGTTTATTCAATACATGCATGTTTCATATGCAAGGATCTCTATCTAAAGATTTAGACAAGGATTTTCCATAGTGAACATATTATTTATCGATGCATTGCTGAAAGAAACAATAGTCATTTTTTTACTTTAAATAACATGGATCTAGGTATATAACCTAAAGTTTTTTTATAATCTCACCTAAGTTAAGGAAATTTTTATTCATGAGTTAATCCAATATTATAATTAATCCATGCATGTGGTTTAAAATACAAATACAATGGTTATACTATTATATTTCCTCAAGGTATATCTTCTATTATTAAGTGCCTGTCACATAAAGCCAAAAAAATTGACATCCTGGTGATAAGAATAATTGACTCAAAAATAAACCATATGATTGGTTTGAAAGTAGAACATATGTCATGTATACACTATAGTAAAAAGTGGAAAATTACCCCTATTATAAATATGTTCAACTTGATCATCTAGTCATTGTTTCTCTCCCATTTAGACCTACAAATATCTCATATGCCATTCACTATATTATTGTAGACATGGGAGACATGCAAATAAAAAATATAAACTTCAATGAAGACATAAATGCACTTACAAATCTAAATGATTATCAAAAATAATATTTTGTAGCATCTCTTCCAAATGCATAAAGAGAGATAGATCAAATAATGTATTATGTAAACAATACCAATAGTAATCTACCATCTATAATAAATTTACCAAATGTTAGTAGCTCACCTATCAATGAATAAAACATAAAGGGATTTTTTTTCTATGGAATTTCTTTCTCTTTCCCCAATAGGAGTTTCCATGTATCAAAAACCTCATATTATGGAATTCCAATTACATGAATATGTTATGCACTTATTATGGTACCAAGATAACTAGTTTGGAAGTCATCCATGCTTTCACTACTTATTATTAAACTTAATTGTGTGCCATCAAAGCCAAAAAACATTAGTATTATTTTAAAAATAAAAAATCAAGGATATTTTTCCAATAAATATTTTAGACTTAAAAAAAAACTATCACAATTGCCTAATGCTACTATTTTAGATCAACATTTAGAGTTATACTTTCATTTTGGTCCAAGTGTATAAATAAACTAATATATATGATCATAGAATTTGGATTCCAATCATTATTATTCACTTTGAGCATAACAGACACTAAGTGGTTAAATCTACATAAAGTCATGTCAGGTGCCCCTCTAACTATCCAAAATAATTATAATCATTGGAGAAACCTAAACCTTATTGAAAATTTACATCTTGCATATTCATACATGGATAAAATATTGTAATCTTCCATGAATAAATCTTAGATAAGCATCTCCATAGCAAGGATTATTGGTATAGTTATTAATATTGAAATAATATTTTATTTGTCTAAATTCATTTATTTATTTATTTATATTTTTTCAATCATGTATGAATGGAAACACACAACATCCACACACATCCATGGATTTGTATGGTTATAAAATATACCCAACATGGATGCATTAAATTAGGATGACCCTATTCATGTGGATTTTACAAGGATATTATTTTATTCCTATGTGACAACATGGAATCCATGCAACAATGACATAATTCATGATAGATTTCACCATTCCAATCTTGATGATCCATACTTGCTTACCATAAATTAAATATCTGATGTCAATGCTCAAAAAGATTATGAGGATCCTATAAATTAGTTTCAATGTCACACCAAATGCAACAAATATACATGTTTATAAAAAAGAGACACTACTCTCAAATACATATACAAAGCATTGTTTCTAGTGCAAGTGATGTCAAACATGTTTATTGATGATGAAGGACAAAAATAATATCTTCCAAAACATAATGATGAAAGAATGAACATCCACAATGAAATCATGCTTTCAATATGGCATGCAAATGTTGATTTCCAACAAGTTGTCTCCTTTCATGATGTGCTTAATTATATAGCAAAATATGCAGATAAAGACGAAAAAAATTGAAAGCTACCACCATATGCTAACTAGAATATTAACTATAGTTATAATTGAACAATGAGAAATGATTGCATGTAGCAAAATCCTCATAAAAAATATTATTAAATGTAAAATAGGTGAACAAAAGACATGCTACATGCTATAAGAGATACCTCAAATGGTTTGTATCATAACATTTGTTACCTTATTTATTGGCAAACAAGTCTTCAAATGTGTTTTTAGAAGCACATATGAAGGGAAAATACCATATTTCATTAATGTGTATATAAATCTCTCTTATTTTTTAGACATATTACCACTCATTGAGGCCACTTAAACATGATATTTGAACATCAAAGAAAATATAATCAGGTGAGAAATAGAACAACCCAAGTAATTATTCGTATACTTCCTCATTTATATATTATAAATCTTATTAATTCAACAACATATGAAGCTTTCCATTGGTTAGAGTTCCTACTATACAAACCATTACATAAAATCATAGTGGGCATTATTTTAACTATATAAGACATTATTTCACATTAGTAACAAATCAAGTATTTGTACATTCGATGACATATTGAGTGAATCTCTATAGAAGAACATAACAATGGTAACTCAAACAGTGATACTAGTGACACTCAAGAAGATGCACAAATGGAAGTGGAAATGCATGAGTGGGAAATTTCATCCCACTTTCACCCATCGAGTGAAAATAACATAGATGACATTGACATGCTTGGGCTTAATGTCTTCGACACCAGACATAGTTAGAATCATTTTGATGTGTTATTTATCATATACATAACAACATGATAGTTTATAGATTCTAATCATAAAGTCACCCAAAATAGATATGTACAGTGCACAAGTGAACCAGTACCAAGTTAGCATCAGGTTACCATCAATTAAACTTCAAAATTATTTTTTAGTATGCCCAAAATAACACACAAGATCCACCACTCAAGATTATTATACAAGGAATATAATGTATAGGTAAATCCTACTTGATTAGATACGTGAAACTTAACCTAAATAGACTATAGGGAGAATCAGTTCTCTCCTATTTTTCCTCACTTTAACTAGTGTCATAGAATTTAACATGAATGCATAAATAATACATTCAAGCATCTGCATTCCTATTCATGAAATGAAGACACTTAAAGGAAAAGTACTAAATTTTTCGCAAGAAGAAATGAAACATATTGAATATGTATTCATTGATGAAATGAGCTTCATAGGCTCAAAGATGGTCAATAATATAGATAGCCGATTGCATGAGGCATTTATTCAAAATATCAACAAAGCTTTTGGAGGTTATTTAGTTATACTTATCAGTGACTTAGGATAGCTTACCCTTGTAAATTACATATCAATATATGCATGAAAGTCATTTGGCCACACACTTTAGTAAACATTCAACACAATAGTAACATTACATAGAAAATTTTGTCAACATGGATGCACATAACATATTCTATTATTCATAAATTTATTGACCAAAATCATAAACTCAAACCCAAAAAAGAAGATCACAATATGCTAGTCAATATAATCATCCTTCATACATCCAAAAAAACATGAATATTTTAGTGTCAACAAATTTGTATGCAACTAATAAATTGACAACAATACATAATAAAAAAATGTTAAAATCAATAAACATTCCAATAACAATATGTAAAGTATAATAGATCAAACAAAATATTACACCGAACCACGACAATAAACTCAAGTAAATTATGCTTATAAGTAAAGGACAAAAGATTACATTGAAATCCAAGATATGGGTGAAAGTAAGGTTGATTAATGGAGCCATGGGATAAATATTTCACATTATCTACCAAGAAAATTTAAATTCACCTTTATTAACCATGTACATGGTTGTTTCCTTAAAAAAATATTGTGGTCCCATATGGGATATTTTAAATCCAACACATCTTCCAATTTTTCTTATTACACAAGGTAATCACCACCAAATGCCTATGAAAATGGCATGGGATCTAACCATACATAAAACACAAGGGATGACTCTCAATAAAGGAAAAATATATATTGGCAATGTTGATAGTCAAATGTTGACATTCACTATTGTATCAAGAGTGTGCTCATTATCTGACCTGTATATCAACTCTTAATTTTAATTCAATTAATATGAAATAATTAAGGATAATGTATATGTAAATATAAGAATAGCAGAGGAAGCAAGAATCAATGTAATACCTCTTCCACAAAATTTACAACAAATGTAAGTTTTCTTAATAAACATACAAATTGACATTTTCACAATGTTTGTTTTTCTACTCCTCCCTTGATTCACACTAATAAAATAAAAAATAAAATATAAAGACAAATCCCCCTGATAATTTTTGCACCATCAGGGTAATTTTTGGTGTTAAATGAACAAAATCTATCAAGAGTGTGAAGGATGGAACCCACCTTATGTAACAAACACATGCCATGATTAACAACTATGATTGTAAGATCTCTTAGATCCATCACATCTATGTAGGGAACCAAATAGATATATTTTCCCCACATATATCATCGCATGTGGAATTTTTTTTTGGAGATGATTGTTAGTGTCATGGATTTGCCTCTTAAATTTAATATGACTAATGTTGTGGATTATTTTAGTAGATCTTATTCCAACCCATATTGAGATAATAATGGATGGGAATCATATATTTTTTGAAGGTGTCACATAGAGAAGAAAGCCTACCACAAATTTGGAACATAAAGCTTAATTCAAACCCTCAAACACTGCTATAAGCTAGTCATCAAATGCATGATAATTTACATGGTCAACATCAATAAGATCATGCACTCATTAGACAAATTTATGGCACTCATGGACTTGATGTAAAAAAACTTTGTACCCTCCTCAAAAAGGAAAGTCTCGTAAACTAACTCAAAATAAAAGTTCACCAACATCATAAAATTCAAACCCAAAAAAATAAAATTAATATATGTTCATGTCAATATAATCATCCTTCATACATCCAAAAGAATAGTAAGATTTCAAAGTGTCAATAGATTTGTATGCTACTAATAAATTGAAAACAATACATAACAAGAAAATGCTAAAATCAATAAACATTCCAATAACATTATGTAAAGTAGAACATAGCAAATAAAATATTACACCAAACCATGACACTCAAGTTGAACAAATTGTGCTTTTAAGTAAAGGACAAAATATTACATTGACATCCAATCTATGGGTGAAATCATGGTTGATTAATGGAGCCATAGGAGAATAATTTTACATTATCTACCATGCAAATTCAAATCCTCCTTTGTTACCCATGCACATGGTTGTTGCCTTCAAAACTTACTGTGGTCCTCCATGTGGTATCTTCAATCTAAACATCTTTGAATTCCTCATCTTACAAGGGGTAATAGACGCCAACTACGTATCAAATTGCCATGGGCTCTAACCATACATAAAACACAAATGATGACTCTCAATAAAGTAATAATAGATATTGGCAATGTTGATCGTAAAGGGTTGACCTTCACTGTCGTATCAAGAGTACGTTCATTATCAGTCTTGTATATCAACCTTTCATTTTCATTTGACCATTATACAAGAAATAAGGATAATATATAAGTAAATCTAAGAAAAGTAGAGGAAATAAAAATCATTCTAATACCTCTTCCACAATATTTACAATATATGTAGGTTTTCTCAATAAACTTACAAATAGATATTTTTACAACATTTATTTTGCTCTTTACTACTCTTTGCTTGTTTCAAACAAATAAATACTTAATAAAATAAAAATATATAATATAAAGACATATCCCTCCCAACATTCCTTGTCCCATCGAGACAAATCCCCCTATAATCACAAATGAAAAAAATTAGAGATAATTGTTAGTGCCATGGCTTTGGCTCCTCAATTTAATACAGCGAATAAGGCCGTAATCCACTCTATATTGTAATAATAAAGGACGGTAATCACAAATTTGCTTAAAGGCGTCGCATAGAGAAGAAAACCTACCACAAGTTCGGAGGAGAAAGCTTAATGCAAACCCTCAAACACTGCTATGAGTTAGGCATCAAATACGTGACGGTTTACGCGTTCAGCATCAATAACTTCAGGCACTCGTCGGAGGAAGTTAGGGCACTCATGGATTTGATGGAAAGAGTCTCTTAAACTAGCTCTAAATCCAAGTTCGCCTGCTCGAAAATCTAGAACTGCTGCCCCCACGGCTTCCGCCAAACCGTCAAAGAAGTTATGGTACGCACTATTCTCAATACGAGTTTCATCGTGAATGTATGTGTTGCCTATACCTCTACGAAGGATATAGCTTAAGCTGTCCAGGGAGCTTGCCAGGGGTTTTTAGGGTTTGAAATGGATGTTTTAGCAGGAGATATTGAGACCCATCTGCACACAGCCAAGTGTCGGGAGCCTAATCTTTTGATTAGGAAGTCTGGAGAGACTACGCTCAGCAATGTTTTCAGTGGTAAATGGGTTTTTGTTATCTCTACACACGTGGGGGGGTTTTGTGGCACGAATTTTCCTTTCAAGAATTTCTTCATAGCGGTTTTGCACCAAAAACTTGGCTATGAAAGAGGAGGGCAGTATATAAACTTTAATCCCATTGGCAGGTTCTGTCCCATAGCCTGTTATTTTCTCTCTCTATTTGTTTTGATAATGGAGTAATTTCATTTTTTCCAGTGATATACAATTTAATGGCGATGCTTATGTGAATTTGCAACGTAGGATGACTCTATATCTGATTGTATGCACACTCTGTTCTATGAATATATAATGCACATTTCTTTTCAGACAAATTTCAAGCTCTTAAGTCTTTTTTTTTTCTGGTCCATACCCAATGGAAGGGATAATACCTTTAATTTACAGAGTCGTGCTTCAACCCGCCATAAGCTATTGTACAGGAGTCTATCATTTGAATCTAGTCGAATATTGAACTCCAGCCGAATCAAGCCCTGCACAAGCGTAGCGGCTCTGATTTTACAAGAGAGGACACCACGCAGACTGTAGCCAGTGATTCTAGCAAATTTCAGGTTAATTCCTCTTCCAAACTTCTCTAATATAAGGTTTTTTTTTGGCCTTAATTTATATTTCATTTCTGCGGTTTTTGATAGGAAAATTTTACTGCGGCTTTTCATATTTTTTTTGCATGATTTTTGTTTCAACTTGTCTTAACTTGTGATTGTCAGTTTTAAATGTAGTATTTAGCTGTATATTGTATATTTGTACATTTATTCTTCTAAATTAAATATTTTAAAATATAATTAATAATCCAACAAAAATAAAATGTAAATATTTCAAAAAAAAAAGAGTAAAACATATAAACTAGATGAATTTTAATTAAGATTAATTTTTTCATATTAAAAATGAAAATACAATAACCAATTTGTATGTAATTATGTCAAATCATAATAAATATATATAATTGATAATAAAAAATAAATAATTCAAATATAAATATTTCAAAATAAATATAAGTAAAACATATAAATTAAGTAAATTTTAATTTTAAATAGATATTTTTTATAATTTTATAACAACAAACAAAATATAAAACTAAATACTGGAGAAAGAGATAAATTATTTTGAATTTAATAATTTTTAAAATTAACTATATGTTATGTGTATTTTTTGTTAGGTACTTTTAATTTTTTTCTTTGAAAATATAAATATTTCAAAACATAATTAATAATAATAAAAATTAAATATAAAAAAAAAAAATTATTTAAAATATAAATTAAATGAATTTTAACTTGGTAAAATATGAATGTGAATATTTTTGTACAAAGTTTTCATTGAATAAGATAATCAAAATGTAATTATGTCAAAGTATAATACATCACATAAAAAATTAAAATTCATATAATTTGAAAAAAAGCCCTGGCTGGACCTCCCTCCTCATTATTCTTCTATGTAACTATAAAAATTACATAGATGTAAATGGAAGAAATTCAAAATGGTTGTACTTTGTTATGAAGCTCCATTAATAAAATATGCCACAAGGATTTTGGAAAAGATTAAAGTTCCAAATGAATGGAAGTTCTAAAATAAAATTTGATCATATGGTTAGGATATAATTTCCCTTTGACTTGTATTTTAGATTTAAATCTTATATTTATCTGACTATGGTTGAATAATTTAAATAATTATGATTTTTAATTAGTCATTATCCGTTGGACTAAGGAACTTGTTTTTATTGAATGACTTTATATCTTATTTTATTACGCCCATCAAGCAAGAATGATTAATAAAATCCCCATTGAAGTAATAATCATTCTAGCAGGATATATTATTACATATTATTATACAGAATGATATATTATTACATATTATTATAGCACCCATATTGTTTGAAATTAGAGAGCCAGGTAAGTACGATTATTGACCTGTAACCTAATTTACTCTTTTATTGCTACGCTCATTTTATTGACTTAGCTTGTTTTCATATCCACTATGGCATAATAAGCATTGTAAAAATGATTCTTTATGCTATGGAAAAGTCTTTTAATTATATTTAATAAAAAAATTATATTTATATATATATTTTTTGTGTTAACGTTTGTCAATATTTAATATTGAATTTAAGTAAAAAGAGTAAAGAGTAATTTTACTAAATATTATTTGCTCAATGACTTGGATGAACTAAAATATTTTCTTCCAGAAGACCCTATATTTATCTTGATTATAAAACAAAATAACTTTTTGGATTCTACCCTTCGAAGACCTGGTAGAATGGACAGGCACATGTTCCTATCATTTTATTTCATTGCATTCAAAACTCTTAGAAAATTTTATTTGAACCTTGAGAATCATGAGCTCTTTCCCACCATGAATGAGAAAATTAAATTTGGCATTGCATGTAGGGACACTACCGTACTCTATGTATAGAATTATAATAAGAATGTAAATTATGTTTAATTTTTGGAGAAGACATATTATTATTGTTTGCCCTTATTTAGTGGTACATTACGTGCACTTTCAACATACAATTTTTCATAAGGAGATATTATAAAAATGAATGAAAATAAAATATTATTAGTATAGATATCAATCATATTCTAGAGGTTCTCTACATGTGTATGGACTCATAGGATTATAATGAGCATCAAATATGAATAATTTTGATTGGAAAATTAATCATGAACAGAAAATATTTTATAAATATTTTAATTGTATTGTGCATGCATAGAATCAATAGGAATATCTACATTAGTGAAACATACAAGTATATGTTATTAATCCTCATCTAATTTATGATTTATAATTTTTTTAAATTTTATTAATGTAATTAATTAATTTTTATATATTTCAAATTCTACGCATTACGAAATTTGACTCAATCTCCATGCCTTTGAAATACAAGATAACTTACATAGATAGATATGGAATATTACTATGAAGAGCTATCCAATTTTTTAGAACAACAAACAATGTGTAGAGAGGGTGTCTGCATACATAAAAAGAGGAAAAATGGGTTTTAGGCAATATGTTCAATCATTGAAATATTTGTGCAGATATTAAATAGAATATGTGTGAAGGAATTAAAAATCAAGTTATTATTTCTTTTAGGAATAATTCATTGTGGCCATTGAATCTTAAAGGATAGAAATTATATCAAGACTTAGAGATATAAGATATAAAAGTTTGATCATGCAAGAATTTATAATAGAATAAATACACACAATTGATATATACCATAACTATGGAAAGCAAACATAGATTAGCAATCCATTCATTCCAAACATGTTGTAGTCAAGTATATTACCAAGTATGCAACAAAATTATAGAAGAGCTCTGAAACTTATCATCAAATGTTGATGTGGATTTAAACCATTTAAAAACTTGATGAATTAGTAACAAAATCAAATAGGAGACTCATTACGAAAATAATCATTGAAAGAGATATTGGGACGTAAGAAACATGTTAGATGTTTTTGTAACTTCTGTTAAGAAATAGGGGTATATTTTTTTGTCAATTTGAATGTTTCACATGAGGTGTTCAAACTGATAGTTATAAACAATTAAGATGACCATGACAAACATATAAAATATTTCATTGATGAATACAATAATAAGCTTGTTTACATGGAAAGCATTTCACTTATTGAGGCAACTAGATCTTACACTTATAATCTAGGCAAAAAAGATATAAAAAATGGGAGATGAGGAGTATCACAACTATTGCGAGAGTATTCACAATTTTTTCTTAATCATTACACGTGAGCCACATAAACAAATTGAATTTTTATGGTAAGATTTATTACTCTACAATCCATTTCATGATATACAATGAGATATTGGACTTGATGATGATACAATAAAATCAAATTGGGAGTTATTCAATTATAATAATTCACATGTCGAGTGAAGGACTATTCCATAAGATGTTGAAAATAATAGTGACTATGAGCATAAGTATAATGGCCTCATTTAACAAAACATAATGCGACATGAGTGGGAAATCATATCTAGGCTACAATATGGAAAAATTATGGAAGTTAATAACATAGATATTTTTAGGATAAAGATATATTGAGAGACAAAAACCATAGAATAAAAAATGTCGAGGTGAATAATACACAACTAAAGTGATAAATTTCGTAAGCACCATTAAATATAATTGGTTTATCATAGATGATGATATAACACCAAATATGAATTATGGAACCTTAGGTGCTAAATAAAAAAACTATTACATGTAATTATGACACATTATCATCTAGATTAAAATACTTTATCATTATGCATGATAGTTTAAGGAATAAAAAGAATGGAAAAATGATTTCTAATTGTTCCCATTTATCATTATCTTTAACATGTAGTATTTCTAAAGTGTTTTCCACTTTTATTACTTGCACCAAATAGAGTTTCAACATTTAATATTGGTTTTTCAACAATCACCGACAACTTCAAATCCCAAACATAGATTTGATTGATTAACGAAATTAGCTTCACTAGATAAAACTTGATATAAAGCATAGACTCTCTTCTTTATCTAAAATTTACTTAGAATCCAGACATGACTTTTAGAGGTATGTCTATGATTTTGGTTGGAGATTCAGGATAACTATAACCTGTACATTATAAAATATGCCAAGAGATATAATCTTGAGGTTCCTATATTATATTGAATTTGTGACATAAATGGAATAAGCACCTCCAGAATGATATCCCTCAATGTATTTTACATAGATTTATCTAAGATAGGTATGCTATTTTATTTATTTACTATGATTTATTATTATTTTTTGTGGGTGAGTGGGTTTAATGAGCAGCCTCTATGATGAAATTTGAGAAAACAATTAATTTTTTTCACATGGTTTTAAATTGTTTTGAAATATTATAAATTATGGAATCATCAAATCTCAAATATATAATTAATCCTTCTCTTATTTTGTTTTTAGGACTTGTGCATTAGTTAGTTATTGTAATTTATTAATCAATTCATTTTACGTCGAAACTTATGTTTCCAATGAAATCAATGTGTTTTTCCAAATTCTTGAATTTTAACATTAATTTAGGAATATAATCTTTTAAAATAAAAAAATAAAAAAAAATTATATGTGATAAGACCAATTTACTAAGGAAACTGAAACATTTATGAATTTAAAAATAAAGAGAAAATAAATTTTTAATTTTCTAATGTTTTCCTTACTTCGTCAATAATGATAATAATAAATATTTGTTTGACTTGTGCAACCCCTACATGATACATCCATCAAATCATTAGTGGCTTAAGTGAAACCTCCAAAGCATGCAGTCCACTCATCATCACATGATTACTCTCACCCTTGAGAACCACCATTTTCCTTTCTATCATTTTTGTAACCATGACAAGTTTTCAAAACCCACCCCTAGTTTTTCACACTATAAACACCCCATGATGCCCTCTATTACATACACATAGTGTTTTAGTTACAACCTCACACATCCTGTCACATGACTATAAATTCCATGTCATAATGGCAATGGCATCATGCACAATAGAAAGAATAATAGTAGTGAATTTTAATTTCACCTAACATGAAATATATGTTAGACCCATTAATCCATTAGGTGATCCAAAAATCCTTTATTCTTTACATTATTATATATTGGTACCAAACTTATGGTGAATTATTAAATAGATGACATTATTATCCAACAAACATAAGCTACAAAAGTAAAAACTACCAACATGAAACTTTACCAATTAAGTAAATGGTCATATAAAATATAAACAGGCTCACTTGAATAAATGCAACATATAGTTCCATTTGAATACCAAGTAAGAAAACCTATATTAACATAAAAATAAGACATCTGAGCTGAAGCAAGACATGAAACAAAGCATGAAGACACATAAATGCCCCACAGAGCCATGCCAATCACCTATAATAGATAATTGTTTATAATTTGCCAATAATTCTATGATCTCCCATTCATTAACCAAAACTATAATTATAAAAATGGAATTTGGTGTAAGTTATACCTATAGGGTCTACAATCTTCAAAATATCTTGATCTCTCAATAGGACTGACGTTAATTTGTTCTCTTATTTATAGGTTTAATTACTCTTATTATTTTAATAAAATCACAAAAAAGCTTTGAATATCATTTAAAAAATTTAATTCATTCATCCACATGATATTGATATCAAAATACAAGGTTTATATCTCCTTCTCAACTAGTTTTTCCATAAAAATTAACAAAACTATATTTTAGGAATGTTTTATGTTTACCTATAGGTCTGATAAGATATTAATAACTGATATGGACTAAATTTATACTCAAAATATCATAGGATGAATTAAAACATTAAATAACATGTTATTCATTCTAATACATAGGTTTTTATGCTTGATTTTTGAAGTATATTTGAAAATTTTAAGTTTAGCCCTATTTTAGGCCTAATTAGGCTTGTAAAATACACAATCCTCCATATTTGAAATTATGGAGGATCTAAAGACTTTAAAACATTTAAGTAATTTGAAACACCCTAGAGTACATTTAAATATAATTTTTTTGTAGTCTTTGATTGTTCGTTCAAGAGATATCCATGTTTTTCTAAGTTAAACCCTAAACTAAGGTTTCACATGCCAAAAGAAAACAAAATTATATATATCGAGCTATAATTAATTTCAAACATTTATTCCACTTGGATAAGGTATATAATATTATTTTCTAACTATGTTAAATGGAATTCATATTTGATCATTTATGAAAACTTATAGGAAATAATTTCCACCCTAGACTGTGCATAATAAAACCCTATCTTAATCCCTGTACTTGAACAAAACATCAACAATAATGTTAATAAAGTAACATAACATAAAGTAAGGTTTATTCATATGTAAAAATGTCTAGGCATGTCTTTATAAATCATATCAAAACCTTTTATTTATTCAAATATTCTTGAAACATAGTCTATACACTCCTACAACTTACAAGAAAACCTTTAAAAAATTACAAATGTCTCCTACAACTTGATTTTATAATTGATTCAATTATTTTATTGGTTCCTCCTTTCTTGGTTCAAGTTTTATATTCATTACTAAATTTTACTTAGTCTTTTTTCATTTACCAAATTCTTCTCAAGTAATTTAAGACTCCTGTTTCTTTCTCAAGTCAGCCTTTTTACTACGTTGGATAAGGCTTAACATAGTATAAAATAGGTTTGTATACCTTAAAAAATAGTGTAAGAGTAAAATATATTTAAAGAATGACATTTAACTGCAAGGATCACTCACATAAGGATAATGATCCTTAAAATTTGATGAAACTCTCTCAAAAGTCCAAAACTAATTAAAAAATTTGAATTTCATAGTTTTGGTGGGAAAATCTAAAACAATATTTTATGACCTAATTTCAATAATTCAAGCCTAAATAAGACATAATATTGGTCAAAAATTACTCTTAATACCTTCTAATACAAATAACTAGCATAATATAACTATTTATAGTGATGCCCATGCATCAAACTAACAAGGAACAAAAGACTTTCTCATGGGCTCATACTTATGAGTTCTTCAACACTACTACCATGCTTGATGATATCTAAATGTTTCATACATGTTGAATAGTCAAGTGTAATTTTAATCAACTTGACCAAGTAATGAAAGTATTCTTTATCCGTTGTCTTCTTTATTAACTTCTTGTCTAAAATGGATTTAGGCTAATCTAGTTGTACCTTTTGTAGTTATTACTCCAAATGGATAATCTGATCATATTTGTATCAAAGGATATATTTATGATACATTTTAAATGGGTGAGATTCCAATATTAATTTGAATCTCCATTTCATAATCTTTAACAAACACTTTTCTCAAGACCTTACAAGGTTTACTCTTCTTCATTTTCAACTTGTTATATTTTTATTTAATGAATATTTATTTCGTAAGGTGAGTAAGAACTAAATCACCTACTCCAAAATTAACTTATTTTATTTTAAACTCAACATTTTTATTATACTTGTACTTATCTCTACTTGTTACTTTACCTCCTCATGAAATTCTTGCATAGTTGTTAGAAAATACTCATATTTTACACTTATTTTCTCTTGCTTGACCAAGTTCCTCAACTCATAAATTCCTATTGGATGAATTCCATACACAATATGAAATATACTATAACTTTTACTTATATTTAAATAATCATTGTATATAAATTATGTCTAAGTTAGTACTTAATCCCATTATTTGGGATGGTCACTTACCAAGCTTTTGAGTATATTTCTAAAGCTCTTATTGACCAATTCAGTTTGAACATAGGCATAAGGATGGTAAGATAAGTTAAATCTTAAATTGGTTCCCAAATTATTCTAAAGAGTCTTCCAAATCTATCCCACAAATTTTGTATCCCTATCTGAAACAATGCTCATAAGAAAACCTTGCAATCTCAATACTTCTTTGACTAATATTAGTAATATGAGTTGTATCAATTGTATTTTTACAAGGAATAAAGTGTGCCATTTTATAAAACCTATCCACTACTGTAAAGATAAAATTATTACCTTTTTAATTCTTTGGTAGTCCAAGTACAAATTCCATAGTTACTAAATCCCATTGGATGTTAGAAATAGGCAATCATTGATATAGTCATGGGTTTTAACTTCTTCCTTTAGCATACTAATTGTTAGCATAGATAATATATTACATTATTTACTTAGTTTAATTATACAGTTCAACAATCTATTATAGCAATGGTTAGGTGATTAGGTGGCAAAATAATTAGGTAGTTATAAAATTGATATAACTATTTATCCATGTATTTATACTCATGTTATGAATGAATAAAATATCAAATCATTTATCTCATTCGTAGTGGTATAAGAGCAGTTCATAATGAGATCATGAGTGTTGTGAGGGGAAATTACAATTTGATTTGTATCTAAATATGAAAATAAGATTTTTGTTGAAGCCATTATAATAGCAAGGCAAATATAAAGTTAGTGTTCCTAATTTTGAGATGGCTATGGAGTTTTATTTTTTGATCACAGGGTAGCCACACTCTTTTATTTATTACCTTAGATTGATAGGTTTTTATTTATTGAGAGGATAAGTATAGATGTGCATATTTTCCTAGGCGTACTATGTAGTAATCCAAATATTCATTTGCATTACATTTAATGAGAGCATAGAATAGTCTGAAAATATGCATTAAAACTTGTTATAAGATAGTTTGAAGATTTACATCTCTATGCTGACCTGTACATATTCCTAGCATGATGGTGTAGAGTTTTGGCTCTTGTTTTAATGTAAAGATTTATAATTTTAAAGATCTATCTACATAGATTAAACTTATAAGAAGGGCTTATCAAAATACCCTGTGGATAAAGATCAACCTGCATGGCATTCAATCTTCATCTAGATATGCATCTTTTTATTGTGAACCATCATTACTTCTATAGATTATAGCATCTACCATAGGAGTGGATAATTTCAATTATATATTGATCACGTATTTGTGAGAATGAATCGAGCTCCCAACCTATGTCAAATCTCAACTGCATCCTTTTCTCGTCTATCCATAAGTAGCAATAGGTCTTTGATTTTTCCTATGATAGTATTCAACTCACCTCCCAACTTGAGCACATTGAATATTGTGCATCAGATCACCAGTCACTAAAAGAAATCATGATGTCTCTGTTGATATATACCTGAATCCTCCCATCTAGATATGATAATATAAATTTCAATTTATCAGTGGATCTAATATTATGAACATTTATAAAATGAGAAGGTACGGAGAATAAATTTCTCAAAGTATTTAATTCTATATTATCTAGAATTAATTAATTTCCCAAAGTATTAATTTTACATATAAGTTGTTTTTTTGATGTTAATAATATGTAGGTTTGAATTCATTTATTTTAGATTTTAAAATTCAAAGTGTCCTTTTAGTATGTAATTAATTTAGTTATAAATTAAAAAAAAAGAGTTAAAGTGTCAGTTTTATTGTCAAAATAAAAGTTATTTATTTATACAAGGATGAAATATCACTTGTACATAACATATTGAGTCAAATGTCATTAAATGAAAAATGGGTCCAAACTATTGGGGGGATTTTTCCTCAACAAAATCATGAAACTGATCTTCATGACTTCTTCGACTGAGTGAAGAAACTTCATTTATGGGAGGCTGAAGGATACATGAAGGTTAAAATAATTGACATCATCTCATGAGTCACCTACAATGGGTCACATCATTTCTATGGTGACATGTTTTTAGTGTGTTTGTTTTATGTTGTGTGTGGTATGGTTTTATTGTGCAATGTGTTTTTAGTAAAAATACTGAGCATTATTTTCTAATTTGGTACCTCTTGTTGAAGAACATTGTGGGGAGAAAAAACACTAAATTAGTGCTTGGTTGTTGGAAAAGGGTTTATGTAAATATGAGAAACCATCAAAGTGTATAAAATAGTTGAGACCTCCTATCACCTCTAGGTTCGTGGTCAACCTGTAAACAAAAAACCATATGGGTTCATGATAATTTGGGAAACCATTGAAGGTACTAGTAGAGAGATGAACTCTTGTCACTTCTAGGTTTGTGGTAATATTTCAAGGAAAACCAAGGTGTCACCAAAACCATAAATCCATAAAGATGACATACCACCTCAAAGGTGTGCAGGGTACATGGAGAGTGTAAAAACTTTTTACCGTGTTTGAAATAAAGGGGGTCCACTATCAACAAATATGATGTTTATAAAAATAATGTAATAAAGGGGGGATTGTTAGCATAGCTAATATATTACATTATTTCATTTAATTATATAGTTTGATGATCTGTTATAGCGTTGGTTAGGTGATTAGGTGGCAAAATATTTAGGTAGTTATACAATTGATATAAATATTTATCTATGTATTTATACTCATGTTATGAATTAATAAATTATCAAATCATTTCACTCCTTCACTAACATATTATGCATCTATCAACAAACCTCTTCATATTATCTTTCATTCCTAGCCAATAATAGTGTGTAATTAATTGATCAAGTGTCTTATCTTGCCTAAAATGTCCTACCAAGCTGCCACTATGTTTCTCCTTCAATAGATTATCTCTCATGGATATTTTTGGTATGCATAAATGGATACCCTTGAACAACAATCCCTATTGAAACATGTATTCCATACATGGACTTATATATTTTATTATTGGGTTCTCACATGCTTTATATGTCTCCTTTAAATCTGAATCTTCCTTGTACAACTCTTTCAATGTGTTAAATCCTAAGATACTCACATGAGACTCCCACAAAATCATACTTATCTTGTTTAAAGCATTTGTAAGTTTTTTTTAACTTGCCCGTTCTTATTCTTGATTAAAAGAATTAAAATATTTATAAGAATTCAATCAAATTTACATGCCTTTGACCTAGTTTATTTTGATTACTAATAAATTTTAAGGCATGATTATCAATATAAAGAAAAAAATATTGAGGAATCAAGTAATTCTTCTATTTCTTCAAGGCTTGAACAATATCATGAAATTATTGATCATATTTTGAATACTTAATCTTTTTCTCATTAAGTTCCTCATTAAATTAGGCAATTATTTTTCCTTCTTGACTAAAAACAACTCGTATGTTAGTCCCACTAACATCACATTCTAGTTGAAAATGTTTTCCAAAATTAGGCAAAGATAAGTTGGGATGCTATGTAATCTTCTTATTTAGAATATGAAATTTTTTATCAATTGCCTCAGTCCATTTAAATGGACATTTATTTCCCTTGATTATTTCCACAATCAGTTCATAAATACTACACTAAAATTCCTTATAAACTTTTTTAAAAAACTAGCCAAACCATGAAAACTTATTACCTCATATGAAATTTTGTGTAGGACATATACTATGTCTTTGACCTTATACTTATCCATATTAAATTATTCTTATGAAATGATAAGCCCCAACTAGATTAACTCTATCTTCACGAAAGTGCACTTTTTGAGGTTGATTAGTAGTTTTTTTTCTTGTATTTTACTCAAAACCATTCTACGATGTTCAAGATGTTCTTCCTTTGATTGTATTCATGAAAGATCCCATCATTTATCTTAAATTTTTTATTCCATTAATCTCCCTCTCTGATTCTAATTTTATGAAATCCACTTTTCAAATCTATTTCAGATAAATACCTTGCACCACTTAAACAATCCATTAGATCATCAATTTTAGGCAAAGGAAATCTGTAGCTAATAGTAATATTTTTTGTGGACCTTGAATTAGTACACATTCTACAACCTCCATCCTTTTTAGGATTTATAACTATTTGAACAACACAAAGACTTAATCTCTCACTGATTAGGCCCTTATCCAATAATTCTTGTACTTGTTTTTTGATTTCATCATTTTCCTTTGGTATCATCCTATAATATACCTTTTTTGGTATATTTTATCATAGTATGAGATATATGTGATGGTTTATTCTTATCCTTGGATGTAGTTCATTAGGTAAGTCATCCACAACTATATCAACAAACTCATTAAGCAAGTTCTGAATTTATATGGGTATATAAATTAAATTTGTAGTTGTGATTAGTATTTTAAGATTTTCAATAAATATATAACATACATCATATTTTCTAAATTGATTCAATAATTAATTTACACTTGTCAACAACACCTTTGGATTTTCCTCCATTATTGAGTTATCTTCCTTAAATGGTATAAGGGTGTGATTCTTTCCATCTTTCTCAAAGTTGTAGGTATTGCATCTCCCATCTAGTATGTATGTCATATCAAAATACCATGGTTTACCTAAAATAACATGGGAAACATCCATAGACATAATATCACACATAACTACATCCTTATAGGTACCTATCTAAAGTTTCACCTTACAATGTTCATTTACCAATATTTGATATAATTTTTGTAGTCATGACACCTTATAAGGAGTGGGGTGTATTGATGTCATCAAACCTAACTTATCAACCATTTCATAAATTTTTTGATTATTATTACTTACACTAACTATATTGAATTTTCAACACTTACTGTTTGACTTGCATGTGGTATTAAATAATGTTTTTCTTTGGGAAGGCTCCTTGATCTCCTTATTAGGTTTGAGAAACACTTTCTTCATAAGTAAAGATTATTTAACTTGAATTACATATTCATGAGAAGGTGATCCCACTCTCTCCTCATTAGCCTAGAAAATTTGAGCAATACCTTGACTTAAATAAGGATTTTTTGGGCAATCATAAGATCTATGCCTATACTTGTTACATTGAAGCATCTACCAACAAAGCCTCTTCCTCCACCTCTAGTAAATGGTATTCTACCTCTAAAATAACATCCACACCTTATAGGTTAATTTGGACTTTATGAATTATTAGATTCATCATGATGTGATTTCATCTTACTTTTTACACCATGTTGTCCTCTTCATCTAAAAGTTCTACATTTACTTCTTGAATGTTGAGTCTATTTTCTAGATGATTTATCCTCTACCTTAAGAGAAAATTGGTATGCCTCTTAAACTAATCTTGGTGATATAAGATCGATCTCATCCTAGATGTTAAAACTTAATCCATTGATATATCTATTCACCTTTTCAACATCTCCTATGTGTCCTACTCTAATGGTTAGCTTGTAGAGCTCATATGTATAGTCCTTGACTATCATCTCCTTTTGCCTTAGATTTTGAAGTTTATTGAAGAGATTAGTCTTGTATTATTTTGGCCTAATTTTTTCCTTCAACTTGACAACCATTCTATCCCATCTATTGATCTGGGGATTACTTTTACTTTATCTTTCATTTTGAATGCCATCCGACCATAGGGATGCATGACCTTTCAATCTAGTAATATAAAACTTCACCTTTTTGTCATCATTTATACCTTCATACTCATAATATTTTCCATGGCATTGATATAATAAAAAATATCCTTTAATTTAAATATTACATCATACATAGGTACCTTTAGTTTGGGTTTATAATTTATCCCCATGACTACTCTAATCAATCTCTCTTTCACTCTCTCTTCTATTTCCTATGGTTTTATGACTTCTTATTATAGCCTTTCTTCTTCTTTTATATCACTGAGATATCCCATATAATTTCCTTTTGTCTGAGCAATATCTATTGATTGTAATCTAGCTTGAATGTTTCCCATTTCTTTAAGCAACATGGCTTGAGTAGCCTATCTTCTATGACCTCCTATAGCTCTTACTCTAGTTTCCATTTGTACAAATTTATTTCAAAACTTATCAATAAAATACTTTAAATTTGAAGCAATCTAAACTATACTCTGATACCACTATTGTTTAAGTGATATCTATAGAGTCTACAATCTTTAAAAGATCTTGATCTCTCAATAATATTAACTGTACTACATGTTTCTTCTCTTCTCTGTAGGTCTAATTACTCTTATTATTGTATTAAAATCACAACAAGATTTTAATATAATTATAAAAACTTCATTCATTCATCCACATGATATTCATATAAAAAATACAAGGTTCAAATCTCCTTCTCAACTGGTTTCTCCATGAAAATTATCAAAATTATATTGTAGGATTATTTTATGTTTTCCTATGGGTCTAGTAAGATATTAAGAACTAATACAGACTAAATTTAGACTCAAAACATCATATTATGGCTTAAATATTCAATCACATGTTATCCATTCTAATACAAAGGATTTTAAGCTTGATTTTTGAAGGAAAGTTAAAATTTGTAGGTTTTAGCCCTATTTCAAGCCTAAAAAATATTTAGTCCTCTATATTTGAAATTTTTGATGCTCTATAGACTTGAAACCATTTAAAACATTTGAAACACCCTAGAATAAATCTAACTACAAAATTTTAGTAGTTTGGATGGTTCACTCAAGAGATATCCATGTTTTTGTAAGCTAAATCCTAAATTAGGGTTTCACAGGTTAAGCATAAAGTAAATTAAATATTTATAATTATAAGGATTATAAAACCTTGATTATACTTGGATAAGGTTTGTACTATGATTTGATAACTCTATTAAATGGAATTCATACTTGATCATTTATGAAAACTTACAATAAATGTTTTTCATGCTAGACTATGCATAAGAAAACCCTATATTAAGACCAATAATCCAATAATACTCCAATAAAGCATCAAATTTTTTTATCAAGGTCAAATAACATTAAATAAGTATTATTCACATGTAAACAAGTTTGGTAATTTCTTCACAATCATATCAAAACCTCTTCTTTATTAAAATATTCTTGAAACATAGTCTATACAGTCCTACAACTTACAAGAAAACCTTCAAAAACTTATAAAACTCTCCTACAACTTGATTTTATCTTTGATTCCATTCTTTTCTTGGTTCATAATTTCTTGGTTATAGGTTTATATTATTGACTAAACTAGGCTTGATCTTGTTTCATTTACCAAAGTATTCTCAACTAATTTAAGACTTTTCTTTTTTGCTTAATTTAGACTTTTTCCTACATTGGATAAGGCTTAACATAGTAGAAAACATGTTTGAAGACCTTAAAAAAGTGTAAGAGTAAAACATATTTAAAACATGATATTTAAACCCACGGATCACTCATGAAGTCTCATGAACCTTAAAAATTTATTAATCTCTCTCAAAAAGGCCAAAACTAATTCAAAATTATAATTTCTTGGTTTTCATAGGAAAGTCTAAAGCACTCTTTTATGACCTAATTTCAACAATCTAAACATAGTTAAGACCTTATAAGACCCCTAACTGACATAATTGAACTATTTATAGTGATGCCCCTGCATGGGTAGCCTCAGTTTATGCTTTTCACAAAGTAGTTTCTACCCTTCTTTGGTTAGATACAAGATATCAAATCCTAGAGGTAAATGTGGAACTTGGATAGCTTCCATTCTTGGAGGTAGGGGGAGTTTGAGCTCAAAATGTTCCAATTTATGGATAAACTTAGTGTGTCATCCCCTATATTTTACCTCACACCAAGCTCAGGTTCAAGTTCAATAATTTGTGGCTTAAGAAGTCCAAAAACATCCTTAATTTTAGGGGGAGAAAGTGATGTTTAGTTGTAGGCATGAAAATATAAGAGGCAGGTTAAAGGTATCTAGGTATTTTCCCCTATAATGGAGCTGATGTTTAAAAATATTCTAACCATTAGATTTTCATTTGCACAAAACCATCTCCCTTGAACTACATTGAAAAAGGAAAGCAAATGGGCATCCCAAATCTACATGCTACCTTGATTAACTGATCATATGCATCGAAGGAAATTACTATATGATCTTAGTAAGAATTTATTTTATAACACTTCCCAAGCCAATTGATACAAATTTGCTCGAGACTCATTTGGATTCTTGTTGAAAGACATGTGGGTTAAACTAAAAGCCCTAAATGTTTCCTCCTAAACTAGCTAACAAATTTAGACTATTGTGATTATTAATAGATATAATAATATACTTTAATATATAAATAATATATTAATATCATATAATTATATAAAATGTATGTATTATATATTATAATATGTATATATGTATGTATGTACATGTACACACACACACACACACACACACACACACACACACACACACACACACACACACACACACACACACACACACACACACGTGTGTGTGTGTGTGTGTGTGTGTGTGTGTGTGTGTGTGTGTGTGTGTGTGTGTGTGTGTGTGTGTGTGTGTGTGTGTGTGTGTGTGTGTGTGTGTGTGTGTGCGCGCGTGCGCGTGCGCGTGCGTGCGCACACATGCGTGCATGCATGTGTGCACGTGTGTGTCAATGTTCATGGTTTTGAGTGAGGTACAACTATTGATTTATACTCTTTCATTTTATAAAATTACATTTTGACAAAACATAAAATTACATCACTTTTGATGTAACTTATATTTAGTATGGTAATTATAGCCTCCATATAAAAATCTATAATAGTCATGGTAGTCCTTAATTGAGACATATCAGGCCACCACAATGTTTAGAAAGAAGTGTGCATTATAATTATTATGATTACAATTGTTGTTATAATAATAATAATAATAATAATAATAATAATAATAATAATAATAATAATAATAATAATACACACACACATACATAGGGTTAACATTCATAGTTTTGAGTGAGGTACAACTATCAATTTGTACTCTTTCATGTTACAAAATCACATTTTGTCAAAACATAAAATTACATCACTTTTGGTGCAACTTACATGAATTAGTAAGCTGATTTTAGTCTCCGCATATGAATCTATAATAGTCATTGTTGTACTTATTTCAGATATATCAAGCTGCCATGGGATTTAGAAAGAAATTTGTACATTACAGTTCTTATGAATACAATTTTTGTTGTTAGTGTTATATATGTATCCTTGTCTATTTACATATGGTATCATGCATTAGTCAAATAGAATGGAAAAATAATGTAAATATATGTATCCATATCTATTCATATCTGGCATCCTACATCAATCAATTAGATTATATAGGAGTCATCTACCAAATAAGAAGGCTTTTTCAGTTTTAGTATAATTGGTGTTAGATACATCTAATTAGGTTTAATATAGTTAAAACATTTATAATTCTTCATCTAATTAGTTTTAGGATCATCTAAATTGGTAAGTGGTGCATTGTCTATGTAGTTAGAGGAGCTATTGGATATCTGACTCCTGCTTTCCTTGAAATGACATAATGGTTGAGAAGAATTTTACAATAACAAAGTAGAAGAAGAATCTATGTCGTACCCTTGAAATAAAATCTACTGTAGACATTATTATAAATATAATGTAGTTCGTAAAAAAAAAGTGATCTAACATTATTATAAATATAATGTAATTGGTAAAATTTGTAGAAGAATAACTTGGCTCCACATTATTATAAATATAAATTAATTTATAAAAATAATAAAATATTTAACCCATGTAATATTGGTTTGTTTGATACTTTTATTGGGAATGTAAATTAACCCTAATGATGAAAATAAATATTTCTAACATTAATTTATATTATTAATTTTATAGTCAACTACATGAATAAATCTAAGTAAAACAAAATTAGTAACAAAAATAGATATATAAGAAAATGAATGATGAGAATAAATATTTCAAAACTAATTGTAAACATTTGAAAACATAATTGATAATAAAAACAATTATAATATAAATATGAGTAAAACATATAAATTAAATGAATTTTATTTTTAAATATATATATTTTTAATTTTATAATAAAAAACTAAATAAATAAAAAATACAACATATCTAAAGAGAGATATACAAAACTTTGAGTCTAAATTTCTTTTAATTCAAATCAAAATTTAAATATTTTAAAATAAATTTATCTAAAACATATAAACTAAGAGAATTTTAATTAAATGAAATTTTTTCATATTAAAAATAAAAATAAAATAATCGGACTATAACTATTTAAAAATAGAATAGATGACATAAAAATGTTATTTACACAACGTAACTATGTGAATAAAAGAAAAAAGGTATAGCTTGGCCTCCCTCCTCCCTGATTCTTCTAGACCCCAACCAATATAAAAAAATAAACTTGTAAAAATTAAATGGCCGTTCTTTCTTATGAAGATCCATTAATAAAATACGGCATAAGGATTTAGGAAAAATATTAGGCTTCCAAGTGCATGGAGGGCATAAATTAATTTTCCTTTGACATAAACTTTGGTTTTAAATATTTTTTTTAATAAATAAATTTAAAAGGGCACGCATATCTGACGATGATTGGATTAATTTCAATAATTATCCATTGAACTATGGAACTTATTTTTATTAAACGACTTATATAGCTTGTTTTATTACGACCATCAAGCGAGAGTGATTAATAAAAGTCCGGATTGAACTAATTATCATTATAGCACCCGTATTGTTTAATCTTAGAGAGCCAAGTAAGTAAGGGTACTACCCCGTAACCTAATCTACCCTTTTATAGTTACACTCGTTTTATTGACTTCGCTTGTTTTCATAGCCACTATGACATGGTAAGTATTATAAAAATTCTCCTTATTGTTATGAAAAGTCTTTTAATTGTATTAAATTTTTTAAAAAAATCAAAATTTTAGATCGTGTAAATGTTTGTTAATATAATAAAATTTAAGTGAAAAGTAAGAACAATTTTTGTAACTCTTGTTTACTTAATGATTTGGATGGATTGAAATATTTTGTTTTGGAAGAGCTTATATTTATTTTGATTATAAAAGAAAATAGGTTGTTGTATTCTACCTTTCCTAGACCTGGTAGGATGGACCTACACATATTCCTATCATTCTCTAGAAATTCATTGCATTCAAAACTCTTCAAAATTTTATTTGAACCATAAAAATCATGAGCTCTTTCCCACTATGAAAGAGATGATTAAATTTGGAGTTGACATGTGGGAACACTATCATACTATTATCTCTTCTCGAGATCCCTAACCTAAATATGTGTGTAATTGCAATAATAATGTAAGTTATGTTATAATTTTGGAGAAGTCATAATATTATTGATTATTAGCATAGAGTGGCACACTACATGCATTTGCAACATACAATTTTCCATAAAAAAAATATTACATAAAGGAATGAAAGTAAGAGATCACTGGTTTAGATGTTAATAACAACATAGAGGTTCAACACTTGTGCATGGATTAATATGGTTAGAAGGAGAACCAAATATGGACAACCTTGATTGTAAAAATGATCATGAATAAAAAATACTGAGAAATATTTTAATTCTATTGTTCATGCATGAAATCCTTGAGAATATATACACTAAAAAAACATACACGTATGTTATCAATCCTCACCAAATCTATGTTTTATAAAACTTTTTTAATTTTCTCAATGTAACTAATTAATTCTTATACATTATGAATTCTAGGCATTACACAATGTGACTCAACATCCATGTCTTTGAAATACAAGACAACTTACACAGATGGATATGGAATGTGACTATGAAGAGCTACTTAGTTTTGTGGAACAACATACAATATGTAGAGAGGTGCCTGGCTACATAAGAAAAATGGAAGAATGGTTGTAGGTAATACGTTCAATCATTGAAATAGTTGTGTAGATATTAAAAAAAATATGTGTAAAGGAACTAATAATCAAGTTATTATTTTTTATAGGTATAATGGACTGTGGCCATTGAATCTTGAAGGATAAAAATTATATCAAGACTCATAGACAGGGGATAAAAAGCTTGAGCATGCAAGAAATTGTGATAGAGTAAATACACACAATTGATACATACCATAGCTATGGACAACAAACATAGATTGAAAACTCATTCTTTCCAAACATGTAATAGTCAAGTACATTGCCAAGTATGCATCAGAAACATAGAAGATATATGAAACTTACCATGAAATGTCGATGTGGTTTGAAAACAATGAAAAAAATTGATGAATTAACAACAAGAGCATATACGAGACTTCTAAGTGAAATAACTATTCAAAGAGACATTAGGGAACAAGAAATATGTTAGATGTTGTTGAAACCTTCGCTAATAGAGAGTTATAGAGTATTTGTCAATTTGATTTTTTCACATTATGTGTTCAAACTAGTAGTTAAAAATAATGAAGATGACCATGACAAACATAAAAAATATTTCATTGATGGATAAAATGAGAGTCATGTTTCCTTGGAAAACATTTCATTTATTTATGTAGCTATATCTTGTACATATAATCCAAGGCAGAAAATAGATAATAAATAGGAGACAAAGAGTACCATGATTATTGTGAGAGTATTCCCAAGTTTTACCTCCATATTTACATGTGAACCATATAAACAAGTTGATGTTTTTGTCAAATTTATTACTATACAATCCATTTCGTAATATACAAAGAGATATTGGACTTGATGATAATGCAATAAAATAAAATTAGGATTCATTCAATTATAATTCTTGACATGTTGAGCAAAGGACTATTCTATAAGATGATGAAAATCATAGTGATTATGAGCATGAGGATATTAGCCTAATTAAGCAAAACATAATGGAAAATGAGTGGGAAATCATATATAGGGTACAACGTGGCCAAATTATGGAAGTTAGATGTGTTGGGAGGAAGAGATATTGATAGACAAACACCATGGAATAAAATATCTAAAGGTGAATAATACACAACTAAAGTGATAAATTTCATATGCATGATGAAAGATAACGGGTTTATCATAAATGATGATAAAATCAAATATTATTTATGGAACCTTAGGTGGTAAAAAAAAAAGTACTAAATGTAATTATGACACGTTATCATCAAGGTCAAAATACTTTGCCAATATGCATGATAGTTTCAAGGACAAAGGGAAAGGGAAAATCATTTCTAATTGGTTCCATTCATCGAGATATTCAACATGTAGCATTCCTAGAGTGTTTTCCACTTCTATTACTTGTAGTAATAAAAGTTTTAACATTTAATATTGGTTCCTCGACCATCCATTCACAACTTTGAATCTTAATCATAGATTTTGATAAATTAGAAGGAACAGTAATTACAACTTTCTAAAAATAAATCTGCCACATAATATATATATTGATTGATGAAATAAGCTTCATTGGATAAAATGTCCTACAAAACATAGACTCTCAAAATTTTTAATTATTTAATTATAATGCAGACGTGAGTTTTAGAGTTATATCTATGATTTAGTTGGATATTTAGGACAACTGCTTCCTGTACTTTATAAAAGATACTGAGAGATATCATTTTTGAGGTGCCTATATTATATTTAATTTGTGACATAAGTGGAATAAACAAATCAAGAATGATATCTATTGGCATGTTTTAC